>OY997272.1:579566535-580779035 GCA_963921465.1 Triticum timopheevii
TTGTGTATTTCAAAATATATAGTTGACAACTTATCTCCATTGACAGCTTATTTTCATTCTTCAAAGAATGTGCGGAAGATGGTAGACAGAACGTACTACACCGAAGGCTCCGAATTAACTTATCAGGAGAAAAATCATCTGGTCGGATTTTGTACTGTCTTGAGAATTACAATATCTACAACCAAACTCCTCAACATTATGGTCAATACGTGCCACTAGTGCACGTGTTGAACTACGGTAACTACCATGGAGATACCCTGGTAAGATTATTTTTTACTATTACAACATCCGTGCATTTTTTTGTACACTTCTAAAACTAGTACATCATTGCTAACTAAGAAGTTAATACTATGTTTTTCAACAGATAATCCCGAATGATTGTGTGCCTCATCTGATGTATACGGATGGTAGCCTTCATGTTTTGAACATACGACCAGGTCGTCCTACGAATCTCAACTGTCCATACCGGGTTTCTAAAAGAAGTGGAGACATAACAATCAAAGAATGGAAAAAATGTATGGACAGTCGTAAGGAGCTTCTTGAAAGCAATAAGCAGCGAAGGGCAAGAATTGGAGACAGGATGATCGCCATTCTTCATAATGGAGAGTCAGGGTCTATATTGTTTTATGCTATTTTACCTTAAGGGTGTTTAGGTCCTACCTGATACTGATGATCATGTGCGAAGAACAATTATGTAGGGTTGGGTTCGATGACTATATATGAGGATGATGATCGTATGACTTATTATTAATAATGAGTAGAAGTTGTATGATGATGCATGATTAGTAGGACTTGTTATTATATATATATATATATATATATATATATATAATGATGTATGATGCAAAGCATGCATGAGCATGTTATATCTGCGGGTGCAATGAACATAGCAGCAACGTTGATAAACAAAGCATGCATGATGCATGATGCATAACGTGTACAATGTGTAGTATCGTAAAATACCAGCAAACGAAAAAGAATTAAAATGAAAACACAAAATTAAATGAAAAAGAAATCATAAAACTAAAAACCCACCAAACCTTATAGTACCGGTTGGTGTTACCAACCGGTACTAAAGGGCTCCAGGCCCCCAAAGCTGGCTCGTGCCACGTGGTTGCCCTTTAGCACCGGTTCGTGCTGAACCGATACTAAAGGGGGGCCTTTAGTGACCACAATTTAGTGCCAGTTATGTAACCGGCACTAAAGGGCCTTACGAACCGGTGCTATTGCCCGGTTCTGCACTAGTGGGAGTCGGCCACGACCTGACTAACCACACAAGTCTCTCGTCCAGGTTTATCGCCCATTCGGGTTCCATCCGCAAGGAGACCCGGACGGGATGTCACTCACGGCCCCAAACGATGTGTGCAGGGTTCCCAAGCCCACCTCGACGGGTGGATCTACGCTTGGTACACCGTGCCATGGTGCCTAGTCTGTCCCAAGCCCACCTGTACCTGGTGCCACTTGGTAGACTACTAACACTAGCTACAAACACCATAAACTAGTTGCAACTCCTGGATAGAGATCAAATCGATTAATAAGTCGAGAGAGCTTGGAGTGCCCGGAGCCCAATGTGTGGTAGTAATTGTTCATGGATCACAAACATAGAACTCAGTTGCTAAGGACGGCTTCAATGAGACAACCCACCATGTACTCCTACATAGCCTCTCACCGCTACCTTTACCAAATCGTGTTCACACACTTAGCTCTCAATAGTAGGACATGTTCACACACCTCCAATTCATCCCCGATGAATCAGACTTGACACAACTCTAAGCAATAGCAGGCATGACAAACAAGCATGAATGAGTAGGCACATCAGGGCTCAAACAACTCCTACTCATGCTAGTGGGTTTCATCTATTTATTGTGGCAATGACAGGTCATGCAGAGGATAAAGGGGTTCAACTACCACAGCAAGTCACAGTTGTATCGTTGTTGTCCTAATGCAGTAAAATAGAGCAGGAGCGAGAGAGTGGGATTGTATCAGAATGAACAAGGGGGTTTTGCTTGCCTGGCACTTCTGAAGATAGTAATAGTTCTTCATCGGTGTCATCGAACTCATCGTCGAAACATCGTCTACTGAGAGGGGACAAATACCGGCAACACAGAAGGAAACACAATCAATGCAATGCAACAATATGAAGCATGAGTGTGACATGGCAATATGCTGTGGTTTGAGCTAATGCAACTAGCAACTAGATTAAATGAAGCTGGTTTGAATCAAAGATTCAAATTCAAACTCCATATGTGATTTCTTAAATGCCATTTAATTGAATTGCCCTAAAAAGTAGTTTCTGATCATTTTTCATATATAATTTATTTCATTTGGAGTTACGGTTGATTTTCTATGAATTTTAGAAGTTTTGAACATTTTCTGGAATTTCCTGAATAAGAATAAATCCAGTAAATGATTTATTGCGTAAGCACTGCGTCAGCATTACCTCACTGTGACGTCAGCAGGTCAACTGCGGTTGACCAGGTCAAACCTGACCAGTGGGGTCCACTGATCAGTGACCCAGTGTTGTTAGTGACACTGACAGGTGGGTCTGGTCAACTAACACGTCAGCACAGTCAACACTGACTAGTGGGTCCCACGTTATTAAACTAATCTAAACAGAAATAAAACTTGGATTAGTTAGGGCGTGGGGCCAGGTGTCAGTGAGCTAGGGGGGTTAGTTAGGGCGTCATTAGTGGCTAAGTAAGTGCGCCACGTCGGCGTCACCGGAGTTCAGCCGGCGGCGACCAAAACCGTGGCGGCAACTCGCCGGAGTTGCTCAGGTTTCGCGTACAGGCCGCGGTTTGAACCGCGGTTGGTCTCTACGGGTAGCTGGCATTGCATCGCGTCGGGTGGTGGCAGTAGCCGGGCCTGGGATGGCCGGGGTCGACGGCGGCGAGCTCAGAAGCGGCGGCCGGCGTTCGGACGGGGTTGGGTTCGACGCTACGGTGCACGGGAGGATGAACGGGTGTGTGCTACGTGCTCCTGGTGAGGTGTGGAGCACGGTTCCGTGCTCGAAGGTGAGGTATGGTGGCCCTGGCCGCGACGACGAGGAACCACGGCGGCGGTGAGTTCACGGCTCCGGTGACTCGGGCGGCTAGAGGTGCGTACGGGCATGGGGAGCAGGGGAGAAGAAGGTGGAGCTCACAGCGGGGTCGGAGATGGTCTCAGCGAGCTCGGGGACGCGGCGACGGCGGCAAATCAACGGTGGCAATCCTCGGTGGCCGAGGAGGGGAACGGCGGAGCTAGCGGCATCCAGGGGTTTCCGACGCCTTTCGTCTTGGTGAGGATGAAGAGGGGGGCGAGGCGGAGCTTCCTGGGGTGTCGGCGAGGCGGGGTGGTGGTTGTGGGCAAGGAGTTACGGCGGCGCGTCCATGGAGGCTTCAGCCATGGCGGGGAATGGGCGAGGGGAAGAGCGAGGGGGGAGAGATCGATCCGTACGGGTCTGGGGGGTGGCGTGGCGCTACGGAAGGCACTGTTTTGTTTGCTTCCAATATTCTCAACTGCAAATAATGTATTGGAATTGGATCACATTGGTTTGTTTGGCTCCATTTTCCAACTATGAACCTTCATGGCCGAACTGAAAAACGTGTAACGGAATCGTATCACATTGGTTCTGTTTTGTCAGTTTGATTGTATGAAGTACTGCTGATACATTCAGTCATTCAGGAAGGATAGCTTTGCTGCAGTTTTATAGGAGTTTGAAGCACTGGTTGTTCAATGGACTTCTGTTGAAGTGTTGTGTGTATTCATGCATACCACTACTACATTCCGTAAGGATTTGGTTTACTGCATCGTGAGCAGGCCCGGTCCTGATGGGGGGGGGGGGGGGGGGGGGGGGGCAGGGGGGCGCCCGCCCCGGGCCCCGGAACGGAGGGGCCCCAGCAGGCCTGCTGCTATGTGCGTCTATGGACTGAAAAAACGCACTGCCATGCTGGCCCAAGTTTCATACTACGTGAGGATAATTACGCATGGCCGTCGATCATGGATCGAATCAGCCTTCTTGGAGGGGCGCGTCCGTTACGCACGAACGCGAGGATCAGGATCACGCGAGGATCGCACGCACGCGAGGAGAAACCACGGTATCGGCCGTCGCTGCTGGACGCCCAGATGGATTTCTCCTCTTCACCTCGCGACCGCCAGAACCAGTTGAACTACGACGGAAGAGGGACGGCCAGCGAGCATGAATTCTGAAATCGCGACAATTTTAGCCGGAGACACCCCGTCAACGATTCGACAAGTTGTTTCTAGATAAGGTACTGTACCCTAGAGATTTTGCCTTTCCTATGATAATTAATACAAATTGTAACTGATAATCAATATTCCCTCGTCATTATTTCATACAGCACTGATAATTGATTGATTGGGCATGGTTATCGTACAGTTCAGAGGCTTTGTCATTGAAATCAATGTAAGCTGTTCTTTGCAATGTCCTACGGAACACTGAGATGCAAGCACTAGTCTAGAAAAGAAACTAGTCCATGACTATGGTTAATCTATTTTTCTCTAAATACAATGGATTTGATAGCACTTCCAATTCCGCATCCTAGTGAGTAAAATAATTTTATTGGGTGTTGGCAAGATTGAATATTTGGATCAACGGGAAGCGGGAAAGACCTACGAAATCGACCCCGAAGGCAACCCTCTAAGGGGCCCCGGGCTCTAATCCCGCCCCGGGCCCCTAAAATCCTAGGACCGGCCATGATCGTGAGTTGCAGAGGCGCTAATTATTTTTTCCCTGTACTTCTATTTATGTGTTAAGTTGCGAGCATGACAAAGTGGTCAGTGCAGTGGACTGTATCCTGTCCCTGGTTGGTGATAAGAATCAGGAGCAATACTTTCTCTCCAGCCAGGATTCTGGTCTCTGGGCAAAGCTACGAGAGGTATGCAGATTTGCTATGCTTTTGTATCGTTCTACTTTTACCATGTTATCACCTGAATTTTATTTGTGAAAGAATTTGCTCAGGGACATTAATACAACCGACAAGTATCATATTAACAACTCTATTTAACAGAAACAGCTCTACTTTGCCATCTTATCTTATAAACTTTTTCTGCAGCAATGTGTTCATGCATGTTTTACTTTGCTGTAGGTTCCTTGTCTTCCTGTGATATACGGTTTGAGGAACTCCCTGTTTATTGAGCAACCATCCGTGCAGCAGCATAAGTTTGCTCAGTTGGATGAGGAGAAGCGTATTCATATGGAGAAATCAGAATTTAAGAAGCTATTGAAGGTTTCATCTGAAGGAAAGACATGTGTCGACGGAAACACACCTGGAATTAATGGCAGAGAAAAGCAAGTTCAAAAGGAACAGAGAAAATGTTATATTTCTTTCTCAGGACATTTGTTGTGTGCACATGGATATTTGATCATTATCTAGTGGGTGTCGTCAACATTTTTTTAGTTCACGTCTGTGTACAGCTACTGTTTTCCAGGATGTTTGTTGTATGCACACAAATTTCTGATATAACCAACATTTTGATTTCACGACTGCGTCTCTGCTTCTTTTACAAAAATGTTGATATGTGTGCTTTTGCAGGGTCCAAACCCACTCTCCTATAAGAAAAAAACGAAGCCCCAAACACCAGCTACTCAAAATCAGGTAATCATGCCCGCACAACATTATTGATTTGCATTGTAATCCGCATGTAATATTCGGAAGTCAAAATACATGGGATATGTGTCTAAATGCAATGTTGTAAAAGCAAGCCTGGAGTTGCCTGACTTATCTTGAGGTATAGAAATGAGAACGAGATGGAGAAGGAATAATCTGAGACAATTAAATCTCAGATAAGACCTTAGACAGTGAAGCCCATTGCACATTCTTTTTTGTTGTACCTCCTGATTTATGCCAATGACTTGGTACAACAGATTAATGGAAGCACAGATATCTGACAAGCACGAGCACTGATGAGTACATGTTTCCTTCAGGGTCCGAAGGCTGACAGCAAGATGAAGCGTAAGAGGGTTAGCAAGCGCAAAAGAAGCGGCAAAGACAGCAATCAAGCAGAGACAGCGAGCTGACACACCTTCGTAGAAGTTGCAAACAACTGTGCTGTTGCAACCCTGGCTTTAATCTGTTGCAACCCCAAGCTAAGATTGAGTGCCTATGGTGTTTCTTGTAGTGTCATACATTCATGATCGTCATTCAAGTTGATATACATCATGCATCGTTGGTAGAGGGCGTTTGACAGTGTAACACCCTAGTTTTTTTTTTCTTTTTTCGAGAAAACGCAAAAGGCTTTTGCGTTTTATTATATTGAAAAGAGAGAAAGTTTGTTACATCCTCCTAGGAGGCTCCGGTACAGACAAAACACAAAAAAACATCAGTGGACGTCCCAGGTCTGTGGAAGGATGACACGCAGGTCTCGAGCACCCGCGATAGCCCAAAGCGAGGCTTCTTCCTTGATCTTTGCTACCAAGACGCTAGGCGATGGGGTTGCAGTATTGAAGACGCAATCGTTGCGATGCTTCCAGGTCATCCAAGGGATCAGCAGCGTTGCGGTTGTGAGCCCTTTGTGCATCGGCCTGGGCGTGGCCTGCCGCGTCGTGCGCCACCAGACGGATAGGGAGCCTTCACCATTAGGCGCGCTGCAGGGTAGGTGCAGCCAGGATAGGACGTCATGCCAAAGCTGCTTGGTGAAGGGGCATCCCATGATCAGGTGGTTCATCGATTGCGGCACCTGATCACAAAGCGGGCAGCGAGGAGGGTGCGGCAATCCGTGGCGGGCAAGGCGGTCGGCTGTCCAGCAGCGTCCCAAGTTAGCAAGCCAGTGGAAGAACTTCACACGCGGAGGGGCCCAGCCCTTCCAGGTAAGCTGCCAAGCCGGGCAGGATGTAGAGCCGTGGAAGGTGGCTAGGTACGTGGACTGCGCAGTGTATGTGCCTGAAGCATTCCACTTCCATTGGAGATGGTCCGGTTCAGCAGAGAGGGTGGTATGCTCGATGGCTCTCCAGGTTAGCAAGTATTGGCCAATCTCTTGGATGCCAAGAGTGCCATGAATGTCTGAAGCCCACTGGTGCGCCTGAAGACCGTCTGCCACCGTTCTGCTTTTGCGGCTGCGCTTGGGGATGAGTGCGTACAGCTGAGGAGCGATCTCGGAGATGGATCGTCCGTTGATCCAGCGGTCCTCCCAAAACAGAGCCCGCCTTCCATCGCCAATGATCATGAAGGTGGACGCGAAGAAGAATGCACGTTCCTCGCAAGAGAACTGCAGGTCGAGGCCAGCCCATGCTCTATTTCCGTTCGTGCATGCAAACCAGAGCCATCTGGTGCGCAAGGCGAGGCCCGTGCGCTCCAGGTCGTGTATGCCCAGGCCGCCCAGGCTGGTGGGGCGGCAGACGCGGCGCCAATTCACGTGGCAGTTGCCGCCTTGGGCATTGGCACGGCCAGCCCAAAGGAATCCTCTCTAGATCTTTTCCACGAGTTTGAGGACTTTCTTCGGCGGCGCGAGCACAAGAAGCTGATGTAGGGGAATGGCACTGAGCACAGACTTGACAAAGGCGAGGCGCCCAGCCTTGTTCATGAGATGCGCCTTCCAAGTGGGCAGCTTCCCGGCAGTCTTGTCAACGACGGGTTGCAGCTGGGTGGCCGTCGGGCGTGGCAAGGTGAGTGGGATGCCCAGGTAGGTGATGGGGAACTCCGCGAGAGGGCATCCCAGGGCCGCGAAGGCCGGGGTGACCTCGTCGTCCGCACAACGGATCATCGTGGCCATGCTCTTCTGTAGTTTGTTTGAGACGGTTTGGACTTGTAAAAAATTTCCTGGTTAGTAAATTCTATGAGTTTACTGAAGCCTTTGCCCAATCCGATTGCTTCACACTGGCGGATTGGTTTCAATTCTCAGGTCTCTCCCTTCCCTTATGAGTGGCATGACAAAGAGCCCAGCGCCATTGTACTGGCACGCCAAGCCGGCATGACCAAAATATGATAGTGCAAACATTACAGGGAAATTTGTATCCAAAATAATGCTGAATAATATCGGGGCATAACTGGAAATTACATAGTTCCTTCTGTTAGTTTATCATCCGGAGAATATACTATGCAGTTGCAGGCAAATACAGGAAGCATTGTTTACACTGGTACAAGCACATTAACTCTTGAACAACACACGCGCGCGCGCACAAATCCATGTAATATATATCTGTTGGGCCCTCTTCAAGCTAATGGTGTGGGTGGCTGTGCCGCTGGTTCCACTTTGCCCCGGGTGTGACTTAATGCAGTCAAAGAAAAGAGGAATACCATGGGCCAAAGGTTAAACAGAATAGTGCCCAGGAATGCTATTACTGCAAATGGGAATGTCCAGACTCTCTTGTAATATATCCCTCTTCTCCGATAGCGCGCTGGTATAAGAACACTATTATCCATTGCCAGTTCGAAGCTACCATAGGCCAATACAAGAGAACTCAGGACACATACGGCAACGGCAGTCTTGGGAGCAACTGGAGCTAGCATCGTATATGTACCAAGTGCAAAGGCAGCCGCCACGTTTGTAAGCGAAACCGTCATGAGGAAATAGGCCCTTTCTATGTGCATTTTCCGGCTCCGAGGGTTCATTAGGGGAGATCCAGAGAACATGAGAGAGACTGTAGCCATGGCGGAAAAAGCAAAGGCAAGTGCGTTGGCCAGCATGAATGCATCAAAAGCATACCTTCCAGCAAGTGTTGGTGTGCCTCCGTTAGTCCGATCATCAGCTATATAACCTCCAGGGATAGCGAAATTTACACCAAACGTCACTGTTGCAACTAGCGCGGAGCCAACACATAGATTTTCTGTCCCCTCTTTCACTTCATCCATTTTAACAATAACATTTTCTTCAAGGTAATCCTGGCGACAAATACCCCTTTTAGCACCAAAGTTCTCTAGTTCGCGACGTATTTTTGCTTCAGTTCTCTGCAAAATAAATAAAAAAATAAAAAAATGAACCACACAAACTCAATTATTCTCATTCAGTTCCAAGCCCGTGTTAGAAAAAGAATTATTGTGCATGTATATTACCTGGAAGTACTGCAGTCCTCCCGTGGGAGAATTGCAACGTGCTATATCATGTGGAGTCTTCCCTTTCCCATTTACCGAATTTAAATCTACTTCTCTATTCCGGAGTAGAGCACAAAACATCGGAAGCATCCCTGCCTGGACAGCTAGGTGCAGTGCAGTGTTTCCATCGTTGTCTTGCATATTCAAAATCAATGATGATGATAGGATGTGGCAAGCATAAACTACTATTCTGGTTTTCATTTTGTCAACTGCAACATGAAGAAATGTCCTTCCCCTAGCATCACGCAAACCAGCACAACTGGGTGACTCCTTAAGAAAAAAACTGATGGCACGTGTTGCACCTACAGATGCAGCCACATGTATGGGGAATGACCCGTTGTTGTCCATTTGATACAATGCATCTGGATTGGCCTTCAGCAGAAGCAAACGTATGGCTCGTAGGTCTCTTTGACGTAGTACAGATGCAACTAAGTGAAGAGCTGTACTTCCACTATTATCTTGTTGTGTTGCAAGGTTGATGTCCCATCCTAACAGCATCTCCGTAAGATCTACAAGTGGCGTCCATGAGTTAAAAGATAATCAATCTGAGATAAAGAGAGAAGCCAACAACTGAAAGAATTGCCTCTAAACTCTATGCCTGCCCGGTTTTGCGCCTTGTGAGCGCTCTGCATACACTATCTTTTTTTTTTGGAAAGGGAGAAAAATGCTTGAGAAATTTACTTTTATACTTAGTCTCGTCTATATTACGAGGGCATATTAATTAAGCCTATAATCTACTAGGTTATATGCCTTTTACTTAGCTGGACATTCCAATTGATTCACAAAGTAATACCAATATAATTTGGAACTGTCGAGAGAGAAGAAATGCTGAACTTGAACAGATTGCTAGTAGAATCACTTATTCGGGGACATGGATTCTTTTCTCTGGCAATATACAAAATCTGGGGTCTATTCTATTAGTACACTGTAAAATATTTTCAATTTCAGAGGGGTTAACCCTGTATTTTCTGGTAGCTAGAGCTATCTGGCACAAAGTTTCTGGGGTCTATTCGATTAGTACCCTGTACAAAATCTGGGGTCTACTCTACTGTGTGGTAGCCTGTGGCGGAGCTAGGCAGAACCAGCTTGTTGGGGGGTTGCCCCCCCCCCCCCCTACATAGCTCCGCCGTTGGTGGTATTTAACATGACTGTAGGTTCAAGCTGCAGGTCGTTGCCTCGTTGGTGATGCGAACATCTACGCTAAGAAAAACCTGGAGAGATACTTCTTGCTCCTTCGAATGGATATCTGCTACTCCCTCCGTCCCATAATATAAGAGTGTCAAAACCTTCCTTCTTTTAATTTCGTTATTTGCAGGCTGAATTCAATTAGCTCGTCTACTTGTAGATCTGCTTTTTCAGTTCTGAATTGGAGATTGAATAACTGTTGCATCCTGTTTCATTCATACTCCCTCCGTTCCTTTTTAGTCCATATTTTCGATATGTCTTAACTCTTAAGCCAAACTTTGTAAATTTTGACCAACTTTACAGTAAAAAAATTCAACATCGCCAAATAAATATAATATTTTCGATATATATATATATATATATATATATATATATATATATATATATATATATATATATATTCTACAATGCATGCAATGCTATTGATTTGGTATTAAAAATATTAACATTTTTTCTACAAACTTTGACTTCAGTCAAAGCTAATATGCAGAGTAAAAATGACTAGAGGGAGTAGTAATGAAGCGGGGAGGCCATCTGGTGGCTTCCTGTTTGTCTAAAAAAAGAGAAGAAACACTTTCAACATGTGAGTTGGCCTTATATGACTTGAAGCAGGGGCCCTTGTCCTGGTACTAATTCTTGCTTGACTTAGAAGTTGCAGGACCGAGAATTATGCAAAGCATATACCTTACTTTGTTGACTTCAAGACATGCATGGTAACAATATTATGTACTTGTCTATGTTAATAAAATCATCATTTTCACGATCCAAGCAGTGGCGGCTCCAGGAAATGAAGGTTGGGTATTCATTCAAATATATTTTTGCTCTAAATGTAGTATATGAACCAGATAACACAACACTAGCAATATATGAACAAAACAACACTAGCATAACCATAATAGCAATATTTCAATGTACCAGACCATAACGACATGAATACATAAGTACCTTTTGATTGATAAAGTGATGATATCCTTCTTACAATATAACTTTGCGGTCACCTTTTTGGAAGAGATTGATGACATCTTCATCCTTCACTTGATTGAAAAGTTCTCTCTCAACAAATGTAACCAAACAATTGTTCAAATATTCATCACCCATTTTGCTCCTTAGCTTATTCTTCACATGGCTCATGGAAGAGAATACCCTTTCAACACTAGCAGTAGCTACTGGCAGAATCAATACCAACTTAAGAAGCTTGTAAACAATATGATATTGTTCATGCTTGTTTGTCTCCACAAGCACAACTGAAAGTTGACACAGATTTTTTAGGTTTTGAAACCTTTCATCTCTACGCACATTATAGTAACATACATGTTTAGTTGCCATGGAAGTCTTGCCAGTTCATCACTTGTAAAATCAGAAGCATAAAACTTTGTAGCAAGCCTAACCAACTTCTCTTGGTCATAAGCAGCAAATAGATGAAGTGGACAGAATGCTGCCATGCAAGAAAGTAGCTCTGTGTTTACCTCATCAAATCTGCCATTTAGCTCACTGATTTGCCTATCAATGACACCCACAAACATATCAACCTTGAAGCGGTGGTAATTGATCACACCATTACATAAACCCCTTCTAGGCCGGCCAACGGGAAAGTAAGGACCCTCCATATCAACAACTTTGATCTTATGCTTTGTACAAAAAGATGTGACCTTTGTGAGAAAATCATCCCATCTAGCATCGGTCCTCAAAGCCTCCAAGTAATACTTTGTGTCACGAACAAGCTCAATAGCATGAACAATATCTTCATCTTGCTTTTGCAAAGCTCTACACAACTCATCTGTGTATCCAAATATTTCTTGCATCAAGTGTGCCATGAAAACAAACTCAAATGATCGAAATATTGTCTCTATGGATAGAGCCGCTTGTGCCTCCGCACCATGGTACTCGTCTCCAATCTTGCGAAGGACTCGTCTTAGTGCACCATACATAGAGATGACATGGTTCACAGTTTTGAAGTGAGAGCCCCAACGTGTATCACATGGCCTTCCCAAACCCATTTCCTGATTCAGCCCACTCCCTGTTTCTACTTCTTCCAATTCCAATGCATCAATGAGTTCTTCAGCCTGAGCTATCCGAAGCATTCTCATCTTTTTACAAGACATGCCAAGAGCATTTAACAAGTGTGCAAGCTGCTGAAAGAACCAAGTACAATCAGCACTCTCCTTAGCAACAGCAACAAGTGTTAACTGTAGTTGATGGGCAAAACAATGAACATAGTAGGCAGAAGGGGACTCATCCATAATAAGTTTTTTCAGGCCATTAACATTACCTCTCATGTTACTAGCTCCATCATATCCTTGCCCACGAACCATCGAAAAGGTCAGATTATAGTCCATAAGCATTTTCTGAATTGCAGCTTTTAGTGTCAAAGAGGTAGCATCTTCAACATGAGCAAGACCAAGAAATCTTACAACCGCCCTTCCTTTCTTATCAACAAAACGCAAGCAAACAACCAATTGTTCATTCTGATACACATCACTAGACTCATCTGCAAGTATTGCAAAATGACCACCATCAAGTTCTTCAATGACTAATTTAGTAGTCTCTTGTGCACAACATTTTATCACCTCTTGTTGTAAATCATGGTGAGTCATCTTGCAGTTCCGTGGAGCATTCTTGAGAACAACCCTGTCAACCTCTTCAAAATTTCCAGCTAGCCAATTTAGAAGCTCAAGAAAATTTCCTTTATTTAGTGAGTCTTCACTTTCATCATGTCCTCTAAATGCCAAGCCTTGGCGCAACAGAAATCTCACACACTTGAGTGTCCATGTCAAACGATGTTTATACAAAGCCTTGTATTGTGAGGTGTTTGAAGCAATAGACTCCCGAATTGATGTTTGTGGTGTAGTGAACCTATCATACTTCTTTTGAGCTTCAGCATGAGCACTACTAACCTCACCTTCATGTTTCTTCAATCTCAACTTCATGTTCCAGTTATTAAATCCCTTATTCACAAAAGCATCTCCACCGGGACATCTTGTTTTATCCTTGAACAAATAGCAAACGAAGCAGAAAGATCTATGTTTTTCCACACTATACTCAATCCATGGAAATTCTTTAAACCAAGCACGGCAAAAGCGACAATCTTTCCCACTTTTATTTGTAAACTTGAACTTATGATTCTTTGGTTGACATGACCCCATCTTAATATATCTCCTTCTTACTCTATCTTGGTCATTGACAACATACATTGAGATGGGAATCCGCTTTCCAGGATCATGTTCGAGTGCCTCCAAATCTGCTTGCATCGGTTCATCATCTTCATCAATAAATTCATCATCTTCTACATGAGGCATTGAGGTTTCTCCTCTACTCTCCGGTTCTTGCCATAACACCAATTGCAAATTGCTCTCCAAATGAACAGGAGAAGTACAAGTACTAGATGCAGCTACGGTCTGATTTGGTGTGGATCCTTCACCTATTTTCCTTGCCTTTGAAGCCTTTTCCCACATTGCAAATATGCTACTGCCAACAATTCCACTCCTCTTCATCTTCATCTACGTTTGGCCAAACAAAGGGAACATAAATTTAGATACTTGCATATGTTAAATAGATCGACTGCCTCCATCTAGTAATTTCAGCAAATCAAGAAATCACAAATTGGGGGCGAGGCCGCGAGGGCAGAGGTCGTCGCACCTTTAGTTTCTTTGCCGCAAGGGGAGGGGCGCCGCCGCCAGGGTTGCCCGTCCCTGCTCGGCTGCTGCTGCTCCCTCCGAGCCGAACAGGAGGGGCGGACGGGGGGGCAGGCGCCGCCGGCGCGGGTGGCGGGGCGCCGCTGCCAGGGTCACCCGTCCCTGCTCGGCTGCTGCTTCGTCCGAGCCAAAGAGGAGGGGCGGGCGTGGGGCTGGGCGCCGCTGGCGCGGGGGGCGGGGCGCCGCCGCTAGTCCACATCTACCTCTGGCGGGCGGCGGTGCTGCGTGCGGGAACACTGCGAGTGCGAGGAGGGGGCGAGACGTCCACGAAAGGCTGGAGGCGTCGGTGCGAACTGAGCGAACGAGAGATTTCGTGGGCTGTTTGTTTTGGGCTGACCGCTGAGACATGTATATAATTTTTTTTCTTCCAAATCTTGGGTATTCCCGTGCATACACAGGCATACGCGCCGCCAATGGATCCAAGTTGTCTTACTAGATGAACAAGATTTTGCAGCAACAGATTTTTTACGACCTGCATTTCTTTATAATCAGAAGGTAGCTATCACCAGTTAACCACACATAAGGGAACTTAGTAGTTAGAGTGGACCTCACGCATCAAATTATCTACCACCCAAATTATCTACGACCTGCATTTCTTTATAATCAGAAGGTATCTATGTAAATAAAATATCTTGAGCACAACAAAACACAAGCAAATCCAAACTTATGCAAATATCTTACAAAAATGTGCCGACAGCTAAAACCAGATTTATGTTGAAAATGAAGTGATCAGAGTTACCTTTGCCTCGGAGAACAGCAGCATGCAATGCATTTTGTCCATTTGGTCCGGAGTATGAAATTACCCCGTCGCTCAACTCGTAGAGTGTTTTCGCGATGCTTTCTCTTTGCTGTAAGATGGCCAGGTACAGCGGCGAAGTAGCGTCTTTGGGAAAACTGGCTAATTGTGAGTCCTCCTCCATGAGCGAGCTGACTATTTCATCTTGTCCAACGACGCAAGACTTGACAGCCTCGTGCAAGGCTGTCTCATTGATCTTGTTTTCAGTTCGTAGCAGTGCCTTTACTCTGCTAGTGTTGCCATCCTCGCCTCTAGCAAGATCAATGAGAAGAGACACCATTTTGATATTCGCCGTCCGTGCAGCACAGTGCAAGGGTGTATCTCCCCTGCTGTTCTGCATGAAGAGGAGGTCTGGTGCCTTCCCGTAGATGAAACCAGCTTTTTTCAAGAAATCCTGATGATAAGAATTGGTGGCGGCGACGACATGGAGAAGAGTGTCACCTCCAGTGGTAACCACATACACGAGCGACTCTCGGAGGAATGCTTCTTCATCACCGGGCGGAGAAGCTGGCTGCATTGCCGGGTTACCGACGGTGCCGTTGCCGGGGGCGGTTGCTTGCCCGTCGAGAAGCGATTCCAGCTTCTGGGAAGTTCCCGAGCATGCCGCCGCTGCCAGCAGCCGGGCACCCATCTTGACCTCCATGGTGGTCGCGGGCGGAGGAGCAGCATTTGCCACAGCGGGAGAGCTTGGACTGGGAGCTGCTTCCCTGGTGATCGACGCCATCGACCACCAAGGTACACGAAGGTCGAAGGGGGTGCAGATCTGGTGAGTGGAATTGGAGAGAGAAACAAATCGAAGTGGAGGAGCTCAAACGGATGGAACTGCTTGAGGCTAGCAGCTATGTGGTCGAGAGATGAGGGAGGCGAGAGTGTGAGTGGGGAGGAGGTGATTGGCACCGGCCAGCTGCTCCATCCCTTTCGAATTGAATGCAAGATGCAGGGGACTTGACTGATTTATTACAGTACTGTTTTTTACTACTACGCCCCACCATGGCTCGCTTGGACACAAGAACCAACTGCACGCATCATCAATGAACTACTGAAGCGCGCCGTGCGGGCTGCAGGCGTAGCTGGGTTGCCATTGGTTGCATGCATCATGATTCATGAATGCTGGGCTGAAGTACTCCTCCAGTGTGCATGCGGCCAGCCACATGCGTTGCAGTGCATCGCGGCACGCCGGCCAGCACATTACACGCTCGTCACTCCCACGCGGTAGAAAACGACGACGACGACTTTACTGTTGCGATCAGAGCTAGCCGGTCTCCGTGTGCAGTGCAGACGTGAAATCAACATTGAATCACGCCAGACGGAGCGACCGCACCAAGATCTCTGTGTGGTCTCGTTCAAGCTAGCAAAGGTTGCGAGAGCGCGCCAAGGCACCGTTCATGTTCACTAGTGGCTGGCTGAGGCGCCACTTGGTGGTGCCTCTTGAGGTGGGATTTGGTTGGGCCAAGAACACAGGGGAACGTAGCAATGTGGAACGGAAGAAGCAATAGAGGCAGTTGCTCCTCGCTCGCACAGAGCAGAGGATTGGGTCTGAGTGAATGGGGAGTGAGGAGAGGAGGAGGCGACACGGCTTACTGCTGCCTCCTTGTGCTCCGGCATCTTTGCATTGAATTGAAGGCCGGAGTGGTTCATGGCAGGCGAGGGAGGAGGCGACTTGACTTGACCTGGCCCTGCACCACCACCACTCTATCTAGCTATAGCTACTCCTACTGGCTCCTGGCTCCACTCGCTTGGGCAGTAGTTGCATGCACCATCAATGCACGGCCGTTGCATCATGAATGCTCTCTGAACCGAGCCGTGCAGACTATGGACGTACGTAGACTACGCGTTGCATGGTGCACGCAAGCTGCTCCTCCACTGTGCATGCGGTGCAATGCATCGACCTCCCCACACCGGCCGGCACACGTCCCTCCGTCCGTGCAAGCGCCAGCCCCGGTGGTAGACGAGATGACCACTTACTACTTACACGTAGTTACTGTTGCCACAGTGTGCAGCTCTCGCGAGTATGGGAGCTAGCACTTGCTCTCTTGTCGAATCAGCATTCGATCACGCTGGCCGGACGGCAGCTACATGAGCGAACACATTTTTTTACCGAAAAAGGCTTTCGCCCCGCTTTATATATAAAGCATCAACCACACATTACAGCCATCACCACAACAAAGAAGGAAAAGAAGAGAAAACAAAATCGACAAGGATACAAACACTACGGAACAACAAGCGACGGCCTCCGATCATGCCATCGACGCAACTGCGACAAGGGAGCAATTCGCCACCGGAGGGAGGCCACGCTCCATCAACTCCCAAGGGCCAACCCTGTTGCCCTACCTTCCGCCGCTGCCTCCGAAGAGGGCACCCCTGCCCTCTCGTCCTGGATCGAAGGACGCCGACCCGTCAGGAGGCAGAACAACTCACCCCTGAGCACGGATGGACTGGCCAACATGTTGCCCGGGAGAGGACGAGCCCTGGCCACCTCACCTCTCACAGGAACCCATACATCACGCACGTCACCAGCCAAGACCAAGAAGCCCATCGCCATTGCCGAGCAGGGACACGACAGAAACAGGCAAACCACCACCGCGCCGATCCCCTGACCATCCTGGACTCCCAAGGCAGCGTCTTCAAGAAGAAAACGACGCCGATGCGCCGTCGCCGCCCAATCAAGAGATTTTAGGCTTTCGCCCGGGACCATGGGGTGGAGGCGAGGAGAGGGTCTCGATGTCGCCCACCAGAGGGAGAACGGCGCCGCGAGCGTCGCCAACATCGTGACCGGCACCGCCGGTCAAGGGTTTCCCCCGACCCAGAGCTTGCATCGCCATTGCTCCGCTAACCAGCCGAGCAGGACGTCCGGAGGAAGCCCGCAGACCGGCCAGCTGAGGAGGAAAGCGTGGTGAAGCCGCCAACTTCAGATTGAATCCAAGCCCGCCGCCGACTCGCCGCCCAGCACGGCCAAGCCGGCGCACCAAGTGCCGGCGCCAAACCCCGTCGACAAGGGGAAGATGCCCTCTCCAGCAGTGGCCGCCGCCACCCGCAACGCCCGCAGCCCCCAGGGGGCCAGATCGGCCGCGCCAGACCAAACCCCCGCCACCGCCGCCGCGGGGCCGCACCGCCGCCTCCCAGCACCAAAGCTGCCAGATCCGCACGTCTCCGCCGCCGGAGGCCCCTCCGGACCCAGCTCCCCCACGAGCGGCGGCCCGCGCCGCCGAGACCCCGACCAGGAGAGGAAGGAGAGAGCCCCGCCGCTGCCAGCGCCGCACGGGCTTCGCCCAGCGGACGCCCTCCGGCAGCGGCGAGGAGGAGGAGTGAGCGAGGGCGGAGCCTTGCGCCGGCGACGGAGGAGAATCTCCCGTGACGCGCTCGCGGGGCGCGTCGCAGGAGGGGGGGGGGGGAGTCAGAAGTGGAGCTCGACTTGATCGAACACATTTTTTTCCGATAAAGAAAGGCGAAAACACATGAACCCGTAATTGGTTGCATATAAAAAAACACAGGAATTTACTACTCAAATAAGTCAATGCTGTCAGAAACTCAAATAATATTATCCCAGAATTGGAAATGCGTATGGAATTTTAGCGTAGGAAAGCAACCCATTAAAATTTTGAAAGTATTATATTACTTCCTTTGAATCAAATGGGCACTACAGGAATGGATTGGAATCCTTCAACAATTTCTTTGAAAGTCGTTCGAGCCAAGACGCCGCCTATCTTAAAGCATCTACAACAGGACTCCCCATATCTGCTCCAAACGCCTGATCAATGTCCGGATGAAAAAAATATCACCCAATCGGATGTCCTCTACCCGGTCCAAACGCCCGGACTGAGGGGCACTCCCCATCCCCGACCAATATCTAGGGTGGATATGGCGATGTCCGGACCTGTCCGGACAAGCCCGCCATGTAGGAGTGATCACAAGGGCCCACGTTGTCACAGGTAGACACGTCGGTTCGACGGGCGCTTCCTCCAGTCCTCCGTCCAGATGCATTCATGGCACCGCTCCGGCGTGCCGCCCGAGGGAGCAAGTTTGGCTATTTAAGCTGGATGGCGGCAGCCCAACCCTAGCCCCTCCCCATTGCTTCCCTCTCCCTCCGCTCTGCGCCATGATCTTCCATCCGCTCGCCGTAGCCGCTATCCAAGAGGAACACCACCTACGCCATGCTGACGCCAGTGTGCCGATTGCAGCTGCTGGAGGAGATCCGGGCCAGACGCTATGTTCGGATCGCTGCCGGCCTATCTCCAGATTTGCTGGAGCCGGAGGAGGAGCAAGAGGATGCGGAGCTGGAAGAGGAGTTCGCTACTGCCATGGAGGAGGACGACGCTGTCATTGGAGGAGGAGTCCACACTACTGTAAGAATGCATAGCAGTGGCGGACCAAGCTCTCAAGGGCGCCCCCCATGGCATCACTAGCCGGCGCGCGCCCACTATTTGTAAGTCTCTAGTGACAGTTACAAACTAGAGCTCGTTACTGATATAGTCGCCTAGGAAAATCATTTTTTTTGCCACAACAGCGTTTATACACATTACTTCGGCAGGGTAAATTGACATGGTCGACATTGTTATATAATTATTAACAAAGGAGAAACTCACTAACATTCAAATTGGTTCCACTTAACAAACAAACATCAATGTATCACATCCATATTACCTAACTAACTAAGAGTTCATTGGATTACATATTATTGACTTGCACCTTATCTACTATATCTAAATAGGTAGCCCCCACTACTAGATTTCTCTCAACATGCATGCTTCCACATCACCTTAATTATTTATAGCCATACGATCAAAACCGTGTGTGACCTTAGAAGTCATGCATGTATTCATAACTTACACTTCTTGCATTAATCTATCCATGCAAACCATTACACTTCATTAAGTCATGCATGTCTTTTTTCCATGGGGAATTAATTCATGAATGTTAGTCACAGTTTAGGTTTTTGTGCTAATTTTTTGTAGTCATGAACGATATGTGTGTAGGACCCTTGGAGCAAGATATATAGTTTATGCTTCATATATTGGTTAAAAGGTGGTGCCACATTATGTCGACTCCAAAAGGTTTCTCTTTTTATGCATAATTTTGTCACATATTTTGTATGTGTTTATTGATTTTAAAACATAAAATAAGAACATTTTTATATTTGTATTTTAATTTGTTTTTCAAGCGCTTACTGATGCAATTGTTTTAACATGGTTAGCACGGCAACGCGCGGGGCGTCATCTAATTTCTAAATAAGGTCAACGACAACCATCATCTTCAAGTTGTTGTTGTTGTTGTTGTTGTTGTTGTTGTTGTTGTTGTTGTTGTTGTTGTTGTTGTTGTTGTTCGTGATTACCACTAGTGTGTCAACCCTTAGTCATCTCTTCCCCTTTAGGAATTACTGCCAGCCGGCCTCATAAAACGATAGGCAACCGTCTGTGTCAATCTTGTACTAAGGCTGGTGACATGCCTGCTGGTCCAAGGCGCACTCCAGCTCTGCCGATGGCCGGAACGTCCTAGCTGAAATTCATCTTCATAGGTAATTTCTAAGATCCCCATGATTAAAAGCAAATAGAGCACCAATGTTAGACATCTCATCATATAGATTTATGATCGAAAAAGAAAGAATACAAAACATACCACGGTGTGTTTAACGATGTTGCTCTTAGTTAAATGGTGCACAAATGACCTCCCCAAGTAGTGCACACTTGATGGTAGGATCGCGAGATTGGCCGTCTCAACCTTAGTAAGCTCCGTTATTCTTTGAGAGAAATTTGCAGAAATATATGGACCATCATCATAATCATCTCCGATATCCTCATCATTTTGCTCATCCTCATCATCCTGGCTATCATCATCAACCTGGCTATCATCATCATCCTGGCTATCCTCATCATCCTGGTTGTACCCATCATCTTCACCAAGCTCATCATCTTGGTTGGAGCAATACTTAGTCCTTAACCCGTTGACCACTTCATTCAAGTAAAACCCTATGTTACTCTCCCCCGATGAGCTTACTTTTTCAAATGTACTTCTTCCATCCATCACCACCTATGATGGTTCTATCCTTTGGTTTACGAACGTCAACTTCGAATGTGTGCCCTTTATCATCCTTAAAGTGGAAACCGCCACCGATTAAATTGTTAAAGTCGACCCTTACATTGCATGTCATACACTATTCAACAATTAAGAAAAATGCAATTAATAATTAATGGTAAGGATAATAAAAGAATTCAACAAATGATTAGAATTGAATGCTAAAGTAAAACATCGTTACCATAGATTTTTTGAATCTCTCCTTCAAGAAGAGCTTGAGTTGTACTGCATTTATCAAACTGTTCATACAGGGATATTTGCAGATATGGCAGGCCTTACGCCACATGATCCATGTGAATCATTATGAAGCACTTATCAATTGTAATTAGTTGACATGAGTGCCAAATTATGAAAGTAATATTGAGAAAAGGCAGCGGGTAAAAAGGGTAAAAAATCAACTGAAAAGTTGTCATAACCTTTGTTAAAAAAAGTGAACATATTGAGTTTTAAAATTTTGGCAAAACGGAAATTAATCAACGTTTTGCCAAAATGGTGGAACTCATGTTTTAATCCCTGCAAATATAACATATAAATTGCACTTGTCATATGTAAGAAGATTCAACTCAACTTGATGTTTTTTGATATTACATTATCATAGAAAATATTTCAATGCAACTTTTTCTCTTAGCAAAAGTCTACGGAAAAAATCGGCTAACCTTTGCTAAAAAATTGAACTTATTGAGTTTCAGAAATTTTATGAAACGGGAATTAATCAATGTTTAGCCAAAATATTGGAACTCATGTTTTTATCCCTGCAAATATAACATATAACTTCCACTTATCATATGTAAGTAATTTTGGCACAATCTTTGCTAATGAACTGAAAAAAGTGAGATATTACAATGCCACTCTAATAATTGAACAAAATATTTTAATGATCAAGTAGTAGATACGAGTAGTCATTGGCACTATATTTGCATTGGAAAAAAGCAAAGTACACTTTATTTACAGAAAACCATATCCACTAATTGAATCTTAGAAAGTACACTTACTACTGCATTGCCCCTGACCCTAACTACCTAGTGTAATATGGCGCTCTAAGTGAGTCTATAAACAATCTAGAGGCAACAACGAACGAGAAGAAAGCTAGGTTACCGTGGGCAGCGGCTCCGGCGGACAGCATGAAAGGCGAGATGGCATATGGATATGCTGGAACAGCGGCTCTGACGGATGCGATGGCTGAGGGCCTGGAATGCGGCTCCGGTGGAATGCGGCTCTGACGGATGCGATGTACTGACGCTTCACTGTCAGGCGACGAAAAGTGAGCACCACAACAAACTTATATACACTGGCGGGAAGGTGGGCGCGCCCGCCACTGTATTTTATTATTCTACATTTTTCACATGAATCGAAAATCTCCCAAGCCACACTCAATTCAATTTTTTAAATCATTTGAAATTCAAACTTTTCACATGATTAATACACACCATCCAAAGCCCAATCCTCAAATTTGGCCCCTTTCTAGGTTAAGTAAACACGGTTTTCAAGTTTTTCGCACTTACGATATGTGTGGCGGGCGACCACAGTGTGCGACACTGCAAACTTTTGAAATTTTTGAATGTTTGTGGCCTGAGTTGCCAAAAAGTATGTGTGGCAAGCGTTTCTTACCACCCACCAGGCGGGCCATCCTTGTAGACCGCCACTACTGATTTTCTCCCCACAGGGATCTTGAGAAGAGTTTACTTGTGGCGGATTTTAAATATTGCCTGTCACTGCTATGCCTAAGGGTATCTCTAGCCGCGCCCCCAAGAAGGCCTCCCCGGGCGTTTTTCCGCGCCGGCGTCGAAAAAATGGCCCAGTCGCGTCCCCAAGAGCCCGATTTTCGTCGGGTTGGGACGAAAACAGCGCCTGCGGACCCAGCCCGAACCCGGCGCGCTGGGGGGCCCTCGGGGGCACCGGGCGAACTTTTTTGGCGCGAAGAAGCCGCGGGCCCTCCGCGTCAGCGACACGGCTCTCTTCTCGGCCCTTCGTCGTCCTCATCGCCTCGTTTCCCGCGGCGAATCAATGCCAAAACTGTCGCGCGCTGCCGCGCCGGTCAGCCTGCGCCATTGATGCCTCACGGGTGGCGCAGTGAAGACCAGACGACGCGCGTCCCTCGCCCGCCACGCGTACACACGGTGCCACGCGCGTGGGCGGCGCCTCGGCCTATATATGACGTGCCCCGGCGCACTCGACGACTCACACTCTCCCGCCATCGTCGTTCCTCCCTCTCCTCTCCTCTCTTTTGCCGTCTCCAGTTCACACCCATGGCCGAGAGCTTCGCAGGCGACGGCGCGGCGGCGAACGGCTTCGGCCGCCGCCATCTTCATGAAGACGAGGCTCGCCTCCTTTACGAGGCCGAGTACCCGGTCCCGCCGGACATGCGGGTGCCCGGGACATGGAGGATCAGCGCAGGCGGCGTGCCGGTGCCCCCGGTACCCACCGGCGCGGCGCGGCGTGCGGAGATCGCACGCATCCGCTCGAACCTGCCGCGTGCGGCGAGGGAGGGGCCACGGTACGTCCCCGACAGCCCACGCCGCGCCTCGAGTACCCCGCTCCCCCTTCCTTCTCACGCCGCCGGGGAAGCTCCTGGACCCCGAGGCGCATGGAGACCGGGGGGTCCTCCTCCTCGTCCGGCGGCTCGCCCTGCCTCCGCCCCGTCAAGCCGGAGCCCTAGGGCACGCCGGTCGCCGCGCGCACCCGCAGCTCCGGCGTCCGCATCAGCGCCAACGCCTCTCCACCCACCGGCCGCTTCGTCCTCCTAGAGCCCAAGCCGGAGCCCGGCCTCCCTGCGGAGTACGAGGAGATAGCCCGGCGCGGCTTCTCCGACGAGGACGCCATGCGGTGGGCGCGGGACGACTACCTCCGCGACGAGACGATCCGGCAGCGCCGGGCCCTGGAGGAGATCGCCGCCCGCAAGCGTGGGCGCGAGGACGAGCACGGCGTCGTGGTCCTCGACAGCGACGACGACGACGATGACTCCCCCGGACCGTCCAACCCGCCGCGCCAACCAGGGGAGGGATGCAGCAGGGACGGCGGAGGCGGAGGCGGGGGCGGCGACGACGACGACGACGATGACGACGACGGCGGTGACTACACGCGGGTCTACAGCCTCCTCGGCATGTAGAACCGCATGGGCGGGCGGTGAGGCGGGCGGCGAGGGAGACGGCGGGGGTAGCCCGCGGTAGTTTTTTTTTCTTTTTTTGTAAAATATGTTTAAGTTTGAACGAACTCGCCGATGTTTGCGTTAAATTTGAGTCGTTTTTGCGCCGTATTTGACTTTTTTGACTAACCGTGGGCGCCGCGACTGGGGGGCATCACGCCCCCAGTGCGCGGTTTAGCGCCGGTGCGTCCCCAGGGGCGATTTTTTGCCCCTCCTGGGGGGCCAACGGCTGGAGATGCCCTAAAGCTTAAAGCAGTGGCATTATCATTTTCTACCAGCCAATGCTACTTTTCAAAAATAGAAGTGACCGGTAACACATAGTGCCCGCCACTCATTTCTGACCACCTATAAGCCTTTTCACTGTATTGCGGAGTCGGTGGCACAGGAGGAGAGGAACCGGTGGAGGCAGATCCAGCACTTACCGGCTTGTACATGGCCAATGCCATGACGGAGTTCGAGAGGGCCCAAGCGGAGCAGTCAGCGGAGCAGCAAGCCCTCCGCGAGTCATTGGAGTCAAAGTACAAGGTGGAGCCCAACCGCCGCTTCCTCCGCGGGCATACGGTGAAGATCGACGAGATCTTTGCTGACTTGGAGGAGGACGACGAGCCAGACGTGCGCTCGACCACCCATGACCACTAGACTTGCGGCTCCAGCACCAACTTCACCAGCATCTTTGAGGAGGAGGACAAGTACTCTAGTTGTTTAGTTTGGTAGTACGTCGATCTTGCCGTTGCATGGTTTTGTATGGAAATGGTATTCGAGAAATGTCAACTATGATTGTTGAAGAAGTAATTTGGGGTACAATCATCACTGTCCACGCACACATCCGACCAAGTCCGTGGGCATTTGGCAACCAATATCAGCTATCTGTGGCTGTAGAAGTTCTTATTTAGATTAAATGTACATGATATATCCTCTTTAAGATCATCTACAGTCGGACCCTCTACTTTCTCCCTAAATGTCAACCGGGCCCCTTACTTTATTACTATACATCTGTAACCGGCGTACCTTCAACCCACCTCAAATCTGGGGCAATACGAGGCTGCCTGTGGGCATGCCCGGGCACTCGTGCCACCTCAGCTAGCTAGCGCACGGACCCATAAGTCATCCACACATTTCCTCTCTCTCGCTCTCATTATGCCCATGGCCGGAGCTCACCCTGCCGAGCATCCACACCAGCTCCCTGGCCGTCACCCCTGTCATCGAGATCAAGCGCCCGCGGTCCGAACTCGCGCCCACGGCCGCTCCGTGGCCGGACCTCGCATGCCGCTTGCACGAGTTGGCCGAGGCTGCTCGCGCCTGTGGCATCCGTGCGTGCATCTACGCGCCCGCACGCCCGAACTCGCGCCTAAGGCTGCTCCTAGATCAAAGCTCGCGCGCCGGCGACGCCTCGTGCACGTGCACCACGAGCTGGTCGTGGCCGCTCGCGCCCGTGGCATCCCCATGGCCGCTCCTAGCCAGAGCTGGCGCGCCCGCGGCACCGCCTGCACTGGCTCACCATGAGCTGGCCGAGGATGCTCGCGCTGCGTCGCGGCCGCCGCGCTCTGGCAGCCGCGCGTGCCGGCCGCCGTGCCTGCGTGCGGGCGTGCGGACGGGCCGCTAGCTTGCGTGCTAGCCGCAGCCGGACACTTGCTGGGGTGCTTGTTGTAGATGCTCTAACAAACGGGATGTCACACCGTCACCGACAAAACTGTACCCAAACAAGACACAACATTCTAAAAAAAATCTCATGACCAACGTTCAGTGAAGCCTCGGCATGAGTCAGACACTCTCGTCGTGGACATCAACCAGTTGATCCCAAATGAGCTGGCAGTAATTAAACCTTTTTTTATGAGTAATTAAAATCTTTTGACGTCGTTGCTATAAGTTCACCATAGAAATGTACCCGGAAGCTAAAACATTGGCAACATTCAGTCTCGAGACCATTTATACCAGGCAGGACGTTAGGATGCAGTCGATGTACGCGGTGCAGTTAATCGCTTATTTTGATGCATGCATACGTAGTATTAACAAGTTACGACTCATGAACGATGTCAAATAAAAATATTTACAAATTTTTACCAGCAATAGTGTAGATGCATGCCCTATACACTAAACAATGATCATTATTTATGAATAAACTGAACCTAGTACCAGTGACATTTGATTTGATGAACTAACACATACATTTGGCAGTAAACACACAGGGCTACTCAATGAGTTACATTACATATTTTCTTGGAACAAAGGGAGACTCCCCTCCTTCTACTTGAAGTATTTTATCCACAACAGCAATACAAATATACGCATTGTCCCATCCATAGTTGCCTATCTCGACAAATATAGACAACCTCGCTATAATTCACAAAGAAGCCGCGACTTATGGGATTGATTCAATATGAAAAGGCGATTGTATACGTCTGTCATCGATGGCCTTTGATCCACATCAAGGCTAAGACATTCCACGGCGATCCCTGTCAAACTATCCAGAACCTCCAAATCTTCAGTTACAATAATTTACTTGTCAAACAAGTGAGTTGCTTTCCTCTCTTTCTTGTAAGCTTCAAGGAAATTGATCACTAAGCTACTACCCTCGGAATGTGTGGCTTTTTTCCTACTAATAAGTTCCAAGATGACAACTCCAAAACTGTAGACATCACTTTTTTTTTTGTTAATCGGCCTGTCCGCATATATACTGGGTCCATATAACTCATGTCACCAATAATAGATCCCGTGTGCTGTTTGTCTCTCGCTATCAACCTTGATACACCAAAGTCTGAGATCTTCGGCACAAACTTGTCATCCAAAAGTATATTTGCTGGTTTAACATCACCATGTAGGATCTTGATATTGGTTTTTTGAGTGCATATAAACCAGACCATCTGCTGATTCTGCAGCAATACTTAAACGCACACCCAAGTTGAGGGGCACCTTGTTTTTGCCGTGAAGAATGTCATCGAGGCTACCACTGCATAGAAACTCATAGACTAGATCGGGGCTTCCAATACTAGGCAACAACCTATGAGCCTAACGATATTCTTGTGGATGACTTGGGATTGAATGATGACTTCATTTGCAAACTGTTCATTCTCTAGCACACTACCACTAATCGGCTTCTTCACTGTGACAGGTTCATTATCAAGAATTCCCTTGTAAACTTCGCCAAAGCCACCTTTCCCAATAAAACT
Source organism: Triticum timopheevii (assembly GCA_963921465.1). Classification (NCBI taxonomy): domain Eukaryota; kingdom Viridiplantae; phylum Streptophyta; class Magnoliopsida; order Poales; family Poaceae; genus Triticum; species Triticum timopheevii. The sequence goes on from OY997272.1 coordinate 579,593,616, forward strand.
GCTACTCTTAAAAATTGGCTTGAGCTTCTCCTTTTCAAACAGTTTTATGAATTTTGCCTTCTCTAATGTACGCCCACCGTTCTTCTCATAAAATTCTCTAGTTTTCCTTTTCTCTTTGCGAAGAAGAATAAGGAATGATATGGCTGCAATGATAAAAACACCACCTATTCCACCTGAATGGACACATAAAAAGATTTCATATAACTGAATTCTAAGAACTATTCTGTGTGCAGAAGAAAATATAAAAAGGGAGCAACACTTCTGATAACTTGCTTTGTTTTTTTCACAATAGCATTGATTTCCTACCTCAGGGTTACTATACATGGCTACACGATAAGACCCACTATCCAATGGTATATAGGGGTTTGTGCCAAGTTCCGATGTGGGGATTTGCGCACACGCTGGTTAATTCATTGATTTGTCATTAGTGTCACATATGAACATGCGTGTTTTTCAAAGACATCCGCACAAGAAACCAAATATTATCACAGACGATTTTGTGAACCGTCTGACCTTATTGGTCACTCATAATACAAGACATCCGAGGCTTACATCTAGAGTTTGTTTTTCTCTGTCGACCATTCTGACTCGTACTTGTTGTACCCTTGCAAAAATAAGCACCCATCCCAACCCGTTCTGCCTCAAATAAAAAACCAATCCTATTCACGCAGCGCCTACTAAAACCATTGCCACGTTTGTATAGCTCACAAGTACTTCAACTGTATGTACCGATGTCGAGATCTAGAAAACACCCATGAGTCTATTTCTGGATATATCGAGACCTTCAAATTTGGACTCTATGACTGAGTTCTGGGCCTCCAAAATTGTTGGCACCAGTTAACCATCTGTTAGCTTTACCATTGTTCCAGATTGTCATATCTTAGTAGGTCAGGCTTAGTCGGGAGCACAGGGTATAAGAAGAAATATTAATATATCCCCCTTTAAAATAAGGTATAAGAAGAAAATATAAAGTGAAATAAACATTATGTTGCATTCTTGCCATGGCAACTATTTCATTCGTTTTTTGGACCTATTTCGGACGCACTAGTAGAAACACCCACTACCACCACCAGATAGACGATACCTACCCTGTTCTGCTAGTTATACTCGGGAATATGTCTGAGGGGATGCTGATTAAGCAACATTAAATAGATATAACAACAGAATTATGCATGAACTACAAACATATAACAAAGGGTAGATTTGGATCGTGTACTATTAGCTACATAGGAGTATAAAACAACAAAAATAGTCATGGCCTAAATTTGTGCTTACCCAAAATCACCCGTGCTGTTGCGGGGAATTTATCTGTGCAGGTTCCTTTTATGCCATCACCTTTCATTCCCGGCTTACATGGACACTCATAGCCTCCCAAGGTGTTTTTGCATACCCCGTCAGCGGAGCAAGGATACAAACCACGGAGCTTGCACTCATCGATGTCTGAAAAAAATGGAATATAAAGGTATAGAATTAATATGGGGTTCCTGTATGTTGGAGCCGACTCTCTCAGCTCACCTCTACTCTCTTGGTTGTTTCACACAACACACACAAGAACACAGGATATTTGGTGCCGTGCTGTCTCACACAGCTCACGGCTTATCTTCTCTGTATTTCTTAACCAGACAAACTGAACTACAATGCTTTAAGTAGCTAGCTCACACGCGCTGCCAGGCCACAACGTGCCCGGCTCTTGTGCACACGACCTGCTCACTAACCAACTAATCCATCACCTATTCTTATGACACTAACACACGCATGCATAACAACTTCCTAGATAACTTGTGCAGCCCGTTAGCTTCAGATCTTTGCATGCAGCAGCTTCTCACTGCACGTTGGAGTCTCACCATGCATGCTCTTCAAACTGAATCGCGCGTACCTCTGCGGCTCTGCACAGACACACTACTACACGCAAAACTGAAAGTAAACATGCAAATACATGATCAAGATTAAAAAGCTAACAGTATCCTCCTTAATCTTGATCCTTCACTTGTGATGCAGCTTCGGAGAAGAGCCGGCTCGTGCTCGACGCCGAGCAGTGCCTTCTCCTCGTTGTCCTTCTTCTTCTCTGGACACTCCCAAGCAAAATGCCCGAAGTCATCGCAGTTATAGCACTGTACCACGCTCCTGTCTCTGCGCCCTCCACCACGGCCATGTTCGCGGCCACGGCCACGGCCACCACGGCCGCGTCCTCGCGATGAGTCATGCCCTCTCGCCATGACGAGCTCCTTGTGTGCCTTGAGTGAACCAATGGCCTCCTCCATGGCCATCTTGTTGGTGTTGCCGAACAATGCAATCGACGACACAACGTGGATGAACTTGTTGGAGACGGCTCGGAGCAGCTGCTTCACGACGTACTTCTCCTCCGTCGCATCACCAAGCTCACGGATGCGCCCCACGAGCGTCGTGAACCTCGCCGCGAAATCATCCACGGACTCCGCATCACCCATCTTGAGGCCATCAAATTCTGAGCGCAAGGATTGAACCCTCGCCTCTCGGATGCGCTCAACGCCCACATGCATGGAGCGTAGCGCCGCCCACACATCGGCTGCGTTCTCCTTCTCCGCAACTCGTAGCAACGTCGAGTCGTCGATGGACTGGGAGATGATCGTCATGGCCATCTCCTCCTTGCCCTTGTCGACCTCCGATGAGGCCTCGCGATCAACGGCACCCCACGCGCCGTTGGCGCGCAAGAGGTACTTCATCCTCATCGCCCACGGCGCGTAGTTCGTCCTCGTGAGCAGTGGGAATGGGAGCTTCCCTGCCGCTGTCGTCGCCGCCGTCGCGGCAGCCGCCATTGCCGCTGAGTCGCTCGGCACCAACGCTCCAATCGCTGAAGAGTCACGCGGCATCGTCTTTGTCATCACCTGGCGCTGATACCAAATGTTGTAGCCGACTCTCAGCTCACCTCTTCTCTCTTGGTTGTTTCACACAACACACACAAGAACACAGGATATTTGGTGTCGTGCTGTCTCACACAGCTCACGGCTTTTCTTCTCTGTATTTCTTAACCAGACAAACTGAACTACAATGCTTTAAGTAGCTAGCTCACACGCGCTGCCAAGCCACAACGTGCCCGGCTCGTGTGCACAAGACCTGCTCACTAACCAACTAATCCATCACCTATTCTTATGGCACTCACACACGCATGCATAACAACTTCCTAGATAACTTGTGCAGCCCGTTAGCTTCAGATCTTTGCATGCAGCAGCTTCTCACTGCACGTTGGAGTCTCACCATGCATGCTCTTCAAACTGAACCATCAGGTGTACGTCTCGCACGTACCTCTGCGGCTCTGCACGGACACACTACTACGTGCAGAACTGAAAGTAAACGTGCAGATACATGATCAAGATTAAAAAGCTAACAGTTCCTATATAGGTTAGTATGGTGTAAAATTGAAAGAGGGCGTCTGGATGTGGAAATTAAATATCTTAATTCCACCTTGGCATCCATTGGCGATGTACGGGTTGCCATCATAATGGTCCCAGCACTTACAGACATACCCCTGGCCACTAGTCGCGCTGGCACAGGAGCTGTTGCCGCTGACGCAGGCATAGTCCCGAGGTTGTTGCTGGCCTTTTGCCGGACATGAACCGTTCAGGATGGAGAAATCGATCACGAAAGGGACACCCCTCGGGTATCGCTTGGGTAGCACTTCATAGCCGTACTTGTCCGGCGTGGAGAAGTTGTACCATGACTTCTCCACCAGCATGACATAGGAGCACGGATTGGTCTTAAACAAGGTGTTTCGTGTGTCCAAATAGAATACCAATGCAAGCTCTCTGATTGGAAACACTTCCGTCAAGGTGGCATCACAGCAGCCCCGCCCCTTGCACGACCCGTTGGCGCATACTCGAGGAACTGCGGAGCCCAGAGGTTTGAAACGCAGGAGAGAAAGAACTTCTCCCGTGAGTTGCGATCCACCCGCGGCGACCACAGGTAGGTATTGACCATAATCTGAACATTCCAGCCGACGCTGATGACAATATTGCGGGCCGCCGACAGGAGGAAAGGACTCTTCTTCTTGCCCAACGTCATATGTTGATTCTTGGATAAGTAATCGGTTTCATTTTGGCTGCAGAAGGATGAGACAGCGGCGTATGCGCGCGCCTCACCCTTTGCAATGGATATATCGATGAGCTCGAAGGCCGTTTTGTCCAGTGATCTATTCCAAACTTCAATCCAATCTTGCTGCATTAATTTACGATCCAATACAAAACGCAACATAAATTAGTTACAGCGCCATGTGAAAACATTAATTAATTACCACATAGTAATTCATAAGTAGTGGAAAATTCGAATCTGAGCCCGAGCTCATCTGCACCTGCGCTCACGAAAAAAAATCAAAATAAATACTAGAAAAATTCAAAAAATTCCAAAAAAAAATTGGGTGTGGACAATTTGATGCGTGAGGTACGCTCCAATTTTCAAAACATTTGGACTTTGGGTGCGCACATGCCGTATCCCAAGAAAGTGGTTGGCAGGAGGGACATTTCAGCCCGCACCATTTCCCCACCCGCTTCCGCCGTTGCCGGCCATTGGTTCCGTCGGTTCGCCGCCGGCGATTCCGGTCAAATTTGCGGGCGGAATCGCGCCGCGGGGGCGCCCCTACCCTCTTCCACCGAGCCGCTTCACCGGCTCCCCGGATCGGTCAATCCGTGCCGCTCCTAGTCGCCGTCGTCGCCTCGGGATCCAGCCGGCGAGTACTTGTACTTGTGCTTGTGCTTTTGCCCTAGTCGCCGTCGCCGCCTTGGTTAACGCGGCATGCATATTTGTGAATTTAGATGGAACTAAGCCCGTGCGAGAAGTGTTTGCTCCAGGATTCGTCTGATTTGGATGACTCGGATGTTGAGATGCTGCTTGGTTTTTCAAAACATTTTGACCACGTACCAAGCAGTGGCGGAGCCTCTTGGAGGCCAAAGGGGGTCACGACCCCCCCTTTCAAAAGTACAACTGTAAAATTACTAGGTATAGTAATCATTATGCCTGGCTCGTCAGAAGATAACCAGCGAAATACAAGAGGAAGAGAGAGGGATATAGGAAGCAACGCATAGCAACGATAGTCGGAGATAGGAGTGCATAGCGAGGCAGGAGTTGCGCCAAGCCACAGCGGCAGCCACTGACGGCAGCAGGCAGCAGCACACATCATCATACTGCTACTGCGGGAGCCACTAATGGTACCTCCATAGATTTATATAATCAAATCATACTAGTCATACTGTTTTTGTTTTTTTTAACAAGAACAGCCAGTTCCTAGTGCTCCAGCGTTGGTGGAATTGGTAATTTATGTTGTGAATCACATAAGTTTTCATGCATATTTCATTTTTAGTTTCAAATTGGCCCCCCCTTGGTGGCTTGTCACGCTCCGCCACTGGTACCAAGGGAGGTGATTCTTTGGGTGCGCACATGCCGGATCCTCATAACTGATCTCGATCCGATGGCTACAAACCAACACAACAAGCTCTATGTACAAGATGTGAACTTTGGTAACGAGCAACACAACAAGTGCTTTGTTTTTGCGTCGTAATACATGTCTCATTAATAAAATAAAGATTCCCTTACAAGCCATCACTACTAGGGAAAAGGCTATACACAGAATCTTAGCAGCAGCGAGGGTTAAAAACCCTCGCTACTGCTACTTACTAGCAGCGCAGGTTTTTAAACCTCGCTACTACTAAGTTGATAGCAGTAGCGCGGGTTTGTAACCCTCGCTACTACTAAGCGGTCTCTACCGTGCCCCCCGGGATATGCCATAGTAGTAGCGCGGGTTTTTAACCCTCGCTACTACTAAGTTGATAGCAGTAGCGCGGGTTTTTAACCCTCGCTACTACTAACCCGCGCTACTGCTATCAACTTAGTAGTAGCGAGGGTTAAAAACCCGCGCTACTGCTAATCGTCTGTCATCGTAGTAGCGCAGGGTATGGCCTATTTGTCAAAGTCTACCCCCCCCCCCCCCCCCCGCCCCGTGGACCGCCTTTTCAGTTTTGAAAAAAATAAAAGTAAATGATAAAAATGTCAAAAAAATAAAAGAAAATAAGTTTCCCATGTGATATGTGGTCTAGTTGTTGGGAAAATTTATAAATATGAATTTCGACTTTATTTGCAAAATCTCTCTGGAAATTTGTAAAATGGCCATAACTTTTGCATACGAACTCGGAAGAAAAAGTTTTTTATATGAAAAATCATCTACTCGAAAAGTTACATCCGAATTTACAGGACTTTTTAAAATCCTCAAAAGCCTAACAGAAAAAAAGTTACGGGGCTTTTAAGATCTGGAGGCAAAAAAATTCAAAAGTTACAGGACAAAAACATTTTTTTAATTTTTGTTAAATCTGGTCAAACTATGGTCAAACTAATTATTCAAGAATATTAGTGTTACTAAACAATTATTTTAGTTTTTTTGAATTTTGGTCAAATCTGGTCCAACTATAGTCAAACTGTGGTCAAATCTGGTCAAACTGTGGTCAAACTATGGTCAAACTAATTATTCAAGAAATATTAGTGTTACTAATTTTTAGAACAATAGTTTCAAACTCAAACAGTGAAATGTGTGACTTCATGCTCAAGCTAAATTCCTGAGGTTAATAGGATTGACATCTTACTATTGTCAGGAAAACAACAAGTGCAGACTTGGAAACGAGGAAGAATAGAACCCGGAAGTTAAGCGTGCTCAGGCTGGAGTAGTGAGAGGATGGGTGACCGTCCGGGAAGGTAGATGATTTGGAATGATGAGGAGTGATTAGAGATTAAATTGAGCAGCGATGAGGGGTGATTAGAGATTTGAGGTTAAAATAATTCAGAAATTTGAAAATTAGGGAAAAAAATTCAAAAAAAAGTTTTCGAACAAATTCAAAAAAAAATTCAGAGATTACAAATTAGTAGTAGCGCGGGTTTCTACCCACGCTACTGCTATACGTTAGCTGTAGCGCGGGTTGCACCCGCGCTACTGCTATAAGTTAGCTGTAGCGCCTTATTAGTAGCGCGGGTACCCGCGCTACAAATAGGCCCAAAACCCGCGCTGCTGCTAGGCTTTTCCCTAGTAGTGCATGTAAACATCGACGTTACTGAAAAGATAGGAGGATAATTCTATGCTAAAAACCAACACTTGTCCCTTTCCACTAAATAAGAGAAGACATATCACCTCTCCCCCCGAACTTGACACGGCTCCATCGCTGATCAGCAGCCTTATGGACCTCCAAAGTAGTTTGCCCAAAGCAAAATCATTGTCGTTGACAGAATCAGACCAGGGCAACGTGTCCACGGACACGCCATCGAACTTCAGAACTGACACTCCCGCACAACTACAATGTCGGAGTCGGAAACCAGAACTATCAGTCTCCAACCACAAACCCAACATAAGATACACCATCTTCCAGCTGTTACTTGCGTAGACAACCGTCTGCACGTACTTCTGGATGACAAAACCTCCCTGCTCCACGATAACGTCAGAGATAACGCCGTAGCAATGGGGACATAGCAGAAGGAGGGACACACCTGATGGAGTCGCCGTCGCCACCTCGCCGACACCATCCATGAACCCTAACGCCGCCAATCTAAAGGATCGGCAAACACCGGATGTCATCCACTCCGAGACACCGCCATGAAAGGCAGCGCCTTTGTGAGAGTGAAGTTGAGGCAGATTTATTCGTCCGGGCGCCGCTCCCACCGCCCCAACGGTGTACCACACGACCTACAAATCCAACCCCTAACTATAGAGCAGAGGAATGGGTCCCCCCTCCCTCCTGCCGCCAGAGCAGCAGCCGGAGGGAGAGGTGTTGGGTTTGTGTCGAATATTTTGTACTAGTAGGGTTACGCTTGGACTTGGTGTTGTATTGTGGGTAGGATACGTGTAGTGTCGGAGTCGGACACGTTGTATCCTTGGCCTCTTATATATGAGGAGGCACCCCACGTTGTAACCCATGACGACTAGATAGCGACAGGCTCGCAAGAGGGTGCCGGCGCCCGGGTGGCCGGTGTTGCGGTATCTCGGGGAGGAGCGCCTGTAATCATTGCCCCGGGAAGTAGGCGAGTTCGCCGAACCTCGTTAACAAATCTCGGTGTCGTCATTGTCTGTGATTGCTTGTTCCTCGGAGGATCGACCGCGTACCTTGGACTTATTATTCTAACAAGTGGTATCATGAGCAAGGTTATGAAAAGGTTGTTGTGCGTTGATCCAGAGGCAGATTGTCGTTGAGCTCGTTGCGGAGTTGTGTACTGCGGTCAACTTACTCGACGGGAACTCGACGAGATCGGAAAGCATCAAGCGGTGGCAGCAGGAGCGGCTCGGACCGGAAGCGCATGGAGCCGTGAAGCGATGGAAATCCAAGGCGTGGACGCACACGTTAGGGCCAGCTGGGCTAGCCTTGCCGACAAAGTCGGGCGCGGGCGTGCAGCTCAGGGACTCCAAAGGCGTGCGGCTGGAACAAGGCGTGACGACACGGTCCAGCCCGTTGCATGCAGGCCAAGTTATATGAGATTTGTTTTGGAAACAAAAAAAACAGGACCGAGTCCCGATAGAAGCCGTCTCCAACTTGGAGTCGTGGAGGGCCGTAGGCTATAAAAGCTTGTGGAGGGCAGCTGGTACTACGAGCAAAAGGTACGGAACAACAGATCGATCCAATCGGGAAGAGAAAATCCATTGATAGTGGCAATCCATCGGAATTAGCACAGGCTAGGCAAAGCAAGTTGCACGAAGCATTGGAGATTGAGCCAGGGGCAGAACACGTGAAGACCGGAAGGAATTTTGGTTGGTTTTGCTATTAGTACGCGGAGATCTTGTTCGTATACTTGGGGCATCGCGTCCAAAGCTCGGATAATTTTTCACGGAGTCAGCCGTACAAAGAACCATGGCGCCATCGGGTACCAGGTTTGAGGTGGAGAAGTTCAACGGAACTGGAAGCTTTGGGTTATGGCAGACAAGGGTGAAAGATTTATTGGCACAACAGGGATGCTTGAAGGCGTTGTTGCAGGAAGCCAAGCCAGCTAAGATGGAGGCGGATGACTGGCAGGAGTTACAGTTGAAAGCAGCCGGGACTATACGGTTGTGTCTGTTGGACCAGGTTATTTATCATGTGATGGATGAGAATTCGCCGAGAAAGATCTGGGAGAAGCTGGAAAGTCAGTTTATGTCCAAGACTGCGACGACCAAGGTGTATCTGAAGCAAAAGTTGTATGGAATGAGGATGCAGGAGGGGTCAGATCTTGTGGAGTATATGAACGCCTTTAATCAAGTCGTGACGGATCTAGCACGCTTGGGTGCGACGGTTGATGACGAGGACAGGGCAATTCTGCTTCTTTGTTCATTGCCATCATCCTATGACCATTTGATCACTACTTTGACGCACGGCAAGGAGACCGTCAAGAATGAGGATATTACTGCGGCATTGCTATCTTATGATATGAGAAAGAAGAACGCGGTGGAAGTCTCTCATGGTGAAGGTTTGCTAGTCAAGGGTGAGCAGTGGCGGAAGGGATATGAGGCTGGGAAGAACAAGAAAAAGAAAAAGAATATACAGTGTCACAAGTGTAAGCAGTGGGGACATATGAGAAAGGACTGTACAGAACTCAATGGTGGGGCCAGTGCTAATAAGGCAACTCATGGTGATGACTCAGACAGCAGTAGTGATGTTCTCATAGTATCAGACAGGCGGTCAACCAAAAGTGAAGCGTGGATGTTGGATTCAGCTTGCTCTTTTCATGCGACACCCAACAGGGAGTGGTTCTCTTCATACAAGTCTGGTGAGTTTGGTTTAGCCTATGTGGGCGATGACACAGGTTATCGTGTTGCTGGAGTAGGTGACATCAAAATCAAGATGTTTGACGGAGTTGAGCGGATGCTTCGGGGAGTCAGGCATGTGCCGAGGCTAAGGAGGAATCTAATTTCGCTTGGAGTTCTTCATGATGGTGGTACGGTATTCCGTTGTGATCGGGATAAGAAGACCATGAGAATCATGGAAAATGAGGTGACCGTGATGATTGGAGCGAGGACGGCTTCGCATCTTTACAAGTTGCAAGAGAGCACTATTGCGGGTGGAGTCATGAAGACTGGAGTTGCGGGAGTAGCAGCAGGGTCTCACGGCGGCGGCGGGTCTGGGGCGGACTCGTCGAGTAGCTCTTAGTAAGCTACGAAGAAGACAACACAAGTCCGGAGTACATGGAAGTTTGACGCATGGACAAATTCAAGGTGGTGGAGAATATTCGCCAAGGTGGAGTTTGTTGGGTTTGTGTCGAATATTTTGTACTAGTAGGCTTACGCTTGGACTTGGTGTTGTAATGTTTGTAGGATACGTGTAGTGTCGGAGTCGGACACGTTGTACCCTTGGCCTCTTATATATGAGGAGACACCCCACGTTGTAACCCATGACGACTAGATAGCGACAGGCTCGCAAAGGGGTGCCGGCGGCTTGTGCCGGCGCCCGGGTGGCCGGTGTTGCGGTATCTCGGGGAGGAGCGCCCGTAGTCATTGCCCCGGGGAGTAGGCGAGTTCGCCGAGCCTCGTTAACAAATCTCGGTGTCGTCATTGTCTGTGATTGCTTGTTCCTCGGAGGATCGACCGCGTACCTCGGACTTATTATTCTAACAAGAGGGGGCCAGCTCCCTCGCCGGTGGAGATTGGTGGAAGGAGATTGCCTCCCTAGTCGCCTGCCTCTTGGCGGCGGCTAGGGTAGGAAAACGAACAAAGTGACTGGTAAATCACTTTAGGTGGACAGAACTAGTGATTGGTTTTCCTTGCATCCAGCTACCAACTTTTCATGTATATATATACGAGCGTGTATGTATATATAGCCAGAGAAGATACAAGGTACATATAGCTGCTAGCAAGGCTCACCCAGAGTCCGTCACCACCGTAGAATTTGGATTCAGCGTTTAGCCATGCAATTTTATCGATATATAGAATTATCAGTAATTGTGTGCTCTGTCGTTGAAACTCAACTAATTTTATTGATATATATAGAGCTATCATTACTTGTGTGCCCCGTCGTTGAAACTCAATTAAACTGGTCGATCGGCAGGGACCAATGACCGGCGTTGACGCCGTATGTAGCATCACATAGAGCATGCCATTGATGAAGTCAGCACAGTGGACTGATCTTCCCGACGATCTCCTCTATATGGCCTACGTCAAGGTTGCCGGCTTGCTCCACCGCGTCCGCTTCGCCGCCGCATGCATGCAGTCGGTGGCAAGCCGCAGCAATCACGTCACGTCACGCCGCACCAGCCGCTGTACCATGGGTCGTCTTCCACCCATTATGCAACGGCAGCAACAATGACGGTAAGAAAAAGAGCCTGCACTGTTCTAACGATGTCCAGTTCTTGCGCCTCCAGCAACGGAGTGAGGCAGCCATCAGCAAGCAGTTCGTGGAGCACACGACGGCGGCCGTGTTGTCACACGTAAGAATAACTTCCAGCTTGCGATGATGAACCTCTTCTCTGGTGTTGAGGTGCCGCTCATTGCAAATGAACAGTCTTCTTTTTTTGGGGGGGGGGGACTCCCCGGCCTCTGCATCAAACGATGCATACGGCCACATTTATAAATAAATAAAGAGATTCAACAAGGTCTTAAAGTCTGAAAACAAAATAACGGGAAGCTCACAAAAAGCCACAACGCCAAAAACTCAAGTCCCAAAAGCCACAACCGGCTGGCATAACAAAGATAGGTAAACTAATCGCCTATCCTATTACATGACTGCCATCCAAATCGGTTGAAGATATCCCGCGCTACTATCTCCCACCGGACAGATCCAGTAACCAAACGCTCCCTGGCCTCCGTCGGAGTGAGTAAAGACCACATACGGATCAGCGCGGTAGCTCGGAATAAAACCTGCAAAAAATGAATAGTTGTTGTTCTGTTAAAAGCCAAATCATTTCTGCAATTCCAAATTGCCCATAACAACGCACATACTCCCGATGCGAATGTGTCTAGCTGTTTCGGACTCTATCCCAACAAGCCACGTTCCAAATAACGTACTGACCGAATTCGGAGGAGTAATGTTAAAGGCAATTTGCATGGTGTGCCACAAAACTCTCGCCAACGGGCAATGAAAGAAGAGGTGCTTGATAGTTTCGTTCCGATCACAAAAATTACACCTAGTAGATCCTGTCATCCCCACACTCTAGTGGCCACATATTGCTGCTGTCATCCCCAAATCTGGGGCTGCCCTTTGCAAGATTGGTTGCCCTTTGCAAGATTGGTTGTTCAGACAATGGATGTATAGTAACATAAGTTGATGGAGTGACTCCTTGTCAACATTGTATTCTGCAATGGGTAGTTGTATGTCATCACCCTCTTCAATTACATGATCTAATTCGGGATAGGTGTGAACAAAGACTACGACTAATGGTCAATGGCAAACCCCGCCGACTGTTGATACGAATGTGTATCCACTATACCATACACCAGAAAAATATCATCCAGCTTCATGGAAAATTTGTGATTGTGGCCAGAAACTTGCCATAACCTAACATCGACGAGCTTTTTTTCAAGACATCTGAGATTCCTGGCGAATTAATGGTAGAGTACACTCATAATGGGAAGGAGGTAACAAATGTGGGTGGCAGCATGATCTTAGGATTAGCCCTCCTTCGCTTGAGGCGTTATATGGACTCTAAATGTTTCTTTGTTTTTTCGTCTTCTTATTTTTCGTTTGTGCGTGAGGACTTTTTTTGATGTGTGCATCTTAGTTATGCAGAGGCCAGACGTAATGCTTAAACGTTTTAAGTAATAAAGCATCCTTTTCGAAAAAATGTCAGCTCCCTCGTCAGTTATCTCCAACCCCTCCTCATCTCTGGATGACCGTAAAGACGACGCTAATAGCTCAAAGAGAGGACGTATGTTTTGATAGATGTATTGATGAAGAGGGACAATTTGCTGATGATGGAGGCTTGGAGGAGGGTGAAATAACAGTGCAGAGGAACAACAGCTTCTGTGTGAGAGATTAGTGATGATGAGTACTGTAACTGTCTGTTCTATTACTGGTGTATGTGTCCATTTCTGGTGGTTAGGCTCTCAGTTTGTTTCGTATTCTGACTAATTGCAATGTAATCTTTAATTTAGGATTCTCTAGGCTGTAATATAAGACATGATCTCTTAATCCCATTGCAGTTACTTTTGCTGTCTCCTTATCTAAGAACTGTTCACGCCAAAAGAAAAAAACATAGGGTGTGTTTGGTTTCAGTAATCGAATGGAACGTCACGGGTCCGACCTGTCTCTGGGCCTCGTTCTCGTGTTTGGATCGAAAACTAACAGGAACCCACTCGTTCCCACAAAAAGAATATTCGGCCCAGATCCGTCATGCGCTCGTTCCTCCAAATCGGTGGAACCACGCGGAACGCCTCGTCACTCTCCTATCACATCTTCCTCTCCCGCACGAGACGCTCGCCTCACCCTCGCTTGATTTGCGCTGCCGCCGCTCCAGTCGCTCGATCCGCGCAGCCGGTGCTCCTCTTGCTCGATCTACGCCACCGGCTGCACCTCTCCCTCTTCTCCTCCTCTCCGAACTACGGCACGGCAACGAGCGTCTGCGGAGCCTACTTTGGTCTGGGCGAGCGACGGCGGCTGGTGCCACGAGCAACTGGGGAACCTGCTTCGTCTGGGCTTCTGCTCTTCCGCCCACCAATAGTTGCCGACAGGATGGTGTTGTGCTATGCATGTCATCCGCAAATGAATCAATATATTTACAATTCTTTTTTCTGGTTATTTACCAGATGAATGTTTATATGTGTTATGGGTATGTTTGTTGCCTGACCAAACATTAGTTTAATTTCTGAAAAGGATTGGAGGTTCAACCAAGATTTTGGCATATATTTTCATGACCTACTATGCATTAGAATTATAAATGTAAGAGGGAGAAAATATTTTCAACATACAAACATGCCACCTCTCATGCGGGCGATATCCGCGACGGCCACGTCGGGCCGGCCGCCGGTGACCTCCGCCGTGGGTCGCGCCGGAGGTAGGTTTTGGGCACTCGCGGATGCAGATCCTGAGGACGACGACGACGATGACCTCGCCGGAGGGTCCCCGCAAGCCTATTCGCCGACGCCTTCTTCGGTGATCTGCGAGGCTTTTGATCCTGGGTATTCGGAAGAAGAAGTGGCGGCCATTGTTGATGGCATTGTTCCGGTGGACGATCCTGCGCGACAAGGTTTGGGACGGGAGGACAAGGTCGAGATCGTGCGACGTATGGTTCACCGGCGGACGATGGCGGCGGCTATTCGGCCATGGAAGGGCCCGATCCCGAAGGTATGTGTCCCGAAACCTACTTTGTCTGATTTCATTACAGAGGATTCCTGGATAGTGGTCAAGAAGAGAAGGCCGCGGCGAAGATCGGCGGCGAGGCCGCCGGCGCCGGCGGACGGCAGAAACGGCGACGTCCGACGTGATCGGATCGCGCGTTTGAAATTGTTGTTTCATGGGCTGCAACCGAACGAGGGGTCAGCCGGCCCAATCGCTGCACCTATGGGCCAAACTTGCAATGTCCAGGTGGGTTCGGGACTAGCTGGGTTGTTGACCCAGGCAAAACCGGCCCATCTCGGAGAGCTGGAGTTAGTTTCGGGTCGAGGGGATTCACATGCACGTTCGTCGATCCACGAGCGCGCTAGGGTTCGCCGCCGGGGTCTCTGTGGTTTCCCCTCGGCTCTAGTTCGGAGGATCAGGAAGGTTTCTGCGACTGCTGCTGCCTGTATGCCGCCCAAGGGTCCGCCACCGGCAAGGAGGGCGCCGCCCCCGGCGAAGACGCCCGCGAGAGCTGCGCCTGGAGGGCCGGCTGCTGTTGGGGCTGGCGCGGTTGCGGCTGCAGCACCGGCAGCGGCTGCACCACCGGCAGCAGCTGCAACTCCGGCAGTGGCTGCAGCACCGGCTGCGGTTCAAGCACCGGCGGCAGCTGCACCGGCCACTGCCAGGGCGGGGGTGACGCCTACTCATGCGGGCGTACCGCAGCCGCACCATCCCTGGCCTAGGCAAATGGCTGCTGGTCGGGGTGGCGCTCCTAACGGGGTAGTCGGCCGTGGTGGTGCCGCCTTTGGTGCTGCCGGCCGTGGGACGGGTGCTTTCGCGGGAGATCACCGCAATCCTCCCCGTGGTCAATGGGGAGATGATGGTTACGACGCGTATGGTCAGGGACTGCACCGAGGTTCGTCGTCCACAGGCGGTGGGCGAGGTTACGCTTGGAATGATCAGGGTCATGCTGGACAGGGTTTTCAGGGACCGCCGGGGAATTTCGTCGAGGGCGCGGTTGGCCCCAGCCGTTTCCGAGGGCGCTTCCGTGGTGGGCGAGGACGCTTCCGGGGTGGACGTGGTGGGCGTACTTTGCCCGGTGCCGACTCGGACCTTTCTGACATGGCCACTGATGAGGCGTCTCTGAACCAGACAGTGGTGGAGACGGCTAAAGCTCTTGCTGATGTGGCTGTCCCGATGGTACCACAGTCGGAGGATGCTACGTCTGATAAAGGCTCAGAGAAGGCCGGAGGTGACAAGCTGTCTAAGTGGGCGGCTAAGAAGAAGAAATTAGTTTGTTTCCGCTGTGGGGAGACGGGTCACTTCATGGTGGACTGTTCTGCTGAGTTATGTGAGATTTGTCGGAAACCCAAGCATGTGGCGGCTGAGTGTCCGCTTCTTCTCGGGCCCAAACCGACGCTTAATATCTACGGGCTTTGTTGCTCTGAGTTGATGTTCTTTGAGTCACCAAGTGTGGCTTCGGTGACTCCTGTAGTTGAAACCTCCTTCCCTGGGGTGGTCAAAGTGGTCACCGGACCGCTCACCAAAGCCCAGATTATTCAGCAGTTACGGGAGTTGGCTCCAGGAAATTTCAATTGGTCCTTGTTGAAGCTTTCTGATAATTCTTATAAAGTGGATTTTCCATCTAAAGAGGATCAGAAGAGGATCCTCAAGTTTGGCATGAGTCGAGTTACTGGCACTAGCTTTGTGTTGCAGTTTGATGAGTGGAAGAAGAAGGAGCCGCAGGGCACACCACTGACTCAGATCTGGGTTCGCTTTTCGGGGGCACCGTCCGAACCCTTGGATGATTTTTTTGTCACGTGGAGCTTGGGGTCCTTGCTCGGTAAGACGGAGCAGGTGGACATGCCTTTCACTCGTGCTCACGGTGTTGCTCGTTTGTTGATTAGTGTGGCCAACATTCAGTTCTTGCCAGATGTGGTCAGATGGTGTTATGAGGGGGTTGCTTACATGTTGAATGTCGAGTATGAGGACCCGGACCTGTTTCAGGATTTTGAGGAGTTGTTACTTATGGATACCTCTGAGGGGGGTGGTGCTTCTGGGCACCGGGGAGAGGATGCACCCGGTGATGGTGACAGGGATTCCAGGCCCGTGGAATCGCCTAAACTGACAGAGTCTGCTAAGGGGAAAACTTCGGGTTCGGCACCGTCCAACATGCTTCAGCTTGGTTCTGTTGGGGCTTTCTCTGCGCCCTCTCGTCTTTGGAGTGATCGTGTGGAGTTGGATGATCCGTCTGAGGAGGTGCCACCGGTGATGCCGGAGGGCTTGTGGACTTTGGAGGACAGACTGCCCTCTCCTTCCTCCCCTGTTTCGCGGCTGGACATGACTCTTTTGGATGACTCGGTGGAGCTGCCTGGGAGTACGGTCAGGGCCAGCGCTGTTCTTCCTCTCACACCGGAGGCTCGGGGGGCTGAGGACGGGTCCAGCAGGCAGGAGGTATGTTTCCCGCATTCTCAGTCTTTGCCAGCATCAGATGTGGCTTCTGACTTGCGTCGGTCGGGTTCTGGCTGCTTGCAGGTGTCTTCACTGGCCTATACGGCTAGGGAAGCGGCGACACCGCTTCTCGCTGCAGTTGGCGCGCCAGGACTGGGGGTGGATGCCTCTACGGCCCCCACAGTGTTGGGAGGGCTGGGTGGGGCCTCTGCAGATTTTGCCCACGCTTCGGTGTGCGGCGGCTGGGCTGCTCCGGAGCCGGCGACTGCTGGCGGATCGCCAGTTCTTGGGCGGCAGATGCTGCCGCCGGTTACCCCTGCTGCGCCGGTGACGGCGGCTCAGGGCGTCGCTGTGGGGGGAGGGGCAGGTGGTCTCTCCCCGTGCTGGACCTCTCGCGAGGAGGTCATCGCTTTTGGTGGCATCCCGGACCCTATCTCCCAGGGGAGGCGGATTAGCGGGCGGTTGCAGGAGCAGCCGGACGTCGACGACATTCAACTACGGTGCGCTGTGAGAGCGTCCAAGTTGCAGGACGTCGAAACCACCACTGGTATGTCAGTAATTAAGTCAAATTCCATTTTGCATTTCACTGATAATGAGATCATCAATAATGCAAATCAACTAGGAATTTCACTTGGTAATAATGATAGTCAGATTGCTAAATCAGTCAACGACATTCTTGATTTAGAAGCTGAGCGTGCGGTAGATATGATTCGTCACATAGCTGCAGTTAAACCAATGAATGATTCGGAGATTGATGCGCTTGGGGTTAGGGTCCTAGATGGTATGTGTGCCGATCTTGACCCTGATGGTCTCGAGGCGGAGGAAGACTCACAGCCTGAGACTTCTCTCCATGTTGATGAGCCTTTAGTGATTGATGCTGAGGATGAGGGTCTTATCCCGGTGGTTGATATAGTCAAGCCTAAGCGGACGTGGAAACGAAAGGTTTATCCAGTCTCCGCAGTGCGTAGGAGTGCTAGGATTCGTACTGCCAAAAAATTTCATGATGACTTATGAGAGGCATTTTCTGGAATAGCAGAGGTCTTAGAGACTTGGCTAAAAGGAGGTTTCTGGCGGATGCTTCTCTGGAACATCATTTGGATTTCATTGCTTTGTCCGAGACTGGAAGGAATAATTTCACTAATCAATTTCTCGCCACTTTGTCTGGGGGTAGATTTTGATTGGCACTGCCTCCCACCTCGAGGAAGATCCGGCGGGGTTTTACTTGGAGTTAAGTGTGAAACGTTGGAGGTAAGGAGCGTAGTTATGGGAGAGTTCGCTGTCAAGTTTCGGGTTAGATCTAAGGCAGATGGGTTTGATTGGGCTTTGGTGGCAGTCTACGGGGCTGCTCAACCAGAACTCAAACCAGATTTCTTGGCAGATTTGGTGCGCATCTGTGCTAATGAACAGTTACCTCTCTTAGTGGGAGGGGATTTTAACATAATCCGAAGAAAAGAAGACAAGAATAATGCCAATTTTGACGGTCGATGGCCCTTTATGTTCAATACTATCATTGAGAGTTTGGATCTCAGAGAGATCGAACTCTCGGGTAGGAAATTCACTTGGGCTAATTCGTTACCGGTACCGACTTTTGAGAAACTAGACCGAGTGCTAGCTAGTGTCGAGTGGGAACAGAAGTTTCCACTGGTAATGGTACAGGCTTTGACTCGGGGTGTCTCGGATCATACACCGCTGTTAGTTGATTCCGGTGTTCAAAATTTCGTGGGTAACAAGAATTTCTTCTCGTTCGAACTGGCTTGGTTCGAACGAGAAGGCTTCCTCGAGTTGTTAGCTACACAGTGGGCTATGGACTCTGGAGGTAGGACACCTATCGACAAATGGCAATCCAAGATTCGGCATCTCCGTAGTTTCCTTCGTGGTTGGGCTAAACACACGCATGGGATCTATAAGGCGGAGAAGGACAGACTCCTTCTTATCATTCAAAATTTCGAAGCTAAAGCAGAAACATCTATCTTAGATTCCACTGAGTTGGCAACAAAGATAGATGCGGAGATGAAGCTTAAAACGCTTCTCCGTGAGGAGGAATTGAAGTGGGCATTGCGAGCCAAGGTTCGCAAAATCGTAGAAGGCGAGGATAACACTCAATTCTTTCACATGATTGTGAATGGGAAGCATCGTAAGAAGAGAATTTTTCAATTAGAACAAGATGAAGGAACCATAGTTGGTCAGGATAATCTCAAAGAATACATTACCAATTATTACAAACAGTTGTTTGGTAACCCGGTAGAGACTTTTGTGGCGTTGGATGAGTCTAGGGTTGAGGATGTGCCTCAACTTGAGACCGCCGAGAACGAGCTTTTGACTGCTCCTTTTTCGGAGAAAGAAGTGTTTGAGGCTATTTCTCAAATGGAGAACAACAAGGCTCCAGGTCCGGATGGTTTTCCGGCGGAGTTCTACAAGAAGTGTTGGCATTTTATCAAGGGGGACTTAATGCCCATGTTTCACGAGTTCTTTGAGGGTCAGCTGCAATTGTTCAAGCTGAATTTTGGGACGATTACTCTTCTGCCTAAGAAGACGGACGCTGTTTGGATCGAGCAGTTTCGACCCATCTGTTTGCTAAATGTGAGTTTCAAGATCTTCACTAAGGTGGGCACAAATAGGCTTTCACAAATAGCACACTCAGTAGTTCAGCCGTCTCAGACAGCTTTCATGCCGGATAGAAACATCCTGGAAGGGGTTGTTGTCTTGCATGAAACGCTCCACGAAATCCACTCCAAAAAACTAGATGGCGTAGTTTTTAAAGTGGATTTTGAGAAAGCATATGATAAAGTCAAATGGCCTTTCCTGCAACAAGCGTTACGTATGAAAGGTTTTCATCCGGCATGGAGAAACCAAATTAACTCTTTAACGCAAAAAGGGAGTGTGGGGATTAAGGTGAATGATGACGTTGGTCACTATTTTCAAACTCACAAGGGGCTACGGCAAGGAGACCCTATGTCACCGATTCTATTTAACATAGTGGCCGACATGCTGACTATTTTAATAGGTCGGGCAAAGGATGCAGGACAGGTAAGTGGCCTGGTTCCACATCTAGTAGACGGCGGGCTATCTATTCTCCAATATGCTGATGACACTATCATATTTATGGAGCATGACATGGCGAAAGCTAGGAACATGAAGCTGCTGCTTTGCTTATTTGAACAATTATCCGGGCTTAAAATCAACTTCCACAAGAGCGAATTGTTTTGCTTTGGAAGAGCTAATGATGACCGGGATTCGTATCAACAATTGTTCGGATGTGAATTGGGTCCCTTACCATTTTCGTACTTGGGTATACCCATTCATTATCGTAAGCTAACTAATGCTGAGTGGAAATGTTTGGAGGATCGGTTTGAAAAGAAACTAAGCTGTTGGAAAGGAAAGCTCATGTCATATGGAGGGCGATTAATTCTGATTAATTCGGTCCTTACTAGTATGCCGATGTTTCTGCTATCCTTTTTCTTGGTTCCGGTTGGAGTTAGGAAAAGGTTAGATTTCTACCGATCTCGTTTCTTTTGGCAAATTGACGAGCTTAAGCGGAAGTATAGACTTGCGAAGTGGGATATTATTTGCAGACCTAAAGACCAGGGTGGCTTAGGTATTGAAAATTTGGAAATCAAAAATATATGTCTCCTTAGCAAGTGGCTTTTTAAGTTGTCATCTGAGACGGAGGCCACTTGGGCACAGCTTTTACGCAATAAGTATCTTTTTGCTAAAACCTTGGCCCAAGTGTCTGTGAGACCTTCAGATTCGCCCTTTTGGAAGGGGCTTATGAGAGTTAAACAAATATTTTTCAACAACACTAAATTTATTGTTGGGAATGGTACCACGACGAGGTTTTGGGAGGATACGTGGCTTGGGGAGACGCCACTAGCACTTCAATATCCTTCTTTGTATAACATAGTTCAACGTAGAGATGCCTATGTTGCTACTGTTTTACAATCCGTTCCCCTCAATATCAGCTTTAGGCGGACGCTTGTTGGTAATCGTTGGGAGGCCTGGCTCCATCTGGTTCGACGTTTGATGGATGTCAGGTTGTCCGCACACCCTGACCAGCTGCATTGGAAACTTACTAAGAACGGTGTGTTCTTGGTCAAATCAATGTATCAGGATGTCATTAACTCTTCGGTCATCCCTACCTCCTTACATGTTTGGAAAGTTAAGGTACCCTTACGTATCAAAGTGTTTATGTGGTTTGTGCATAAACAGGTAATTTTGACTAAGGATAATCTTGCAAAACGTAATTGGGTAGGTCCGTCTCGGTGTAGCTTCTGTGATCATTCTGAAAGCATCAAACACCTCTTTCTCGATTGTCCGTTGGCTAAGATTCTGTGGCGGTCGGTTCATATTGCTTTTAATATCAGTCAGCCTACCTCTATTAGTATGTTATTTGGAACATGACTAGATGGGGTGGATTATGACATTGCGAGACACATTCGTGTTGGCGCTTGTGCTCTTTTGTGGGCAATATGGAAATGCAGAAATGACTTAGTCTTTAACCGATCAACAAACTTCCACTTTTTGCAGGTTGTTTTCAGAGCCACAACGTTCATCCGTATGTGGTCGCTACTCACTCCGACGGAGGCCAGGGAGCGTTTGGTTACTGCGTCTACCCGATGGGAGATGGTAGCTCGGGTTATTTTCAACCGCTTTGGTTGGCGGTCATGTAATAGGATAGAGTAATCCTATAGTTTTGCCAGCCGGTTGTGGCTTTCAGCAGTGCTTTTCAGCAGATTTTGTTTTACTTTCCACTATGACCTTTTTGTACTTTTGAGACTGGTTCCTTATTTTTAATAATATGAGCCGTATGCATCATTCTGATGCAGAGGCTGGGGTATGGCCCCTTTTCCAAAAAAAAAAATGTGATAGGTAATTTCATCATTCCTGTCTCAAAAGGTGAGTTGAATCAAATTCATTATATTTGGTCTTTCTAACCAAACATCAAAATGGAACCATTCCATTCTACCAAATTGCACTACCAAACACATGAATGGAACCGACCCATTCTAGTGGAGTGGAATGTCATGGAACCATGACATTCCATTCCACTTCGTTCCGGAACCAAACACACCCATAGTAAACTGAAGTCCGAAATGGCTATTGCTCCACGAGGAGCAATCAGGCAGAGAATTATGCAGCAGTGAAGGCTTGGGCAGCGTGGACACCAACCAGGAGCAATCAAAGAAGTGCAACCGAGAAGTGTTCCAGGAAGTCTACAGATTTAGTAATTTCACCGGAGACCATTTATACCAGGATTTAGTCGAGGTACGGGGTGCATTCAGTTTATACTAAACAATGACCATTCTTCAGAAATACGACCAATTTAATTAACTAGCTCATACATTTTGTAACTTAAATCACACAGTTACACGGAGATACATTACAAATTTTCTTGGGACCATGGGAGACCTCCCTTGGTTGTACTTGAATGATTTTGTTCACAATAGCAATAAGATAGACGATTGCCCCGTCCAGAGTCACTTATTATTTTCGACCACATACATATAAACATGTTGTTCAAGCTGGAACATCCAATGCAAATTATGCCTTACGGGATCGATCCATTATGAGAAGACGCTCTGCTACGTCTGTCATCCATGGTCTTTGATCCACATCAAGGTTAAGACATTCCACCGCGATACATGCCAAACTATCAATAATCTCCAAATCTTCTGTTACCGCAATTTCCTTGTCAAATAATGGAGTTGCTTTCTTCTCTTTCTTGTAAGCTTCAAGGAAATTGTTTACTAAGCTACCGCCGTCGGAATGTGTGGCTTTCTTCCTACTAATAAGCTCCAAGATGACAACTCCAAAACTGTAGACATCACTTTTTTCTGTTAGTAGCCCTGTTTGCAGATATACTGGATCCATATAACTCATGTCACCAATGATAGATCCAGTATGTTGTATGTCTCTCGCAATCAACCTTGATATGCCAAAATCCGAGATCTTTGGCACAAACTTATCATCCAAAAGTATATTCGCTGGTTTAACATCACCATGTAGGATCTTGGTACTGGTTTTTGAGTGCATATAAACCAGACCATCAGCTGATTCTGCGGCAATACTTAAACGCACACCCAAGTTCAGAGGCACCTTCCTGTTGTCGTGAAGAATGTCATCAAGGCTACCATTGCAGAGAAACTCATAGACTAGAATCGGGGCATCAACTTCTAGGCAACAACCCACAAGCCTAACGATGTTCTTGTGGATGATTTGAGATTGAATGATGACTTCATTTGCAAATTGTTCATTCTCTAGCACACTACCAGTAATAGGTTTCTTAACAGCGACTTGTTCATTATCAAGAAGGCCCTTGTAAACTTCACCGAAGCCACCTTTTCCAATAAAATTGCTACTCTTCAAAATTGGCTTGAGCTTCTCCTTTTCGAATAGTTTTATGAATTTTGCCTTCTCCAATGTACGCCCACCGTTCTTCTCATAAAACTCTCTCATTTTCCTTTTCTCTTTGCGAAGGAAAATAAGGAATGACGAGACTGCCACCAAAAAGATACCACTTGTTGCACCTACATGGACAATATACAAAATGATTTTGTGAGCACTATAATGGGGACATCCCCTTAAATATCCAATATACAAAATTTAGTATGGAGGTTGATGGAGGACATCTTAATTAATGAGTCAAATATGTTCCATTTGAAGGTGACGTCTTCTGGCATATTTTTTGATAAATCTAAGTATATGAATTTAATCCGGGCCGGTTTTTCGTTCAAAGCATATAGGGAAAACTAAAGTATCACTGAAGATTAAAATTTTATGTAGTTTGTGCATAGAGGACTTATCCTCGCTAAGGACCATCTGACAAAGTGAAGGTGGCAAGGTAGTAAGCAATATTATTTACATCAGGAGGAAACCATACATCATTTGTTAACCACATGAAGTTAGGTAGACTTGGTCCAGCTTAATTAGCTACGTAATAGTGCGTTTGTTTCCAGCTACTAAGGGCATCTCCAAAGGAAACTCTTAAAGCTTCGATATATGTTTAGATTGTAGTGTCCGGGCCTTATGCTAACTTTTGTAATTCAATGGAGACCCCCCTCGGTCCGCGAAGTGGTCCGGACGTCCGTTTTCTGGCGAATCTAAGATAAACGTGGGGGAGTTATACTGATGTGTGGACATCCACTTGACCAGCAAAAGGTCACCACGTAGTACTCCTCTCTTTTCTCTCTCCGCACATGTATGGTTGCCTCTACTCTCTCTCCTTTGAACCAGACAAATAAGGATTAATATGTAAAAATGGTTGGATGAATCTCTCCCACAACATGTCCTCGGACCACGTTTAGACATAAAAACAGGCATATACTGGAGCCATTTGCGGGCAGCTTTGAAGATGCCCTAAACAATTGCAATCATCAGATAATGAGATAGAAAGATGACATGCGTGTTGATTTGAGTTGCTCCTATAAAATAAACAAGGAATAGCACATATGAGCATTTGCACCCCTTTGTTATTAAAAATAAATAGAAGGTGTACTCAACTTTTTTGCCTGAACAAACCATGAATTAGTGAGGAATCCAACTCAGACGCGAGGGCACACACGGTTAGGGTTTCTTAACTTCCCGCCAGTGCCATCATTGGTATGCCTCGTCTCTGGTGGCCTTAGGCCCATGGAGGAGTGGTGGGCCCTGACCCTTGTCGAAGGAAGGGGTTCTGCTTTGTTATTAAGTGTTTCTTCCAGGTTGATTAGGGTTTGTGTGCTTCTTGGAAAGACGTGGCAACGACGGCTGCCTGTAGATGCAATAGTGTACACCGCGCCTAGCTGTTGTCTCGGTGGTTCGTCTAGCATCATCGCAAGGAGTGTAGAGGTGGCTCCGATGGATGTCGTGGGATTCAGTCAGTGCTGGTCTTCAATGGGTCTCCGTGGATCCAATCTTCGTTTGTCTTTGTTCGTGTGTCTACAGGTTGGATCCTTTCGAGCTACGTTTCTCTTCATCGACGGCGGTTGTTATTCTAATGCACTGGTCCTATGAGGCTCAACACGAGACTTCCCGACTATCTACTACAACAAGTTCTATCAAACTCCGTTGACGGAGGGGCAATGATGGCCGCACACATTCTTCGGCTCGATTGAGTGCTTGTAATCGTCGCTAGATGGTCCACACATCAGAAGTTTTTCCCGCAAAATAATCGTGAAGAAGTATAGCATGAATTAATTGATCTATACACGTCAATTTTGTAAGAGAGATTTGGTTTGCATTGCATCAAAAAGAATAAAAGGCTTAGACGCTTAGTAAATAATTATGGAGACGTGCCATCCTCAATAAGTACTTTATACTCACTCCATTCCTTTATGTAAGGTGTATAATTTTCGGTACGGTGACCAAGGCACATAATTATACACAAGTTAGGACAAACTTAGACTTTGCCTAAATCATTGATTAGTGGCAAGTAAATATCAATCTCCAGGAAATAAAGAAGAACGTATCAAGTTGGCTTTTTTGGCAGGAAAACACTCAGAATGGTTTGTCGTGTACTAGATTATAATATACAAGTATATAATGTTGCATAAAAATTTCAATTTTGTACGGACCATGCATAGTTAATATGGAAATGGTCATGAAATTTTAAGGTAGCCAGACAAAATCTCATATTATACGAATAATGAACAATTGTACTTTTACAATAACACTGGCAAACACATAAACGAGTAACACATATTCTTTCCTTTATAAATTTCGGAAAAGATAATGGCACAAGATTTGGAAGTCCAGAATTTTTTCTGACAATTTTGTGCCTCGAACAAATTCACTACTATTCTACAAGGATCACACAAACACAATATTTCATAAATATTAGGGTAAAAATCATAGTGACATAACTGAAATAGAGAAATAGACGATGTGATTTCACATAATTAGGAAAAGGGATTGAATAAAGAGCAATGTATTGAGCTATTTAGGTCTGAAATATATAACTAAAACATATATTAATTTCATTATTGCACCACTATTTTAAGTATGATGGATGGGATGATTTGTGCCAAACTTTGCCTCAGATAGACTTAAAATTCTAATATTATGTTAGATTATAAATTTAATTAGAATAATATAAGGCACTAAAAAAGGCTGCCCATGCATTTGTGCGGTCCACTCTACTAGTTAAGTAGATAAAAAAACAATTATGTATGGAGTAAAAGAAAAGAAATTAAAACCTAGACCTAGATCCTTCAGTAGTACATGCAGTATGAAACAACTCAGGGCACTCCAAATGTATTGGCTCTTAATGTGTCATCATAGGTGGTCAAAGATTTTATAGAAACAAACACTCCAATGAATTGTTTCTTACGTGTTCTATCAAATTGATGTTTTATTTATTTCGCTTAAAGATCATGTTTGCATCTCAACATTGTGGCCTAACGTTGCTGGCAAGAGGAAATATCATATACTAGAACCATATATATGATACGAATGTATGATAGCACCTTCATAGTGCATAGTATCATGCTTATGAGTGCACCAACTAGTACGTACACTAGAGTAGCACCTACCTACAAGACAATACGAGAAAAATACATGTTGCCTAGTGTTTTTCTGTACGCCAAGTGTTATTTATCAGGTACTCAGCTTATACACCTACTATAAGGCAATTACCAGCGAAAAGAACATGGCAATTGTAAGTCTCTCGGCATATCCCTGTACACGCTGAGCAAAGCTAATAATGAACATGGCTTACATGGAGAACACATCTTATTAAGGGGAAAACACTCGGCTTGTAGGTGAGCCTCGACATTGTAGCTGCCACGTGACCAACCTCGACACGTGTAAGGTGTCCGTGTCGGCGGGCTATATATATATATAAGCCAAATAGCCACTAATGGAACACTTAGCTTATATTTTTGCCTCCCTGCATGCCAAGTATCTGAAAAGTAACACTCGACTTCTGTTTGGCCAATTTCGTGTCCGCCTACGCCGCGCCTTTTGTCTCCCTGTTTTATAAAAGGGAAAAGCATGATTTTCGTCGCTTAACTTTATCGATGGTCTAGAAATGGTTCCTCATCTATAAACCAAGAAAACCTAGTCCCTCAATTGTTAAAACCAGGTAGTTTTAATCCCTCAAAAGGCTTCAAGGTGGTTTTGTGCTGACGTGGCATGGTTTTGTCCAGTGACCTCGCCACGTCATCATTCACCTTATCTTCGTCTTCTTCCTCTATCTTCTCTCACTCGCCCAGGCCGGAGAAGAATCCGATGACACATGGTTACTGATGGATTATGGGTGGGCTTAGGTCCATATAAGACAATAATCCCTGGTTAATCTCTAAGGCCCATGCATGTGTATGGAAAATGGTGGAAAGTGTGGGAAGTTTATTTTCATACTACTACAATAAGAAGAGTGAGACCACTTTATAAGGGATGCTCCACCACTTGCTATTGGGAGCTAGCGGATCCCCTGTAAACAACAGTCGTGAAGAATCAACAAGGCTCGAGACGAACCTTTAGCAAACATAGTCACCTTTTTCTGTGCGTGCCTGTGTTGTGTTTCTAGCCCACTGGTTCGTGTGTATGTGCGTGAGGGTTCGGCGTTTCTGGCCGGCGGCAAATCACTTTGCTTGGCTAGCTCCGCATAGGAGGATCTATCGAGTTGCGTATGGATGTATCATCAGCAGCGAAGGAAGAGGTGGACGAGCACGAAGGTGAGGCCAAGGCTGCCGGAGGCAGCAGAGCAGGCATGCGGTGAGGTGCTTCCCTGTGAACAGAGAGAGAGAGAGAGAGAGAGAGGGGAAGACGAAGGTGAGGTGGACGACGATGTGGCGATGTCAATTATCAAAACCATGCCGTGTCAATACAGAACCACCTGAAGTCGTTTGAGGGACAAAAACTATCCGGTTTCAACAATTGAGGGACTAGGTTTTTCTGGTTTGTAGTTGAAGAATCATTTCTAGACTGTCGGTAAAGTTGAGGGTAGAAAAGTATACTTTTCCCTTTATAAAACATACAACTCCATTCTATTTATTCTTTAATTATTATGCCACTTCGACATTTTTGCCTATGAAACCGTGCTAACCACCAAGCATTGAGAGTACCATAAAAGAAAGTACATGGTTATAATTAATCAATGTGGGGCATGCGCTGGCTTAAATTTTTCTTACCCAAAATCGTCCGTGCTGCTTGGGGGAAAATATGTGTGCAGGTTCCTTTTACGCCATCGCCTTTCAGTCCGGATTTACATGGACAAGCATATCCTCCCAACGTGTTTTTGCAGATCCCGTCACTGGAGCAAGGATATAAATCGCGAAGCTTACACTCGTCAATGTCTGAAAAAAAACACATAAAGTTATGAAATTAAGGAGTTCCTATATAAGCAGTAAGGTGTAAAAGAGAGAGTCTGGATTTGTAAATTAAAAACTTTAATTTGACCTTGGCATCCATTGGCGATGTAAGGGTTCCCATCGTAATGGTCCCAACACTTGCAGACATAACCCAGGCCACTAGTCGCGTTTGAACATGAGCTGTTGCCACTGACACAAGCATAGTCCGGAGGTGGATGCTGGCCTTTCTCTGGACATGAACCATTCCTGATGGAGAAATCGATTACCAAGGGGACGCCCCTTGGGAATTTCTTGGGTATCTCCTCGTAACCGTACATGTCCGGCGTGGTGAAGTTATACCATGTGCTCTCCACCACCATGGCATAGGAGCATGGATTGGTCACAAACAAGGTGTTTGGTTCATCGAAACTGATCCACAATGCAAACCTGGTGAGTGCAACCGCTTCCGGCAAGGCAGCCCGACAGCAGCCCCGCCCCGAGCACGACCCGTTGGTCGCGAACTTGAGGAACTGCGGCATGCGCATGAGGTATGAAAGGCAGGAAATAGTGAGTTCATTCGATGAATATCCATGCGCCGACACCGCGTCTGACGCCAACGCCGACCACAAGTAGCTATTCATCTTAGGCTGGACTCTCCAGCCTACGCCGATGAGAACATTGCGTGTCACCGACACGACAAACGGGCTCATCTTTTCTCCCAACCGCATCCGTAGAGATTTGCTTAAGGAGTCGGTATGGTTTGCGCTGCAGCGAGATGAGATTGCGGCGTATGCGCGCGCCTCACCCTTTGCAACTGATATATCGATGAGCTCCAAGGCCGTATCTTCCCGTGTTCTATTCCAAACACGATTACGCTGGCACAACCCTTTCTGCATTAATTTACGGCCCAATACCAGAACACAACATTAATTACCTTCTCAAAAGGAAGAAACATCAATTAATTAGTTACTCTTACCACGCATTCCAGTAAGTACTTACTACTTGGCGTGCCAAACATACCATACCTGTGCCCTGAAATAAATCTCGTTAACCCGCTGGAATATTCCGTCGTAGGCAAGGTAGGCACGATGGGGATTGAAGGAGTCGTTGCAGGTGACCTGGAAGCCCTCGCGGAAGCAGCCAGGCTTCATGCTGAATGGGTAGGGAATGCTTATATTGCCGCACTTGTCAGGGCAACCCGGAAGTGTGATTGGCTGCTGCTCATCTTGCTCAGCAGCAACAGCCTCCAGGATCATGTGAGATGCTGTTGAAAGGAGGACGAGCAGGAGTAGGATTGTGCTCAGGGGCTGGGAATGGAATTCAGAGGGCATGGTCATGGTGTGTGTTTTTGCGCTCCCTTGGAAGCTAGTCTATGATATGGATGCAAAGCTTATTATGCTCTGTTGTGGTTTACTGAGTCGTCTACACTTATATATTAGTGTTGACGGTTCTACTATATTCCCATCATCATTCTTTGGTAGTACCAAACTTTTAGATAGCCGATTATAGCTCCGCTATAGTTGTTTGACCATGGTGCCACTAAATGCCTAGCTATAAGATTTATGTACAGTTGTCCAATAAAATTATAAAATAGCCGGCTATAGCCTTAATTACTATATCTATTTTGGAAGACCGCCGCTATTTACCATAACCTGCTTTTTAAAACAATCGATAGTACTAGTACTAATCCTCATATTCTCTCTCTTTTCACTATAAGATGCTTGTTTGTTTGAAATGGTAGTTCCACAAGCTACAAAAGAATGCACTTTATAACTTGAAAAGAAAGAAAGGTGACACCATTCCTAAAAGAAAAGGCTGGAACACGTACCATTGCAAGGTAATTGCCACCTTTAATAAAAGTACTCCGACTCTCTACTTTAGTAATGCAACTTCGTACGATTTGATTATGTCGGCCACCATCTGATCGAGGAACACACACGATCGATTGAGGGGAATTATTGTTTATCTGCTAGCTTGCTCCACACATTTATGCTAAGTGCTAACTAGTCAAGCGGTGATGATTGGAACGTGGCTCGCCCTAGTAATATAACAAAGGTTGCACGACCTTCGTTTTGTTTTCTATAAGAGGTGGGCCATGATCATAATAGAGGCATCTTCTCCCTTTTAGATTTTGATATGTAAGTTACCATTTGGTGAGCATGATGATGTTGGCTTGGCGTGAATGATGAACAGGGAATAATGTTGGGTCTGTCCTCTATGATTTGGTTTTCATACAATATAGTCAAGATAATTTGTAGATGCTTTGGTCTTTCTTTTAGATAATGGAAGATTTTACTAGCACAGTCTCCATATCATAAGATGCATACAACCTAACTTATTACATCACATTTAAAACACAAGAAAAAACTTACTACATCACCTAGTACAAGTTCCCCAAACATCGTTTATTACACTGTCCGGGCATACTGAGTGTTGTACACATTGTTAGCTAAACTTATTGGTACACCCATCTTTCATCTCCCTCTCCTTCTTTAATCATCACTTACTTATTTGTAGCTTAGACGATTCTGCTATACCCATCGTCATTCCTTGCTACGTACTCCAGTACTACCTTTCACCTTCTCTTACTTTCTTTAATCATCGCTCGAGTGAGCGTGGCAGCAAAAAAGGATAGTAGATCTTCTCTGTCTTTCTTTAATCATCACTAGACTGGGTAGTCACAGCAAACAGGGAGATAGTGGGCATTGGGAGCCGTGCGAGCTGCTGCGCCAGTGGCCTCAAGCACGGCCACACCGTGAGATAGCCTTTTTTTCGAAAAGGGGAGATCCCCGGCCTCTGCATCGAAACGATGCATACGGCCACATTTATTAAAGAGTAAATAAGGTTCAACAAGGTCTCAAAGTCTGCAAACAAAAGCAAAGGCTAGCTCACACAGAGCCTCAAAGCCAAAACAAAAAGCCCAATAAGCCACAACCGGCAGGCAAAATAAAAGATAGGTAAACTAATTGACTATCCTATTACAAATTTAGAAAAAAAATATTGAAACTACTAGTTGGGGGGGAAGGGAGGCGATGAGGCGACCGTCCCAGGCGACCAGGGCGGCGCCCGCGGTGACCTCTACGGCCTCGACACCGGCGTTCCCCTCTGGTGCCGGGCGTGTCGGTGGGCGGTTCTGGGCACTCGCAGAGTCGGATGCGGAGGAGGAAGATGACGCCGATGACGCCGGTGACCCGACGGAGGTCTACTCGCCAACACCTTCGTCCGTGATCTGTGAGGCTTTCGATCCGGGATATTCTGAGGAAGAGGTGGCGGAGATCGT
The DNA here is from genome assembly GCA_963921465.1 of Triticum timopheevii. NCBI lineage: Eukaryota > Viridiplantae > Streptophyta > Magnoliopsida > Poales > Poaceae > Triticum > Triticum timopheevii. Next base: position 579,624,827 of record OY997272.1, read on the forward strand.
GGATGGCGTCGTGCCGGTCGATGATCCCGTGAGGCAAGGACTGAGGCCCGAAGACAAAATTGAGATAATCCGGCGCATCGTGCATCGACGAACGACGGCGGCTGCGATCCGGCCTTGGAAGGGGCCGATCCCTAAAGTTAGTCTCCCTAAACTGACTTTGTCAGATTTTATCACGGATGGTTCATGGAAATTAGTGAAACGGAAGAAGTCCCGGCGATCGCCGGCGGCGCCGGCGCCGGCACCGGAGATTGACAGCATGGCGTCGATCCGGGATCACTGGGTCGCGCGACTAAACGAACTCTTGGGCCGACAAGCGTGTCTACTGGAGGGTGGGCCGGTTCTGAGTGAACCGGGCCCGACGACTACTGGGCCTATGATCGCTGGGTATGAGGCCCAAGGCGAGCCAGTACGTTTGTCTACACCCCCATGCATACGTGATTCGATTGTCGTCTCGTTGGTTCGGTCTAGGGTTCGGGGTTCTGGACGGCGGCCGTCCTTCTGCGAGCATCGTGGAGTTCGTGCTCGCCGCATCCCGCCTCTCCCAAGAATGGCGGGGAGAGGGGTGGCTGCTGCTAATGTGGCTGCGCCGGGCGCTTCGGGCCGTGGAGGGCCGACGCCGGCGGCTGCTGGGAGCCGCGGCGGTGGTGGCACGCAGCCAGGATCGGGCGGCCGAGGTGCGGGTGTGCCTCCTGGCGCCGGCCGTGGTGGAGTGCCACCGCGCCCAGGGGCCGGCCGCGCGGCACCCGTCGTCGGAGGCCACCCGCCAGTGGCTGTCTTGGCGGGTCAGGCGGGCCGTGGGGTGGCTGCGGCCAGTGCTCGGCCTTCTGCGCCGGTAGTGATGACGCCGGCGCCGGGGCGGGGGGGACCCAGGCCTCCAGCACCGTCTCTGGGGGGCGCGGCGGGCCGGGGTGCCCCGACTACGAGGCCGCCCCCCCGGCTTCGAGGCCGCCTCCCGTGTCTCAGGCTGGTGCTCGACCGCCGCACTCCGTGGCATGGCAGACGAGCGTTTCCACGACGCCGGTTTTGCAGCAGGCTCAGGTGCCGCAGGTCTCTGTAGGTACTGATGTTCATGTCGCGCCCCGCGGGCAGTGGGGTGATGATGGCTATAATGCGTATGGAGAAGGACACCACCGGGGGTCCTCGTCTACAGGTGGTGGACGGGGGTATGCCTGGCAGAGCGATGGCTCGGCAGAGCGGCCGTTCTTGGGGCCGACAGGTGGTTTTGTCGAGGGGGCTTCTGGTCCAGCTCATCGCTTCAGAGGCGGGTACCGTGGCAACCGTGGTGGCCGCGGTGGCCGAGGGGGTCGTTACCGCCCTAGGCAGCATCATAGTACTGTTAATGAGACGGTGGTACACGCTGGGACTGAGGAGTCAGAGCTATCTTGCCAGGTTATGGAGGTGGTCTCGGATCTGGCGGCGGCAGAGGTTCCTGTTGTGGGGGAGACTCAGCCGATGGTGGTGGAGGTGTCTGACAAAACTGAGATAGACAGGGCTGCTAAGTTTGCCAAGAAGAAGGAAAGAATGCTTTGTTACCGATGTGGTGATAAGGGTCATTTCATTGCTGAATGTGTGGTTGTTCTATGTGATACTTGTGGTAAGCCTGCACATGAGTCTGGGGCTTGTCCGTTGATACGAGAGCAGACACCGAGCCTGATAACGTATGGTGTATTTTGTTCTGAGCTTACGTTTTTTGAGTCACCGTCTGAGAGGGAGGTTCCTCAAGAGGTGCACAGTATGACAACTGGGGTGGTGAAAGTGACCAGAGGTCAAGTGTCTGACGCCCAGATCATTCAGCGACTCCGGGAGCTGGCGCCTGGAGACTTCCAGTGGGAGCTTGTCAGGCTGGAGACCAACCTATTCATGGTTCAGTTCCCGACTGTGGAGGATTTACAGAGGTTGCTGAGCTTTGGGATGTGTAAGGTTCCAAGTACGGAGGCCATTCTTGAGTTCCAGGAGTGGAACCTGGTTGAGCCTCAGGGTATTCCCCTTACTCAGGCCTGGGTGCGCTTTTCGGGAGCGCCTTCTGCTCTGCTGCAGGATGCCAGGGTTGTTGCTAGCCTGGGGATTATGGTGGGCAAGACCGAGCGAGTTGACATGGCTTTTACTCGGGCTCATGGGATTGCTCGTATTTTGGTCAGTATTTTGGACATTGACTTTGTGCCGGATGTGGTTAAGTGGGCTTTTCGTGGCTACGTATACAGCCTGGAGATTGAATTTGAGGATGATAGTCTCTTTGCCGACGCTCCGGCGGCCACTGGTGACGATATGAGTGAGGGTGATGATGACACGACTGGTAAGGATCCACCGGGCAATGAGCCTAGGTCTGAGTTGGCCAAGAGACCGGTTGAGACGGCTAAGGAATCAGATGGGGGGTCGGCATCTAATGCTTCTGTGCCGTCGACCACTTTGAGATTTGGTTCCTTTGGCCCCGTCTCTGCACCGCCGAGGCTTTGGAGTGAGCGGGTGGAGTCTTTTGAGGAGTTTGAGCACTCTCTACCAGCGTTGGATTTTGAGGACGCGGGTGTGGTGGGTTCTGGTGGGCCTGTGAGGCTGGAGAGCGTGGTCTCGCCTTCGTCGATCTGTGGTGGCGTGGCTAAGGTGCAGGACGGTGGTCAGCACCCATCTGAGGGCTCGGAGATGGGGGTTTTGGTGATCCCAGCTCCGTCTCTTCCCGACAAGGCTACCGGGAGGGATGACGGGCCTACGGTAGGGGGGCCGGGGCATGTGGCCTCCGCTCCTCCTACGCCGGTTGCTGGGGAGGCAATGCAGGCGGCTGGACCAGCCCCTCCGGAGGGTTTGAGGCGAGCGGCCTCAAGGCCCTCTTCGCCGTCGGGGCCCGACGGGGGTGCCCCGGTAGCGCCATCTTCGGGATCTCCGGACAGGCGGTCCGGAGTGACTGGGGGGCGGAGGCAGGTGGCCTCTGCCTCCCCAGTTGCTGACGCTGCGCTCTCACCTGGTCATGGAGACCGGGTGGATGTTTGGGGAGTGACAGGCGGTTGCTCTCCGGATAAATTCTCGAGGGAGGAGGTCATTCAGTGTGGCGGGATCCCGGACCAGGCGTCTGAGGGCCGACGTATGAGCTGTCGGCTTCAGGGTTATCCGGAGGTTGACGACATGCATCAGCGCTGTGCCGCGAGGGCGGCAAAGCTTCGTGACGTCCACGTCACTACTGATATGTCCGTTAACACTTCCAACACTATCTTGCATTTTTCGAATGATCAAATTGTGGATAAGGCAAACCAATTAGGAATTTCACTTGGTAGTAATGAGGGTGAAGTTACTAATTCTATTAATGATTTGCTTGATCTAGAAGCCGAGAGGGCTTTAGAAATGATTCGTAACTTAGCTGTTGTCAAACCAATGAACGACTCAGAGATTGATGCTTTGGGAGTTCGAGTTCTTGATAAGTTTTGTGAGGACCTCGCACCGCCCCTCCAGGAGCAGGAGGAGGAGGATGAGGATGTCGGTATAGAAGAGGTTAGACCGCAAGCTATGGGAATTTTGGACCGGGTAGGCCAATCCAGCCCTAAGCACAAGTGGAAGCGCAAAATATACCCGACGTCTGCGGTCCGTAGGAGCGCTAGGATACGCACGGCTAAAAAATTTCACGATGAGATATGAGAGGAATTTTCTGGAATAGCGGAGGTCTTAAGGACTTGGCTAAAAGGAGGTTCCTAGCGGAGGCGTCCATTGAGCATCGATTGGACTTTATTGCCGTATCAGAAACGGGTAGAGCCAATTTCTCACCTCAATTTCTCAATACGCTGTCAGGGGGTATGGAGTTTGACTGGCATTGTCTTCCGCCGAGAGGAAGGTCGGGTGGAATCTTACTCGGTGTTAGATGTGACTCTCTCGAGGTCCGCAGTGTGGTCATGGGGGATTTTGCTGTTAAGTTCAGGGTACGGTCAAAAGTTGATGGGTTCGACTGGGCTTTGGTAGCGGTGTATGGGGCGGCGCAGGCAGAGCTCAAACCTGACTTTTTAGCTGATCTTGTCAGAATCTGCGGGTCTGAGCAACTCCCAATTCTGGTTGGGGGTGATTTTAATATCATTAGAAGACGTGATGAAAAGAATAATGACAATTTTGATGGAAGATGGTCATTTATGTTTAATACTATTATCGAAAGCTTAGATTTGAGAGAGATTGAGCTTTCAGGGAGAAAGTTTACCTGGGCTAATGCGCTGCCAAATCCGACGTTCGAGAAGTTGGATCGGGTCCTGGCTAGTGTTGCGTGGGAACAGAACTTTCCCTTCGTAACGGTGCAAGCTCTTTCCCGTGGTATTTCTGATCACACACCCCTGCTGCTCGACTCTGGTGGGGCCACATATTCGGGTAACAAGAATTTATTCTCCTTCGAGCTGGCGTGGTTTGAAAGAGAAGGATTCTTGGATCTTGTAGCCAGAGAATGGGCTAAAGATGCCGGAGGTAGGAATGCACTTGAGCGTTGGCAGAACAAGATTAGACACCTTCCGAGTTTTCTTCGGGGGTGGGCTAAGCATCTAGGTGGAATGTATAAGGTGGAGAAGGAACGACTCCTTTCCCTTATCCAAACCTTAGATATAAGGGCAGAAACTACGATTTTGTCAGCCCCCGAGCTTCATATCAAGCATGAGGCTGAGGGGAGGTTGAAAGAGCTTCTCCGTGAGGAAGAATTAAAGTGGGCGCTGCGGGCAAAGGTGACAAAAGTTGTCCAGGGGGATGCGAACACTCAGTTTTTCCACATGATAGCCAACGGTAAGCACCGGAAGAAGAGAATTTTCCAGTTAGAACAGGATGAGGGTACGATAGTAGGTCAGGACAACCTGAAACTTTACATTACTGACTACTACAAGTGTCTGTTCGGACCACCAGAGGGGAACTGTGTGTCCCTGGATGAGTCTAGGGTTCATGATGTCCCTCAACTTACTTCTGTGGAGAACGATGTCCTAACTGCCCCTTTCTCGGAAAAGGAGGTTTTTGAGGCTGTCTCCAAGATGAAGTGTAACAAGGCACCGGGGCCGGATGGTTTCCCGGCTGAGTTTTATAAGAAGTGTTGGCATATTATCAAAGGGGACTTGATGCCGATGTTCCATGATTTGTTCTCGGGACATTTGCAGCTTTTCCAACTTAATTTTGGAACGATAACCTTGTTGCCTAAGAAAACTGACGCCGTGCGAATTGAGCAATTTCCGCCCATTTGCCTTTTGAATGTCAGCTTCAAGATCTTCACCAAGGTGGGGACGATTAGGCTCACGTAGATTGCGCACACAGTTGTGCAACCTTCTCAAACGGCGTTCATGCCGGATAGGAACATCCTAGAAGGGGTTGTGGTCCTACATGAAACGCTTCATGAAATTCATACGAAAAAAAACTAGATGGTGTTATTTTCAAAGTGGATTTCGAGAAGGCTTATGATAAAGTCAAATGGCCATTCCTCCAACAGGCTTTACGGATGAAGGGTTTTGATGAGCTCTGGTGACATCAGGTGGAAACATTCACACAAAAAGGCAGTGTGGGCATTAAAGTTAATGATGACATAGGTCATTACTTCCAAACGCACAAGGGGTTGAGACAGGGTGACCCTATGTCGCCTATTCTGTTCAATATTGTGGTTGATATGTTAGCGATCCTGATTGGGAGGGCCAAGGAGGCCGGTCAGGTGGAGGGATTGGTGCCTCATCTGGTAGATGGTGGTCTGTCCATCCTGCAATACGCTGATGATACAATCATTTTCATGGAACACGATTTGGCAAAAGCGAGGAACATGAAGCTAGTGTTATGCTTCTTTGAACAATTGTCGGGGCTAAAGATAAACTTCCATAAAAGCGAGTTGTTCTGCTTTGGTAGAGCCAAAGATGATCAAGACGCCTATAGACAATTGTTTGGTTGCAAAGTTGGGGCTTTACCTTTCACTTATCTGGGGATTCCAATACACCATCGTAAGCTAACTAATCGTGAGTGGAAGTGTATCGAGGATCGGTTTGAGAAGAAACTTAGTTGCTGGAAAGGAAAACTCATGTCTTATGGAGGCCGGTTAATTCTAATTAACTCGGTGTTCACGAGTTTACCTATGTTTCTCTTATCGTTCTTCGAGGTCCCAGTGGGTGTTAGGAAGAGGCTAGACTTCTATCGTTCCCGTTTCTTTTGGCAGAGTGATGAGTCCAAGAGGAAATACAGATTGGCCAAATGGGATATTATCTGTCGACCAAAGGACCAAGGGGGACTTGGGGTTGAAAATCTTGAAATCAAGAACAAGTGCCTGCTTAGTAAATGGTTGTTTAAGTTGTCTTCTGAGACAGATGCAACATGGGCGCAGATTCTACGTAGTAAATATCTGAACTCAAAGACGTTATCCCAGGTTACTCTGAGACCTACAGATTCACCATTCTGGAAAGGGCTTATGAGGGTTAAAGCCGCTTTCTTTAACAGAACAGAATGTATTGTGGGTAATGGCGAGAATACGCGTTTCTGGGAGGATACGTGGCTTGGTGACGCGCCATTGGCTACACAATATCCGACACTATATCGTATTGTTCAGCGTAGGGATACTCTCGTTGCCACGGTGATGCAGTCTATACCTCTAAACATCCAGTTTAGGAGGGTGCTTGTCGGGCCTCGATGGGAGGCATGGCTTAACCTCGTCCGTAGGCTGATGGAAGTTCAGCTAACTCCTCAGCGCGATCAGTTGTTTTGGAAGCTAACTAGAACTGGGGTATTCACAGTCAAATCGATGTATGTTGATATCATTAATTCTGCTGTAATACCCACTTCCAAGGAGGTCTGGAAAGTTAAGGTTCCTTTGAAGATTAAAGTGTTTATGTGGTTTGTGCATAAGCAAGTCATTCTTACTAAGGACAATCTAGTTAAGCGCAACTGGACAGGTTCTAATAGGTGTAGTTTCTGTGAAACGGATGAGACCATCAAGCATTTATTTTTTGACTGTCCGTTGGCACGCGGGTTGTGGCGCTCCATGCAAATTACCTTTAATATTACTCCTCCCACATCGGTAAACACGTTATTTGGGGCGTGGCTTGTTGGGATTCAGTCCGACACAGACAGACATATTCGTGTAGGAGTATGTGCGTTATTATGGGCAATTTGGAATTGCAGAAATGATTTGGTTTTTAACAGAACAACAAATACTCATTTTTTGCAGGTGTTATTCCGAGCGACAGCGCTGATCCGTACGTGGTCATTACTCACTCCGACGGAGGCCAGGGAGCGTTTGGTTACTGGATCTGTCCGGTGGGAGATGGTAGCGCGGGATATCTTCAACCGGTTTGGATGGCGATCATGTAATAGGATAGGCATTTAGTTTTACCTATCTGTTTTCATGCTAGCCGGTTGTGGCTGTTCTAGTTGGTGCTTTGCAGTTGACGCTCTATGTGAGCTAGTCCCTGCTTTTGTTACATTACTGTAAGACTTTGTTGAGACCTTGCTTTATTTTTAATAATAGAGGCCGTATGCATCGTTCTGATGCAGAGGCCGGGGAATCCCCCCTTTTCGAAAAAAACATGACCGCCATCCAAACCGGTTGAAAATATCCCGCGCTACCATCTCCCACCGGACAGATCCAGTAACCAAACGCTCCCTGGCCTCCGTCGGAGTGAGTAAGGACCACATATGGATCAGTGCAGTAGCCCGGAATACAACCTGCAAAAAATGAATAGTTGTTTTTCTGTTAAAAGCCAAATCATTTCTGCAATTCCAAATTGCCCATAACAACGCACATACTCCTACACGAATGTGTCTAGCTGTTTCGGACTCTATCCCAGCAAGCCACGCCCCGAATAACTTGTTGACCGAAGTCGGAGGAGTAATGTTAAAGGCAATTTGCATAGAGCGCCACAACCCTCATGCCAACGGACAGTCAAAAAAGAGATGCTTGATAGTCTCGTCCCGATCACAGAAACTACACCTAGTAGAACCTGTCCAGTTGCGCTTAACTAAATTGTCCTTTGTTAAGATTACTTGTTTATGCACAAACCACATAAACACTTTAATCTTCAAAGGGACCTTAACTTTTCAAACATCTTTGGAACTAGGAATCACACTAGTGTTAATGATATCGATATACATCGATTTAACCATGAACTCCCCAGATCTAGTAAGTTTCCAACACAACTTATCGGGCTGAGGAGTTCACTGAACCTCCATCAGTCTACGGACTAAGTGAAGCCATGCTTCCCATCGATCACCCACGAGCACCCTCCTAAACTGAATGTTGAGTGGAATGGACTGCATAACCGTGGCAACAAGAGCCTCACGACGCTGAACAATACGATATAGGGACGGATACTGGGTCGCCAAAGGCGTATCACCAAGCCACGTATCCTCCCAGAATTGAGTGTTGCTGCCATTACCGACAATACACCTCGTTCTGTTAAAGAAGGTAGCTTTGATTCTCATGAGCCCCTTCCAGAACGGCGAATCGGTTGGTCGCAGAGTGACCTGGGATAGGGTCTTGGACTGCAGATATTTACTACGTAAAATCTGCGCCTACGTTGCATCTGTCTCAGAAGATAACTTAAACAACCACTTACTAAGTAGGCATATGTTCTTAACTTCAAGATTTTCAATACCAAGGCCCCCCTGGTCCTTTGGTCGACAGATAATATCCCATTTGGCCAATCTGTATTTTCTCTTAAGCTCATCACTCTGCCAAAAGAATCGGGATCGATAGAAGTCCAGCCTTTTCCTAACTCCAACTGGGACCTCAAAGAAGGATAAAAGGAACATAGGTAAACTCGTGAGCACCGAGTTAATAAGAATCAACCGGCCTCCATAAGACATGAGTTTTCCTTTCCAGCAACTCAGTTTCTTCTCAAACCGATCCTCGATACACTTCCACTCGATGTTTGTTAGCTTACGATGGTGAATGGGAATACCGAGATACGTGAAAGGTAAAGCCCCCACTTCACAACCAAACAATTGTCTATAAGCCTCTTGTTCGTCTTTGGCTCTACCAAAGCATAACAGCTCGCTTTTATGGAAATTAATCTTCAGCCCTGACAATTGTTCAAATAAGCATAACACTAACTTCATGTTTCTCGGCCTAGCATCAACTTTACAAACGGCCTGATGGAAACGTCGGCTGAGTATCGTGTCAAAAGCGTTGGCAGTATAGCAATGCTCTTTTCTTTACTACTCCGTGACGTGACCACTATCTATATCCATTAATCAAAGTATCAAACAACTATGTAATTCGTTTTATGGGGAACAAGCATTAAACTAAAAGTAAAGTGCATCACTCGGTGTATTGTGCAGGGCGCGGTTCAGAAATCTTTTGGGGCAGATGCCGCCAAGTGCAGTGGCGGGTCAAGACATTGAGTATCATTGCGTACAAAACTAGGAGAGCTCTGAATAATAGAGACAACTCTGTTGTACATGAGTTTACTCAAAACTATGCCCTTGTATTTTGAAGAAAATCAACCAAAATATGTTCGTGGATCGAGCTGGCATGACCAAATAGTACAAAGACGTCTATTTTCAAAATGTTGTTAGAACATAACGTAGCTCCTTCAATTATCTTAGACGAGTCATAGCTATCATCCAGAGAGACAAAATGCAGTTGCAAGCTAATGCATCAATCATTGTTTAATCTGCTACAAACACATTAACTCTTGAACAAACGAATGCCTAATCACGAACAAGGGAAATAGTGTATTAGTTTTACTAAATGACCCCTAGAGGGTCTTATGTGGCCCACTGACCCCTAGAGGGTCTTATGTGGCCCACTGACCCCTAAAACACATATTGCCGCTAGAATATCTAGTCTTCTTGCAATGCCGAGCATCCTCGCATCAAATACATCCGTTGTTCTAGTTGGATGTTCTGACGTACACCTGAAACGCCTAGGTAGTAGGCGTCAATACATGAATATGAACACGTCCATCTGTTTGGAGTGTTTCACCAATGATTCGTCTCAGTGTTTGGCGTTTCGAGAATATAGGTACGCCCTTCTGTTTGCCGTGGTTGTACACCAACAGTTTCGGCTGCCAATTTGGCGTGGTAGTTCCTCCAGCCACCAGTCTACCTTGTGTGTCAGGGCCGCCTTTCAATTAGGCGTGTCATGCCCTCTGCCGTGCCGCCTGGCAATTAGGCATGTCATGCCCTCCGTCGATGCCTATGTGACGTGTCCTTTGTTGTTTGTCCGCACGTGGCGTGTCTGTCTATGAAAAAATTTATGTGTTTCGGTTCTCGTTTTTAGGGCGCCGTGGAATTTGTCCTTTTCAGCTCCACCCACGCTCACCCCACTCACCCTCCCACGAAACTAGTCGTCCCCTCCCTCTCCATAGAGCCACACTCGCAGGTCATGCTGGTGTATGTGTTGCGCTCTCTAGCAAGCTAACTCGATCTATGCTATGGAGACAAAGCTAATTAATCGCCTTTCGGGTTTACTGAGTCGTATAAACATATATATTTGGTAGCATCGACAGTTTTAGTATACCCCCATTGCCATTTGTTGCTAGGGCTAGTACTAATCTTCATCTTCTCTCTCTTTTTTACTGTAAGACGCTTGTTCATTTGAAGTGTCAGTTTCACAAGCTTGAAAAGAATGCACCCAACTAGAAAAAAAAGGTGATACCTTTCCTAAAAGAAAAGGCTGGAACATGTACCATTCCAAGGTAATTGCCACCTTTTCTAAAAAGACTCCGAGTCTCTGCTTTAGTAATGCATCTTCGTACGATTTGATTCTGCAGGCCACCATCTGATCGAGTATCACACGTGATCGATTCAGGAGAATTATTGGATGTCTGCTAGCTTGCTCCACACATTTTTGCTAAGGGCTAACTAGTCAAGTAGTGATGATTGGACCGTGACTCGCCGTCTTGCCCCAATAAGATAACAAAGGTTGCACGGACTTCGTTTTGTTTTCTAAGAGGTGAGCCGGGATCATAATAGAGGCATCTTCGCCCTTTTGTATTTTGATATGTAAGATACCATGTGGTGATGACGATAGCCGCATAGGGCATCTAGGAGCTGAGCATGACGAAGTTTGCTCGGTCTGAATGACGAGCAGGAAATAATGTTGGGTCTGTCCTCCATGATTTGGTTTTCATACAATGCTGTCAAGATAAGTTGCAGATGCTTTGGTCTTTCTTTTAGACAATGTAAGCTTTTACTAACCCGGTCTCCATATCATAAGATGCATACAACCTAACTTATTACATCACATTTAAAACACAAGAAAAAACTTACTACATCACCTAGTACAAGGTCCCCAAACATCGTTTATTAAACTGTCCGGGCATACTGAGTGGTGGACACATTATTAGCTAAACTTATTGGTACACCCATCTTTCATCTTGTCCCTCTCTGTCTTTAATCATCACTTGACCCAGCCTTGACTGCAGTGCGCTAAACTTATTTACTGGTAGCGTAGACGGTTCTACTATACCCATCTCGTCATTCCTTGCTACGTATTCCAGTACTACCTTTCATCTCCTCTCTTTCTTTAATCATCACTTGACTGAGCGTGACAGCAAAAAAGGATAGTAGATCTTCTTTCTCTTTCTTTAATCATCTTTAGACAGGGTAGTGACAGCAAACAGGGAGATAGTGGGCATTGGGAGCCGTGCGAGCTGCTGCACCAGTGGCCGCAAGAACGGCCACACCGTGAGATAGCCTAGAATCAACCTTACAAACGGCCTGATAGACATTGAGTATCATTGCGTATAAAACTAGGAGAGCTCTGAATAATAGAGACAACTCTGTTCTACATGAGTTTACTCAAAACTATGCCCTTGTATTCTGAAGAAAATCAACCAAAATATGTTTGGATCGAGCTGGCATGACCAAATAGTACAAAGACATCTATTTTCAAAATGTTGTTACAAAGATCAGTTCGTAGCAGAAAATAACGTAGCTCCTTCAATTATCTTAGACGAGTCATAGCTATCATCCAGAGAGACAAAATGCAGTTGCAAGCAAATGCATCGATCATTGTTTAATCTGCTGCAAACACATTAACTCTTGAACAAACGAATGCGTAATCACAAACTAAGGTCTTAACACCCCCTTCCGCCGGAACATTACCCGGGAGGTTGCTGAGGCTGGATTTGAAGTCTTGAAACACCACAGATGTCAACCCCTTCGTGAAGATATCCGCAAATTGTGAAGCGCATGGCGCATGAAGTATTCGATCTTCACCTAGAGCAGGCAATCCATGAAACAGTGAAGATCCATTTCAAGATGCTTGGTACATTGATATTGCACTAGGTTTGTGGACAAGTATGTGGCACTAGTATTGTCGCAATAGACCAATGTTGCTTTCGAGGATGAATGATGGGGAGTTTCGTATTGGATCTAGTGAGAAAAATCGCCAATGTTGTTGCGCAAACTGAAGTTGGAAATGCCTATCGATCAATGAGAAGCAAGCAGGCAGAGAATGATGCAGCAGTGAAGTCTTGGGCAGCATGACACCAACCGGGAGAAACCAAAGGAGTAAATGCAACTAAGTGTTCCAGGAAGTCAACAGATTTGGTACTTTCACTCGAGGCCATCTATACCAGGATGTTAGAATGCAGTCGTTGAAAGGGGTGCATTCAGTTTCAGTTCTCGATAATAAATGACGATGATTCCTCAGAAATACGACCAATTAAATTAACGAGCTGATACATTAGGTAAAAACACGCTGTTACACAAAGAGATACATTACAAATTTTCTTGCAACCAAGGGAGACCTTCCTTGGTTCTACTTCAACGATTTTGTTCACAACAGCAATAAGATAGACGTTGCCCCATTCATAGTCGCCTTTTTTCGACTCCATACATATACACATGTTGTTCAAACTACAACATGCAACACAAACTACGACTTGCGGGATCGATCCATAATGAGGAGACGCTCTGCTACGATTGTCATCCATGGTCTTTGATCCACATCAAGGCTAAGGCATTCCACAGCAATACATGCCAAACTATCAAGAATCTCCAAATCTTCTGTTACCATAATTTCCTCGTCAAATAATGGAGTTGCTTTCTTCTCTTTCTTGTAGGCTTCAAGGAAATTGTTTACTAAACTACCACCGTCGGAATGTGTAGCTTTCTTCCTACTAATAAGCTCCAAGATGACAACTCCAAAACTGTAGACATCACTTTTTTCTGTTAGTAGCCCTGTTTGTAGATATACCGGATCCATATAACTCATGTCACCAATGATAGATCCCGTGTGTTGTTTGTCTCTTGCAATCAACCTTGATATGCCGAAGTCTGAGATCTTTGGCACATACTTATCATCCAAAAGTATATTTGCTGGTTTAACATTGCCATGTAGAATCTTGGTATTAGTTTTCGAGTGCATATAAACCAGACCATCTGTTGATTCTGCAGCAATACTTAAACGCAGACCTAAGTTGAGGGGCACCTTGTTGTTGCCATGAAGAACGTCATCGAGGCTACCATTGCAGAGAAACTCATAGACTAGAATCGGGGCATCAACTTCTAGGCAACAACCTATGAGCCTAACGATGTTCTTGTGGATGACTTGAGATTGAATGATGACTTCATTTGCAAACTGTTCATTCTCTAGCACACTACCACTAATCGGCTTCTTCACTGCGACTGGTTCATTATCAAGAATGCCCTTGTAAACTTCGCCGAAGCCACCTTTTCCCAGAAAATTGCTCCTCTTCAGAATTGGCTTGAGCTTCTCCTTCTCAAACAGTTTTATGAAATTTGCCTTCTCTAATGTACGCCCACCATTCTTCTCATAAAATTCTCTAGTTTTCTTTCTCTCTTTGTGAAGAAGAATAAGCAATGATATTGCTGCAATGACAAAAACACCACCTATTCCACCTACATGGACACATAAATAAAAAGATTTCATATAACTGAATTTCTAATAAGTATTCTGCGTGCAGAAGAAAATATAAGAAGGGAACAACTCTTCTGTTAACTTGCTTAGCTTTTTTCCACGATAGCATGTATTTTCTAGCTCAGGGGTACGTGGCTACACCCCAAGGCCCAAGATTGACTATCCAATGGTACATTGGGAATTTGCCCACACGCTGATTAATATCATTGATTTGTCATTAGTGTCAGACATGAGCATGAGCCCTTTTCAAAGACATCCGTGTGGGAAACAAACCATTATCACAGATGATTTTGTGAACTGTCTGACTTAATTGGTCACTAATAATACAAGACTATCACATATGGCTTTGTGTGAGGTACCGTCTGTGATAGCTGAGTAGAACCCAAATCTGAGAACATCCGAGGCTTACATCTTGGAGTTTGTTGTTCTCTGTCCACCATTCTGAGTCATATACTTGTTGTACCTTGCTACAATAAACACCCATCGCTACTCCTTCTGTCTCATAAATAAAAAACCAATCCTATTCACAGCGGCGCGTACTAAGGGCATCTCCAGCCGTTCGGCCCCCCAGGGTGACTAAATTGGGCATCCTGGGGGCGTGCCGGCGCTAGTTCGGCCCCTGGGGGCGAGCTAGCTCCCAGTCACGCACCCACGCGCCGGCCCCAGGACGCGGTAAATTCAAACTTGGTCGTTCCCGCTCTCAAAAGATGCCGCAGATCCGGCGATCGGGCGTAGTCAGGCGTTACAAAAAAACAGAGCGCCGCCGCCTCGGCGGGTCGGTTCACTCGGCGGGGTTGGTCCCAGGTGTTGGCGGAGTCGGCGTGCGCGAGCTCGGCGGTGTCGGAGCTGCTTCGGTGTTGGGCTGCGTCGGCGCGGCTTCGACACTGTTGGGCGGCGATGTAGAGGCTTCGCTCGGGCTTGGCGTCCGTGTGGCCGTGGGCGTCGTCGGCGTCGTCGGCGTTGCCGTCGGCAGCTCGTTCAGGATGAGGCCGCGCTGCACCAGGTACCACGCCTTGAGCTTCTCGTCGTTGCTCTGGAGCATGTCCGCCCCGCCCATCAGGAAAGCCATGTCGGTGGTCCTCTTCTTCGTGGCGACGTTCGTCCGGAGCAGGTCGAGCTTGATGGTGTTGTTCTTCATTAGCGCCGACCACCGCGCCTCGGTCTTCTCTTCGCGTAGGATGGCCCGGGCCTGGGCGTCGGCGAGGCAATGCTCGATGGACTCCTGCACTCGCGCGGTTGCCGCGTCGGCGTTTTCCCCCTTCTTGGCCAATTTGTGGCCGTCCGGCTGCCCTTCCGACGCGCCCGGAGTCGGCGCGTCCGGCTTGTACGTCTCCTTGGCCTTGTCGAGGGCACGCCGGACTTCCGCCCACTTCTCGCACTTGTCAATGCGCTTGTAGACGTGGAGGTGCTTGAAGTCGGCGTCTTGGTTGTCACCCCGGAACATGGCGAACATGCGCAGCAGCTGCGCGGACGGACGAACAGTTGGCGAACGGCGGGCGTAGGGGACGAAGATGTGCAGGTGAACGGCGTGCGTACCTGATCCTCAACGTTGGCGCCGCTCTTCGGGCGAGCCGCGGCCTCCTAGATGATTCCATGCCATTTGTTGCACGCCAACTGGATATGCCCCCAATGGTTCGCCATCGCCTTGGACCCGCGCTGCATGTAGACGCCTTTGAAGTAGGGATCGACGAGCTTCCGCTCGTCGAACTCGGCCTTGATGCGGTCCCAGTACGTCTCCAAGCGCTGGTTCGCGCCGGTGGTCGGGTCGAGGCAGACGACTTTCCACGCTTCGGCGAGGCATTCCTCCTCCTTGGACGTCCACTTGATGTGCGGTTCGCCCGACCTCGCCGCCCGCTTCTTTTTCTGGCGCCCCTTCGTCGGAACAGGAGCCGGCTCCTCCTCCTCCTCCTCCTCGTCCTCCTCTTCCTCCTCGGGTTCCTGCGCGTCGTCGCCGTAGACGTAGCCGAGCTCGGCCTCCATGTCGCCGCTGAGGCCCACTACCTCGTCCTGGGTGGCGAACCCGGGAGACGAGGCGGCCGCGGCTGATCCTGTCGCGATGATGTCGTCCATGTCGGCTCCCGTGTCGTCGGCGTCGCCGAGGTGCGAGAAGGGTAGCGGACCACGGTAGAGATGGGGCGTCGGTGTGGTCGCGTAGGCGGCGGGCGGCGAGTAGTTGTATGGAGGGTACTACACGCCGACGAAGGCGGGCGAGGGCGTGCGCGTAGCGGGGTGACCATGGGGGAAGGTCACGTTTGGGTTGAACCCGCCGTGCGCGTCGCCGTCGGCGTAGCCGGGCGACGATGAACCCCATGGAGATCCGGCGCCTTGCTGTCCCCAGGGCGCGTACTGGGCGTGGCTGACGACGGGCGGATTCATCCCCGCATCGACCGACGAGGAAGACGCCGCCGCGCGCGCCGCGTTGTCGCGGGCCTTCTTGGCTATCGCCCTGTTCCGCCTGTCGGCGGTGACTGCTTCTCGCCGCTGAACTTCCACCCTCCACTTGGCGTTCGACAGGCCCGGTGGCTTCGATGGCGGGGCCCTCGGCTTCCTCTGCTTCGGTTGGGTCACGGCGCCAGTCGCGGTCGCCGCCGCGCGCGGCATGGAGTACTTCTTCAGCGGCATGGCGGCGGAAGGCGAGCGGGGGTTGGCGGGAGAAAGGGGGGAGAATGGCGGGAGGAAGGCGAGCGAGCGGGAGAGAAGTGAGAAAAGCGTCAACAAAACGGCGGGAAAAGGCCCTCGGGTCGCCTCCAGTGCGGGCCCACACGCCTTTTTCGCTTGCGCCGGCTCCCCAAGCGCCCCCCAGGGCGCCGGGTTCGGCCTGGGTCCGCCGGCACCAGTTTTGGCCCGAGCCGGCGAAAAACGGGCTTCTGGGGGCGCGACTGGGGCCTTTTTTCGGCGCCGGCGCGGCAAAATCGCCTGGGGAGGGCCTGTTGGGGGCGCGGCTGGAGATGCCCTAAAACCACTGCCACGCTTGTATATCGCGGGGCTCGGTGGTGCGGTGGCGGTGGCTCTCGGCGGCGGCGTGCGAGCGGGGGCATGGTGGGCGACGGCGGCGGTGCGGCGGCTGCGTGCCTGTGGTGGCGGCGGTGGTTCGGATCTGGCCACGGGCTGCTGCGGGCGGATCTGGTGGATCCCTTCTCTACGTGCTCTGGCTTGGCCTCCCTCTCCTCTCGGTCGAGGCCGGAGGTGGGCTGGAGCTGGTGGAGGTGGGGGCGTGCCGGCCGGATCTGACGCGACATTTCCGGCAGGCGGCGCGGGTTGGGGCAGTGGCCGGGCGTGGCTGTTGCTCCGGACGTGGGCGACGACACGGGGAGGTCCGGGAGGTGGCGCGGCGGCTACACGGTGGCCGGCGGCTCTTGCGGCGGCGGCGGCCGGCTTATTCGGCGTCTGCTCGTCTGCGGTCAGGTCGTTTCGACCTTTGCTTCACCTCCTCGTTGTCCGGGCTCTGCTTGCATCGAATGGCTGGCCCGCTCCCAGCTATCGGCCATCGTTCGTCTCGCGCCCGGTGCCGCGAGACCGAGCTTGTCTCACGCCCGGCAGCAGGACCGAGCTCGTCTCGTGCCTGGCGGCAAGATCGAGCTCGTCTCGCGCCCGGTGTTGTAGGACGGGGCGATGGTGGCCTGTTGTGGCTTTTCTATTGGGTCTCGACGCCGGGGGCCGCTCAGGGGTGCGAAAGGCCGGGCCTTTCCGCTCGTCTCTTTGGTTGGGTAGCGACGGGTCTCGGGTGAGGTGGTGTCTTGGTCTTGGATGTCGGGGCGGCGGCCCTTGTAGTTGTAGCTCGGTGCTCATGGGCAGAGCCCGTGGCTTGGTGCTGCCCGGCTGCCATGGCCGTGTGGGTGGCGTGGTGGCCGGGGTGTGGCGTTCGTGGCAGTGAGTGTTGGCCGGGGTGAAAACCTATTCTATCCTCGGACGGACCGGCGATGGCGAAGCTCGTTGCCTTCTTGAAGGCGTCGTCGCGGCTCTCATTGCCCGTTGTGTTGCTTCAGGGGAAACTCTGACCCTCTGGTCAGTCGGCGGCGGCGCTCCAGTGTCGTATCCTTCCTGAAGGCGCCGTCTTGGAGTCCACGGTTCGTCGTATGCGGCTTCATCTCTTCGTAGATTGGGGTGGTGTTGTTGCGCTCAGGGCCTATGTATCCTGCCTTGGGTGTGTGCGTGTGTGGTGGCGCGCGTTTGTACCGTTGTGTCGATGATCTTTGCTTTATATATAAAGCGGGGCGAAAGCCTTTTTGGATATAACTCAGAAGTACTTAAATTGTATGTACCTGTGTGGAGATCTAGAAAACAAGCATGAGTTTATCTCTGGGTATATCGAGACCTTCAAATTTGGACTCTAAGACTGAGTTCTGGGCCTCCAAAATTTTCGGCACCAGTTAACCATCTGCTTAGCTTGAGCACTGTTCTACATTGTCAAATCTTAGTACTAGGTCAGGTTTAGTAGGGAGTACCAGGTATAAGAAGGAAATATAAAGTGAAAATAAATAGTATGTTGCATTCCTGCCACGGCAACAATTTTGTTCGTTTTTTGACCTTTCACGGACGCCACCAGATAGACGATACCTACCATTTTTTTCTTTTGCTTCGGGATACCTACCATGTTCTGCTAGTTATCCAGGAATATGTCTGAGGGGACGCATGCTGATTAAGAAACATTAAGTAGATATAACAACATAATTATGGACGAACTACAAACAGAGGAAGAAAGGATAGATTCAGATCGTGTACTAATAGCTAGATACGAGTATCTAACAACAGAAACAGTTGTAGCCTAAATTTGTGCTTACCCAAAATCACCCGTGCTGCTGCGGGGAATTTATCTGTGCAGGTTCCTTTTATGCCGTCGCCTTTCATCCCAGGCTTACATGGACAGTCATAGCCTCTCAAGGTGTTTTTGCAGATCCCGTCACTGGAGCAAGGATACAAATTGCGGAGCTTGCACTCATCGATGTCTGAAAAAATATGGAATATAAATGTATGAAATTAAGATGGGAGTTATTATATAAGCTAATGTGGTGTAAAATTAAAAGAGAGTCTGGATGTGCAAATTAAAAACTTTAATTCAACCTTGGCATCCATTGGCAATATAAGGGTTGCCATCGTAATGTTCCCAACACTTGCAGACATAGCCATGGCCACTAATCGCATTGACACATGAGCTGTTGCCGCTGACACAGGCATAGTCCCGTGGTGGCTGCTGGCCTTTCGTGGGACATGAACCATTCGGGATGGAAAAATCGATAACAAAGGGGACACCGCTTGGGAATCTCTTGGGCAGCACCTCGTTGCCATACATGTCTGGTGTGGAGAAGTTGTACCATGACCTCTCCACCACCATGGCGTAGGAGCACGGATTGGTCTCAAACAAGGTGTTTGTTGGGCCCAAATTGAACGTCAGTGCAAGCTCAGTGATGGGAAATGCTTCCGGCAGGGCAGCTTCACAGCAGCCCCGCCCCTTGCACGACCCGTTGGTTGCATACTTGAGGAACTGCCGGGCCCCGAGGTCTGAAAGGCAGGAGAGAATGAATTTCTCCCGTGAGTTGCCATCCACCGGCGGCGACCACGGGTAGGTATAGACAATAGTCTGAACATTCCAGCCTACGCCGATGAGAATATTGCGCACCACGGACAGGAGGAATGGACTCATCTTCTTGCCCAACTCCATATGTTGATTCTTGGACAGGTAATCACTTTGATTTTGGCTGCAAATAGATGAAACCGCGGTGTATGCGCGCGCCTCACCCTTTGCAACGATATATCGATGAGCTCGAAGGCCGTTTTATCCACTGATCTATTCCAAACTTTACTCCACTCTGTCTGCATAATTTACAATCCAATACGAAACACAACATTAATTAATTACCACATAATAAACCATAAGTACTATACTACTAGTACTCTTATATACCATAGTTTTAGCTACTAAAACAGCATACCTCCAGCCTGAAGTACACCTCGTTTATATGCTGGTTTACTCCGCTGTTGGCAAGTTAGGCGCGATGGGGATTGAACGAGTCATTGCAGGTGACCTGGAAGCCCTCGCGGAAGCAGCCGGGCTTCATGCCGAATGGGTAGGGGATGCTTATGTTGCCACACCTATTGGGGCAACCTGGAAGTGTGATTGGCTGCTGCTCATCTTGTTCAGCAGCAGCAGCCTCTAGGATCAAATGAGTCGCTGCTGGAAGGAGGAAGAGGAGTAGGATTATTGGCAGCGGCGGGGACAGGGATTGCGAGGGCGTGGTCATGCTGGTCTATGTTTTGCGCTCTCTTGCAAGCTAACTTGGTGGATGATATGGACGCAAGCTAATTAAGCTCCGGTCGGGCTTACTCAGTCATCTAAACTTATATATTGGTAGCGTCGATGGTTCTACTACACCCTCATCGTCATTCTTTCCTAGTAATAGTACTAATCTTCATCTTCTCTCTCTTTTTACTATAAGATGCTTGTTTATTTGAAGTGGAAGTTCCCCAAGTTTCAAAAGAATGCACTTAACTACTCGAGAAAGGTGACACCTTTCCTAAAAGAAAATGTTGGAACACGTACCATTGCAAGGACATTGTCGGCTTTTCTAAAAGGGCTCAGATTCTCTGCTTTAGGAATGCATCTTCGTACGATTTCATTCTGTCCGGCACCATTTGATCGAGCAACACACACGATCGAGATTGAGGATAATTTTTTTTTTACTGCCAACTTGCTACACACAGTTCTGCTAAGTGCTAACTAGTCAAGCAACGATGATTGCACCGTGACTCGCTCTAATAAGATAAGATCGTTTTCTTTTCTAAGAGGTGAGCCATGATCATAATAGAGGCCTCTTCACCCTTTTGGAATGTGTTATTAAGAAACCATGTGGTAATGATGGTGGCATGCATATAGGCAGGGGCGGAGCCAGGATTGAACATGAGGGGGGCGAGACACTATTGTTGACGCAAACGACAGAAATATCACAATATATTAAGTCTCACAATAGCATCCAGATAATACATAAAATTATTATTTGAACTATAAAAATATATTATTAGTAATAATAATGTTGGAGCTTGTAGTTGAACCAATTGGTTTGAAAAAGGATTTACCCCATTTGTTGTTGATGTCTTCCGCTTCATCTTTGACTAGTACAAATAGACACATAATTACTAGACTTATTTACTTTTTATAAGAAACATTAATTAAGCAGCTTCAGCTCATAATTTATCAAAAAAAATCCCACTCCCTCTGTTTTAAAATAATTGAAGCTCTAAATTTATTCTAAGTTAAACTTCTTCAAGTTCTACCAAGTTTGTAGAAAAATATATCAATATTTGAAACACCATGGTCTTATTGGAATCTTTAAAAATTGCATACTATGTATATTTAGTTTTGTAGATCTTACCATATTTTTCAATAAACATGATTAAACTTAAATTAGTTTTACTTAGGACAAAGGTAGAGCTCTAGTTATTTTTAAACAGATAGAGTAATAACTACTACTTCCTCCGTTTATAAATATAAGTCTTCGTAGAAATTTCACCAAAACGAGTGAATCTATACTCTAAAATGCATATATATATATATATATATATATTTGTATGTGGTCCATAGTGAAATCAGTACGAAGACTTATATTTAAAAACGGAGGGAGTATCAGTGTAATATACCTGCATCTATTCTGCTCACCCGAGATCTAGCCATATTTGATCCGGCTGCGTCGAGCCGTCCGCCCATGCCCATGCGTCGACAGCGTACTGCAGATGAGTGGTTGCCGGTGTTGTTGTCGTGTCGAGTAGCGGCCAGCGCCAATGGCAAACACCCTAGACCCTAGCAGGACAAGCTGACGACAAGCGGCGGCGGCGAAGAACGACCTAGCAGAAGTGCAGAACACGCATGTACGTACTGATGGATTAGGCACTGGGCCGTGGTAAGATAATAGCCAGCCACCGTCGTACATGGATTATTGGGTGGGCTATTCTGCTTTGGTGTTGGTCCAGTTAATTGTCTATATATGGGCTTATGTTACGCTCAAAAAGAAATGGGCTAATTATGTAATTAGCTATGGCTGTTAGGGCATATAATACGCACTACCTGCTACAAACGTTGAGGGGGGCGAGCGATTGGCAGGGGTCTGACCCCTGCTCGCCCCTCCCTGTCTCCGCCCCTGCATATAGGTTATTTAGGAGGCGAGCATGATGTCGTTTGCTCCTAGGCCCCAAAGATGAATGGGGAAAAACGTATGGGGTCTGTCCTCCATGATACGGTGTTCATACAATGTTGGGTCTGTCCTCCATGATTTGGTGTTCCTACAATGCAGTCAACATAAGTTGCTGATGTTTCGTTTTTTATATATACTGGAAGCTTTTACTACCCACAGTCTCTGCATCATAAGATGCATACAACCTAACTTATTTACATCATTTATTACATAGTTGCCAAACAAAGATGTTGCCCAAAGGAAAGAAGAATAAAAAACACATGAAATTAAAGTACTAGGACGAGCATGACAACCAAGACGAGTATAAAAAAAAGGAAGAGAAGATTGAGCTCTTGGGGTGATAACACACACACCAAAACGTGCTGCCTAGAACGATATGTTAGTTTGAGTGGCCCATTGCTCTGTATTCTACTCTGCTACGCTTGACATTTTTCAGTCAGGGTTATGCCACATTAATATCGCAATTTCAGCGTGTTTTGTTTGTGTTTCCCCCATGTGTGATATATATAACAAGTTGAAGTTAATCCTCAACAAAACTTCTAAACTACTGGAACTAGTAAACACTTGACTGAACAAATCTACACCCTGCTTGACTCTCATCAATGAACTTAGTAGGGCGCACTAAAAGTCGCTTTGTCCTTGTAGAAACCATAACCAGAGCGCTAGCTAATTGACACAAAAAAAATCGACACCCACCACCATGCTATAGTATGCAGCAACCGAAAGCATTACCTAAAAAGGCTTTATGCCCCGTTTTGCAAAAAAAAAAAAGGCTTTACGCCCTGCTTTATATATAAAGCACCAACCACGAGTACACAGCTGAACGATACAATGGTGAAGAGGAAGCCCTCAAAGAACGCAGAACTTAGAAAATAACGGACAACAAACATCAGTCGGGACACAGCGACAACCACCAACTAATGGGTCCCCTCGGCAACGCGTCGCCATCACCGCGTCCAACGAAACGGAACAACATTTTCACCTGGAACACTGACAGTGGATGCAACTGCGACGGCGTCCTCAAGAGGAGAGCGGCACACACGGGTGTCGTCAGGCCGAAGCACAGAGCTTTCGCGCAGTTGCATCCACAAGCCAAACATGCGTCAAGCCGGTCACCATGGTGTAGCCAGGATCTCCAGAACCAGAACTGGGAACCTCCTCAGCCGCGACGGAGAAAACGCCAGACCGTCCCTATGCCGCATTCCTCGCCGTCCGCGTGACCAAGAAACGCAGCCACTACTGCTTCCCGGTGACCCGCGGAGAGCCCATCAAGTAGCCCACCACCCGGGGCCGCCGCCTCGGCATCCCTCTCCGAATAACTCCCTGACGCCACAACACGCAGACACCACCAATAGGCCGGGAGGCAACCACCTCCCCGCCAACCGACAAGGTCCCACCATGCAGCCGCCCGGCGGGGGGCCATAGCCGAGCAGCACCGCCGCCACAGCTGCCCAGCGACTACGCACTAGGCCGCATGACTGTGGAGAGCCCGGACTAGGCAAGGGATCGCAACCCCGCATCCGGGGCCACGTCTTCGGCCACCTGCCAGCAACACCTTGAGAGAGCGGCAACAGCTAGTGCCCTGTCCGATCTTCCAGATCACGACAGGCAGCCGCCCAGCACCGGCAGCTCCGAACATCGTGCAGCCTAGGATGCACCAGCCACGACCATCTCCACGTCTCCACGCCCGCGCTAGCCCCCATCGTAACCAACCACGGGCCGCCATCGAGCATGCTAACCTCATCCACGCACCCATAGAGAGCCGCAATGCCCCCTCCACTGTCGGATGGCAGCACCCCGCAGCCACACCCAAGGTCGCTGGCCTACCTCCAGCGGCCACCATTGCCACCGGAGGTACATCGGCAGCCGGCCCGCGCCGCCACCTTGAACCAACTGCCAGATCTTAGTCTCTAGCACCACATCATAGCTCCAGGAGGCGCGCCCCTCCAAAGCAGCCCGCCACGCCACAGACCCAAGCGTGGAGTCTCGGCCATCGATCTTGGCCCTCACCAAGCTCCATGCGCGGGGAGACGAGGAGGCGCCGGCGGCGGCGCGGGGGGGGGGGGGGGGGGGATGGGACAGATGGGGAAGTGGGGGCGCGACCGGCGGGTAGGGTTCCCCTCGTCCCCCGCGAAAGCGAGGGAGAGAGGAGAGGAAATGAGAAGTGCCAGCTTCGAGGCTCAACTGAAAGCATTTTGAAAAACAATAAATGGAGCTTCTAAGTAAGCTACAACCCAGCTATCTCTAAACATTGAACTCCTCAGAAAAGAAATAAAAATATGCATGGATCCTACAATGAATGTGCGAGCAAGCATATGATGAAACCTAGAATAGACACTGCCAATATGTAGAATCGTTGGAATATTTTGTCTTAAAGTAAAATTGATAATTCATTCATTCTTGCATTGGATTCGTGGCTTAATGTTTCAAGCTATTTGGTTCGAAAGCGTGGACGATGGATCCAAATTCGGCAGTTCTCTATGTAGCATATTGCCCTCGAGGTAGCAGGTGGATACTCCCCTCCAGATTTGTAGCCAACCAAGGGTACCATAAGCAATATCTTTTATATCTTGCCTGGACGTCAGAAACAAAATTGACAGGCGAACGTCTGGTATTGCATGCAGATGGATGGACAATTGAGTAGGCGAGGAATAGGGGAGTGTCGCACTGCGGGGGCTATATCTCGCCTGCGGCAAGACGATACTCCGTCTCGGCTGTGGCGCGAGGCAACCGGGCCAGCCTAATACCGTAGAAACTTGCAGTGGTTTTGGGAAGCTTCTATGGATCAGTTCGGATCGTTTTTAGAAGATTTCTTGCATGTTTTCTTCGTCTTTGCTTCTATATGTTTTTTTCATCGGTTTCCTTCAGCTTTTCTTGTCGTTCCCTTTTTTGGTTTTACAATTCTAATTTTAATTTTATTTATTTATTTATTTTCCAAATACATGTCAACTTTTTATAATACACATTGTAGATTGCCGTATACACGCAGAACATATTTCTGAAACACGTTGAACATTTACGGACCAGATGACGTACATATTTTCAAATACATGTCTTAAAAAATTGAATAGATGTTAAACATTAATACGAGTTTAATTTTTTTACTCGTACGAAACATTTCTTGATTGCATGAACATATTTTTACATTGTCTAAATATTTTCTGAAAATCTCATGAACATATTTTTGAAATGTGTGAAAATATTTATTAATGTCAAGAAAATTAGTATTAAATGTTTAGAAACATTTTTCTAATTACATGCACATTTTTATATTTTACAATTTTTTTAAATGTAATGAACATATTTTTAAAATGCATGCACGTTTTATTAAATACCAAAGTTATTTTAAATGCCACCCAATGTTTTCTTAAATTACGCCAACATCATTTTTAGTTTGTATGTACACTTCATAAAAATATTACGAAATATTTTTTGAAACAAGTAATTTTTTTAAATGCCAGAAACATTTTTCTAATGGTACGGACATTTTCTTGAAAAGTAGCGCAAAAAACATATAACTAAAAAGATATACCTGAAGAATAGTATAGTGCCACAAAGATATAACCAGCCTCATATACTCACACGGGCTACCCCTAAAGAACAGCATAGTCACATCAGCTCGGCCCAAAAATAGTGCAGTTTTTTTACCTATGAATCGTCTATAACATGCTATAAATAACATATAACTAAACTTAGCTATGATAATTTAGTAACCAATTACTTCAAATATACCAAATATTAAGAACCAATTATTAAAAAGATATCCGAATGATATACTTTTGTATGCATTAACAACTTTCATTTTAATTTGTTACACACTCGTCCCACTATATAAACAATAGTAAAAGGGATGAAGCTGCAAGAAAGCAGGAGCAGAACAATAGCCATCTACAAATGATGGCGCCTATGAAGAACACCGGGGTGTTGTGCTGGATAGCTATTATTCTCATGTCCATCACTTTCTTGTCCTGCCATGCTGCTGGGAGGAGCACACGTAAACATTTTCCCCTGTTCATTCATTAATATTTTGGTATTGATATTTATCTCTTATATTTTATCTAGTCTAACAATATATAATCCGTTCTTCTCGATCGACCAAGTACTTTAACGTGTACCATGCTGATTGGTTGTGGATGTTGTGACTGATCTTGCACAGATACTACGGACTTTCGACCTATTCTTGGGTGCGTAAAGATGGAAAAGGCCTGTGTGTGGAGAAAGGAGGCGGGCGGTCTAGAGCAGAGGGAGGCGATCGAGAGTGTGAGTGGGTACTGGGGAGGAGGTGATCGACTGGCACCGTCCAGCCCACACGTTTGAAGTGTAAGCTGTTGGTGCAGGCAGGGGACTTGACTGATTTATTACAGCACTCCCTCCCAGTCCCACCATGGCTCGCTGCTTGGACAGAACCAATGCACGCATCATCAATGCACGAGTGAAGCGAGCCGTGCAGGCTCCAGGCGTAGCTGGGTTGCCGTTGGTTGCATGCATCGATCATGAATGCTTGGCTCAAGTACGTACTCCACATGCGTTGCAGTGCATCGCGGCAGACCGGCCAGCACATTACACGTTCGTCACACCACGCGGTAGAAAAGGACGACGACGACGACTTCCTATCGTGAGCAGACCTAGCTGGTCTCTCTGTGTAGGTAGACTGTAGACCTCGCGTGAAGGAGGAGCTCCAGCTCTCGCCTCCCGCGCTCTTGTCTCGCATCAGCTTTGAATCACGAAATACTTTCGCCTCTATAAATTCTCAAATATTCCAAAACCCTACAGGGAGTCCACGAAATACTTTTTCCGCTGCTGCAAATCTCTGTTCTCGCTATATCCAATTTGGAGGCCTTCTCTGGTACTCCGCCGAAGGGGGAACTCATCACGGAGGGGCTCTACATCATCCTTGCCGCCTCTTCGAAGATGCGTGAGTAGTTTTTCACAGACCTAAGGGTTCGTAGGTAGTAGCTAGATAGCTCTCTCTCTCTCTCTCTCTCTCTCTCTCTCTCTCTCTCAATACAATGGTCCCCATGATCTTCATGGAGATCCATCAGATGTAATGACTTTGTGCGGTGTGTTTGTTGAGATCCGATGAATTATGAGTTTATGATCAGATCTATCCTTGTTTTATTTGAGTTCTTTGCTGATCTCTTTTATGCATGATTTAGTATAGCCTTGTATTTCTTCTCCGAAGTTTGATTTGGTTTGGCCAACTAGATTAGATCTTCTTGCAATGGGAAGAGGTGCTCGGTAATGGGTTTGATCTTGCGGTGTTCAGTCCTAGTGACGAAGGGGAATTGATACGCATGTATTGTCGCCATTAAGGATAACAAGTTGGGATGAATTCCTATATGCTTTCGTCTTGACTACATCATGTCATCGTTCTTAATGCATTACTTCATTCTTATGAACTTAATACACTAGATGCATGCTAGATAGTGGTTGATGTGTGAAGTAATAGTACTACATGCAGGCAGGAGTCGGTCTACTTGATTTGGATATGATGCCTATATCATGATCATTGCCTTGGATAGCGTCATAATTATTTGTTTTTCTATCAATTGGTCAACAGTAATTTGTTTACCCACCACATGCTATTTTCTTGAGAGAGATGCCACTAGTGAATCATGCGGCCTCCGGATCTACTTTTACTGTAAGATCTATCATCTCCCATCAACTTGCCAATCTCTGGCGCCGCTGCATTATTTTATCTTTTATTTATTTATCAGTCTATCAATCTATGATATACCTTTTAATCTCGTTACTTCACCGTCGAGAGATTGATAACCTCTCGTTTGCGCTGGGTGCGAAGGTTTGCATTGTGTGTGCAGGTGCTGTTTACATGGCGTTGCTTTGTTCTCCTACTGGACTGATAACTTTGGTTTCTTAAATGAGGAAATATTTACTCTACTGTGCTGCATCATCGTCTCATCTTCGGGGATAAAAATCCAATGCAGTCTACAAGTAGCGGGAAGAATTTCTGGCACCGTTACGGGAAGACATCATCAACATTACCAAGTACCTACACTATCAAGCTTCATCTCTGCATTTACTTTATTTTCCATTTGCCTCTCGTTTTTCTCTCCCCCACTTCACAACAATTTGCCTTTTATATTTGCCTCTCTCTTTTCATTGTTTTCTCATTGCCTTCTTGACATTATGGTGAACGCCATTACTCCCCCTTTGTCACTATATTTTGAAGTACTCTACTTCAAACAAAAACAAGGGGAAAATCTTAAAGATGCTTGGTATAGGCTAATGGAATCCTATCATATTTGCTCCGTAAAGGGAGTTTCAAAAATTTTACTTCCCAATTTTTATGTTGGTTTACCCTTGTATTATAGACAACTTTTGGATTTTGCTGCGGAAGGAAATTTTATTCACAGTTCGTCATGCACAGCTCTGACTCTACGCTGTGATTTGTTCACGGTTGAAGCCTCCGGCAACTTCAAGCGGGGTTCTCTCTTCCGTACTGTAGATAGCTTGGAGTTGTGTGGGGTGGTGTAGTTGTTCTCAACATTCTTGTATCTTGCCATGTGTGTGTTGGTGTGGAGTTGAATGAGGTTTGTTGTAACTGGATCATTGCTTATAAAGCGGGGTGAAAGCCTTTTTTGATATAATATTAATATTATTACTAGCCATAATGTAGATGCATGTGCTTTATAATTAAAATGGTCGTTCTTCAGGATTCAGGAATAAGAGTGGAACCTCGTATCAGTGACAAGGGAATTTAATGAAGTAGTACAAACATTTGCGACTTAAAATACAAGGTTACTAAATGAGTTAAATAGCATAATTTCTTGGAACCAAGGGAGACCTCCCGAGCTTCTATGTGGAAGATTTTGTTCACAACGGCAATATAAACATACGTGTTGGCCCATCCATAGTTACATATCTTATTTGACGGAACATATATACATACAGGTTGTTTAAACTAGAATACACAAACAGGTTGCGACTAACGGCATTCAGTCAAATTGAGAAGGCGCTTTGCTATGTTTGTCATCGATGGTCTTTGATCCACATCAAGGCTAAGACATTCAACAGCGATCCCTGCCAAACTAACAAGAACCTCCAAATCTTCGGCTACTGCAATATTCTTGTCAAATAACTGAGTTGCTTTCTTCTCCTTTTTGTATGCTTCAAGGAAATTGGTCACCAAGCTACCACCGTCAGAATGTGTAGCTTTCATCCCACTAATAAGCTCCAAGATAACAACTCCAAAACTGTAGACATCAATTTTTTCGGTTAGTAGGCCTGTTTGTAGATACACCGGATCCATATAGCTCAAGTCACCAATGATAGATCCTGTGTGTTGTTTGTCTCTCGCAATCAATCTTGATATGCCAAAATCTGAGATCTTTGGCATGAACTTATCATCCAAAAGTATATTTGCTGGTTTCATGTCACCATGTAGGATCTTGGTATTGGTTTTTGTGTGCAGATAAACCAAGCCATCTGCTGATTCTGCAGCAATACTTAAGCGCAGGCCTAAGTTGAGAGGTTCCTTGCCATCACCATGAAGGATGTCGTCCAGGCTACCATTGGGGAGAAACTCATAGACGAGAATCGGGGCATCGACTTCTAGGCAACAACCTATGAGCCTAACGATATTCTTGTGAATGACTTGAGACTGAATGATGACCTCATTTGCAAATTTTTCATTCTCTAGGATAGTTCCACTAATTGGCTCCTTCAGTGCGACTTGTTCATTATTAAGAAGGCCCATATAAACTTTTCCAAATCCACCTTTTCCAATAAAATTGCTACTCTTCAAAATTGGCTTGAGCTTCTCCTTTTCGAAAAGTTTTATGAATTTTGCCTTCTCTAGTACATGCCCACCATTCTTCTTATAAAATTCTCTCGTTTTCCTTTTCTCTTTGCGAAGAAGAATAAGGAATGATAGGATTGCCATTAAAGAAATACCCCCTATTCCACCTAGAGGGACACAAGAAAAAATGATTTCATATCACTAACTTTCCAATAACTAATCTTTCTACAAAACAAAATACATAAACAAAGTAGTTATTTTAATAATTTATTCTGATTTTTTTCACTATAGTGATCTATACAGAACACCCGCGTGCAAAATCAGCCTATATGCTGATTAATATCAATTCATTTTTGAGTTGGTGATTAATATCAGTTGCTCATTACTGCCACATATGAACATATGTGTCTTCTTTAGAGTCGCCAGCGTGGGAAACTAGGCTGACTTGAACAATGCTTGCCTACATGTAACACACACTTAATATTTTGACTGGAATATTCTCTACAAAGAAGTAACGATTGGTAACATGGGGTCCAACTATTGGTAACCATAAATATTTGTTTTCTACTGATAAAAGCAAAAGCAGTAAACATCTATCATTAGCATTTTTAATAGTCTCCTGCACGTCCATCTCAAACCCCAAACACCACTACTACCACCAGATAGTACCTACCCAGATCTGTTTGTTATACTGGAGAATATATCTAACACTAGTCACATAGGAGTAACATAGGTAGTAACATGCATACTCATGTAATGTCAACTAAGCATATTAGTGACATGAAATATTATTAAATAAGGAAATAAATGGTGTCGAAACATATTATGTTACCATCACATTGCGCTTTCCAAAAGAAAATAAGCCTACAAGCTAATAAATAAAGTCTACTATGACTAGCTACAGAGAATAACATACACTAGACATACACGTATCCCTAGACTATGTTTTTTTAGGATCATCCACTACCAGAAACTGAAATATTTCTGTGAGCCCAAAACCGACAGGAAAATAGGGAAAACCGACAGGGAAATGTTTTCCTGTCGGCCGGCCGTCAGGATTAGCCGTCAGGCATAGCTTGACAGGGAAACTAATATATGTCTGTCGGTTGGCCGACAGGACCTTAATTCCTGTCGGTTTTCTTTCTTTCCTGACGGGTTTGGCCCGACAGGGATAAGCGGGCATCAGGTTTAGCAAATCAATGCGGTGGTCTGCTCCTATCAGGCATTACCGTCAGGAAAAATAAGAAAACAATAAACAAAAAAAATAGTACTCCTAATGGTTTTCTACATGGTTGTTCCACTCAAAATATTTAAAGCATAGACACATCAATAGTTTACATTAATCACAGAGTTGCGAATTCACATAACTTCTGATCAAATTACATAGAAATTATATACATGGATCAATGGTCAACAAAAACAGAGACCAAAGACACTGGTGCATCAACCAAATATTCAAAATTCGAGACCTCATTTTCTACAAGGTTCTGCTACAGCTTTGGTTGCAAGATGTTCTCCAAAGATACCCTCCACTGGACATGATTGAACTTGTAAAATGTGCAAGTGTCAACGATTTGCTACAGTAAGATAACAAGTAACAGGAATAATACCTATTTCTTCAAGATGTTCTTCAATTTTGCTACAATAACCTATTTGTTATCTCAGTTTCAGGAATACTACCTATTTTTTTCAAAATGTTCTTAAGTTTTGCTACAATAACCTATTTGTTATTTCAGTTTCTCACATTAGCATGGGTATAATACCTAAGTTTTTTTTTCAACTGAACTTAACAAATTTGACAAAATAATTGAGTGATTTGTTCTAGAACCCTATATAAAATTTGATACAAACACAACTGAAAAAAATCAATTATACTAAAAACTTGAGCATGCGCTTCTAGGTTAATATGACAGGACTATCTACAACAGCTTGAGTACATAAGTTATTAGAGGTTTCTTGTGTGCCTAGGGTGTTTCCTTCTTAATATAAATGCCACACGGGCTAGTCCCTATTTTTCAGGTTTGCTGCATTAGAGGTTTCTTGCAAGTCAAGCTCAAATTACAGTATCAATCAGTTATTCGATTTCAAAATAATATGGTACAATTTCTTGCCTTGATAGATAACCTCATGTTATTGTTGAAAGCTCTCTGTCTTTGTCTTCATGATGTTCCTTGTGCCTGCCATGCTACCGCTCCATGCTTTCTAAATCCCAACATAATGAAAGAGAATGAAACCAAAAGGTTGGACAAACAAAACGAGAGAACAATTTATTTTGGTACTGGAAAAGATCCCAACAAAATATAAAGAGTGGCTACGTTCAAACTAAACCGACATAGCAGCTACTTGCTCAAGCCAGATATCATGATCTTGAGGACACATGACATATGATGGTAATATACAGGAG
Source organism: Triticum timopheevii (assembly GCA_963921465.1). NCBI lineage: Eukaryota > Viridiplantae > Streptophyta > Magnoliopsida > Poales > Poaceae > Triticum > Triticum timopheevii. The sequence continues at coordinate 579,656,971 of OY997272.1, forward strand.
ACAACTTGACAACAAAGTATTCATGATAATACTTCGGAGAAGATGATGAAAACAAAATTAAGAGACCATACCTTTACTAGAGTAAGGGCTCTTACATCTCTTTTAGATCACGAATCTTGTATTTTGCTCCAAATCTAGATGAACTACAAACAAGAAAGAACAGATCTCAAATAGGTGTTGGCCAACATTTAATTTCTAGTTTGAAGACATACACCATCAAAATATGGAAGGGATTAGGTATACACATTTGAGATTTGCAGAATAATTGCTAAGCTCTTCATCATTGCCACACACACTACAATCGATAATACTAAGAAACCAAAGCATCATCGAATTATTTGATTTTTCTACAGTAGAGAATAGTACCTCTTCTTCATTTGGAAGAATATTATACAATTTCTTCTTTCCAAGTGATAACCTCGACTTCTTGCTGCAACCTCTTTGTTGCACTAATGATGTTCCCTGTACTTTGAATGCAACTCCTGTTTTTGTACTGGATAGACAAGTTAGAGAACAAACTGTTATTTTACTGGATAATAAGAGAATTAAAAATCGGAAGAAGGAAATATAATGGAAAATAAAATTCAGATTGAACCAACATAGTAGCTATTGCTGAACACAGGTAAAAACCATATCTTGATAAAGAGCCATAGCAAAGCTTAGATCTCTTATAGTTCCTGAATGTTCAGTTTTGCTCCTGATCTAGATGAACTAAAAACTAGGAAAATCAGACCTCAAATCGTTGTCATCAATATACAATTTTTAGGTTCAGGGGCATACATCAACAATATCTGGAAGTTGTATTTTAGCATTTCCCTTTTAGCAAGCCAACTATACTTCAAAGTTTCATATAAGTTTGCCAAAGTTGCATTACATAGTGTCCGACTAGTGAGGCTGGCACTTACAAATAATATGGATGCTGACAAGTATAAATTCACATATGAAAGTATAATAAGAAATAAAATTTCTCACATTCCGAGCATTTAACACTGGTGCGTGCGACACAATGGTAGCCACTTCTTTGATGTTTACCATTACAGTAAGTAAATGAGTATGACCAAACATATAGAAAAGTTCAGATGGTGCTATGAGCTGCCTTAATACTGATGTGATACAAAGGCAGCCACTCCTTTGATGATTTACAATTTTCAACTAGAACGAAAATTGTGCAGTACCACAATCTAGTACTCATTCCTCTCATGACGCTGGTCCCGTACAAACTAGCAATGGTCTGTACTAGCTAGTAGTGATTATCACAGGATTAGGAGCTGTTTCATGTACAAATATTAACATAAATTTCAGTCTTTATCTCCTAATTCAGTAGTTTACAAGCGTGATCTTGTGATTCTCCTGGTGAAAGATGCTGCTCAATCCACAAGTTTATTTTTCAGTCAAGTACTTAGCACTGCTACTACAACACTGAAAAATTAGATTTTTACCTTCTCTCGGCTCATCTTGATTTAGTACTCCATGAGGGCGGGTAGCAAACAAAGGGAGGCTGCGTCGCCGGTGAAGGTGTACTGCTTCGCCGACTAGAGAGGAAAATAAATTGAATTCCCTATGCACCTGTTGTCCGAACATAAGACAAAAGCAGTGTACGCACAGAACTTGCTAATGCACGGTGAAAATAAATTATGTTCCTGCTGATGCCTTTGTCAAGATGGTACTTACTACATAGTCCTTGAGAACAAATTGACCAAGCCAAATCCTATATGAAATAGTATGAAAGAGAAACAATAGGAAATATTAGCACCCAACTAAATTGGAGTACTAGTTAATTAGCAAGAGAAACCTGTACGCGCGCCGATTTACAGTTTGGAGGAGATGGCACCGTGCGGAGAGCTGGCGGGGAACGGAGCCGGAGATGGAGAGAGTGATGGCCAACAAGCCACCAACGGGCTGGTGTAGAGGAGGCTGTGCAGAGGGTTGGAGCAGGCGGTAGACGGCGCATGACGGCGACGATGTGAAGGAGCACATGTCAGATCTGAAAGGACGGAGGAGTGAGAGGCGGAGGCTATGGTAGAGGCGGCGGTCGGATGGGGGCGAGGCGGAGCTCCGCTGTGGGTGGGTGGGAGGGGGGGGGGGGGGGGGGCGCTCAGGTGAGCTCGGGGCGTCGTGGACCGGTGGTCGGCCGGCGCTGGGAGGTCGGAGGCGATGAGATCTGGGGGCACCAGGTGGGTTCGGGAGATTTGTGGCTGAGGATTTGCCTTATCCAGAGAGCCGAGTGGCCTGATAAGGCGCGAAAAGCAGCGGTAAGTGGCGAAACATTCGCGTCGCGGTAGCGTTTTTGGCGGTGGGCCGCGCGCGCCACGTTCTTAATTTCTCTGTGGGCTTCGGACTGACAGGGATAGAAATTTTACTGTGAGTGGGCTGCGGGCCCGACAGGAAAAATATTTGGCCCACAGTAAAATTTCAGTTTCTGGTAGTGATCCCCTGATTATGTTACTACGTTCATAATGGTAGTAACATAAGTGTGGTGTCATGCAAAGGTTCATTTATTAGGTTATAGACTCATATTACATTGGGACATGTGATGTTACAGTAACTAGCTAAGTTACTCAAACTACCTCTCTCTTCATTAATTCATCGCCATATAAGCAAATTTGTTGAGTTGGGCTCGATGTTACTGCTGAGGTTACTCTCACTGTGACTAGTCTATGACACTTTGCACTACAAAGGTAGTAACTTAGACTAGTGTTGTACGCATGACATTAGTATTACTACCCATTATGAAAAACATGTGTTGATTATGTTACATTAATTGTGTATGATGAATTATGTACGTAATAAAAAGAGAAAACAAAACAAAAATAATATTTTTTGAGGTAGATTGGGATCATGTAATACTAGTACGTAGATGCATGGCTGTAGTAGATTAAGTAAATAGAACTAATTAATTGGGTGGTGCAGTAGCTTAATTTGTGCTTACCCACAATCACCTTTGCTGGTAGTGGGAATTTATCAATGCAGGTTCCTTTCATGCCGTCGCCTTTCATTCCTGGCTTGCATGGACAGTCATAGCCTTCCAACGTGTTTTTGCATATCCCGTCACTAGAGCATGGATACGAGTCACAGAGTTCAGGATTTAGCTCTCGGAGCTTGCACTCGTCGATGTCTGTAAAAGGGTAAAATTAAAAGACAGTTTGTCTGTTGGAGTTAAAAGAAAACTTTAGTTAACACTACTCCACCTTGGCATCCATGAGGGATGTAAGGATTGCCATCGTAAAACTTCAAACACTTGCAGACATAGCCCTTGCCACTAGTCACATTCTCACAGTAGTTGTTGCCGCTGATGCAGGCGTAGTCTGGAGGTGGCTGCTGGCCTTTCAGCGGACATGATCCGTTCGTTATGAAGAAATCAAGGACAAATGGGATGCCCCTTGGAAATCTCTTGGGCAGCACAGCATAGCCATACAGGTCCGGCGTGGTGAAGTTGTACCGTGACTTCTCCACCACCATAGCGTAGGAGCAGGGAGTGGTCTCAAACATGGTATTGTTTCTTCCAGAACGGAACCACAGGCCAAACTCGGGGACGGGAAATGCTTCCGGCAATTCGGCCTCGCAACAGCCCCGCCCCGTGCACGACCCGTTGGCTGCGAACTTGAGGAATTGCGGCAGGCCCGTCAGGTCGGAAATGCAGGTGAGAGTGAATTCATTCGACGAGTCGCCTCCTCTCAACGGTGATCACAGGTTGCTGGTGAGTGACCATAGGCTCGATTCTCCAGCCGATGCCCATGAGGACGTTGCGCGTCACCGACAGGAGAAACGGGCCCAACCACACCTGTTGACACTTGGAGTAGTAGTCGCTTTCATTTGGGTTGCACACAGATGAGACTGCGCCGTATGCGCGCGCCTCAGCCTTTGCAACTGATATATCGATGAGCTCCAAGGGCGTGTTATTGCCTTCTTTATGCCAATCCTGATGGTACCACCCTTCCTCACTAATTAATTCAGGGTCCAATACTAAATACAGCATTAAGTAATTACATAAAGCTGATTAATTAATTAATTACCACATACACCATGTTAGAGTACTTCTAATCTTGTTGCAGGTATAGTCCATGGTTTGTTTAGTCTTGTCATGCACATGGTGTTGTGTTTGTTGGGTCATAGTGCTTCAGTAGAGTCATGCATGCATGTTTATCTTTGAGGTCTGTTTGCATGTAGCATGAGACGTGCCAGTTCACGGTCGAGCCATCTTTTCTTGCTCATTGTTTTGGTCACTTGCCAGACTCAGATCGTGGGATGGCACGATCAGACCGAGCTTCGGTAGGTGGGTTAATTATGCATGTAACCGTGAGCTTGGCTCCCAAGGATTGATAAGAGAGGCGAGAAAGAAAAGCTGTAAGCTGTTACTCGACACAAAAATCTAAGGAGTTATTTTCCGTGTGGTGTTCCAGGTGATCGCGCGCGTGGGTAGCTTCAGCCTTAGAGCCAACAAACTATACAGGCAGGCACTGGCATGCTCTATCTATCATCTACCTCAATTTTTCTTTATCTTCAAGAAGAAAAAAAGCCTACCTCGACAATTCTGTCATAATACTCGACGATCCGCAGGTATACTCCGTTGTTGGCAAGGTAGGCGCGATGGGGATTCGAGGAGTCATTGCAGGTGACCTGGAAGCCCTCACGGAAGCAGCATGTCTCCATGCCAAACGGGTACGGGATGCTTATGTTGCCGCACTTGTGATCCGCTGCTGCTCATCTTGTTCAGCAGCAGCAGCCTCCAGGATCAAGTGAGTCGCCGCTGAAAGGAGGAGGAGTAGGATTACTGGGAGCGGCTGGGAATGGAATTGCGAGGGCGTGGTCATGCTGGTGTATGTTTTGCGCTCTCTTGTAAGCTAACTTGGTCTATGATACGGACGCAAAGCTAATTAAGCTCCGTCCAGACTTAGTGAGTCGTCTAGACTTATATATTGGTAGTGCCGACGGTTCTACTATACCCTCGGCGTCATTCTCTGCTAGTACTAGTACTAATCTTCATCTTCTCCTCTCTCTTTACTATAAGACGCTTGTTTATTTGAAGTGGCCGTTCCACAAGCAACAAAAGAATGCACCTAACTGGTCAAGAAAGAAATGTGACACCTTTGCTAAAAGAAAAGCTGGAACACGTACCATTGCAATGAAATTGCCGCCTTCTCTTTCTAAAAGGGCTCTGATTCTCTGCTTTAGAAATGCATCTTCGTATGATTTGGTTCTGTCCGCCACCATCTGATCGAGGAACACATGCGATCGATTGAGGAGAATTGTTGTTTATCTGCTAGCTTGCCCCACACATTTCTGCTAAGTGCTAACTAGTCAAGCAGCAATGATTAGATCATGGCGTGCCCCAATAAGATAAGAAAGGTTGCACGGCCTTCTTTTTGTTTTCTAAGAGGTGGGCCATGATCATAATAGAGGCCTCTTTGACCTTTTGGGTTTTCATATTAAGCTACCATGTGGTGATGATGGTGGCATATATGTTATGGAGGAGGTGAGCATGACGGCATTTGCTCCTAGCCCCAAAGACCGAATGTGGAAAAAAACTTGGGTGTGTCCTCCGTGATATGGTGTTCATACAATGTTGGGTCTGGCTTCCATGATTTGGTGTTCATACAATGGAGTCAACATAGGTTGCTGATGTTTATTCTTTACATACATAATGGAAGCTTTTACTACTCACAATCTCTGCATCATATGATGGATACAACCTAACTTATTTACATCGCTTATTACATAGTTGCTCGAAACAGGCTTTCGCCCCCCTTTATAATAAAGGCACAAACGGCCGAATGATACATAGTGATGAGGAAACCCTCATACAAGCAGGTCGAAACGAAAGATAAAAAAGGCAGCAGGCAAATGGCACAAGTGCCACTAACCCTATGCCAAACATGAAGAGCAGGATAGGCCACTCCTAGCACACTTCAACCAAGATAACTAGAGAGGATCGGAGCCGCGCGGCCAGGAGAAACCACCGTGCAACAGGTACCCGAACAAACCGAGCCATCTCTGGAGTGGGCCGACTCATCGTCGAGACAACCCCCTCGCTCCGGGCCATGGAGCACCGCTCCTACCAAGAGACGGCAAGGACCGAGAACGGAGACCACGAGGACACGTCTAAATGATAGGCCGTCATCGACACCTCCCCTCGCCAGGAGCAAGGATGCACTATGCCAGCGAGACAGCAAACCCGACGCCAAAGCCATCTGCAACCGAGAGGAACCGAGGGTCCACAACGACGCCATCAAGAGGGTGATGACACCGAGCGCCACCGTCGTGGAGTCAAAGTGGTGGACTAGGATTTTCACCCCGGACCCCTGGCACCTTGAGGGGCCCCAAATCAACGCCCCCAAGAGGGAGGCGACATCCATAGGTGACGTCGTTGCCGGCGCCGAGCGCAGAGCTTTCGCTCGGACCCGTACAAGCGCCACCTGCAGACTCAAGGTTGCTGGCCCACCCCAAGAGGGGAAGCCACAGCCTTTGCGCTAGGCCTTCAAATCCAGACCAGGGAAGCGCCATTGCCGAAGACACGATGCCACCAGGGCTACCCGCCACCCCTCCCCTTGCTACCCACATAGCCAAGAGAATGCGCCACCACCGCCCTCCGTATAGCCACCCGTGCAGCCTCACCATCCAGGGCCGTCGCCCCGACATCCAAGACGAACCCACCACCAACAACAACGCAACATGACGACATAGGATAGGCAGCCGGATACGGACAACGTCAGAGCGGAACCACCGTTGGTCAGGACCGGACATCCCCGATGCCAATCCACACGCAAGGAGCTCCACCTCGGTCGGGGCGCGGATCATTGGGTCAGCCAGCATCGTCGCCTGGGCAGCCCAATCAGACGGGCCGCCGGAGCGGTGGGTCTCCACGGGCCGGATCTGGTCCAGCACTCGAGTCCCTCCACAACCTAACCCTAGATCCACCACACCACTGGCCGCCGGAGCTCCTGCATGCCACTACAATAGTCGCCGGCCATGGCCTGACCCAAAGCCCCCAGCGGCACGTCATGGAGGAGGTCGCCTCGCGTCACCCGAAGAGGCCAGCACGACAAAGCGCCGAAGCCTCCAACTCGAGCATGCCGGGGCATGGCGCGCCGCCGCCGCCGCCAAGCACCAGCCCGCAGCCCGTCGTCTCCCGCCACGCCCAGCCCCGCCGCCGCACGCCACCCCGCATGCATGCCGGGGCACCACCGTCCACCATGAGCGCCGCCTGGACCAGATCCGTTGACCAGGAACTCGCAGCCGCTGCGCAGCCCGCCTCACGCCTGCCGCCGCCGCCACCTGCGCCTGCCGCCGCGCCGCCGGCCCCGCGGAAGCCCGAAGTCCCCATCTAGCAGGCTTGCCCGCGCTAGATCGAGGAGGAGGAGATGCCCGCCGCCGCCGACGCCACCGGCCTTTGCCCCAGCGACGCTTGCCGCCGGCGGCAGGGGAGGGAGTTGACGGCGGCTAGGGATGCCTCTCTCGACCTTTCCATCTTCCGTTTATTACATAGTTCCGAGACAAAGATGTTGCTGAAAAGAAAGAAGGACCAAAAACACATGAAAGGACGAGAATGTCAACGAAGACGACTATAAAAAAAGAGGATTGAGTTCTTGGGGTGATAACACATATCACCCACAAAAAAATTGCAGCCAAGGAGTGAAAACAAGGCGACACGAGAGACTGCCCAGAATGATATGTTAGTTCGAGTGCTTTCTATTCTACTCTGCTATGCTTGACATTGTTTCAGTGTGGGGAAACTTTTTTTTGGGGGGGGGGGGGGGGGGGGGGGGGGGCACACTAATATCACAATTTCTGCATGTTTTTGTTTTCCCACCATATGCGACATAACAAGTTGAAGCTATTCCTCAACAAAACTTGTAAACTGCTGGCTTCAGTCTCATCAATGAGCGCACAAAAAGTCGCTTTGTTCTAGTAGAAATCGGAACCACAGCGCTACCTAATCGACGCAAAAAAATCGACCCCCCCCCCCCCCCCCCCCCAACCATGTTGTATGCAAAAAGCATGTTGAAAAACAATAACCAAAACTTCTGAGTAAACTACAACCCGGCTATCTCTAAACACTGTACATCTTAGAAAACAAATCAAATAATGTAGATGGATCCTACAATGACTGTGTTAGCAATTATGTGATATAACCAGTGCGAGCAATATCCTGTCAAATCTTAGGCTCTATGTCCATGTATTTCTTAAGCGATGAGAGCTACCATGAATAGTCTGTCCTTTTTACTTTGTCTATCTAGCTGTGTTTTCTCTGTTGCATTTCAACTCAGTTTTTTTTTCCTTTCAGTTACTTGTTTTAGAGAGTTTTCAAATCTTTCAGTTACCTGTCAGTTTCTTTCAGTTACTTTGTCAAATCTTTCAGTTTCTTTCAGTTACTTTGTCAAATCTTTCAAATCTTTCAGTTTCTTTCAGTTACCTGTCAAATCTTTCAGTTACTTTGTCTATCTAGCAGTTTTGTAGGCACATATGCTTGATTTCAGCGCTGCACAGTTGGACCTCTGCTTTGCTCAGACTGCTAGTGTTCTCGTGATCTTCAGTCATAGTTCTTCCCTATTTCTCACCTTCAGGCAATTTTCAGTTAGCTTGCAGGACAACCACCTTTATAACGTGTAACATTTCTTACTTTAACTTACTTTGATTTGAAATCATTTTTTAGATTTGGGACATCAGATGATATTCATATCTGTAGTTTAGTCATTGAATTTTCCTTCGGTCTATTATCATTTTTTGTTAGCTCATCCCTAATTTCCTTCAGTTTGTGAGTCTTGGCATTCACTAATCAGCTCTTCAACTTTTTCTTTTATCAGTCGTCATTTTTTATTATTAGTGTCTTTTTCTTCAATCAGTTATCTCATTCTTTGATCTCTTTTTCGAAAGAGGGTGGATTTTATTTGCTCAAAATGGATCTCTTTTTCGAAAGAGGGTGGATTTTATTTGCTCAAAGTGGAGCATCTAGAGGATACATAACACAATGAGCACACATCCGACCTTTGCATAGTTAGGATACACACAGCCAACACGAACACACACACAGAGAGATACGCCAGCAAAATAGGAAAGTCACATAAGACCCAAGCTATGTGTAGGTGAGAAAAAAACTCGAATTGATTAGATCCGCGATCAGCAAACTATAACAATGACCATATCTGCACCAATCATCTCATGACATCACACGAACGATGATGTTCTTCAACAACAACACCTTCACGAAGGGAGCGGCACTCAAGCACCTCTGTCACCGGATCCAACCACTCAAGGCTAGTTTCTAGGTTTTCACCATGAAGAACCAGTCCGAGCATATCAGAGCAATGCCTTCAACAAGGTAACGATGTAAAAGCATCGCCATTGGCAGGTATATATAACCAGCTAGTGTCAAACCTATGTTTTCACCCCGGAGCTCGAGACCGAAGTCAGTCATGCGTTGTGACCACCACTTTTCCGCGATCAGCTATTGCATGCGACGTATGACCGTAGCCACTGCACCACCATCCCTTCCCATCAAGCCGTCATACGTAGTTTGCATCTTGCCATGATGTCACCACCGGATCTGAAGGGAGGAACTCCACTAAGATCTTTCGGTGGCCACCGCAATCCTGTAGTGAGGTCGACAACGCAGACCGGAGTGGTCAACAAGGACAAGGGGCCAACATGGAATATGCACTGGTCACTGCATCTACCGCTAGGTAGGCGATGCCATCGTTTCCAGGAAGCGTTGCTGGACATGTTTGCCGGACCCTGACTACGCAAAACCCTTAGCCTGCTGACACCACCATGGCGTTGGAAGGTGAGGAGAAGCAGACGACAACCACCTCAGGGCCTCACGCTGACAGCCAATGGCGGAGCTATGTACAATCCTAGGGGTTCTGTGGCCCCCCCAACTTTGGACCAAACTGTGAACAAATTTTTTGGAGGAGGGCTTAGATGAGATTTTTTCTAGCATTTTATACCCTCAAACACCCATGTTTTAGCCTTGGCACCCCAAGCAGTTTTTACCTAGCTCCGCCACTGCTGACAGACCTCCATGGCCGGATCTGAGCGAGAGGATCCTACGGAGAAGGTAGCCAGAGAACCGGCTGCATCACGCGTGGGTGCCTCCAACCATCACAGGATGGATCTGCCGCTGAGAGGAATGGAAGAGCGAGAAGATGTCCCGCCGCCACTGGCGCAGCCGACCGGCGACGGTGAGGAGGGGAGGAACGAGAGGAGGAGCCTGAGGTGGCGAGGTTGGGCGGCCGCCCGTGTCGCCCAAGCGAGCAACGCGGGGGCAGTTGCGATCTTCTTGGATCTTTGCTCTTTCTTTCTCCATTTCTTCCCTGTTTCCCTCTGTCTTCAGTCTCTCTTTGTTCACTTTCTTCCTTCATTTCTTGCTCTCTTTCTTCAGTCTTTTTGTCTTGTCATTCTCAGTTTGTATCTCAACCTTGTCATTCTCAGTTGTTGCCTTCATTCTCAATTTTCTACGTTAGACAATCCAATAATACAGACTGTTTTTTCGTTTCTGTCGCCAGCAAGATGTTGACGCAAGTCATGTGGATTCCACACGCGTACGCCTGGCTAGGTAGGCCTAGGTATGTACGACGGATCACCCCTCAACGACCAACTATATACTACAATTTTTTTAAGAGAATTTTCGATCTATTCATTTTCAATCATGGTGCAACAAACATGAGAAATAATAAAAATTTAATCCAAATCCGTAAACCACATAGTGACAACTACAAACACTGAAGCGAGCCGAAGGGACGCCGCCGTCGTTGCCTCTTCATTACTGAAGTCAGGCAAAACTTGTTGTATTACACAGTTGGGAAGTTATCGTACTAAGCCCCCATAGGACAAGCATAATAAAATAGCAACCGCCGTCGATGAAGAGTAGCGTAGATCATAAGGATCCAACCTGAAAACACATGGACGTAGATTAATTATGACTAGATCCGAGCAAATCCATCAAGGATAGACCCGTCAGAGACACACCTCCACACGCCCACTGATAAAGCTAGACACACCATCTGAATAGGGGGTAGGCAGGGAGAACCTTGTTTCATCTTCTGGAAGTCGTCGTCGTCTTGTCTTCTTGAGCATGGAACAACTAAAAACAAAGCCATCCTGCTGACAAGGTCCGAGATCCACCGCGCCGCAATGGTCAAGACCACCGGAGATGAGGGAACCTAGACTTTTCTTGAGGGGGAGAAAAGATCGTTTTTTAACGTAACGGCCTCGGTCATACGTACAGAAAATCAGTTTCGTGTGTCCGACTCCACCGATGCAACGAAAGACTATATATTGTAGTACGCCCGTATATGCTAGCTAGCCCAAGCACGTACGGCTGCAGTTGATAGCTAAACCCGGGAACCCTACGCGGATGGCCAGCGGCGGCGCCGTACCTTCACACGGAGCACGTACTCCGTCCATGGCGACGTCGGTGCAGTGGACAGATCTCCCTAACGATCTCCTCCATGTGCTCTTTGTTAGGGTCGGAGGCTTGCTCCATCGCGTCCGCTTTGCCGCGGTTTGCAGGCCATGGCGGGCCGCCGCGATCGCCGCGAGGCACGCCGGGCTGCCCACCCTGCCGTGGCTCATCTTCAACTATGGCCTGGACGACAAGTACTGCAACATGAGGAGGGTATACTGCCCCGAGGACAATGGATTCCTACACATCCCGCTGCCCAAGGCGCTCATCGGCAAGACGTTTGCGGGAGCGCACGACAGCGGCTGGGTCGCTGCGCTTGGCGATGACACACATCTTGCGATCGTGAACCTCTTCTCCGGCGCCGAGGTGCCTCTCCATGCAAAGGACATGACGACATTCTACGCGTACAAGAAGGTTATATTCTCAGAGTCCCCCACCTCAAGTGGCTGCATCCTCGCCACCATCACCACCCGAGCTAGTGTCGCCCTCTGCAGGATTGGTTGTCCGGCCAAAAGATGGACGGCCAAAATATTTAATGGGCCACGGCTTGTGGACATTGTATTCTACAATGGAAAACTCTATGCCCTCACCAACTTGGAGGACCTTATCAAATTCAAAATAGGCGTAAACAAAGATGGTCGGCCGGTGGTAACTGTCGAGCTGCATATGCAAATTGGTAGCCGACCTCTCACGAGGGCAACTAACATTGTTGAGCTGCACGGCAAGCTGGCTATGGTGGTGAAACGTTGTTTTTATGACAACACCTACCGCAAGCGCTTCTTTTTCCATGTTTTTGTGCTTGTTGACAACTCGACGAAAGAGAACACTCTCACCCTCAAGTGGGAGGAGGTAACAACCTTGGGTGACTGCGCCTTGTTTCTTGGGAGAATGTGGACCAAGGCGTTGTGTGTGCCGGCGGCTGGGTGCGGTGGGGTGCAAAGAAGTGCCATCTACGCCGACGATGTGACGTACTTGACGTGTTTCGACGGCCATGGTGATTGTGTATTTCCTATGGGAAACGAAACCAGTGAGCACGCCATCAAATTTGTAGGACCTTATTCATGTTGTCACGTTCCATGTGGCATGTGGGTTCTCCCTCCTGATTTCTAGCTGACCAAGAGTGGTCTAGGGTATCATTTTTTTTTGATTTATTCCTTGTTCACAAGGTATTGATAAAGGTCAATTTATACGATAAATTGGACCATAAAGAGTGTGCAATTAGATACAATATACACTGTCACATTTTATCTTGAGGTATATATGCCATACTCGCTATCAGTTTGCAGGATATTGTGTCCGTGATATATTAAAAATATTGAATTATCCGTTGTGGGCTTACTCCTGCTGCTTAATTTATGTCTCTAGCATGTGCTTTGACAATGTGTTGGGCTTGTCCATCCAGATTTCTTGTCGACCACCAGTCGTCCGGTGTAAATATTTTAGTTTTACGGTAAACTGATATCTACATCAATGATTCTAGAATAGTTGGGAAGTGCACACTTACTCATTACTGTATGACATGAGTTCAGACATCATTAATTTAACTTGTTCACAAATTAACCACCCACCAGTAGATTGGAAATTACGTATGTAGACATGTGATTAATTAGTTCCACCGTCGAGTAAATCATCAGGGACATGCACGCAAGCTCTGTCGAATCGAAAGGGCCGTTGTTGGAGGGGGCTTCAAACCTGAGCACAACAAAAGTCTTGTTGCAAAGGGATGAGCAGAACAGGAGATCGGCTGACTGTTATGCTCTTGATCCAAGGTACAAAACTTAGCTGGCTTATGGATAGAAAACAACCTGTCCATAAAAGCAAGGTACTATATCATCTAAGGCAATAACTTTTTTTAAGAAAACTTTCAATCTATGCATCAACTGGTAAGGTAGTGCAGAGACCACCAAATTAAAATTACATCCAGATTGGGCTGTAGGTGGAACTCATGGACACACAACGGCGGGCTTGCGCGGCTTCCTCCGTGCCATGCAATCCACGGTGTCACCATATGCATGCGACCAACGTTGCCATGTCCGCGCAGTGACCTCCATCGCCTCATTCAGATGTCAACTTAATTCCAACCCGGTCCTGGTGAATGTCGCGATGAACAAGGCTGTTAATTGTTAGATGACCATGTACCATCTACGACAAATAATAACAAAAAAGTGTAGTTCAACGAGTTTTACCTTTCTTTGGAAACATCCAACTAGCTCAAAGGTCATCGCAAGTTGAGGTCAAGGATGGAACTGGCTCGTTAACTTGGGTCTACATAGATCAGCCATTCAAAAGATGGAGAGAACAAAAAGGCGAAAGAGAGTGCACATACTACCTAAGGATCGAGCAACTCCCCTATGAAATTTAACAATTTTGCTAGAACTCATCTAGATGAGATATAATTTGGTCTCATTCACCTTTTACAGCCATTGGATGTGATGCTATAAGATACGTGTGTGCTGACGTGGGTTGCATCTGTTCTTGTTTTCAAAGTGAATGAGACCAAATTATATCTCATCTAGATGAGTTCTAGGTACTCCCGAAATTTAAACCCAAATTGACATGCATCCCTACAACAGACCCGAAAATTTAGTGCAGATGGGCGACATATGCTAACCCGGTGTAAATTCACGACTAGAGTTGTGACCAGGACGAGCCGCCATTAGGAAAAAATACAAATCAAGGTTTTCCTTTGTGGTTTTGGTAGCTTGGCTGGAAGGAATCCTACTCAGACGACTTGTACTTTTGACGGAACCTCTATACGTGCTTGTGACGTTATGTTTTTGTTTTTGTTAGTTTGGATGGAAACCTATATATAATAAATAAACTTATACATGTGGAATTCCCGCAAAAAGAAAAACTTATACATGTGGAAAGAAGAGCTAGCTGGCGTTTCGTGCATGCATACACAAGACACGGATTTCTTGGTTAGACTGGCCAAAACCTCGAAGTAGTCCAAATTTAGATTGTATAGTTATATAAACGGACACGGGAGTCATATACGGATTCAGATGGAACCCTTCTGCAAACTACATCAATATCCCTTTGGACACGGAGCCCAAACCTATATATCTATCTAGGTAACCAAAGGGGGACGGACGCCTTGTTCCTCCTCTTGCTCCTCTTCGTAACCCTTTTTCCTCCGGCGGCCATGGCTTATCCGTGCGAGCAAGCGGCCGTGATTCCAATGCCATGTGCAGGAGGTGCAGCAATTCCTGACGACATCCTGCTGGACATCTTCATGCGCTTGCCGGCGAGGACCATCGGCCGATGCCGCTGCCTCTCGCGCGCTTGGGCCGCCACGCTCGCTCCCTCGGACGACTTCACCGACCGCCACTTCCGCACCGCCAACCATTACCCCAGATTCTTCGTCCTCCCGGTACCATCTGCGGGCGTCACCGAAGTGCACGCTTGGTCGCCTGACTAGCCGCATGGCACAACGCTCGTGGCCTTCCCACGCCGCCCCATGCGCAACGCCGGCACCCGTCCCTGCCGGGGCCTCGTGGTCATGGAGGAGGAGGATCCGCCTGCCAGGGCTGGTGACGGAGCCGTCTACTACGTCTGCAACCCGTCTACCGGTCAGATGACGGTGCTACCGAAGGGCCGGCCGTTGCCGCTGCAGCCCGTCGGGTATGCGGCCAGGGATCCCAAGTGCTACGACAACCTCGGGATTGGCTACGACGAGGTGAGCGGCAGGTTCAAGGTGGTTCGCGTCTGCCGCTACAACGAGTATCTCAATGCGGATTGCGACGTCTACGTGGTCGATGACGCGTTCTGTTGGCGACCGGCGGCGGGCGATGCCGAGCTACCGGAGGAGGCTGGGTACATAAGTTCGTACGAGGCGAGCGTGTCCGCTCAGGGTCACCTTTATTGGATGTCTGAGGCAGAGGGCATGTTCAAGTAGAAGCATGTCATCTCCTTCTCCCTCTCCGATGAGAAATTCGAGGTGATCTATGCGCCCCGCTACAGAGATTACAGCCTCACGGAGCTTGAGGGGCGTGCATGCCTCTTCTCCTCCATCTCCGACGTGGACCAAAAATGCTACGACATCTGGCTGCTACGCGACAACGAGGCGTGGGACCTGCACTGCCGCATTGACCTGGCCACGGCGGCGCCGGACGTGAGGCGGTTCATGGCTTGCCGGGTCAGGCCACTCGCATTCATCGACGGTGGCCGCCGCATAATGTTCAGGCCGGGTGTCCAATCCACGAAGGACTCCAAGCCCGTCCACCAGCTCTGCACATACACCACTGCCACCGGCGCCATTGAGGAGCTCCTCGCCGACGGGTGCCTGGTCGCCCGGCCCAGCGAGAATGGCCATGCAACAACGAGGGCACTGGTGTACGAGGAGAGCCTGGTGTCCACGGGGCGGCCACACGAGGACATCCTCTTCTCGTTGGCGTCAACACACGCCCTGTGTGTAGCCCTGCAACGTTTGCCAGCGGCCGTCCTCGGGCAGCTCAAGCTAGTCTGTCGGACATGGCGCGCCATGATCGAGTCTGGCCGCTTTGTCAAGCTGCACAACCACTACGCCAGGATGAGAAGGAGCTCTCCCCTACGCGTCTTCTTCCCAGACGCTAGCACAGAGGACAGGAGGACGGAGTCTTTGTTGCACGCATCACCGAAGCTGCTAGACCGGAGGGTAGTGAGCTGCAAGCCCTGCCATGGCCTACTCCTCGTCACATCATCCAAAAACCCCAAACATGTTCGCGTGCTTAACCCAGTGATTGACGAAGAGATAATCTTGGACTTCCCTTCCGGCAGTAGGACCGGCATGGGGTATGACGAGGTGACGGAGGAGCATGTCCTGGTCACTATGGTCAATGCTAGCCATCGATCCAACACGACAATTGAATGCCACCTGTGGCAGCTCAAGGAAGACGTGAGGAGAATAGTGCCATCACCATTGTCGATCCGTGTGCGGCTTGAATTGCCGCCGATCTACGTCAATGGCAAGATGTACTGGATGGGTGAGCCGTCGGATCAAGACAACCAGAGCACCGACAGTTGGCATGGCATGATCATGGCCCTTGACATCCACACCGAGTCTTTCGAGGTGTTGTCGGTGCCACACGTCAATGACAGCTGCAGGATGCTTGTGGTGGAGCTTGCCGGGCGGCTCTGCGTGGTGCACCCATGTGCCCACACACAGAGCATGACCATATGGAGCAAGAACAACAAGCCGGAGCTGGTCGACAACAAATGCAGCGACGAGGGATGGGAGGAAGGATGGACAAGGGAGCATGTGATAGAGCTCTGGCGTTGGCCGGAGTTTTCCCCGAAGACAGCGGCAGGGCTGATTGTTCCAATAGAGATCGATGCCGTGGGGGATGGGCAGATCTTGCTGGACACGGGGAGAGAGGTGGGGCTGTATGATCTGAGGGAGCAAACGATGCACACGGTGTACTCACTCAAGTGGCAGCATGGTGAGCGCACCGGCAAGTTCGTTGCGGTGGCGCTGTGGGAGGACAGCATGGTGCCTCCTCCACCCATGCGATGCAAACCTGAGCAGTGGTACAGAGACGTATAGACTATAGGAAAGCTAGCAAAGGGCCTTGGTTATTTCTCTGCTGTTGGATTTCTCCATTCATGATAAGAAACTGATAACCTAAAGCCTGAAACTTCAAGCACCAGTTCCGTGACAAACCTTCTCGGCTGCTTAATTGGGAGCATTTAGTTTTTTTTTTGCACCTTGTAGCTTCTTAACTCTTTGCATTCAGAGCTTTTTCTCTACATACACAGTTTGTCCAACCCAAAAGAAAAAGGGAAATGATATTTTTTTTGGCACACCCGTGAGGTTATCTGTCGTTTGTGTTGATATATACTCCCTCCGTTACAAATTAGTTGACTCAGATTTGTCTAGATACGGATATATCTAGACATGTTTTAGTGTTAGATACATCCGTATCTAGATAAATCCAAGTCAACTAATTTGGAACGGAGGGAGTAGCCATGAGCCATGACTGTAGCTAGGGACCTCTCCACCGTTCCCTCCCCGCCGCCGCCACCGGCGGCCGGCTTGCAGGTCGGCGGCGGCAGGCTGCTAGGCCTCTTCCGTCTCCACCCATGCCCAGTCCCTTCTTCCCATGACCCTCGATCATGGAGCCCGGCGGCGCTGCACTGCAGCCACGTGCTCGTCCTTCCCGGAGATGCCGCACGCGTATGAGAGCTGGTGTACGGCGATTCGTCACTATGGAAGTTAGCTACGTGCTCGTGTTCGGTGGCTGCGTATGTCCCGTCCCGCCTGACGGCGCGCATATGGCGTCCTGTGTGCGTCAACCCGGATCTACCTGAAGGAAATATGCTCTAGATGTAATAATAAAGTTATTATTTATTTCTTATATCATGATAAATGTTTATTATTCATGCTAGAATTGTATTAACCGGAAACATAATACATATGTGAATACATAGACAAACATAGTGTCACTAGTATGCCTCTACTTGACTAGCTCGTTTATCAAAGATGGTTATGTTTCCTAGCCATGGACAAAATAGTTGTCATTTGATTAATGGGATCACATCATTAGGAGAATGATGTGATTGACATGACCCATTCCATTAGGATAAAATAGTTGCTATTGCTTTCTTCATGACTTATACATGTTCCTGTAACTATGAGATTATGTAACTCCCGTTTACCGGAGGAACACTTTGGGTGCTACCAAACGTCACAATGTAACTGGGTGATTATAAAGGAGTACTACAGGTGTCTCCAAAGGTACTTGTTGGGTTGGCGTATTTCGAGATTATGATTTGTCACTCCGAATGTCGGAGAGGTATCTCTGGGCCCTCTCGGTAATGCACATCACTTAAGCCTTGCAAGCATTACAACTAATGAGTTAGTTGCGAGATGATGTATTATGTAACGAGTAAAGAGACTTGCCGGCAACGAGATTGAACTAGGTATTGGATACCAACGATCGAATCTCGGGCAAGTAACATACTGATGACAAAGGGAACAACGTATGTTGTTATGCGGTTTGACCGATAAAGATCTTCGTAGAATATATAGGAACCAATATGGGCATCCAGGTTCCGCTATTGGTTATTGACCGAGAATGGTTCTAGGTCATGTCTACATAGTTCTCGAACCCGTAGGGTCCGCACGCTTAACGTTACGATGACAGTTTTATTATGAGTTTATGAGTTTATAAGTTTTGATGTACCAAAGGAGTTCGGAGTCCCGGATGAGATCGTGGACATGACGAGAAGTCTCGAAATGGTTGAGACGTAAAGATCGATATATTGGACGACTATATTCGGAGTTCGGAAAGGTTCCGAGTGATTCGGGTATTTTTCGGAGTACCGGAGAGTTACGGGAATTCGCCGGGGAGAAGTATTGGGCCTTATTGGGCCATACGGGAAAGAGAGAGGGGCTGCCTAGGACAGGCCGCCCCCCCCCCCCCCCATGGCCTAGTCCGAACTGGACTAGGGGGAGGGTCCGCACCCCCTCCTTCCTTCCCTTCTCTCTTCCCCTTCCTTGTCTCCTACTCCTACTACTTGGAAGGACTCCTAGTTGGACTAGGAAAGGGGGAATCCTACTCCCGGTGGGAGTAGGACTCCCCTAGGACGCGCCATAGAGAGGGCCGGCCCTCCCCTCCTCCACTCCTTTATATACGGGGGCAGGCGGCACCCCATAGACACACAAGTTGATCTACGGATCGTTCCTTAGCCGTGTGCGGTGCCTCCCTCCACCATATTCCACCTCGGTCATATCGTCGTGGAGTTTAGGCGAAACCCTGCGCCGGTAGAACATCATCATCGTCACCACGCCGTCGTGCTGACGGAACTCATCCCCGACACTTTGCTGGATCGGAGCCCGGGGATCGTCATCGAGCTGAACGTGTGCTGAACTCGGAGGTGCCGTACGTTCGATGCTTGGATCGGTCGGATCGTGAAGACGTACGACTACATCAACCGCGTTGTCATAACGCTTCCGCTTACGGTCTACGAGGGTACGTGGACGAACACTCTCCCCTCTCGTTGCTATGCATCACCATGATCTTGTGTGTGCGTAGGAAATTTTTTGAAATTACTACATTCCCCAACAGTGGTATCAGAGCCTAGGTTTTATGCGTAGATGTCATATGCACGAGTAGAACACAAGTGAGTTTTGGGCGATACAAGTCATACTGCTTACCAGCATGTCATACTTTGGTTTGGCGGTATTGTTGGATGAAGCGGCCCGGACCGACATTACGTGTACGCTTACGCGAGACTGGTTTTACCGCCGTGCTTTGCACACAGGTGACTAGCGGGTGTCAGTTTCTCCAAATTTAGTTGAACCGAGTGTGGCTACGCCCGGTCCTTGCGAAGGTTAAAACAGCACCAACTTGACAAACTATCGTTGTGGTTTTGATGCGTAGGTAAGAACGGTTCTTTCTAAGCCCGTAGCAGCCACGTAAAATTTGCAACAACAAAGTAGAGGATGTCTAACTTGTTTTTGCAGGGCATGTCGTGATGTGATATGGTCAAGACGTGATGCTATATTTTATTGTATGAGATGATCATGTTTTGTAACCGAAGTTATCGGCAACTGGCAGGAGCCATATGGTTGTCGCTTTATTGTATGAAATGCAAACGCTCTGTAATTGCTTTACTTTATCACTAAGCAGTAGCGATAGTCGTAGAGGCAATAGATGGCGTAACGACAACGATGCTACGATGGAGATCAAGGTGTCGCGCCGGTGACGATGGTGATCACGATGGTGCTTTGAAGATGGAGATCACAAGCACAAGATGATGATGGCCATATCATAACACTTATATTGATTGCATGTGATGTTTATCCTTTATGCATCTTATCTTGCTTTGATTGACGGTAGCATTTTAGATGATCTCTCACTAATTATCAAGAAGTGTTCTCCCTGAGTATGCACCGTTGCGAAAGTTCTTCGTGGTGAGACACCACGTGATGATCGGGTGTGATAGGCTCTACGTTCAAATACAACTGGTGCAAAACAGTTGCGCACGCGGAATACTCAGGTTAAACTTGACGAGCCTAGCATATACAGATATGGCCTCAGAACACAGAGACCGAAAGGTCGAACGTGAATCATATAGTAGATATGATGAACATAGTGATGTTCACCATTGAAACTACTCCATCTCACGTGATGATCGGACATGGTTTAGTTGATTTGGATCACGTAATCACTTAGATGACTAGAGAGATGTCTATCTAAATGGGAGTTCTTAAGTAATATGATTAATTTAACTTAAATTTATCATGAACTTAGTCCTGGTAGTATTTTGCAAATTATGTTGTAGATCAATAGCTTGCGTTGTTGCTTTCATATGTTTATTTTGATATGTTCCTAGAGAAAATTGTATTGAAAGATGTTAGTAGCAATGATGCGGATTGGATCCGTGATCTGAGGTTTATTCTCATTGCTGCACAGAAGAATTATGTCCTTGATGCACCGCTAGGTGACAAACCTATTGCAGGAGCAGATGCAGATGTTATGAACGTTTGGCTAGCTCAATATGATGACTACTTGATAGTTTAGTGCAGCATGCTTAACGGCTTTAGAATCGGGACTTCAAAGATGTTTTGAATGTCATGGACCATATGAGATGTTCTAGGAATTGAAGTTAATATTTCAAGCAAATACCCGAGTTGAGAGATATGAAGTCTCCAACAAGTTCTATAGCTAAAAGATGGAGGAGAATCGCTCAACTAGTGAGCATGTGCTCAGACTGTCTGGGTACTTCAATCGCTTGAATCAAGTGGGAGTTAATCTTCCAGATAAGATAGTGATTGACAGAATTCTCTAGTCACCATCACTAAGTTACTAGAACTTCGTGATGAACTATAATATGCAAGGGATGACGAAAACGATTCCCAAGCTCTTCGTGATGTTGAAATCGACGAAGGTAGAAATCAAGAAAGAGCATCAAGTGTTGATGATTGAAAAGACCACTAGTTTCAAGAGAAGGGAAAGAAAGGGAACTTCAAGTGGAAAGACAAGCAAGTTGTCACTCCAGCGAAGAAGCCCAAAGCTGGACCATAGCCTGAAACTGAGTGTTTACACTACAAAGGAAATGGTCACTGGAAGCGGAAATGCCCTGAATATTTGGTGGATAAGAAGGATGGCAAAGTGAACAAGGGTATATTTGATATACAGGTTATTGATGTGTGCTTTACTAGTGTTTATAGTAGCCCCTGAGTATTTGATACTTGTTCGGTTGCTAAGATTAGTAGCTCGAAACAGGAGTTACAGAATAAACAGAGACTAGTTGAAGGGGAAGTGACGATGAGTGTTGGAAGTAGTTCCAATATTGATATGATCATCATCACACACTCCCTATACTTTCGGGATTAGTGTTAAACCTAAATAAATGTTATTTGGCGTTTGCGTTGAGCATGACTATGATTTGATCATGTTTATTGCGATACAGTTATTCATTTGAAGTTAAAGAATAATTGTTATTCTATTTACATGAATAAGACCTTCGATGGTTATACACCCAATGAAAATAGTTTGTTGGATCTCGATTGTAGTGATACACATATTCATAATATTGATGCCAAAAGATGCAAAGTTAATAATGATAGTGCAACTTATTTGTGGCACTGCCGTTTGGGTCATATCGGTATAAAGCGCATGAAGAAACTCCATAAAGATGGATTTTCGGAATCACTTGGTTATGAATCATTTGATGCTTGCGAACCGTGCCTTTTGGGCAAGATGACTAAAACTCCGTTCTCCGGAACAATGGAACAAGCTACTGACTTATTGGAAATAATACATACCGATGTATGAAATCCAATGAGTGTTGATGCTCGTGGCAAGTATCGTTATTTTCTGACCTTCACAAGATGATTTGAGCAGATATGGGTATATCTACTTGATGAAACATAAGTCTTAAATAGTTGAAAGGTTCAAAGAATTTCAGAGTGAAGTGGAAAAATCATCGTAACAAGAAATAAAGTTTCTGCTATCTGATCGCGGAGACGAATATTTGAGTTATGAGTTTGGTCTTCAATTAAAACAATGTGGAATAGTTTCACAAACTCACGCCACCTGGAACACCACAATGTAACGGTGTGTCCGAACGCCGTAATCGTACTTTATTGGATATGGTGCGATCTATGATGTCTCTTATTGATTTACCATTGTCGTTTTGGGGTTATGCATTAGAGACAGCTGCATTCACGTTAAAAGGGCACCATCTAAAACCGTTGAGACGACACCGTATGAACTATGGTTTAGTAGTAAACCTAAGCTGTCATTTCTTAAAATTTGGAGTTGCGATGCTTATATGAAAAAGGTTTTCAACCTGATAAGCTCGAACCCAAATTGGAGAAGTGCATCTTCATAGAATACCCAAAGGAAACTGTTGGGTACACCTTCTGTCACAGATCCGAAGGCAAGATATTCGTTGCTAAAAATGGATCCTTTCTAGAGAAGGAGTTTCTCTCGAAAGAAGTGAGTGGGAGGAAAGTAGAGCTTGATAAGGTAATTTGTACCTTCTCCCGAATTGGAAAGTAGTTCATCACGGAAATCAGTTCCAGTGATTCCTACACCAATTAGTAAGGAAGCTAATGATGATGATCATGAAACTTCTGATCAAGTTGCTATAGAACCTCGTAGGTCTTCTAGAGTACGGTTCGCACCAGAGTGGTACGGTAATCCTGTTCTGGAAGTCATGTTACTAAACCATGATGAACCTACGAACTATGAGGAAGTGATGATGAGCCCAGATTCCGCAAAATGGCTTAAGGCCATGAAATCTGAGATGGGATCCATGTATGAGAATAAAGTGTGGACTTTGGTGGAGTTGCCCGATGATCGGAAAGCCATATTGTATAAATGGATCTTCAAGAGGAAGACGGACGTTGATAGTAGTGTTACTATCTACAAAGCTCGACTTGTCGCAAAAAGGTTTTTCGACAAATTCAAGATGTTGAATACAATGAGATTTTCTCAACTGTAGCGATGCTTAAGTCTGTCCGAATCATGTTAGCAATTGCCACATTTTATGAAATTTGGCAAATGGATGTCAAAACTACATTCCTTAATGGATTTATTAAAGAAGAGTTGTATACGATACAACCAGAAGGTTTTGTCAATCCTAAAGATGCTAACAAAATATGCAAGCTCCAGCAATCAATCTATGGACTGGTGCAAGCATCTCGGAGTTGGAATATACGCTTTGATAAGTTGATCAAAGCATATAGTTTTGTACAGACTTACGGTGAAGCCTGTATTTACAAGAAAGTGAGTGGGAGCACTACAACATTTCTGATAAGTATATGTGAATGACATATTGTTAATCGAAAATAATGTAGAATTATTCTGCAAAGCATAAAGGAGTGTTTGAAAGGAGTTCTTTAAAGGAAAGACCTCAGTAAAGCTACTTACATATTGAGCATCAAGATCTATTGAGATAGATCAAGACGCTTGATAAGTTTTTCAATAAGTACATACCTTGTCAAGATTTTGAAGTAGTTCAAAATGGAACAGTCAAAGAAAAAGTTCTTGCCTGTGTTGCAAAGGTGTGAAATTGAGTAAGACTCAAATCCCGACCACGGCAGAAAATAGAAAAGAGAATGAAAGTCATTCCCTATGCCTCAGTCATAGGTTTTATAAAAGTATGCCATGCTATGGACCAGACCTATTGTATACCTTGCTCTGAGTTTGACAAAGGAATACAATTTTGATCTAAGAGTAGATCACTAGACAGCGGTCAAGAATATCCTTAGTGAGGACTAAGGAGATGTTTCTCGATTATGGAGGTGATAAAAGAGCCCGTCGTAAAAATTTACAACGATGCAAGCTTTTACACCAATCCAGATGACTCTAAGTCTCAATCTGGATAAATATTAAAAGTGGGAGCAATTAGCTAGAGTAGCTCCGAGCAAAGCATTGTAGACATAGAATATTTGCAAAATACATATGGCACTGAATGTGACAGACCCGTTGACTAAGCTTCTCTCACGAGCAAAACATGATCACACCTTAGTACTCTTTGGGTGTTAATCACATAGCGATGTGAACTATATTATTGACTCTAGTAAACCCTTTGGGTGTTGGTCACATGACGATGTGAACTATGGGTGTTAATCATATACAGATATGAAT
Source organism: Triticum timopheevii (assembly GCA_963921465.1). NCBI lineage: Eukaryota > Viridiplantae > Streptophyta > Magnoliopsida > Poales > Poaceae > Triticum > Triticum timopheevii. The sequence continues at coordinate 579,681,454 of OY997272.1, forward strand.
ATTGGTGTTAGATCACATGACGATGTGAACTAGATTATTGACTCTAGTGCAAGTGGGACACTGAAGGAAATATGCCCAAGAGGCAATAATAAAGTTATTATTTATTTCCTTATATCATGATAAATGTTTATTATTCATGCTAGAATTGTATTAACCGGAAACATAATACATGTGTGAATACATAGACAAACATAGTGTCACTAGTATGCCTCTACTTGACTAGCTCGTTTATCAAAGATGGTTATGTTTCCTAGCCATGGACAAAAGAGTTGTCATTTGATTAATGGGATCACATCATTAGGAGAATGATGTGATTGACATGACCCATTCCGTTAGCCTAGCACTTGATCGTTTAGTATGTTGTTATTGCTTTCTTCATGACTTATACATGTTCCTGTAACTATGAGATTATGCAACTCCCGTTTACCGGAGGAACACTTTGGGTGCTACGAAACGTCACAACGTAACTAGGTTATTATAAAGGAGTACTACAGGTGTCTCCAAAGGTACTTATTGGGTTGGCGTATTTCGAGATTAGGATTTGTCACTCCGAATGTCGGAGAGGTATCTTTGGGCCCTCTCGGTAATGCACATCACTTAAGCCTTGCAAGCATTACAACTAATGAGTTAGTTGCGAGATGATGTATTACGTAACGAGTAAAGAGACTTGCCGGCAACGAGATTGAACTAGGTATTGGATACCGACGATCGAATATCGGGCAAGTAACATACCGATGACAAAGTGAACAACGTATGTTATTATGCGGTTTGACCGATAAAGATCTTCGTAGAATATGTAGGAACCAATATGGGCATCCAGGTTCCGCTATTGGTTATTGACTGAGAATGATTCTAGGTCATGTCTACATAGTTCTCGAACCCGTAGGGTCCGCACGCTTAACGTTACGATGACAGTTTTATTATGAGTTTATGAGTTTATAAGTTTTGATGTACCGAAGGAGTTCGGAGTCCCGGATGAGATCGTGGACATGACGAGGAGCCTCGAAATGGTCGAGACGTAAAGATCGATATATTGGACGACTATATTCGGAGTTCGGAAAGGTTCCGAGTGATTCGGGTATTTTTCGGAGTACCGGAGAGTTGCGGGATTTCGCCGGGGAGAAGTATTGGGCCTTATTGGGCCATACGGGAAAGAGAGAGGGGCTGCCTAGGGCAGGCCGCGCCCCCCCCCCCCCATGGCCTAGTCCGAATTGGACTAGGGGGAGGGGCCGCACCCCCTCCTTCCTTCCCTTCTCTCTTCCCCTTCCTTGTCTCCTACTCCTACTACTTGGAAGGACTCCTAGTTGGACTAGGAAAGGGGGAATCCTACTCCCGGTGGGAGTAGGACTCCCCTAGGGCGCGCCATAGAGAGGGCCGGCCCTCCCCTCCTCCACTCCTTTATATACGGGGGCAGGGGGACACCCCATAGACACACAAGTTGATCTACGGATCGTTCCTTAGCCGTGTGCGGTGCCCCCCTCCACCATATTCCACCTCGGTCATATCGTCGTGGAGTTTAGGCGAAACCCTGCGCCGGTAGAACATCATCATCGTCACCACGCCGTCGTGCTGACGGAACTCATCCCCGACACTTTGCTGGATCGGAGCCCGGGGATCGTCATCGAGCTGAACGTGTGCTGAACTCAGAGGTGCCGTACGTTCGGTGCTTGGATCGGTCGGATCGTGAAGACGTACGACTACATCAACCGCGTTGTCATAACGCTTCCGCTTACGGTCTACGAGGGTACGTGGACGAACACTCTCCCCTCTCGTTGCTATGCATCACCATGATCTTGTGTGTGCATAGGAAATTTTTTGAAATTACTACATTCCCCAACACTACCACAGCTTGATGCGGGCCTGCTCCTAGCATCTCGGTTGACGACCCGGCAGGAGACTCTCAGCGTGTGGATTGTTGCGGCGGTTGTGGTGTGCACGGGCAATCTGGTCTGGCATGTTTGATACCGCTGCAGACACGCATGATGCCGGCACGGATCAAGACTGATCTGATGCTTGATGACAGTTCTTCAGACTTTCGGTGGTTGTCGATACGGTGGTGGTTGGCTGAGTGCAGCTCTGATCCGCTCGACGGCCTTCGGAAGGCATGCCACCATTGGTGGATGGTTGGGCAGCTACAGACGGTGATTTGACGCAGAGGGTATGGTTGCGCAGCGGCATGGTGTATTCTAGTCCGGTGCATGTAGCTGCTGGGATCGTGGAAAGTGGTGGCGATAACACATGATTGACTACGATTTGGTGGTGTTTCTAGTACCTGGTCTCGAGCTCCGGGATAAAAATCCTAGGTCTAACCCAAGTTGGTTTTACCTGGCGATGTTTTCGCATCGTTACCTTGTTGAAGGCACAGCATGGATATGCTCGGACTTGCTTCTTTAAGGTGAAAACCTAGATTCTGATCATTGGTGGTTTGATCCGGTAACGGCGGTGTTTGAGCATCGTTCCCTTGTTGATGGTGTTGTTGTTGATGAACTTTTTCGTTGTCCTTCTGGTGTCAAGAGATGATTGGGGTGGATATGGTCGTCGATGTAGGTTGTCGGTCACTGTTTTGATAGGGTTTTTTTTCTCGCTTAGGCATAGCTTTGGTCTTGTATGACGTTGCTTCTTACCAGCGTATTTTTTGGTGCGAGTGCGTTGGTATTAGGTGTGTGCATTATAACTATGCAGAGGCCTAGTGTGTGCTCTTTGTGTTTGTATCTTCTTAATGCTTCATTTTAAGTCAATAAAATCCACCCTTTTATATCGAGAAAATGACTGTAGGTACCTTTTAAATTGATCGATCGTCAACGTACAATACAATTAGTCTTGATATGTATGGAAGAGAGCTACGCCTATATTAAATAAGTCGGTTTCAGACTTTCAGTAGTTATACGAGTAGGACTCCAGCCAGACAATCATCCGGAAAAGAAAAATACACCAGCCACGAAACTAAAGCATATACGTTTTGGGTGCGTTAGGGCGAACTTAAATAACTGGTCCACAACGATTTGGTGGATCGATGACCAGCGGCGGCGGCGCAGTACCTAGCATCACACGGAGCATGACGTCGATGGCGACATTGGTGCAATGGACCGATCTTCCTGATGATCTCCTCCACGTCGTCTACCTCAAGGTCGGCGGCTTGCTCCACCGCCTACGCTTCACTGCGGTATCTAGGTCATGGCGAGCCGCTGCGATCGCATCGAAGCACGCCGTGCCGTCCACCCTGCCATGGCTGCTCTTCTCCTCCTTACACGGTGCCATGGCAAGACAATGCGCCTATACTGCCCCGAGGACGGAGGGGTCCTGCACATCCGGCCCAAAAACGAGGCGCTCATCGGCAAGCGGCTAGTCGGAGCACACGACGGCGGCTGGGTCGCTGCGCTTGGGGATGACATGCAACTTGTGGTTGTGAACTTCTTCTCCGATGTTGAGGTGCCACTTCACGCAAAGAACATGAGGAAGGTCTACACGGGCGCGAAGATTGTCTTCTCGGAATCCCCCAAGTCAAGTGAGTGCATCCTCGCCACCATCACCCCCCGAAGAAGCGTCGCCCTATGCAAGATTGGTTGTCGAGCCGACAGATGGACGGCAAAAATATTTAGCGGGCCCATGCTTGCGGACATTATATTCTACAATGGAAAACTCTATGGCCTCACCCGCTCCTACAACCTGATCAAATTCAACATAGGCTTGAACAAACACGGCAGACCGGTGGCCACCATTGACGTCGAGCTGCATATCCGGATTGGTTCCCAACCTTCTTTTGTATGTCATAAAAGCATTGTTGAGCTGCATGGCAGGCTCGCGTTGGTGTTGAGGATAAATCCATCATATGGCACCAAGTGTGAGCCTTTCTTCAAGGTTTTTGTGCTTGCTGACGAATCAATGACAAAGTACACTCATAAGTGGGAGGAGGTAACGAGCTTGGATGACTGCGCCTTGTTTTTGGGGAAAATGTCCAAGGCGGTTGACGTGCCAGCGGTTGGACGTGGCGGGGTGGAGAGAGGCCACATTTACGCAGATGATATGACGTACTTGACAAGTTTGGATGGCCATGGTAGCCGTGTATACCCTATGCGAGACGAAAGTATTTACAACGTCCCACGGAGGATCAAATCAGCAGGATCTTATGTAGCTGCCGGTGCTCCAACTGGCATGTGGGTACTCCCTCCTGATATCTAGCCAACCAAGAGTACTCTAGCATGGGAGTTTAACTCTGTGTCTAGTGTACTGGTATTAAGGTCACCATTACAGTTAAATTTTACCTCATACTAGATTGTAGGAGTTGCTAAGGATACAACGTTGCATTTATCTATGAGATGCTGATGCCTTGTTAAAATAGTCGCTGCAAAACTGTACTAGAATTATTACTTATTCATTCCTGATTACTTGATTCTGTGGTTATAGCTATGTGTTTCAACATTATGTTTTCCTTCTTGTGCTGGTCTGTTTGGGCATTCATTGTATATTCAGACCGACAAATATTGTATTCACAAGGTCAGATAGTACCAAAATTAACATAATCAGTATAGTACTCCCTCCGTCCCATAATATAAGAACGTTTTTGACATTAGTGTAGTGTCAAAAACGTTCTTATATTATGGGACAGAGGGAGTAGTAAATAACTGTTCATCGCAGGAGCGGATGAAGCATCTCAAGTGTACTTGCTAGTGTAACCTTGGCGTTCCATTCGAGTGGTCAGCCAAAAAAAGGCTTGATAATTGATAGGCAAGTGGCCAAGTCGGGTGAGCTAGTGGCATGGGTTAAGTATATCACATTACACCGATTTATATAATCCCGAAGCAACTAATTCATGAACAGGCCAGCACTTTGACAACGTCCAGGTCATGGTGAGCCGACTGAACATCTTCACCAACATCAACACTACAAGCAAGCTCATCCCCATCTGTTGTGATCAGATCGATCTTACATCCGTCTTACTGCTCCTGCTTGTCCTATCAGAAACTTTACCTGCACCAGATGGTTACTGAGGAACCTGCAGTTTAGTTTGGCAGTCTAAGGTTCTTAGAAAGTTATTTTTTTGCTTGGAAGGCGGCCACAAATTGCCTTGGCATTCAGTTCATAATAGTCCGGCGACGCATGGATGTGATAGTTACCCACTTGCAGCATTTGTAGTTGCTTCGTAACGTGGAAGGTTGTCTTCGCACAATCCCCCACCTCAAGGGGTTGCATCCTTGCCTCCATGATTGATCTACACGACATTCGCTTTGTGGGATTGGTTGCACGGACAACAGGTGTATGGTAAAACTTTTTAATGAACCGATGCTTCAGACACTGTACTCTTTTTCGGCACAAACCTCATGAAAGGGTAGAGTGTTAATGCACACTCATATAGATGGAAAGAAAGTAAAATAAAAATAAAAAAATGGCTAGGTTTATAAGGGAAACTTGGCCGAAAACCTCGGGTAACTCAACATAGACACTGAACCAAACAGCCAACCACAACCTAACTCAAACACCATCGAGTAAATTGAGGGAAGGTTTTTGAAAACGCCTTGAATAAGGGAGACGATCTCATGTGCGCCGGTCGTCCTAACATAGACCCTCGATGACCAGAAAGCTTTCGTCAAGACCGGTCATTCAGAACCTTGGGTAATGGTCAGGCCAAGCCAACAACAACCACCACCGCTCGCCCTCCAAGCAGACTCAACCCGGTGTTAAGGAAATACTATTCGATAATTCCTCTTAGACATTATATTCTACAATGGATAACTCTATGACATTACCATCTTGGAGCACTTGGTCAAGTTCGAAATATTCGTGAACAAAGACGGCAAGCATGTGCTCACCGTTGCACCCTCCAGTTGCAGATCTGAATGCAACGCAATCAACACGTGTACCTGCCCTACATTGTGGAGCTGCACGGGAAGTTGGTGATGGTGGAAGTAACTGGCACGACATCGGCTGCGAGCCTTCATCCAGGGTGTCTTTGAGCCTCCCATTGTAAAAGAGACAGAGTACGCTCACAAGGGGAATGACGTATGCAAGTGAACCTGCCCTATTTTATGAAAAAAGTGGTCCAAGGCAGTGTACATGCAGACGTATGGGCGTGGCGGGGTGCAAACAAGCTACATCTATGCTGAAAATGCGACTTATTTGATGAGTTTGGACAACCAGGGTGACCGTATCTATCCTATGCAATAGGAAAGCCATGGCAACTTATGCTCCAAGTGGCACGTGCTGTTCTCCATCCGGATTTCTAGCCAATCAAGAATTCTCTAACATGCCACCTTAATTCTTTTGTCTATTGTTGTAAATACTAAGGTCAATCTTTACCATAAGTGGGACCACATAGATTGCAGAAATACCTACATTAAAGTATATATGCCTTGTAAAAAAAAGTCACTGCCATTATGTAGAATGGTTGGAATATTTTGTCATAAAGTAAAATTGATAAATCATTTATTCTTACCTTGGATTCGTGGCTTAATACTTCTACCTATGTCGTTCGAAAGTGTGGGCGATGGAACCAAATTTGGCAGTTCTCTACGTAGCATATTGCCCTCGATGTAGCAGGTGGATACTGCCCTCCAGATTTCTAACGAGCCAAGAGTAGTTTAGGCACTATCTTGCCTGGACGCCAGGAAAAAATTTGACAAGTGAATGCCAGATATTGCATGTGGATGTATGGAAAAATGAGTAGGCTTGGAGTAGGGGAGTGTCGCACCGCGGGAGCTATATCGCGCCCACCGAAGACGATGCTCTGTGTCACCATAGCAACTTAGAGCGGTTTTCGGAAGCTCATGTGGATCAGTTCGACTGGTTTTAGAAGCTTTCATGCATGTTTTCCTCTTCTTTGTTTGTAGGTATTTTTTATATTGGTTTCCTTCAGGATTTTTTTGAATTTCTTTTATTTTTTCCAAATACATGTCAACTTTTTATAATACACTTTGCAAATTTGTCGCATATATGTGGAACATTTTGTCGAAACATGTTGAAGATTTATCGACCAGATGATCAAAACATTTCCAAATACATGTCTGAAAAATTGAATAGATGTTAAACAGTTTTCAAATACATGTTTAGATTTTTTTTATGGTATGATCTTTTATAAAAATTTCATGAACATCTTTTTACGTTGTATTAATATTTTCTGAAAATCGCACTAACATATTTTTAAAATATGTGAACGTTTTAAATGTCAAGAAAATTACTTAAAAATATAACAAAACATACTTTGCAATTACGTGACCATTTTTTACGAAATTTGGTAGAAGCACTCGGCGAGGAGGCTCACTGGAATCCTGCCCATCAAATTGTCTTGGGATTCTCACCCGCTATAATAGCCTCATTGTATTCATGTCCTTATTATGCAGTATTTATCTTTCCCATGTTTCAGTATAGCTGACGTAAAGTACACGCATTCTGTTCCCCACACGTTAAATTTTCTGTCTGCTACACTGTTCCAACTCCACGGGCAGAAGTTTCATTCATGTCATTTAACATTGCTGGTGCACTTTCAATACGTGAACAGAAAAGGTGCTCTCTTTTTACCACTTACACTCCAAAATTTCGATTGTTACTGCAAGTCCAGTTATGTAATATAGTATAAATAATTTGACAGTTAATACGGTGCTCGGATTCTTGGTACAGGCAGAGACTTTCTTGTCGAACCTATCAATGCACTGCGTCTAGGCCACTAGGCAGAAGCATGCACGGCTAGTAATAGTTTGAACATAAAAGTAAAAAAAAACTTCCTGGGGTAAAGACCATAGATGAGAAAATTATCATTTGTTCTTTTTTTCTATTCCATTGAACACACGGGTAGCTAATTCGAGCGACAAACTAACAAGTTATGAGATAATTCTTGCTTCATTTAGAAAATCAAGCCATGTTCATCTTCCTCTTCTTGCACGCGATGCCATTATGAGTAAAATGATTTACGAGGAATTATCGCCAAAAAAATGACTATTTTGTTTTTGTGCACATAATCTATTTTGTGCACATTATCTAACCTCCTATCAATATTTTCCGCACTAATCAATGGGAGGAAGAGGAACAATGACCGGGGTGAAGAGAATCAAAGGGGCGAGCTTTGTGTTGGATCTGGCAATGGCAATGAAGAGTACAGTTTGTGTAACTAACAATATGAAGATAAAGCATCGGTGGCTCAATAGTCTTCGTAGTCCAATAGATGCCCAACAGTGTGTTGTACTTATAGCAACACTTTTAGTCCTAATTTATTATCGCCAAACAGGTACGCACTGTGCCACTCTGTGTTGGAGTGGTGCATTCAACAACAACACTTCATTTTGTCCAATTGCGCACTGATCCCTAGACAGCAGTGCAACGGTGAGATTTCAATGAGCATAGTCACCGAGTGCTCCTAGTTCACGTCCCCATTTTTTACATTTTTTAAAATGTCATGAACATATTATGAAAATGCATAAACATCTTTTTACATACCACAATTATTTTAAATGCCTCAAAAGATTTCGCAAATTACGTAAACATCTGTTTTACATTGTATATACACTTTTATATATGAGGAACAGTTTTTTAAATACATGAAAATTTTTAAATGCTACAAATATTTTTTAAATGGTACGAACATCTTCTGGAAAGTAGTGGAAAAAGAATTTTAAATTGCATTAACACCTCTTAAATGCACAGTGCACATTTTTTGAAATATTAATATATTAAATTTAGAAGTATGTGTATTTAGAATATTTCAAAATATGAAATCAAAAATATAAAAAATGCAAGGCTCACTAAAAAGGGGAAAACACAAAATATCCCTACTGGGCCGGCAACTTGAAGCCTGCCCTGAGGCGTGCACGCCACACCAGCCTCACATACACGGGTTACCCCTACAGAAAAGCAGGAGCAACTAATTAACCAGCGCTCCTTCGGGAGCCTCGCAACGATCAGCGCCACTTGGCGCGCTCTCAGCTATTCGCCACGTGTCGCACTCTGGGCGCTCCCTCCGGATTTTGTTTTTTTATTTTTCCGCACGCGTTTTCGGCTTTTTAAACAGTTTTTTTGTTTTTTTAGTTTCGTTTTTCCACCGGTCTTCCCTAGCTTTTCGACCAAAAAAATAATTTAAAAATAATAATTTTTTGCGTAAAAAAAGCATTTTTTTTCGCGAGAGTCACGGTTTTGTTTTCGCGAGAGGCACGGCCGTGCCTCTTGGAAACGGAAAAAAAATGTGTTTTCTGTTTTTTTTTCTTTTGCGAGAGGCACGGTTTTGCTTCCGCGAGAGGCATGGTTGTGCTTTCGCGAGTGTCACGGCCGTGCCTCCTCGAAAACGAAAAAACATGTTTTCTGTTTTTTTCAGGAGAGGCACGGTTTTGCTTCCGCGAGAGGCACGGTTGTGCTTTTGCGAGAGGCACGGGCATGCTTCTTTCGGAAAGGAAAAAAAATGTGTTTTCTGTATTTTTCTCTTTCGCGAGAGGCACGGTTTTGCTTCCGCGAGAGGCACGGTTGTGATTTCGTCAGAGGCACGGGTGTGCCTCTTTCGCAAAGGGAAAAAAATCCGTGTTCCCGGTTCGGTTTTTTCATCGGGTTTTTTTCATCCGGTTTTTCGTGAAAAAAAAGTTCATCAAAACCTATCAACATGGGATCTAGTTTTGAAGATCTCGATGCGAGGAATCCAACGGCGAAAGCGGTTTGAGATTTGGCCGCACGTTTTAAGAGATAAAACGTTTTGAATAAACGGATCTACGAAAAAAAGGGAAAACACCCGGGTTGCGACAAGTGGCGCACATGCAGCGCGCTACTTGTCGCAACCTGGGAAAGTCGGAGTGATCTCCGCAAGGAGTACTCCTTAATTAGTGATTTCGCAGAAAAGCATAGTCACATCAGCTGGGCCCAAAATAACGCAGTTTTCTTTAACTTTTTAATCGTGAATAACCTGCTATAAATAGCATATAACTAAATTTAGCTATGATATACGCCTTAATTTAGTATAAACCAATTACTTCCATACCAAATAATAAGAACCAATTATTAGAAAGATATCCAAATGATATACTTTTGTATGCATTAACAACTTTCCATTTAATTTTTTTACATACTCATCTCACTATATATACACTAGCAAAAGGGACGAAGCTGCAAGAAAGCAGGAGCAGAACAATAGCCAGCTACAAATGATGGCATTTATGAAGAACACCACGGTGCTGTGTTGGATAGCTATTATTCTCATGTCCATCAATTCCTTGTCCTGCCATGCTGCTGCGAGGAGCACACGTAAACATTTTTCCCTCTTTATTCATTAATATTTTTGTATTGATATGAATCTCTTTTATTTCATTTGGTCTAACAATACATGATCTGTTCTTCTAGATCGACCAAGCAATTTAACGTGTACCATATGCTGATTGCTTGTGGACGTTGTGACTGATCTTGCAGATACAATGGACTTTGGACCTATTCTTGGGTGTGTAAAGACGGAAACAAAATGTTCGGTTGTTGGGTGCACGAAGATATGTTCCGACCTTGGCTGGAATACCCACAGATGCTATTGTGCCGATGCTGGCAGTTGCTGCCACTATGCGGATGGAAGGCCATTAAATTGATAGTATAATGTATTTTCATGAGCTCTTCTTTTACAAGGGTGAATGTCAATCATCTATGTCACTACCGATCATAGATTTAATAAACTTCTAAATTATGCAGTTGGATTACATTTATGAACTGACTATTTGAGTGATATGTTGTTTGTGTAGAAATATCGATTATTTGTATCCCTTGTGACATGTGAGACATCATTTCATATAAAAAAAATCATATACTCATTTCGGTATAAAGAGATCCCATGCATGTTATCAGGCAATCCGTTAAAAAACAAAAATCGCAGAAATTTTTGGAAACCATATACTCAAGGTTGCCGGCTTGCTCCACCGCGCCCGCTTCGCCGCAGCATGGAATTGGTGGCAAGCCACGGCAATCGCGTCACGGCACGCAGCACCACCCGCTCTACCATAGATCGTCTTCCACCCATTACACACGGCATCAACAATGATGACGAGAAAAAGATCATGTATACTGTCCTAACGATTGCTAGTTCTTGTGCCTCCAGCTGAGGAGTGACGCCGCCATCAGCAAGCAGTTCATGGGAGCACAAGACGGTGGCCGTGTCATCACACCTAAGAATAACTTTCAGCTTGTGATGGTGAACCTCTTCTTCAGTGTTGAGGTGTCGCTCATTGCAAATGAACATGAAGACTCTCTCTTTAGGCAGCTGACACTACATAATTCTGAAGGTCGTCCTCCCAACTCAAGTGGCCACATCTTTGCCGCTGTCATTCCCAAATATGGGGCCGCCCTTTGCAAGATTGGTTTTTCAAACAATGGATGGATGGTAACACAAGTTGATGGAGTGACCCAGCCTTGTTGACTTTGAGGACATCATGTAATTGGAGATAGGTGTGAACAAAGACTACGGCCGATGGTCAATGGCAAACCCCACCGTATGTTGATACGAATGTGTATCCACTATACCATATACTAGAACAATATCATTGAGCTACATGGCAAATTGTTGATTGTTGCAAGTACCTCACCATCACTTGACATCCACGAGCCTTTTTTCAATGTATCTGAGCTTCCCAGCGAACTGATGGTAGAGTACGCTCATAATTGGAAGGAGGTAACAAACTTGGGTGACTATGCCTTGTTATTAGGGAAATAATAGACCAAGACATGTACGTGCCGACAGCTAGGCGTGGCAGGGTGCACAGAAGCTACATCTACACCGATGATCCGGTCCACTTAACGAGTTTGAATGACCATGGTGACCGCTTCTATCAAATGCAAGATGAAAAGCAATTGTGATTTCATGTGGTTAATCAAATCAGCAGTATCTTATATAGTGGCTCCAGGTGGCATATGGATTCTTCCTCTAGATTTCTAGTCTATCAAGAGTAGAGCATAGCATTGTTATCTTTTTTTTTTATTTGAGCATATATTGATTTATTCATAGTGTATAAGGTATTAAGGTCATCCTTCACTATAAATGGAAAAGGTTTATAAACAACTGCATGATCCCACTCAACCGTAAGCCCCATCGAGTGAGCGACACGCGTCCCCTACGAGCCCACCCACCGCTTTCTCCCCCTAGCGTTATCTTCATGCAGAGGCTCTCATCCACATGTTTTCTCCTCAAAGCCTTCCTCTTCCTCGGCTACTGCTACCTCTTCTGACCACCGCTGTCGTTACGCGTAGCTGCTACTAGCCTGCTACCTCTCCCAACAATCACGCTGCAAGCTCCCTGTCGCTAACCACCACCACCATTGCCGCACAGCCCGCCCAAAAATTAACCATGCTGCTCTTGTCGGGACGGCGACGTTTTGCTGCAAAAGCAACATCTATGGAGATCAGACAGCTAGGCGAGCGCGGTGTGCTATAGTAGAGCATCCAAGCATGGCCGTCGGCTGTGCGATAGAGCATCACGTGCACCCGCCGGTGCTGTGTTGCAGCATTGCTGGCATTGCAATGATGACCATGACGGCTATGGCGTTTGCAACTCCGTCGCTACAATGGAGCTTCGCCGGTGCTGCGACAACGACCGCGACAGGTCGGCCATGGTGTTTCAACTCTAGAGCTGCAATGGAGCTTCGCCGGGCTGCCTCGAAGCTTTTACCACATCGCCGACACTGCTATGAAGCTTCGTCGGTGATACAACGACGACCGCGGCAAGATGTCCATGGCGTTTCAAGTCCGGCGTTACAATGGAGCTTCGTCGGCGCGGCCATGGAGCTCCGCCGGGCTGCCTTGGAGCTTTTGCCGCACCGCCGACAATGCAATGGAGTTTCGCCGGTGCTGCAAATGGGCACAACTGGGGTTGTGGAAGCTGTGATGGCGATGCAATGGTGATCCGCAGGGCTACAAATGGAGCTTCACCAAATGCCGATGGTGGTATGTTCAAGCGTGTGGCGTTTCTAAGATCGAACGGCCACTAGCGCGCAGATCGGACCAATCGTCAGGTTGATTTGTAGCAGCCACCATATAAATTGGATCATATAGATATAAAGTCATAGTTTATTATGAGGTAAGTATATATGTGCCTTGGTGAAATAATTGATTTAAGTCTATACTGATTGTGATCTTGTGTCGTAACATACTAAAATTACAATTATCTATTATTGGTGTACTTCTATCGTTGCATGTATCTAGCTAGTAGTTTGGACAATGCGTTTTTCCATTTAAGCTAGCTCTTTGTAAAAAAAAAGAGTTATTCAGGTTTGGGATTCCATTTAAACTTGTATCGTGCACTAACCCGTATACTCTATCCCATATAAAGATTCACATTGCATCATTGTGTAATTCAAATATGCATACAGATATATATGTCATATGGTTTAAGTATAAACTGTGTGGTAACACTGGTGGTGATTGGAACACAAAAATGTGGTCATCGTCTCTGATCCGAGTGTGTAACCACAATGCCTATACCCGAAAATTAGCATTGAGCTACATGCGAAGTTGGCAGAGGTTAATTTTTCCCCGTATTGAGTATTGTATATCTTATACATTTTTGTTCGATCATCATGCTATCAAGTTTGGCTCTTTCATTTCGACATAGACATTTTTGTTGGGTGTCACAGTTAAAACATATCAGGTAATATATACATTATATATATTTTGGAGACTACGTGTAATCAGTCATAGTAAAAAAATGGGCGTCAATTTAGGAAAAAAGATGGATGGCAGTTTACGAAACATTAAACATGTAGTTTGATTTAGCTCCGGTATGTGTCTTACTTTGGCAAACTCGTTACTTCTGATATATCAAAAATTAATAACCAATTAATAACAGGTTATCCAAACGATATATTTTTGTATGTACTTATCAGTTCTCAATTAATTGTGCACCCAATTAATTTCTCGTGTCTATAGACATTAGCAACTGACACATAGCTGCAGAAATAGCCAGAGCAAAATAATTGAAGGAAATATGCCCTAGAGGCAATAATAAAGTTATTATTTATTTTCTTATTTTATGATAAATGTTTATTATTCATGCTAGAATTGTATTAACTGGAAACATAATACATGTGTGAATACATAGACAAACATAGTGTCACTAGTATGCCTCTACTTGACTAGCTCGTTTATCAAAGATGGTTATGTTTCCTAGTCATGGACAAAAGAGTTGTCATTTGATTAACGGGATCACATCATTAGGAGAATGATGTGATTGACATGACCCATTCCGTTAGCCTAGCACTTGATTGTTTAGTATGTTGCTATTGCTTTCTTCATGACTTATACATGCTCCTGTAACTATGAGATTATGCAACTACCGTTTACCGGAGGAACACTTTGGGTGCTACCAAAGGTCACAACGTAACTAGGTGATTATAAAGGAGTACTACAGGTGTCTTCAAAGGTACATGTTGGGTTGGCGTATTTTGAGATTAGGTTTTGTCACTCCGATCGCCGGAGAGGTATCTCTGGGCCCTCTCGGTAATGCACATGACTATAAGCCTTGCAAGCAATGTAGCTAATGAGTTAGTTACGGAATGATGCATTACGTAACGAGTAAAGAGACTTGCCGGTAACGAGATTGAACTAGGTATTGGATACCGACGATCGAATCTCGGGCAAGTAACATACTGATGACAAAGGGAACAACGTATGTTGTTATGCGGTTTGACCGATAAAGATCTTCGTAGAATTTGTAGGAGCCAATATGGGCATCCAGGTTCCGCTATTGGTTATTGACTAAGAATAGTTCTAGGTCATGTCTACATAGTTCTCGAACCCGTAGGGTCCGCACGCTTAACGTTACGATGACAGTTTTATTATGAGTTTATGAGTTTTGATGTACCGAAGGAGTTCGGAGTCCCGGATAAGATCGGGGACATGACGAGGAGTCTCGAAATGGTCGAGACGTAAAGATCGATATATTGGACGACTATATTCGGACATCGGAAGGGTTCCGAGTGATTCGGGTATTTTCGGGGGTACCGGGGAGTTACGGGAATACGAGGAAGAAGCAATGGGCCTCATGGGCCAAGTGGTGGAAGAGAGGAGGCAGGGCGCGCGCCCCCCCTAGCCCAAACCAAATTGGACTAGGGGGCCGGGCCCCGTTTCCTACTCTTCCTCCCTCTCCTTCCTTCTCCTTCTCCTTCCCTTCCTTCCCCTCTCCTAGTTGGACTAGGAAAGGAGGGAGTCCTACTCCCGGTGGGAATAGGACTCCTCCCTGGCGCGCCCTCTCTTGGCCGGCCGCCTCCTCCCCCTTGCTCCTTTATATACGGGGGCAGGGGGGCACCCCATGACACACAAGTTGATCTACGGATCGTTCCTTAGCCGTGTGCGGTGCCCCCCTCCACCATATTCCACCTCGGTCATATCGTCGCGGAGTTTAGGCGAAGCCCTGCGCCGGTAGAACATCATCATCGTCACCACGCCGTCGTGCTGACAGAACTCATCCCCGACGCTTTGCTGGATCGGAGTCCGGGGATCGTCATCGAGCTGAACGTGTGCTGAACTCGGAGGTGCCGTACGTTCGGTGCTTGGATCGGTCGGATCGTGAAGACGTACGACTACATCAACCGCTTACGGTCTACGAGGGTACGTGGACGAACACTCTCCCCTGTTGTTGCTATACCATCACCATGATCTTGCGCGTGCGTTGGAAATTTTTTTGAAATTACTACGTTCCCCAAAAGTGGCATCCGAGCCTAGGTTTTATGCGTTGATGTTATATGCACGAGTAGAACACAAGTGAGTTGTGGGCGATACAAGTCATACTGCTTACCAGCATGTCATACTTTGGTTCGGCGGTATTGTGAGATGAAGCGGCCCGGACCGACATTACGCGTACGCTTACGCGAGACTGGTTTCACCGTTACGAGCACTCGTACTTAAAGGTGGCTGGCGGGTGTCTGTCTCTCTCACTTTAGCTGAATCGAGTGTGGCTACGTCCGGTCCTTGCGAAGGTTAAAACAACACTAACTTGACGAACTATCGTTGTGGTTTTGATGCGTAGGTAAGAACGTTTCTTGCTAAGCCCGTAGCAGCCACGTAAAACTTGCAACAACAAAGTAGAGGACGTCTAACTTGTTTTTGTAGGGCATGTTGTGATGTGATATGGCCAAGACGTGATGCTATATTTTATTGTATGAGATGATCATGTTTTGTAACCAAAGTTATCGGCAACTGGCAGGAGCCATATGGTTGTCGCTTTATTGTATGAAATGCAAACGCCCTGTAATTGCTTTACTTTATCACTAAGCGGTAGCGATAGTCGTAGAAGCAATAGATGGCGTAAACGACAACGATGCTACGATGGAGATGAAGGTGTCGCGCCGGTGACGATGGTGATCACGACGGTGCTTCGGAGATGGATATCACAAGCACAAGATGATGATGGCCATATCATATCACTTATATTGATTGCATGTGATGTTTATCCTTTATGCATCTTATCTTGCTTTGATTGACGGTAGCATTTTAAGATGATCTCTCACTAAAATTATCAAGAAGTGTTCTCCCTGAGTATGCACCGTTGCCAAAGTTCGTCGTGCCCAGACACCATGTGATGATCGGGTGTGATAAGCTCTACGTCCATCTACAACGGGTGCAAGCCAGTTTTGCACACGCGGAATACTCAGGTTAAACTTGACGAGCCTAGCATATGCAGATATGGCCTCAGAACACGGAGATCGAAAGGTCGAGCGTGAATCATATAGTAGATATGATCAACATAGTGATGTTCACCATTGAAAACTACTCCATCTCACGTGATGATCGGTTATGGTTTAGTTGATTTGGATCACGTAATCACTTAGATGACTAGAGAGATGTCTATCTAAGTGGGAGTTCTTAAGTAATATGATTAATTGAACTTAAATTTATCATAAACTTAGTCCTGGTAGTATTTTACAAATTATGTTGTAGATCAATAGCTTGCGTTGTTGCTTTCATATGTTTATTTTGATATGTTCCTAGAGAAAATTGTGTTGAAAAATGTTAGTAGCAATGATGCGGATTCAATCCATGATCTGAGGTTTAGCCTCATTCCTGCACAGAAGAATTATGTCCTTAATGCACTGCTAGGTGACAGACCTATTGCAAGAGCAGATGCAGAAGTTATGAACGTCTGGCTAGCTCAAAATGATGACTACTTGATAGTTTAGTGCACCATGCTTAACGGCTTAGAATCGGGACTTCAAAGATGTTTTGAACGTCATGGACCATATGAAATGTTCCAGAAGTTGAAGTTAATATTTCCAGCAAATACCCGAGTTGAGAGAGATGAAGTCTCCAACAAGTTCTATAGCTAAAAGATGAAGGAGAATCGCTCAATTAGTGAGCATGTGCTCAGACTGTCTGGGTACTTCAATCGCTTGAATCAAGCGGGAGTTAATCTTCCAGATAAGATAGTGATTGACAGAATTCTCTAGTCACCATCACTAAGTTACTAGAACTTCGTGATGAACTATAGTATGCAAGGGATGACGAAAACGATTCCCGAGCTCTTCGTGATGTTGAAATCGACGAAGGTAGAAATCAAGAAAGAGCATCAAGTGTTGATGATTGAAAAGACCACTAGTTTCAAGAGAAGGGCAAAGGGAAAGAAAGGGAACTTCAAGTGGAAAGACAAGCAAGTTGTCACTCCTGCGAAGAAGCCCAAAGCTGGACCATAGCCTGAAACTGAGTGTTTACACTGCAAAGGAAATGGTCATTGGAAGCGGAAATACCCTGAATATTTGGTGGATAAGAAGGATGGCAAAGTGAACAAGGGTATATTTGATATACAGATTATTGATGTGTGCCTTACTAGTGTTTATAGTAGCCCCTGAGTATTTGAAACTTGTTCGGTTGCTAAGATTAGTAACTCGAAACAGGAGTTACAGAATAAACAGAGACTAGTTGAAGGAAAAGTGACGATGAGTGTTGGATGTAGTTTCAAGATTGATATGATCATCATCGCACCCTCCCTATACTTTCGGGATTAGTGTTAAACCTAAATAAATGTTATTTGGCGTTTGCGTTGAGCATGAATATGATTTGATCGTGTTTATAGCAATACGGTTATTCATTTAAAATCAGAGAATAATTGTTGTTCTGTTTACATGAATAAAACCTTCAATGGTCATACACCCAATGAAAATAGTTTGTTGGATCTCGATCGTAGTGATACACATATTCATAATATTGAGGCCAAAAGATGCAAAGTTAATAATGATAGTGCAACTTATTTGTGGCACTGCCGTTTGGGTCATATCGGTGCAAAGCACACGAAGAAACTCCATAAAGATGGATTTTCGGAATCACTTGGTTATGAATCATTTGATGCTTGCGAACCGTGCCTTTTGGGCAAGATGACTAAAACTCCGTTCTCCGGAACAATGAAACGAGCTACTGACTTATTGGAAATAATACATACCGATGTATGCGATCCAATGAGTGTTGATGCTCGTGGCAAGTATCGTTATTTTCTGACCTTCACAAAATGATTTGAGCACATATGGGTATATCTACTTGATGAAACATAAGTCTGAAATAATTGAAAGGTTCAAAGAATTTCAGAGTGAAGTGGAGAATCATCGTAGCAAGAAAATAAAAGTTTCTGTGATTTGATCGCGGAGACAAATATTTGAGTTACGAGTTTGGTCTTCAATTAAAACAATGTGGAATAGTTTCACAAACTCACGCCATCTGGAACATCACAATGTAATGGTGTGTCCGAACGTCGTAATCGTACTTTACTAGATATGGTGCGATCTATGATATCTCTTATCGGTTTACCACTATCGTTTTGGGGTTATGCATTAGAGACAACTGCATTCACGTTTAATAGGGCACCATATAAATCCGTTGAGACGACACCGTATGGACTATGGTTTAGCAGTAAACCTAAGCTGTCGTTTCTTAAAGTTTGGAGTTGCGATGCTTATGAAAAAGGTTTTCAACCTAATAAGCTCGAACCCAAATCGGAGAAGTGCGTCTTCATAGAATACCCAAAGGAAACTGTTGGGTACACCTTCTATCACAGATCCGAAGGCAAGATATTCGTTGCTAAAAATGGATCCTTTCTAGAGAAGGAGTTTCTCTCGAAAGAAGTGAGTGGGAGGAAAGTAGAACTTGATAAGGTAACTGTACCTTCTCCCGAATTGGAAAATAGTTCATCACTGAAATCAGTTCCAGTGATTCCTACACCAATTAGTGAGGAAGCTAATGATGATGATCATGAAACTTCAGATCAAGTTACTACAGAACCTCGTAGGTCTTCCAAAGTACAGTCCGCACCAGAGTGGTACGGTAATTCTGTTCTGGAAGTCATGTTACTAGACCATGATGAACCTATGAACTATGAGGAACCGATGATGAGCCCAGATTCCGCGAAATGGCTTGAGGCCATGAAATCTGAGATGGGATCCATGTATGAGAACAAAGTATGGACTTTGGTGGAGTTGCCCGATGATCGGCAAGCCATATTGTATAAATGGATCTTCAAGAGGAAGACAGATGCTGATAATAGTGTTACTATCTACAAAGCTCGACTTGTCGCAAAAAGATTTTTGACAAGTTCAAGGTGTTGACTACAATGAGATTTTCTCAACTATAGCGATGCTTAAGTCTGTCCGAATCATGTTAGCAATTGCCACAATTTATGAAATCTGGCAAATGGATGTCAAAACTGCATTCCTTAATGGTTTTCTTAAAGAAGAGTTGTATATGATGCAACCAGAAGGTTTTGTCAATCCTAAAGATGTTAACAAAATGTGCAAGCTCCAGCAATCCATCTATGGACTGGTGCAAGCATCTCAGAGTTGGAATATACGCTTTGATAAGTTGATCAAAGCATATTGTTTTATACAGACTTGCAGTGAAGCCCGTATTTACAAGAAAGTGAGTGGGAGCACTACAACATTTCTAGTAAGTATATGTGAATGACATATTGTTAATCGGAAATAATGTAGAATTATTCTGCAAAGCATGAAAGGATACTTGAATAAGTGTTTTTCAAAAAAAGACATCGGTGAAGCTGCTTACACATTGAGCATCAAGGTCTATATAGATAGATCAAGACGCTTGATAAGATTTTTCAATGAATACATACCTTGATAAATTTTTTACATAGTTCAAAATGGAACAGTCAAAGAAGGAGTTCTTGCCTGTGTTGCAAGGTGTGAAATTGAGTAAGACTCAAGACCCGACCATGGCAGAAAATAGAAAGAGAATGAAAAGTCATTCCCTATGCCTCAGTCATAGGTTCTATAAAGTATGCTATGTTGTGAACCAGACATATTGTATACCTTGCTCTGAGTTTGGCAAAGGAATACAATTTTGATCTAATAGTAGATCACAGGACAGCGGTCAAGAATATCCTTAGTATGGACTAAGGAGATGTTTCTCGATTATGGAGGTGATAAAAGAGTTCGTTGTAAAAGTTACATCGGTGCAAACTTTTACACTGATCCAGATGACTCTAAGTCTCAATCTGGATACATATTAAAAGTGGGAGCAATTAGCTAGAGTAGCTCCGTGCAGAGCATTGTGGACATAGAATATTTGCAAAATACATACGGCTCTGAATGTGACAGACCCGTTGACTAAACTTCTCTCGCGAGCAAAACATGATCACACCTTAGTACTCTTTGGGTGTTAATCATATAGCGATGTGAACTAGATTATTGACTCTAGTACACCCTTTGGGTGCTGGTCACATGATGATGTGAACTATGGGTGTTAATCATATACAGATATGATTATTGGTGTTAAACCACATGGCGATGTGAACTAGATTATTGACTCTAGTGCAAGTGGGAGACTGAAGGAAATATGCCCTAGAGGCAATAATAAAGTTATTATTTATTTCCTTATTTTATGATAAATGTTTATTATTCATGCTAGAATTGTATTAACCGGAAACATAATACATGTGTGAATACATAGACAAACATAGTGTCACTAGTATGACTCTACTTGACTAGCTCGTTTATCAAAGATGGTTATGTTTCCTAGCCATGGACAAAAGAGTTGTCATTTGATTAACGGGATCACATCATTAGGAGAATGATGTGATTGACATGACCCATTCCGTTAGCCTAGCACTTGATCGTTTAGTATGTTGCTATTGCTTTCTTCATGACTTATACATGTTCCTGTAACTATGAGATTATGCAACTCCCGTTTACCGGAGGAACACTTTGGGTGCTACCAAACGTCACAACGTAACTGGGTGATTATAAAGGAGTACTACAGGTGTCTCCAAAGGTACATGTTGGGTTGGCGTATTTCGAGATTAGGTTTTTGTCACTCCGATCGTCGGAGAGGTATCTCTGGGCCCTCTCGGTAATGCACATCACTATAAGCCTTGCAAGCAATGTAGCTAATGAGTTAGTTACGGAATGATGCATTACGTAACGAGTAAAGAGACTTGCCGGTAACGAGATTGAACTAGGTATTGGATACCGACGATCGAATCTCGGGCAAGTAACATACGGATGACAAAGGGAACAACGTATGTTGTTATGCGGTTTGACCGATAAAGATCTTCGTAGAATTTGTAGGAGCCAATATGGGCATCCAGGTTCCGCTATTGGTTATTGACTAAGAATAGTTCTAGGTCATGTCTACATAGTTCTCGAACTTGTAGGGTCCGCACGCTTAACGTTACGATGACAGTTTTATTATGAGTTTATGAGTTTTGATGTACCGAAGGAGTTCGGAGTCCCGGATAAGATCAGGGACATGACGAGGAGTCTCGAAATGGTCGAGACGTAAAGATCGATATATTGGACGACTATATTCGGACATCGGAAGGGTTCCGAGTGATTCGGGTATTTTCGGGGGTACCGGGGAGTTACGGGAATACGAGGAAGAAGCAATGGGCCTCATGGGCCAAGTGGTGGAAGAGAGGAGGCAGGGCGCGCGGCCCCCCTAGCCCAAACCGAATTGGACTAGGGGGCCGGCCCCCTTTTCCTACTCTTCCTCCCTCTCCTTCCTTCTCCTTCTCCTTCCCTTCCTTCCCCTCTCCTAGTTGGACTAGGAAAGGAGGGAGTCCTGGGAATAGGACTCCTCCCTGGCGCGCCCTCTCTTGGTCGGCCGCCTCCTCCCCCTTGCTCCTTTATATACGGGGGCAGGGGGCACCCCATGACACACAAGTTGATCTACGGATCGTTCCTTAGCCGTGTGCGGTGCCCCCCTCCACCATATTCCACCTCGGTCATATCGTCGCGGAGTTTAGGCGAAGCCCTGCGCCGGTAGAACATCATCATCGTCATCACGCCGTCGTGCTGACGGAACTCATCCCCGACGCTTTGCTGGATCGGAGTCCGGGGATCGTCATCGAGCTGAACGTGTGCTGAACTCGGAGGTGCCGTACGTTCGGTGCTTGGATCAGTCGGATCGTGAAGACGTACGACTACATCAACCGCGTTGTGCTAACGCTTCCGATTACGGTCTACGAGGGTACGTGGACGAACACTCTCCCCTCTCGTTGCTATACCATCACCATGATCTTGCGTGTGCGTAGGAATTTTTTTGAAATTACTACGTTCCCCAACAATAATAGCCAACTACTAGTGATTGTTCTTATGAACAACACAATGGAATTGTGCTTGCTTGCTCTTATTGTCATTTCGAGCACTTTCTTGTCCTGCCATGCAGTAGGTATGTAGGAGCATACATAACTATTTTATCCTATGTATTCATTAGTTTCTTCTGTTTGTCCGCCACTTCTATTTTGTTTAAATTAAACAGTACATCAGTTTTAACTGTGTCCAGATGTTGTGTCTGATATGCAGGTGCAATGGACCTTGGACCTATTCTTGGGTGTGTAAAGAGGAAAAAAGCTTGCTCAGTTAATGGATGCTTGCGGCAATGTGCCTCTAATGGTTGGAATACCCACTGATGCATTTGCACGGATGTCGCCCATTGTTGTCACTATGCGGAGGCAATGGCACCAAATTGATAGTAGTACTATGATAGTATATTTTTGTTAGCCATGTCCTCTTGCTTTGCAAGGGTGAATATTAATCATGTATGTCACCGTTGATATAATAGATGAGGGAGATTTAATAGATTCAAAGGTGTATAGTTGAATTATACTATTTATGAAGGGGCTATTCGGGCTATGAGTTATTTGCTTTTGCCATTCTTCAGTTGACTTAAATTTTATTTTGTTTCAGTCTTTTTTTTTGCTATGGCTTGGAACAGCCCACATGCAAAGTAGCTAACGTGAAACTAATGGGGAACAAAGTATGAAAATCAAATAAATTCATATGAAACACCTAAGTTCCAATCTTGGAGATGCAAAGCAACGAGAGGGGAACTACATACCCTTGTAGACCAGAAGCGGAAGCGTATATAACACGGTTGATGTAGTCGCACTCTTCGTGATTCAATCACGACCCAAACCGATCTAGCGCAGAACAGACGACGGCACCTCCGAATTTTGCACAAGTGCGGCTCAGTGACATCTCCTCCTCCTTGATCCAGCAAGAGAAGGAGGAGAAGTAGATGGGATCTTAACCAGCACGACGATGTAGTGGAGAAAGTGGTGGTGGTGCTCCGGCAGGGCTTCGCCGAGCCATACCGGGAGTAGATATGATGATAGGAAGGGGGAGGAGTGGTTGAACCAGGGTACAGGTGAGGCTCCCCTCCTCTCCCTCCATTATATATAGGGGTAAGGGCAGGTAGGGGCACCCCTCCTGCAAGGAGGGGTGCAGCCAGGGAGGGAGGAGTCTCTCTCCCATATGATCGATGAGATTCCACCCTTCCCCTTCAAGGACTCTTTCCCTCAAGCCACATGGACTCTCTGGAGCTGGTGCACCTGGCCCATCTAGGCCAGGGCGGCCTCCCTCATCCCATGGTGGCCTCGGTGGGGGTGGGACCCACTGGTGGTCCCCCGGAACCCTTCGGTGGCCCCCGGTACAATGCCAGTATTCCCTCAAACTTTTCTGGTACCGTGAAAATGACTTCCTGTATATCAATGTTTACATCGGACCATTCCGGAACTCCTCATGATGTCCTGGATCTTATACGAGACTCCGAACAACCTTCGGTCACCATTGTACATATCCCAATACTACTCTAGCATCAACGGACGTTAAGCATGTGACCCTACAACTTCTAGAATCATGCAGGCATGACCATTTATTATAAACTGGAAATATGATAATGACCATTTATTATCGCCTCTAGGGCATATTTCCAACAGAAACACACGAGCTAAACTTCTACTAATCAAAAATTTCATTTTATTCCTACTATATAAGGTAAGAAGGTCAACCTTTACAACTGTAAAAAAAGGTCAAACATTCTAATATGATCTTCCCTACATCACAGATGGGATACAGCGCAACGAACGAAACGTTGTTCACCCCATACACATGATAGCAGCGCATTCAAGGATTACTAATGTGAGGTGGGCTGATTGTGAGAGTGGAGCACTTTGCTCGGTAACCCTGGGCAGCGAACGCGCTAGATTTCTCATCCTATATACATAAGAAGTTGATCCCCACTATTCTATTTATCTCAACATGCACACATGCCACCTTATCAAAGACCCACCTCTACATGCATGAGAAAAAGTTTTCCATTATTAATTGATTTCATGCACATCTTTCATCTCACCACACATGCCACTTCATCAAATGTCCACTCAACATGCATGAAAAATAGTTTTCCGTTACGTTGTGCCACTTATTTCAAAATATTTTCTCACTACACAATAACCAAATACAATATATAATATTTATTCTTAGCTTTAGTTCTATACTATTAATTCAGCGATGGAAGCTTCATACAATCGAATCACTGAAATATATTCCAATCGATCAAGTACTAGCATGAATGGGCCACGTGTTTGGCAATACTTGTTTTTTAACAGCATGACCCCCCCCCCCCCCCCCCGGCCCCGTAGAGAGATTCCACCTTCCAGCCCATGCAGAGCTAGCTCTGTTAATTGCCGTGACCTTCCCCGTCATTTTTTGCAGTAAAAAATAAATGGTTATTATGAGGACAAGGAATAAAATTGAACTGGAGATGGGAGGTATCGATACCTGCATTGTAAAGCGCTCTACCATTTGAGCTACATCCCCAAATATATCCATAATATTAATTAGTATAAATTATATTGATCATCTATGATTAAGAATTAATCAAACCTGAGTGGCTGAGAGCCCTGCCGCCAGTAGTTCCTTCGTGTCCACCAATGCTTAATTAACTAGTAATAGGCATACTACTTAACATGTGCATATTAAGGTAGCTGAAGAAGCATAGTCCACCACTAATCAATTGATATTTGTATTGAATGTCTACCTCAAATGAAACAAAAACAATTGTTTTAGCGAGAAACTTTCAATCTATTCATCTACAATCATGACAGCATAAAGAACAACAGAAACAATAAAAATTACAACCATGTCCATGGACCGCCTAGCGACGACTACAAGCACTCTTCCTTATCTAATTGTAGTAGACAGTTCGAAAGTCGTCATGCTAAGACCCCATAGGAGCGGCGCACCAGAGTAGCAACCATCGCCGATGAAGAAAGTCGTACATCAGAAGAATCAAACCTCTAAACACCCATATTTCAAGGACTGTGTATTGTGATGTTTCAAGCTTCCAGAGAGGAACTGATGATCTTAAGGATATTTAGTTAATTTAGTGCATGCTACAAGTACTGTCCCAGCTCCTGTTTGGTATCGATGTAATATATAAGCTGCCTGAATTGACAAGGTTTAATATACTTGGTGAATGTATCAGTAACATGTCCTTCTCCAGTCCTGAATTTCTCCTACAAACTGTTTATAAGGGGTACATGAAATGGTATTCGCTGATCGATGCCTTTTGCACAACAAGACCATATTCCCTAGGATTGGCGGACGGAGTAGTTAGGATCGTCCAGGCTGAGCACGCAGCTAGCGGGCGGTCAGATAAGAGGCTGATGATGCAGTTCGCTTTGGATCTTGGTCTTCTTGGGAAAAAAAAAGATAGTACGTGCCGTTTCATGCGTGGAATAATGGCAGCAGTTTCCGTGTGAGATTCCAGCCAGGCAATGCAACCGTATGATATGCCGTACGTACGTAGGGTATAAGCTGCAACACGATTCGACCTATTCGAGATCGATCGGAACACGATTTAACTGCTCGTGGATCGATCTGCCGGTGGAGCACACCTTCCACGTTGATGTCGACTCAGTGGTCAGATCTCCCCGACGACCTCTTCCACATGATCTACAGCAAGGTCACCGTCCTACGCGACCGTGTGCGCTTCACCGCCGTATGTAGGCTGTGGCGAGCCGCCCGTCATCCCTTGGCTCCTTGGCTCGTCTTCTCCTTGTTATACGGCGACGACCCCAGCACGAGGCTCGCATATCGCCCGGAGGACGGCGGGGTCATGCGAATCCCGCTCCCGGGCAAGGCGCTCATCGATAAGCGGGTGGTGGGAGCTCACGACGGGGGCTGGGTTGCGGCGTGTGGGGACAAGCAGCTTATAGTCATGAACCTCTTCTCTGGCATCGAGGTGACGCTTCCTGCAAATGACACAAGGACAATCTGCTTAGACATGTTTAGCGACATGCTTTGGAAGGTTGTCTTCTCAAAATCCCCCACCACAAGTGGATGCATCATGGCTGCCATCACCCCGAAATGTGGTATCGCCCTCTGCCGGGTTGATTTTCCTGAGAGCGGGTGGACGACAACACAATGTGATACACTAAAACTTCTGGACATCGTATTCTGCAGTGGACGGCTCTATGGCCTCACCCGCATCAAGGAACTAATCAAGTTCGAAATAGGTGTGAACAAACATGGTGGGTTGGTGGTCACATGGGAACACAATCATCCGATCCGCATTGGTAGAGGCATTGCTCCGTGCCTGAACTACATTATTGATCTGCGCGGCAAGCTTGCGATGTTGGAGTGGACCTGGTCGTCAAACAGTATCCGCTGTGGACCTTTATGGAAGTGTTTAAGCTTGTTGACGACTCGACCAGAAAGGATGCTCTCAAGTGGGAGGAGATAATGACCTTGGGTGACCATGCCTTGTTTTTTGGGGAAATGTGGTCGAAAATGGTGTACGTGTCGGCGACTGGGCGTAGCAGGGTGCAAGCGAACTATGTCTATGCCAACGACATGGCGTTGACGCATTTGTACAACCATGATGATCATGTATATCCTACGCTAGATGAAAGCAGTGGCAATGTCATGCGAGAGATCAAATCAGCAGGATCTATTATAGTTCCTCATGCTTCAACTGGGACGTGGATTCTCCATCCGGATTTCTAGCCGACCAAGACTACTCTAGCATGACACCTCTAGTTTTATTCATAGCATACAATTAAGTCACGTAGATCAATAGAAATAGCTACAGTACACACAGTGTCAAGCCTCGTTCAATTTTCGTTGCCGACTGGGGGACGTATGGTTGGAATATTGTATATTATATTACAGTTTTGCTAGAGCACATCTAGATTTGTCCTAATTATTGCACATCTAAGTCCTTACATTCTATTTTTTTTTCGCCTATGTCGTTTGGTGTCATATAATAGTCGGTTTTGATCCCGTTTATACTTCTATCGCACACTGCCGCATACTCTAGCATGTATGTAGATTCAGATCAGAACCTTATAGTTCAGTAATGCATAAGTGTGTGCAGACTAAAAGCATTAGTGATGGCTAGGGCGCAGGTTGGATCAAGGAACATATAGTTTAGTCCATGCTAAGGTCTCCTTTGATTCACAGAAATTTCATAGGATTTTTCGAGAACTAGAATTCTTAGAATTGTTTTCTATGTTGGTTGTTTGATTCATACATTGGATCATATTTCATAGGAAATCTAAACATCCACTCAAACCTCTTTTTACAATTACTTTATTTTTTCTATGGAATCAAATACTCTCTGGTATCGTATAAGATTCAAGTCAACATGTCACACCAATCCTGTCTTTTTCCTGTCCTTCCGTTTTGAAATTTCTGCGAATGAGAGAGGCCCTAAGAGTACTATCCCACCTCCTGTTTGGTATCCAATGACAGATATAAAGCATATCTAAAAGCTAGCTGGGATGGAATACTCTCTAGGTACAATACATTCAGTTGCCTATAAATTTACGTGGATTTGTAGTTGAACAGCTTCATGTCTGTCAATGGAGTTGATGGCAACGTATGTTGTTCGGTCATGTAGATCGGCAGCTTGGTCTTCTCGTCATTCTTCAGATCTGGCGATGAATAAAAGTATTTGAGTTTCTTCTCCGATGCGGTGTTCTACACTATGGTCGGTGAGGGATCTGGACGGAAGTGTGTCCAAGCGGGGATGGTGTGGCGGCGGCATCTTCCCCATGGTAGACTTGTGTTCCGGGGCTTCGTCGTTGCGACGACGTTTTCTCCAACGTCGGAGTGGAGCCCCGGAGGTCGTCCAGGAGTACGCGCAGACTACTGTTTGCACATGTCACAGATGGAAGATGGTGTATCATGTGCTGATTTTGTGGTTGGAGGCTGACAGTTCTGGTTTCTTCCTCCGACGTTGTAGTCGTGCGGGGATGTCAGTTCTGGAGCTTGATGGCGTGTCCGGGGACATGTTGCCCCGGTCTGATTCGTTCAACGGCAATGGTTTTGCTTCTGGCAAACGACTTTGTAGGTCCGTAAAGCTGTTCATCAGCGATGGAGCCGGGTCGAGCTCAGGTGTAGAGGTGATCTGTCTTCCGTCCCTTTGGTGGTCGCTTCGGTGGTGTCGAAGGAGGGAGATAGGCGCTGGTTTTTTGCATAGGTGTTTGACATGAAAAATAATAACAAACAACGATGGTTATCGTGTTATTATCTCTCTACGCGCCAGGGGAAATATATATTGCGGGCGTGCCAGTGTACTGAGTACACAAAGAAAACATAGGGAAACTTGTACTTTATTAATCTCTCGTGGGAGAAAACAAATTATATGATCCCTTTACATAAGCGCTCAACGGCCTGCTAGCTCGGCCAATATGACTTCGACGATTGTGATGTTCTGGTTCACGGGGCCTCGTAAGGCTCCCGATTAATTACGTCCGCGAGCCAGAGCCGCGGACCACCTCCGATTAAGCCGCTGCAATGGTCGTCGTCTTCAAGTCTCGTCTTCTCCAAGTGCTCGGTGTAGATGATGGTGATGATGTGGTGGAATAGAAGAGTGGAGCGGTACATCCGTCGCTCCAGCGATGCTTAGTCACATCCCTCTGGCTTGTCGATGTCCGATGATGAAGATGTCTGGCCTCGTCAGCTCAGACAGAGGGTCGGCCTGCGCCTCATCGGCGCCCGGCCTGGTGGTGTCCGCCTCGTCGGTGTCGGACACGGTGTGTCTTGCCTTCGCCTCGTCGGTGCCCGGCAAAATATGGATAGCTTCATCGGAAGAAGACACGTCGGTGAAGTGGCTTCGCCTCGTCGGAGCATGGACGGGGTTTGGGGAGTGTGTTGATGTAGAAGTCGGAGTACATTCGAGTGTCGCCGCGTGGCGGCGTTGCTTGAAGATGACGACAGTGCGAGCTCGTCGATGTAGACCTCAGACCGTCGTGCCTCGTCGGTCTTGGCATTGTTGGAGTATTTGTTGTCGGGGTGGCATGGGTCGCGCTCGTCTTAGACTTCTCGACGACCGGTTACTTCATCAGGGTGTTCAAGGGGCTACACCTTGCGGAAATATGCGGCGTCGGTGTAAAAACTAACACGCCCTCACGTGGGCGTGGCCGGGGTGGTTGGCACCTCGTCTCGGCTAGACGCCGAGTATTCGGCGGTCCGCCAAGACAAATGGGGCCGCCTCACGAGGCCGTGGAAAAGGTGGCATTGTAGAGGCCGCGTCGCCTTGGGCTGGTTCTACGCCAAAGGGTGACCTGTACGCCAGCGACGCAATGGACCTGTACTCCAAGGATCTGTTCGCCACGGTAGGTGCACCTCTCGAAGGAGGGACCGGTCTTGTACTGTGTCGTTGCAAACTCTGGTTCCCCCAAAGATCTGTACGCCATGAAGGGGGAAGTGAGTCCCGGGCCAAGTCGTCACTGAGCTCCGATTCCGCCACCCCGTCTCCTCTAAGAACATGGTGCAAAGCCTGTACGCCTGTAAACTGTTTGCTATTGACCTATCTGTCGGGGACGTGCGCCTCATGAAGGAGGAGCAAATCCTTGGCCGCGTCGTTGCAGACACTGGTTCCATCGAGAATCTGTACACCATGAAGGGAAAGGCAAGTCTCGGGCTGCGTCGTCTTCTCCGGGAAGCAAAATGCTAGATCCGTTCACCGCGATCGGGACGCCATGGACCTGTACACCGGAGACATGTACAACGCGACCTGTCCGCCGCGATGGGTACGCCTCTCGGAGGAGGGGACGGTTTTGGGCTGCACCGTCGTGAGCTCCGGTTCCGTCTCACTGTCTCATCCGGGAAGCAAGACACCAAACATGTGCACCACGATCGTAACGCTATGGACCTGTGCACCAGCGACCTGTACATCATGACCTATTCGCCAGGGACATGTAGACCGTCATGGTAGAGCATCGGGGCTAGCGGTTGGGCTGCGTCGTTGGCGAGCTCCGGTAGCTCCTGAGTCATCTCCAGCCAGTACATGACACCTGAAAATGAAAGGCTTGGCGTAGACAAGCTCCGATGGTGTTGGCGCAGTTTTCAGTTCCAGCGCCGTCATCTCCTTACTCTGGTGTGCCCCGATGTGATCTCGCGGTGGCCTTCCTCCAGGTCTTCCCTCGGATGTTCTCCCTTGATGTTTCTCTTGATGCGATCTGGTGTATTAAGAATAGAAAGAAAGAAAAGGAACGAGTCATTGAAGAGAAGAGCACCATAAGTGCCCTTGCATGCATGGGTCATGCATCTCGAGATGTCTTCACACTTTCTCAAGAGCTAGCCTGACTTGACACGCTACGGCATCGTGTGTGTTGCCATCGCCGTCGTCGATCTTGGACAGGTGCCACTGCCGCCGCCTCGGCGTCCTCTCGCTGGTCTTCTTGCATGGTTACATGCATCGTTGCGACGGAGCCGCCATCCGTACTCGCCACCGCCGTGGACGCGTCATCTACGTCCCGATCTTGCCGATGCTGCCGCCAGAGGCGCATCTCCTCCTGGTCCTCTCCCTTCCCCGGGGCACGCTCTCCATCGTCGCTCCTCACTGAAACGAGAGATGAAGAGAAAGGAAAAGTGAGAAGATTAATTATACATGTCGTTAACAAAGAAGGATGCTTGGGTTGATTGTTGATGTAGCGTGTGACCAGAAGGCTTCGCCGGGCTCGCCGGCGGACGTCCGTCGTCATCGCGGACACCGGTCCATCGTCTGCGGCCTACAAGTGCACCGAGGCGCAGCACATGGTTTGTCGCTGGGGTGCCCGCGGCCTCCGTCGGCGCGTCTAGTCGCTGCCTTTGTGTGACCGCTTCCCTCTGGGTGCTCTCCTCTTCGGGTAGCCTGTGTACACATGCACAACCACGCATGTATACGCGCTTCACCAATCTTCATCCGTGGGCCATCTGCAAGCTAGAAGATAGTAACACAATATAGATAGTGGGAGGGTGCAGATGCATGGCATGCTCTTCGTCAGTACACGCGTTGCCGCCGCCGGCGGCGTGTCCCCGGAGCCCGACAGATGCGTGCGAGGGCGCTGGTGCCACCGCGCCGCCACACGGATGGGTTCATCCGCGGCTTCCTCCTCCTTAGGGCTCGCACAGCCGCGGGACAGGGTTGCCCGGCGAGCGTATCTCCAGGACGCTGCTGCCGTGGGCGCGTCTTCACCTCCATGACGCTGCCGCCGTACGGCCTCGGGTGCGTGAGTTATGGACCGATGGGGTGCTGCCTCTCCTCTCCTCCCCCTGGTTAATCAATCTGTTCTCGTACTTATAGGCAGAGGCTAGCGCCGGCTAGATGATTGTTACCGATTTTCTTGGAGCAGATAAATACGTATGCGTGTGGATCATAGTCATCTGCTCCTTGGTACTTATCCGTCTGGTTATTGGGTTGTTATGACGCGCATATACGCGACTAAGCATGCGGCGCACCACGACCTGATCGATCGGCCGGGCATGCATGAACGTGTGGTCATTTGCTTCCCGTACAACTTGGCTAATTAATTAGCTATGTACAGCACGTACCACATGGATACACACATAATATTATTCATTTTTCTATGTATAGCTAGCTAACCAAGTTGATTAGATTATCAACGTACAGGTAGGCATAGATAATGCTCTCCACCGGCTGGTTACCATAATATTTTTCAAAGAAAAACAACATCTTTGTCACTCCCATATACACGCATGTACGTGCCTATTGGTGCCATATTTTCATAAAATTGCGACAAAAATGCGTCGAACAATAGGTTTATCCTATCTTTTCAGGTCTGTAAGGTCGGTGTGTACGTGACTTGTAACTTGATTTTATCTTATAAATAAGACACGTATTACCATGCAAAAAAAAAGCTTCATGTGTGTCAATACACTTATATTTAGCATCTTCGGGTTGATGATGATGAGCTGCTCCCAGCTGGTGTTCGCCACACCCAAATTACACTGGCGACGTCGTCCTAGGCTGTGCCAAAATATGGCGAGGTCGATGCAGCCATTTGGAGTTGTTGGAGCGCCGCTAGCTGGCGGGCACAGATGATGAAGTGGGCGTTGAGCAAGCAAGTGCCAGCATCAGCTTGCCCATGGAGTACAACACCGGTGAGGAACGGGAGGGTGGCCTGGTTCAGCTCATGGGAAGAGGCGGGTTTTTGAAGGAGTGGCTTGGTGCGTCGACAGCGTCGAGGATTTGTTGGTGTACACATGCAAAAATTTTCCATTCCACTGAAAAGTATACGCAGATATATGACGGAAAATAATTCTATGAGACCAGGTCTCACGGTTTAGCAGGTGAGACCCATCCTGATGGATGACACGTGGCATTCACAAATCACAAAGCATCCACCCCACCCCCCACCTGAAATCAGGGCGGGTCTCACCTGCTTTATATGAGACCTGGTCTCATATAATTTTTTTCCATACATGACATGTTATAGTCTTCTTTCTTAACACCGCTAGCAAGCCATACAGGCCAGGATGGTTGCTCACTTCCCTTTCATGGGCTGCATGGAGCAGACCTTGTGTGAGCAACAGTCGACGGTTGATGCTCTGGATTCTGGAAGTTGTGGCCGAGCTTGAAGATGGCCATGAAAGTGGCTACCAGTTCATCGGAGAGCTTCGCGAGCGCCTTTCCGAGAAGCCACCTCGCAGCATCGACAGACACCTTCATCACCTCCTCCATCCAATTATTGGGTTTGTAATGTGCGTGCAGTTTGGTGGATGGCCTCAATGTGCTCGTCTTTATAGCCAGCCAGTGCATTGCTACCATTGTTTGATGTGCGCTCAGAGGATGGAGCGGGTCGAGGTTTTTTCTTTCTTTCTCTAAGATCAAAACTAGGAAATTTAGGTGCAAAATACATACAAACATATACTCCCCGCGTTCGAAAATACTTTTCGGGGGGAATGGACGGGCGTATTTTAGTTCTAGATACATCCACTTTTATCAATTTCTTCGACAAGTATTTCCAGGCGGAGGAAGTAGATGATTACATGGGAAAATATCTAGTGATACAATCTTGTATATGCTCCCAATTTAACAAGTACAAAATTAGACATTTTAAATAGTTCTAAAGGAAATCAGATCTAAATTTGAAATACGCATGGAGAGGGAAGAACTATAAATCTAGATGTGAATAGTGTCATTTTTTGCTTTTGTCTTTTTTTTTGTTGTTGAATGTTTTTGAGATAGCTAACCGCTTATTTCAATCGGAGCTTTTGTCTTCTTTTGACACTATTCATGACGGATTTTACTTCTTTTTGTTTCTCAAAGTGTATTTCAGATCTGAATTTTTAGGGCCACATGTGTTCCGAAAATTCCACATGTGTTATTGGACCGCATCATCATCTCTATCGTAGCAGGCCCAACTTCAATGCAAAAGAAAAGGTAATTAAACCTAGACCTCACGTCCCGTGACCTGATCGGAACTCAGCCAAACAAATCTTCCATCGATCGTCGTCGCGGATCCATCGATGGGCCGCCGGCGCCGCCACACCCCTAGAGTCAAGCCGACAACGCCATGGATGGCGATGCCAGTCCGGTGGTCCGATCTCCCCGACGACCTCCTCCAGTTGGTCTACAGCAAGGTCGACGGCCCGCTCAACCGCGTCCGCTTCGCCGCCGTGTGCAGGTCGTGGCGAGCTTGTGCGATCACGTCGCCGCATGCGTCGCCGCCCGTCCTCCCATGGCTCATCTTCATCGACACCCGTTAGGACGTCAACAAGACGAAGGTGGCCGGGTCTTCCGCATGTCGCTGCCGAGCCAGGCGGTCGGCAAGTGGTTCGTGGGAGCCCATGACGGCGGCTGGGTCGCCGTGCTTGGGCACGACATGCAGCTCGCGGTCGTCAACCTCTTCTCCGGTGTCGAGGTGCCGCTCCCCGCCAAGAACATGTGCTACCTAGGCGGCTGGTACAACATTAGAAAGATTGTCTTTTCGGAATCCCCCACTTCAAGCGACTGCATCCTCGCCACCGTCACCTCCGGAAAGAATGTCGCCCTCCTTAGGATTGGTTGTCTGAACAGGGGATGGACGGAACAACAACTCGGGTTGTACCTTGTGGACGTTGTATTCTGCAACGAACAACTCTATGGCCTCACCATCTCTGAAGAGCTCATCAAGTTCGAAATAGGGGTGGACAAAGATGGCAGGGCGGTGCTCAGCAGCAAACCGCACGCGATGTCCATCCGAGCGCGTCCCGGTGGTATCACGCAATTGAACAACATCATCGAGTTACACGGCAAGCTAGCGATGGTGGTTAGAACATTATCAGATGAAGCCTTCCTTGAGCCTTTCTTCAAGGTGTTTGAGCTTGTTGATGAATCGACGATGGCAGAGTACGCTTACGAGTGGGAGGAGGTAACGAGTTTGGGCGACTATGCCATCTTTTTAGGGAAAGCATGGTCCAAGGCTGTGTATGTGTCATCTGTTGGACACGGTGGGTTGCGGAGAATTTGCATCTACAGTACCGATGATATGGTGTGCTCCACGTGGTTGGAAGATAATCGTCGCCATTTACATCCTACGAGTGATGATGCCATCTGGAAGATCAGATCATATGTAGTTGCTCGTGCTCCAGGTGGCATGTGGGTTCTCCCTCCGGATTTCTAGCAACCAAGAGTATAGTCTAGCGTGGCAACTTTGGCTTAGTATATATATGAGGTATTGAAGTCAACCTATACCATAAATTGAACCCTATAAATTATAAGAATAGTTGTAGTATATAAACTCACAGTTTATGT
This sequence comes from Triticum timopheevii, assembly GCA_963921465.1. Classification (NCBI taxonomy): domain Eukaryota; kingdom Viridiplantae; phylum Streptophyta; class Magnoliopsida; order Poales; family Poaceae; genus Triticum; species Triticum timopheevii. The sequence continues at coordinate 579,716,689 of OY997272.1, forward strand.
GGAGGCATATGTGCCTCGTTAAAATAGTCATTATCAATCTATAGGATGGTTGCAATATTGTGTTGTGACATATATATATACAAAAAATATGAATCATTCATTCTTGTCTTACTTTTGTCACTTAATGTTTTTGCCTATGTATCTCGACAATACATTTTGACTTTCTATGCAAAGATCAGTTTTGGATTCATGGCAATGACTTATATCATGCAATAACACATATAGAGATTCATATTGGATCCTTGTGTAATTCAAACAAGCACCTAGACAAATATTAATGTTACATGCCATATGGTTCAAGTACAGACTGTGTAGCATGACATACTAGTGGTGTTGGAAACACAAGCATGATGTCGTCGTCAAATCGGATGACCACCAGCAGCACCATTCGTAGCATAGGTCTGGTTGTCTGATCTCCCCGATAACCTCTTCCGGTTGGTCTACAGCCGCAACGTCGCCGGCCCGCTCAACCGCGTCCACTTCGCCGCAGTGTGCAGGTCGTGGCGAGCTTGTGCGATGACGTCGCCACATGCGGCGCCGCCCGTCCTCCCATGGCTCGTGTTCAGCGACGCCACAACATGATGAAGATGTACTGCCCCGAGGATGGCCGGTCCGCATGTCGCTGCCGAGCCAAGCGGTCGACACGCGGTTTGTGGGAGCCCATGACGGCGGCTGGGTCGCCATGCTTGGGAATGATATGCAACTCGCGGTCGTGAACCTCTTCTCCGGTGTTTCTGTGCCGCTCCCCGCCAAGAACATGTACAAACTCTGCCTAGGCAGCGGCTGGAACGACATCCGGAAGATTGTGTTATCAGAATCCCCCGCCTCAACCGGCTGCATCCTCGCCACCGTCACACCCCGACACCGTCTCGCCTTATGTAGGATTGGTTGTCCGAACAACAAGTGGACGGAAGGAGGACCCGTACTCGGGCTTGTGGACATCGTATTCTGCAATGGGCAATTATTTGGCCTCACAATGTTCGAGGAATTGGTCAAGTTCCAAATAGGTGTTGATCAAGATGGCAAGCCGATGGTCACCGGCGAACCCCATGCATTATCAATCCGAACAGGTAGCTGCCCTGCCATGCATCCGAAGAACATCGTTGATCTACATGGCAAGCCAGCGATGGTGGTGAGGACCTGGTCGTCATCATGTGAAGCCTTTGGTGGGCCTTTCTTCAGGGTGTTTCAGCTTGTTGATGGATCGGCGATGGGAGAGGAGTACCCCCACAACCACAAGTGGGAGGAGGCAACAAGTCTAGGTGACTACGTTGTTTTCTTGGGGATAATGTGGCCAAGGTTGTGTACATGTCGACTGTCGGGCGCGGTGGGTTGCAAAGAAACTGCATCTACAGTACCGATGACATGGTTTGCTCAACGAGGTTGGAAGATCGTGGTGGCCATTTATATCCTACAAGTGACGACGCCACGTGGAAGATTAGATCGTATGTAGTTGCTCGTGCTCCAGGTGGCATGTGGCTTCTCCCTTTGGATTTCTAACCAACCAAGAGTAGTCTACCATTGCACCTTTAGCTTAGTAGTATATATGAGGTATTAAAGCCAACCTTTTACAATAAATTGAACCCTGTAGATTATAGAAATAGTTGTAGAATACAAAGTTACCATTTATTTTGAGGTATACGTGACTTGTTAAGATAGTCATTATCAATCTATAGGATGGTTGAAATATTGTGCCGTGACATATATGTACAAAGATTATTAATCATTCATTATTGTCTTCTGTCGATTAATGTTTTTGGCTATGCGTTTCCACAATACATTTTGAAGTTACGCTAATAAGTTTTAGGTTCATGGTAATAACTTGTAACGTGCAATGACACGTACCATACCACATATATAGATTCATATCAGATCCTTATGTAATTCAAACAAGCACGTATAGCATATGCAAACATTAATTGGCTTAGAAAAGAAAATATAATTTGATTAGGTCAAGTAATAACACATTGAGTTTGTTGAGGTGGTTTTCAAAGAAGGCTGGGGAAAATCGGGAAAGCAGAAACAGAGGTGGAGCAAGGGGACGAAAGAAAGGGTTTCTAAATTAAGCACACACAGATGCTTACAGCTCAAAACCAGTGAAGAAATGCCTTCGGGATTGTGCTGCTGCTACAAGTTTTCAGTGTCAGTTTCGTGCTAGTCATGCCTGACTCTTGCGGTTCTCAGGCAATGGGTGTAAGCATTTTTGTTTGTTTGATTGAGGGTTTATTGCGTCATCTGACAGAAAATACTAGGGCACTTGATCATTAGCTCGATGATTTGCTATGGAAAAATTAGTTAGACTCGTAGTGTTGATGCATGCTTAAATTGCAGTGGTTCATGAGTGTCTCTGTAAGGTGCCATCTAAAGATGTTGGGTGTTCTTGCATTGCTGCTATGCTGCTACATGCTAGCACTACAAAGGATGCAAATGTTATCCATCAGTGAAGAGAATTCCAGCAAGTATTCATGCTGTCCATATAATTTAGTGTGCCATATGTTTTGGTACATGAATGGCATTCATTCATGTGTCGGACATCCTAAAGATCAAGTTGTTGGAGATCTGTCTGTCCTCCTTGGTTTGGTGTTCATACAGTAGAGTTAATATAAGCTCCATCATGTTTTGGCGTTCTAAGCTGTATGGTGTTGATATGTACATCAAGACATTGTGTATACAATCATCACAATCACATATTGTTATACAAGGAAAATGGCAAATCCATCTTCATGCATGGTATATCATTTCATACCTTTCGTGCTAACCCTATGACATTAAGACCATAACAAGGAGAGTCAACATTGATGTTTTGAAACCTTTAAATTGCAGGGAGAATACTGATGTTCATAAATCCAAAGCATTTCTTTGAGGCTACTGTAGACATATAACACAATATCTATAGGGTAATCACAATTATGTCTCTTTCCACAAGGAAAACGATAATCCATTGTCGTGTGCTAGTGTCTGTAGGGAGATCATTTCATACCTTTCTTACTAATCGTATCTTGTCGAGATAGTGGCTACTTGACAAGGCCTAGGCCGAGGATACCAAAGGAGGTACGGGGCCAATCCTTTTCCTTGGCTTTGGTCAGCATGGCTCTGCCCCAGGATGCCCACCCCTCCCATGGCATTCTCTTGTCCCAGCTGCTCCACCACTCCAGCAGCAGCTTCAGCCCTTCCTCCGCCTGCCCCTGCACCTCCTCGTACATCTCCGCGTTCAGGCACATCTGCGCGAGCACCAACCGTGGCTCCCCTACAAACGGGTTCTTGGCGATACTTTGCTGGAGCAGCTCCTCCACTTTGGACCGGTCTGTCACCTCCTCGTCGCTGCACACGGCCTCCCAGTAGAGGTCTCGCGCCACCTTCTGGTCTTCAGCGTCCAGCACCTTCGTGCAGCCGTCGAACACCGACGGTATCACAAGTGCGATGTCCTCGTCGCGTGTGGCAGCAGAGTTGTTGCCTTCTTGGCTAGTGTGTGCTCGGTGAGCTATGTATATCTCCTCTTCGCGAACAATTAGGCTGTAGAGCACACCCATGCGGGAGGTAGAGGTGGTCCAAAGGCCGCGCTTGCCTGTGCCAGGCCACAGTGACGTCTAGGTGTTGCCTCGGAACTCAAGGCGGCCGTTGGTGTTGTTGAACAGGCGGTCCTGCCTGTCGAAGAGCTGGTCACTGAAGTCTGCCATTGTCATCATAAGGAATGTCGCCGCTACCCGCCTAGAGAGAGCCACGTCTTCATCAGTCCTGCAGGGTAATAAGGATACACATCAGGTGCACAATAGCATCTTTTCTGAATTCCAAATTCTCATTTAGCTCAGATAAGGTGCAGCTACTAGTTTGCTTAGCAATTTCCCTTTTGCTTCACACAGTTGCCTAGTCTGCCAAGTTCAGAATTCTTTTCGTGTGTGCATTGTGGTGACTAGTAGTGAACCATGAATCCCTTGCAGATTAAAATTATTTCGACAGCATAGGTTTTCAGCAGATATAACGCGCCATACTTGCAGGATTGTAAAGACTATTCCAAGTTTTTCTCTCACGGCAACATGAGTGAGGTTTTTAAGTAGGCAAAGTTCCTCTGTAGCTCGAGCTCCACGGTACCCATTATCTTGTCCGTCTGTTTCACATTGAGATCTGTGCACCTGGAGCATCGTCAACATCATAACCTTTGCATGCAGTGATTAGTAGCTTCCATGGACTGCAGTACAGTGCACTGTGCATGCACGTGATGGAGATGGCTAGAGGCACAAGGAAAAGTAGAATAAACAAAAGGATTTTCGGTGGGATCTTCTGTGAACCCTATGCAGTTTTCTTGTGGCTTTGTGCACAAATAATCTCGAAAAGTATACGCCACAGCAGGTCCTCATCCTGCATGCTTTACTGTTTGAATGAGGGTGACGAGACATCACGAGAGAGAGTCAGAGATAAAGTTTTTATTTTAGAAAACTCGGCATACAGCACAAATGGTCGCCTCCCCTGACAGGCTGACACACACTCTCCTTTTTTTCTATTTCAGGAGCACCGAGCATATGATACTGTTGGCGCTGCGCATGATCTGTCAACATGCATGTCGGCCATAACTGTGCAGGAGATTAGTGAGTGCATCCTGCGGATGTACGGTTGACATGTCAGTGTCTTGCACATATCTCAACGCGGTACTCAATGGCCTAGATAGGAGGTCCCATGGAGCTTGAGCTATATCACTTGTAGAAAAGGGGGAAAAGGTCCAGGCCGGGTCAACCCATTAGTCCCGGTTCAGTCCAGAACCGGGACCCATGGGGGCATTGGACCCGGTTCATGAGCCCCGGGGGCCGCCCGGGCCACGTGGGCCATTGGTCCCGGTTCATCTGGACCTTTTGGTCCCGGTTGGTGGGACGAACCAGGACCAATGGGCCTCGCTCCTGGCCCACCATCATTGGTCCCGGTTGGTGGCATTAACCGGGACCAAAGGCTGCCCTTTAGTCCCGGTTTACGCCACCAACCGGAACCAATGATGTACCTATATATACCCCCTCGCGTAAGAGCAGAGCACACTGCTCTGTTTTTTCTGGCCGCCGAAGGGGAGAGGGCTTGGTGGTGCTCTAGCTCACCTCCTATACACACAAGGTGTTCGATGGAATGCTCGAGCCACACTACTTAAGCTTTCTCCATTTTTCTCAATATTTGTCTAGGTTTAGCGGTCCGTCACGCCCCGTCCCCGTCTTCACCGCTGTCGATCACTCGCGTCGATCTCATCGCCGGCACCACCGTGGTGAGCCTGTTGTTCTTATCTTCTTTCTGAAAGGAAAAAAAATTCTTACTTGTATGTTTAGATAGATACTTGTATTATTTTCTTACTTTTATTATTGCATCTTATATGGTGCAATGGTTTTGGTATCCGCCCCCGTCGGCCCCCCGTCCTGTCTATGATTCGGATGTGGTATATATTATCTTTTCATAACTATTGGTTCATTTATTGTTTATGAAAATTATGCTGACCAACGTAACATAGATTTTATTTGTTGAACTGGAAATTCCAACCGACCCTATTGTCGAGTGGTTAAATTTAGTTGAAGAAGAAAACAATTTCTTGAAGGAAAAAATAAGAAAAATTGAGTAGGAGAAGATGATATTGGAGTTGCATGTTGAGGATGTCTTGAAGGTGCATGTATCTTCTGCACCTCCAATCCTAGAGGGCATACGACCCTCTTTGTTGCGTATGTACTGCCGGGCAATTCATTATCCTTTGGAAGCTTCTTCTTCAATATTTCAGTAGCTTCTCAAATACTTTGTCAGGCACAGCATTCTCTGCCTTCCACTACAGCAATTCCAGTACGGTACCGAGCTTTGTGTTGCCATCTTCGCAATTGGGGTACAACCCTTTTTTGTGGTCCTCTAACATGCGATCGAACTTCAGCTTCTCCTTTTGACTTTCGCATTGCGTCCTTGCATCGACAATGACCCGGCGGAGATCATCATCATCGGGCACATCGTCTGGTTCCTCTTGATCTTCAGCAGCTTCACCCGTTGCAGCATCATCATGCACATCGTCTGGTTTCTCTTGATGTTCAGTAGCATCACCGTATTCAGGGGGCACATAGTTGTCATCGTACTTTTCTTCTTCGCCGTCTTCCATCATAACCCCTATTTCTCCATGCCTCGTCCAAATATTATAGTGTGGCATGAAACCCTTGTAAAGCAGGTGAGTGTGAAGGATTTTTCGGTCAGAGTAAGACTTCATATTCCCACATATAGGGGATGAACACACATAAAACCATTCTGCTTGTTCGCCTCAGCCACTTCGAGAAAATCATGCACGCCCTTAATGTACTCGGACGTGTGTCTTGAACCGTACATCGTCCATTGTTGGTTCATCTGCGTGCATTATATATAATTAAGTGTGTCAAAAATCATTACAGAACATCATGAATAGATAATTAAGTGACCAAATTAATAGAAGTTCATCATCACATTTAAACCAAAGTACATACATAGTTCTCATCTAATAACATAAAGCTCTGTAGAGCATCTAAATTAATTAAACCATACATTGAAACTATGTAAAACATTTCAATGCGAAAACAAATGCGATCATAATCGCAACTAATGTAACAACTGATCCAACGACATAATGATACCAAGCCTTGTTATGAATGGCATATTTTCTAATCTTTCTAATCTTCAAGCGCATTGCATCCATCTTGATCTTGTGATCATCGACGACATCCGCAACATGCAACCCCAATATCATCTTCTCTTCCTCAATATTTCTTATTTTTTCCTTCAAGAAATTGTTTTCTTCTTCAACTAAATTTAACCTCTCGACAATAGGGTCGGTTGGAATTTCCGGTTCAACAACCTCCTAGATAAATAAAATCTATGTCACGTTGGTCGGCATAATTGTCATAAACAATAAATGAACCAATAGTTATGAAAAGATAATATATACCACATTCGAATCATAGACAGGACGAGGGCCGACGGGGGCGGATACAAAAACCATCGCACTATATAAGATGCAATAATAAAAGTAAGAAAAATATACAAGTATCTATATAAACATACAAGTAAGAATTTTTTTCCTTTCAGGAAGAAGATAAGAACAAGAGGCTCACCACGGTGGTGCCGACGACGAGATCGGCGCGGGCGATCGACGACGTTGAAGATGGGGACGGGACGTGACGGACCGCTAAACCTAGACAAATATTGAGGAAAATGGAGCTTGAAGGTCGAGCTTGGAGACTAGAAAGCTTAAGTAGTGTGGCTTGGGCATTTCACCGAACACCTCGTGTGCATAGGAGGTGAGCTAGAGCACCACAAAGCTCTCTCCTCGCCGGCCAGGAAAAACAGAGCAGTTGGAGTGCTCTGCTCGCGGGCGAGGGGTATATATAGGCAATTAATTGGTCCTGGTTCGTGGCACGAACCGGGACTAAAGGGCAGCCTTTGGTCCCGGTTCAAGCCACCAACCGGGACCAATGGTGGTGGGCCAGGAGCGAGGCACATTGGTCCCGGTTCGTCCCACCAACCAGGACCAAAAGGTCCAAACGAACCGGGACCAATGGCCCACGTGGCCCGGCCGGCCCCCGGGGCTCACGAACCGGGTCCAATGCCCCCATGGGTCCCGGTTCTAGATTGAACCGGGACTAATGGGCTGACCTGGCCTGGACCATTGCCCCCTTTTCTACTAGTGTGTGTGTTTGGGATATATATATATATATATATATATATATATATATATATATATATATATATATATATATATATATATATATATATATATATATATATATATAGAGAGAGAGAGAGAGAGAGAGAGAGAGAGCAAGAGAGATTTGTGCGAGTGACATGCCCTCGAGTTGCTTATGTTTTGCCGAAATGTCGATTTGTTTCCGTTTCGGTGAATTTCGAGCAAACTCAATATGTCCTATTTTTAGACAAGGTCATGCCAAAATTTTATATATATGACTATGAAGCATGCATTATTTATTTTTTATAACCCTTTTGCTTGTTATAACGTTGAGTCGTTCATGAAGGTGAGTGGATGGAAGGTGGAGCAGTACATGCAATCCGCGGTGATGGACATGTATGCAAATAATCGGACTAGGATTAGATGTCCGTGTGCAAGATGCAAGGAAGGAGTCCTTTTGGACCCTTTTGATCGTGGCACTTTGAAGGCGCACCTGCTGATGAATGGTTTCATGGATGGCTATACTCAGCGGATAAGTGAAGAAGAAGATGATGATGAGGATGTCCACATGGCAGGGAATAACGACATGGGGCTAGACGAAGAGATGACCGGTCGACATGAAGACGATGGCGTCGGACATGTCGGCGGGGAAGAGTCCGGAAATGACGACGGCGGCGGAGAAGATTCCGGACACGGCCAAGAAGAGTCCGGACATGGCGGAGAAGAGGCGGCGGTCACGCCGCAGTCTTCGACGCTACTAAGTGTAGTCGTGCAGGACCCTCATGTTCGAGACCTCCTTTGCAAGAGTACGACTAGCGAGAGAGCTGCTTCTAGAGAGGAGGCCAAGCTGGCGCAACTTAAAGTAGACTCGAGGACTCCATTGTATGACGGTTGCAATCCCGAGGTGACCCGCTTGAGTTTCACGCTCGAACTTCTAAAGACGAAGGCCAAAAACAAATGGACAGACAAAAGCCTCGATGAGCATTTGAAGTATCTACATAATAAAGTTCTTCCCTCGGGGAACCTGTGTCCTACTAGTGTCGAGGAGGCCAAGAAAATCGTTTGCCCTTTTGATTTGCCGCACATTAGGTACCATGCATACATCAACGATTGCATCATTTATCGGGGGTAGCACGCGGAAAAAACCAGCTGTCCAGTGTGCAATGCTTGATTCCGGCAATTTTTGATTAGTCGAAAAACAATCCGAATGCACGGCCGGAGGACTTTCCCCTTCCTAGCTTTGTCGGGAGCAATTCGGCGAACAACACAACACCAGCACCTGCTCAAGCAATTTGGCTGGTTTATTTGCATACTACATTTGTGAGAACATTCACATGATGGTGTCCGAAAGGAGCACATCTGCTACACAGCTATGGGTGCCAGAACACTATTCACAATTTTTACATCATTATCGATATCTAATCACACAACTAATACATGCATATTGATTTCCTTCTTAAAAGTTGAATGAGGTGCGGGATAAGCTTCTACCGGAGGATTGCGTACGAGCAATTCAAGAGTAAATAGCGGGATTTTTGCTCGACCAGGTCATAGATCCCAAAGGAGAATACCATTATCCGCTATCGCGTGCAGTAATGCCTCCATGTAGGAGAAATTGTATATACCAAATTGTATATATACATGTGTATGTGTGAATGGTGGTGCGAGACATTCGATGATGTGTGTGTGTATATATATATATATATATATATATATATATATATGGGACAAATTTTTGCTACTACCGGGTGTAGTTACTCCCACTTTTGTTTCGTACTTTGTAGGTAGTATCTATCACATCGAAGAGTATGTACGCGTAGTATATAGTATATAAGAATGTTTAGGTAGTATACATACTACTTTTTTTGGTAGTATGTATCATATTTTGTGCATACTCCATTTCATGTACAAATATGTACGTATTTCACAAATACAATAAAAATATGGGCTCACTTGTAATTTTTTCATATAATTCACTTTGGAGTATCTTAACTATAGTATATAAACATACTAAAAATAATAAAGTAGACTATATATACTATCACATGGTATTATATGAAAAATGGGTGTAACTACACCCGGTAGTAGGATGCATTTTCCCTATATATATAGCTACACCCGAATGTAACTACCACATGGTACTAAAAGGTTTAGTGGGTTTTGGGTTTATATATATCGGCTCTACGAGAAATTACATTTATATATATGCATAACGTGTACAATATGTAGTATCGTAAAATACCAGCAAACGAAAAAGAATTAAATGGAAAACACAAAATTAAAGGAAAAAGAAATCATAAACCCAAAACCCACTAAACCTTTTAGTACCGGTTGGTGTTACCAAACGATACTAAAGGTCTCCCAGCCCCCGGCGCTGGCTCGTGCCACGTGGTGACCCTTTAGTGGCGGTTCGTGTTGAACCGGTACTAGGGGGAGGGGGGACCTTTAGTCCCCACCCTTTAATGCCGATTACAGAACCGATACTAAAAGGCCTTACGAACCGGTGCTATAGCCCGGTTCTGCACTAGTGGGATGGCAAGGTGGGAGGAGAGACGGAAAGAAAACCAGACGAAAAATGGAGGGGAGAAGGAAAAAAATTATGAAAACTTTAGGAGTAGATATAGATGAGTTTACTCAAGGATTTGCCCAATCTCATTCCTACCCACTGGCGGATTGATTTTAATTCTCAGGTCTCTCCCTTCCCTTATGAGTGGCATGGCAGAGCTCAACACCATTGTACTGGTGCGCCCAGCCGGCATGACCAAAATATGACATTGCAAGCAGTATAGAGATATTTGCATCCAAAATAATGCTGAAAAATATCAATCCATAGCAGAAAAATAATATAGCTCCTATTGGCTTAGACGAATCATATTATCATCCGGAGAATATAATATGCACTTGCAGACAAATACAGGAAGAATTGTTTACATTACACTGGTACAAGCACATTAACTCAATCTTGAACAAAGAAAGGTCTAAGCATAACAGACCACACACACGATTCATTAAGTTTCCCAAGAACCATGATTCTAGTGGTAGTGGATCGGAAATCTCAAATTGGCTGCGGGAAAGGAGTCACACTTACAAAAGATAGTAATGATACATGTAATAGATGTCTCCCCTTCAAGCTAATGGTGTCGGTGGCTGTGCCACTGGTTCCATGTTGCCACCGATGTGATTTATCAATGCAGCCCAACAAAGGATGACAACTGTGGGCCCAAGGTTAACTAGAATAGTGATAACGAATGAAAGTGCTGCCAGTGGGAATCTCCAGGCTATGGCTATCCCGTGGAATGTCCAGTTTCTCATGTTGACTGCTGGTATCTGAACACTATTCTTGATTGCCAGTTCCAAATTTTGGTACAGCAGTATGGTAGAACTTAGGACACATACTGCAATAGCAGTCTTATGAGCAACAGGAGCTAGCATTGCGTATGTACCAAGTACAAAGGCAACTGCCAAGTTTGTGACCGAAACCAACACGAAGCTATAGGCATATCCTATGTGCCTTTCCCGGCTCCGAGGGCTTATTATGGGAGACCCAGAAAACATAAGAGAAATTGTTGCCATGATGGAAGAAGCAAACGCAAGCGCATTGACCAACGTGAATGCATCAAATGCATACCTTCCAGCAAGTGTTGGTGTGCCTCCATTAGTATGATCATCAGCTCTATAACCTCCAGGGATTGCAAAACTTGCACCAAATGTCACGGTTGCAATTAGTACGGAGCCAATACATAGAGTTTGTGTCTGCTCTTGCACTTTATCCATTCTATGCGCTTCATCCTGTCTTGTTTGGGCAATATCATTTTCTTCAAGGTAATCCGGGCGACAAATACCCCATTTAGCACCAGCAGATTTCAGTGCTCGATATATTTTTGCTTCACTGTTCTGCAAAATAAAAAGAAATAATAGTTGAATCACGCAGGTCTTAACAATTATCATTAACTCAAAGCACATGCTTAAAAGTAAAACGATTGCCCAAGTATATTACCTGGAAGTAATATGGCTCTCCTTTGGGATAATTGCGGCGTGCTATATCTAACGGAGTCTCCCCTTTATCATTTGTTAAATTCAAGTCTACATGTTTATTCCCAAGCAGAGCACAAACTATGGTAAGCCTCCCTGTGTGGACAGCTAGGTGCAGGGCTGTGTTGCCATCATTGTCTTGCACATTCAACATCCATGATAATGATCGGGTGAGGCTAGCAAAACAGACTGTCCATATTTTCATTTTGTCAACGGCAACATGAAGAAATGTCCTTCCCCTAGCATCACGTAGACCAGCACAACTGGGCGACTTCCGAAGAAAAGCACAAATGGCCGCCGTCGAGTCGACGGATGCAGCCACGTGTGTGGGGAATGATCCATCATTGTCTGGCTGATACAATGCATCTGGATTGGCTTTCAGTAGGAGTGAACGTATGGTTTGTCGGTGTTTTTGCCGTAGCACAAATGCAGATGCAGCTAAGTGAAGAGGTGTACTTCCATTCTTATCTTCTTGTACTGTAAGGGCGTTGTTCCATGCTAACACCATTTTTGTAAGATCTGGAAAGTAGCATCTCAGTTATAATCAGAGAAAAAGAGTAAAAGGGTAAAAAAGAAAACTCTAAGAACAGAATCGCCTCTAAACTCTATGCCTACTCCATTTGTATCACATTAGTGCTTTGCGTACGCACTCTTTTTTAAGAAAGAGAGAAAATTCTCAAAAATTTACGTTCATACTTTGTTTGAGCCAGAAGTTTAATGTCACTAGCTTCATTCTTACAGAAATTGGTCAAGCTAGAAAGAAGGGATTTCCACAAGAATCTTCTCTTTGCACCACACATCATGAGAATGATATTGAACAAGAGTCAGCTCAGCCTGCCTCTTCCTTTGCTCCCCATTTTTAGACTTCTACAAGTCGATCTTCTTACGATGGAAATCACGAAAAAGATGATTCGTTCTTACTTCGTTCTTACAGAATAGTTGTAAAAGCCCGTCCTTTCACAAGATGTACGTCGATATATTTTCTCAACAAATTGCAAGTGCACATTGTAGTTGCACAAATGCTCTCACAATTCCTTGAAATGCATAAAATAATTATTTTCAACAATCATTCTACACGTTTCCTTGCTACGCATATCTATGATGATAGAATTGCCTAGTCCTCATTAGAGCACATATTTCTGAGCCCAGGCTCATCAACACCCGTGTGTGTACAGTAAATTCATAAAAAAACACGTTCGAAAAATATGAATTTTTTGGGCATCCAATTTGCTTGAGTACAAATTGGTGTGAAACTTTTTGTTGTGTTGTCACACTCGAGGACCTCGTGGAAAAAAAGATAAAATTTAGCTCTTAAAGAAAGTTTGAAAAGCTGCACTGCTTAGACTTGTTTTTTTATTGTCATGTGATCCTCGAAATGTCATTTGATTGTAAAAATTTGCACGCTCCTTGAAGACTCGGGCATCTTGGATACAAGAAAGTTCAGAATTTTTAGAATTTTTGTTTTATATTTTCTGAATTTAGTGTTCATAGGGAGCATCAGAGCCTGGGCTCAGATGTAGATTACCGAGTTCTCATAGTGTACTTGTCGTATATCCTTACACTAATACTACTTCGAATTACCATGGTTTGTTAATTTAAAACTGGCTGAATAATTTTTACACTGCCTCATTAAATTTTGAAGTTTCTATGTTTTTACATCTTTGACTTCATTTTGATTATCTGTTTCTTTTACCTTTTTCTTTGCAGAAGGGAGATCATCCTGATTTCACTAATGAAAATCAAGCTACATAGATTATGGTCAAAAGGATAAAAATGCTGAACTTAAGGACATAAAAATTCTTCTTACAGGTCCCACCGATAAAATATTTTGAACACAATAAAACAATAGCACTCATAATCCAAATGTATGCTAAATAGCTTATATCTTGCAAAAAGTGTGGATAGAAAAACTGTTGGTTAAACCAAGATTTAAACCTTGAAAATGAAGTGAGGGCATGTACCTTTGTCGCGGAGAACAGCAGCATGCAATGCATTTTGTCCATTTGGTCCAGAGTACGAAATATCCCCGCGGCTCGACTCGTAGATTGTTTCTGCAATGATTTTTTTTACCAGTAAGATGGCTAGATACAATGGAGAAGTACCATCCTTGGGAAAACTGGCCAACTGTGGATCCTCCTCTAGGAACAACTTGACCATATCATTGTTGCCTGAGCGGACAGCCTCGTGCAAAGCTGTCTCCTTGAGCTTGTTTTCTGTCTCCAGTAGGGCCTTCACTCTGCTAACATTGTTATCTTGACCTTTGGTAAGATCAATGAGAAGAGACACCATTTGTGAGTTCCCCGCTCGTGCGGCACAATGTAGGGGTGTATCTCCCCTATTGTTCTGCATGAAGAGCAAGTTTTTTGCCTTCATGTGGATGAAGGTAGCTTTGTTCAAGAAGTCCTTGCGATCACCATTGGTGGCGATCACATGGAGGAGAGTGTTGCCTCCAATGGTGACCGCGTTGAGGAGGGACTCCCTAAGAAATGCTTCTTCATCACCTGAAGCTCGATGCATCGTCGAACTTCCGATGGTCCATTCACTCGAGGCTTGATGGTCTTCCCCATTGAGAACTGATTCCAGATCCTGGAAAGAGCCAGAGCAGGCCGCTGCTAGCAACCGGGGATCCATGACCGGCAAGCGAGGCTTGGGTGTTGAAGTCTGGTTGCCTGAGGCCATCACCACTACCATGGTCGAGGGATCTGCCTTGTTGAGCACATCCTTCAACTCCTGGCAATGGTCACGACATGTGGCCACAACCATCTTGGCTTCCATGTTCACCATTGGAGCAGCATCCGCCACAATGGGTGAGGTACGAGGCTCCTCCCTGCTGCTTGACGCCATCACCAACACGAGGTACCCTTCTGGTTAGAAGGCTGGTTGTCAATGTGGGAGGACTGAGGACAGTGTGTTAGTGCTTGTTGTCCAGCCAACTCCTATTCGGGACACCCTTATGTAGTTGCACAAAGAGTAAAGTGCATTGTTTCTTCAAGGAGAGCAAAGGACGTGAAGTGCTGCTAGTGTGCCATGCATGGTCTGTCCTTGGCTGGCCTTTTGCTACAGCATCCTCTTTGCTTGCGGTTGGAGCTAATTAATTAAAGAAGAAAGATTGGATTGTCGCCCTATCTGCTTCTTCTTTTTCTTTTAATAAAGAAAGGCAAGAGCAGAGCTACACTTTCGTAGCGTTCTACTTTTACGTCTTTGTCACATGAATTTTACCCGTGGAAGAATCTGCACAGAGGCATGACATAACACGGCCAACGAAGAGGACAACATCCACTTAACAGAGACCTCAGAACCGAGCGTATTAGGCTGCAATCTTCTTACAAAATATTTCTCCAGCGATGTGCTTATCAATGTTTTGCATCGCTGTAGATTACTGGTTTTCATGTGATATACGGTCTGACATTAGAATAGAAATAGATGTCCCACATTGTTGAAAACATTCATCGCATGAGGACTTCTGACCCGTGTGCGGGAGACTGTCATTCTTGAGACGCACATGACCTAGAGTTCGTGTGCTATATACAAAAGATCACAAACGAAAAAGAAGCACTCATGTGCGATTTGGCATATGGATTGTAAAAACAAAGATGGAATTTGTCGCCCTACCTGGTTCTTCCTTTATCTTTGAATAAAGAAGGCCAGAGCAGCAGAGCTGGGCTGTACACTTTGGATCAGATACCTCCGTGGTGTGGTAAGGCATGCGAGCACAGCCAAGTTCGTATTTTTCGCTCGTTTGTTCACATGCCGAATAAAATTACTGGAACTTACTGCTGCCATCAGAAATGCGTTTGTAAGAAAAATCATTGTCAGGGTGATCTACTAGTACTATGCATTATGCACGTATTGCATGTAAAAAGACTTTCTTTCTCCACTGCAACCTCTGTACAGATTGGTCCGCTCTTACCTTTGCTTCAGCGACTACTACTAAGATACTAGTAAGTGTGCACGTGCAACGCACGTTTCTTTTAACGCAGAAATTATACTCTTTTACATGCAACATATGGCAGTGGAATTTTTTCTCTATCTCTGCTCTTATAAAACCCCGAGTTGGGGGATGATGGTGTGCCTGCCATCTTGCACTAGTAGAAAACCACCCATTAGACCCGGTTCGTAAGGGCCTTTAGTCCCGGTTCATGAACCGGGACTAATGGATCGTTACTAATGCCTCCACCCATTAGTCCCGGTTCAAACACGAACCGGGACCAATGTGCCTCCACGTGGCCCTGTGCGCCGAACCCAGTCAGGGGGCCTTTGGTCCCAGTTGGTGGCTCCAACCGGGACCAAAAGTCAATTTTTTTTACAAAAGTGGCTGCTTTAGGGGTTATTATTAGGTTGTTAGTATGGCTAGCTAATAGAGAGAAGTGTCCTCTCTTATATCTTCGTCCTTGGTTTATCAACGCTGCTGCTATGTTCATTGCACCCGCAGATATAACATGCTCATGCATGCTTGCATCATACATCATCATATATATATAATAACAAGTCCTACTAATCATGCATCATCATACAACTTCTACTCGTTATTAATAATAAGTCATACGATCATCATCCTCATAGTCATCGAACCCAACCCTACATAATTGTTCTTAGCACATGATCATCAGTATCAGGTAGGACCTAAACACCCTTCAGGTAAAATAGCATAAAACAATATAGACCCTGACTCTCCATTATGAAGAATGGCGATCATCCTGTCTCCAATTCTTGCCCTTCGCTGCTATTGCTTCCAAGAAGCTCCTTACGACTGTCCATACATTTTTTCCATTCTTTGATTGTTATGTCTCCACTTCTTTTAGAAACCCGGTATGGACAGTTGAGATTCGTAGGACGACCTGGTTGTATGTTCAAAACATGAAGGCTACCATGCGTATACATCAGATGAGGCACACAATCATTCGGGATTATCGGTTGAAAAACATAGTAATAACTACGTAGTTAGCAATGATGTACTAGTTTTAGAAGTGTGCAAAAAGATGCACGGATGTTGTAATAGTAAAAAATAATCTTACCAGGGTATCTCCATGGTAGTTACCGTAGTTCAACACGTGCACTAGTGGCACGTATTGACCATAATGTTGAGGAGTTTGATTGTAGATATTGTAATTCTCAAGATCAGTACAAAATCCGACCAGATGATTTTTCTCCTGATTAGTTAATTCGGAGCCTTCGGTGTAGTACGTTCTGTCTACCATCTTCCGCACATTCTTTGAAGAATGAAAATAAGCTGTCAATGGAGATAAGTTGTCAACTATATATTTTGAAATAAACAATATAAATTACTTAATAACTATGTTTAGCTCACATGAGGGAAGAATTGGAGGTGTATCCACAAGGACCCAAATCGAAGGTCTCTCTTGCTCGATTGTAGGATCACCAAGATCGATGGTGACAACCATACCCTCATCAAGACCATACATCTTGCAAAATGCATCCCAATTTTTGCAACCAAAATGGGTTACATTCTGAGCATTGTACAGCTTTACTTGAAAATCCACACCATGATGGGTACTTAGGATAATTTTTTCGTTTCGAAACTTTCATGGTCTTCAAAACCCATCCTCTCCAAGACATAGCGTCTTGCAAACCTAGTCGAATTGGAAAAGATGAAAAATACACGTTAAAATAGTTGAAGTCATGCTTAATTACGAAAAAAAACTATGGTCGTCGTTGCGTACCGTATGAACATCGCAGGTCTCTTCGAGCTTAATGCTGAAGCGCCGATCTTCGTCCAGCTCAATGAACCTGTCGCAGATGCCTCGGTCGTCGTGGCACCAGTCGCACTACCCCGGGCGGTTTTCGTCGTCCGATGAGTACGACATTTCCGGCCTACGTTCATAATTCAAATATTAAACTAGATCATTATTATTAATCACGGGTTGACTATCGATGATCGATGTACGTAGCTCCTCTTTCATTCCCGGATGCATTATTATACCAAATTGTCTAGCACACGGGAATGAAGGAGAACTTATCCAATATGAGCATTCAATAAGCAAAACCAAATCATAAAATAAGCAAAACCAAATCATAAAATAAAGTATAGTATTCAAATTAGCATGCATTCAATAATTATAAGCAAAAGTACATCATCTCTTGGTGTCCGTACATTGTCGAATATTATCATTAATACAACTAGAACCGTAGCGCCCGACGGGCATCGACGCGGGCGGTGGACACCCAAAGATAAGGAACCATCACAGAATCATAGCTCCAGTGAGATCCCTGAAGAACCTGCCAGGTATTGTCGAACCTCCCCTCCAATGCAACCATGTAGCGACGGACGTGCTCGTCCTCCTCGCTGACACGGCGACGTACCACCTCCGCGGTGTCCGGATGCCTCACCACCGTCACTGGCCCACGCGACCGCCACCAAACAAGGATCGGGTCAACAACGGGCTGCCTCCTCACCAACCTACGTCCCCCGGAAGGTAGCACCTCCCAATACCAACCCAGCGGAGCCCAGTCCCGAACATGGCCCTGATAAAGCAGACCTCCACCGCCGAGTCGACGGCGACGAAGATGCGGGATAGGCATCGCCGACGTCGACGCGGGAACTACTTCTATATATAGTTAAATAAAAGTAGTTTTATTAATTAAATCAACTATCTAGTTCAACTACTAAGCACTTATTATAAATAAATAAGTAGTACTTACTAAAAACAAACTACTTCTATATATAGTAAAATAAATTAGTTTATTAAATCAACTAGCTAGTTCAACTATATATAAACTACTTCTTATTTTTTTCGTTTTTCTAAATACTATGAACAAAAAAATCATTAAAATTCTGTGAACAAAATTAATTACACAATCTAAATATCACCAAAAAAATCTATTAACAATAATATCACCAAACATGCATATTCAATAATAATATCACCAAAAAAATCTATTAACAGAAAAAAATCTAACATAATATGAACAAATTAATTACTACACATATCTAATCTAACAAAAAAATCTAATTAATCTAACAAAAAAATCTAACATAATATGAACAAATTAATTACTACACATGTAATCTAACAAAAAAATCTAATCTAAAAAAAATCTAATTAAATCAACTATCTAGTTCAACTACTAAGCACTTACTATAAATAAATAAGTAGTACTTACTAAAAACAAACTACTTCTATATATAGTAAAATAAATTAGTTTATTAAATCAACTAGCTAGTTCAACTATATATAAACTACTTCTTATTTTTTTCCTTTTTCTAAATACTATGAACAAAAAAATCATTAAAATTCTATGAACAAAATTAATTACACAATCTAAATATCACCAAAAAAACCTATTAACAATAATATCACCAAACATGCATATTCAATAATAATATCACCAAAAAAATCTATTAACAGAAAAAAATCTAACATAATATGAACAAATTAATTACTACACATATCTAATCTAACAAAAAAATCTAATTAATCTAACAAAAAAATCTAACATAATATGAACAAATTAATTACTACACATGTAATCTAACAAAAAAAATCTAATCTAACAAAAAAATCTAATTAAATCAACTATCTAGTTCAACTACTAAGCACTTACTATAAATAAATAAGTAGTACTTACTAAAAACAAACTACTTCTATATATAGTAAAATAAATTAGTTTATTAAATCAACTAGCTAGTTCAACTATATATAAACTACTTCTTATTTTTTCCTTTTTCTAAATACTATGAACAAAAAAATCATTAAAATTCTATGAACAAAATTAATTACACAATCTAAATATCTCCAAAAAAATCTATTAACAATAATATCACCAAACATGCATATTCAATAATAATATCACCAAAAAAATCTATTAACAGAAAAAAAATCTAACATAATATAAACAAATTAATTACTACACATATCTAATCTAACAAAAAAATCTAATTAATCTAACAAAAAAATCTAACATAATATGAACAAATTAATTACTACACATGTAATCTAACAAAAAAAATCTAATCTAACAAAAAAATCTATGAACTGCATATCAAAATTCCTACACATCTAACCTAAAAAAAATCTATGAACTACAAAAAGATTCTAAAAAAAATCTAACAAAAATAAAAAAATGCTCACGTCGGCGTCGAGGCGGCGCGGGGCAGGGGCGACGACGGGCTTGGGGCGGCGCGGGGCAGGGGCGACGAGGACGGCGGGCTCGGGGCGGTGACGGGGACGGCGAGCTCGGGGTGGCGCGTGACAGGGGCGACGGCGGGGGTGGCGACGACGTCGGGGCGGCACGGGCGCGTGATGATGGGGCGGCGCGGGACGCGGGCGGCGACGATGTGCGCGGGCTCGAGGCGGCGGGCTCGGGGCGGCGCGGGGCAGGGCTCAGCGGCGACGGCGACGAGGAGCAGAGGCGTCGGGGCGAGAAAGAGATGGGTTTTGGCCAAAACTGCTAAGTCCTGTATATATAGCAAGAGCATTGGTCCCGGTTGGTGGCTCCAACCGGGACTAATGCCTCCTTTAGTCCCGGTTGGTGCCACCAACCGGGACCAAAGGCCTCTTTTCAGCAGCCCAAAGGGCGAGAAACGAAGACCTTTGGTCACGGTTGGTGGCTCCAACCGGGACTAAAGATGAGCATTCATCCCGGTTGGTCCAACCAACCGGGACCAAAGAGTGGCATTGGTACCGGTTGGTGCCATGAACCGATACCAATGGATCCGTGTAACTACTTTTTTATTTTCTGCAGCTATTTTTTTGTTGATTCTTCCTGCAGCTGTTTTTTTAGTCCCACCTCGCCAAGCGAGAGGCACTCGCAGCTGTTTATAAGCCCTGAGTGCAGAGACGATGACGAAGAGGCTCAATGCTCCTGTACGTTGGTTAGCTTCAAGCCTTGAGGAATACGGTAGACTGCACAGAGCTATGTGCAGTGCAGTTGACACTATTCCGAAAGGCTTGAAGCAAATTAACGAGCATTGCGCCTCTTTTTTATTTTTAATGACTTATTACAATTCAGAAATAAAAAGAAAAAAATAAATGTAGCAAAAAAGAAAAAAAAACTATATAAAAAACCACTCAGAAATAAATAGAAGAAAAAATAATTTTGATTAACTTTACTAAAAAATAGCATAGATCAGATCTGTTCTGACCGTTGCAGCCGGCGATGGTAGTCATCTCTTCCGTCAGAGGTGGTCGGTCTGAGGCTGGGTGTTCGGATCTCGGGATCCGTCATCTGGCACCAGCTGCGAGTCGGGGAGACGTAGTTGCCGGTGAAAACCGAGCTGACGGCGGGCGATGGCGGCGTTCCATGTCGTTACCTTGATGAAGGCATCGCCGTGTGACTACTGTTGACCCACTCGTATTGCTCTGGGGGAAACCCTAGGATCTGGTGTTTCAGACCGGACGATGGCAGCACTGCGGTGTTGTTTCGCTCTTGGGAGCATTGTTTTGTGGAGCACCGCTGGAAGTCAGAGGAAGGAGGTGGAGCGGCTTCGTCTTGCACGGAGCTTCGGTGGAGCTGTCAAGTCATGCCTGGCCGACAGGTGCTATGCTTGGTCATGCTTGAAGCAAATTAACGAGCATTGCGCCTCTTTTTTATTTTTAATGACTTATTACAACTCAGAAATAAAAAGAAAAAAATAAATGTAGCAGAAAAGAAAAAAACTATATAAAAAACCACTCAGAAATAAATAGAAGAAAAAATAATTTTGATTAACTTTACTAAAAAAATAGCATAGATGCTTATTTTTAATGACTTATTACAACTCAGAAATAAAAACAAAAGAATAAATATAACAGAAAAGAAAAAAAAACTATATAGAAAACTACTCAGAAATGAATAGAAGCAAAAAATAGTTGTGATTAACTATACTAAAAAAGGAGCATATACGCTTATTTTTAATGGCTTATTACAACTCAGAAATAAAAAGAAAAAAAATAAATGTAGCAGAAAAGAAAAAAACTATATAAAAACCACTTAGAAATAAATAGAAGAAAAAATAATTTTGATTAACTTTACTAAAAAAATAGCATAAATGCTTATTTTTAATGACTTATTACAACTCAGAAATAAAAACAAAAGAATAAATATAACAGAAAAGAAAAAAATTATATAGAAAACTACTCAGAAATGAATAGAAGCAAAAAATAGTTGTGATTAACTGTAGTAAAAAAGGAGCATATATGCTTATTTTTAATGGCTTATTACAACTCAGAAATAAAAAGAAAAAAATAAATATAGCAGAAAAGAAAAAAAATTATATAAAAAACTACTCAGAAATGAGCATAGATGCGCTTATAGAGGAAATTCAACTTAAATTCATAACGAATTTCAAGAGAAATCCGTATGAATTTAGGCTAAATTCCCAATATAAGGGCATCTATTTTCATTTTCAGAGGAGCTCAATAAGGCAGAGAGGGAGGGGCTTATAAACCGGTCCGATTCCCCTTCGGTTGGCGAGGTGGGACTAAACTCTGGCCGCAACGAGGACCAACCCTTTAGTCCCGGTTGGTGGCATGAACCGGGACTAAAGGGAAGCCTTTGGTCCCGGTTCAAGCCACCAACTGGGACCAATGGTGTTGGGCCAGGAGCGAGGCCCATTGGTCCCGGTTCGTCCCACCAACCGGGACCAATAGGTCCAGACGAACAGGGACCAATGGCCCACGTGGCCCGGCCGGCCCCCGGGGCTCACGAACCGGGTCCGATGCCCCCATTGGTCCCGGTTCTGGACCATTGGCCCCTTTTCTACTAGTGTTGCAATATAGACCGTTCGATCTATATCTGACGGATAGAAAGCAACTATGACAATTTTGCAAAAGGATGCCGGCACCTCTCTCGTTCGTCCTTATCTCCCAACTTCATTGTTGAGTAATAAAAAAAGGAAGCCTGTGGAACAATCTGGCATGGTGGCCGCTGCCAGCGTCGTTCATCCCCATGCCTCCGCTAAGTCCGACCATCAATCACGTGCATCTTGATGTTCCATGCAATGCACGTGCATCTTGCTAGTCACACATTCTAAAATAACATATACTCATGCACATCAGATAATATTATTTTTTATCGTTAAAATAAACATATGGAAGTGGAAATCTCATTTAATTCATCTATTTCTCCCCATTCCAAACAAGTAATGCAACAAATAAATCACAATATAACATTAAAATTCAATTGCAAAACTTAGTAATTTACTTTTTTGTTTTCTCTCTCCTTTTTTGTTGCCACTTGGGTTCCGTAAAGAGTGAAAACGTTACAAAAGTGTTAGTGTTAAATAATCCTATCCAAGCGTTATTATCATAAAATATTTGCCAATGACCTTTAACACTTTAAAAAAATCGCTGCCAAGTGATCAGATGCAAATACTTGTAAAACTGGAAAAACAAATTCATGGCATAAAACTCAAAAATAATGTTGGAGAAAACGTAAGTATAATCAAAATTGAACTGAACTTGACAAAATTTAAAATCATAACCTTTCTATGGTTGGCAATGGATCATTCTATATAGCAAAATTTATCTATTTAGAAGCGGCGGACAAAATATCTACCTACTCCATGAAATTTAACATCCAAAGACCACAAGATGACTTGCATGATTACAAAATTTGATATAATAAAAATCTTAATAGTTTTATAAAACTTCCAAAATCATCGTGATTGAACACCTTTTTTAACCCATTGTGAAAAATCGCACGCGCACAGCCAAACTGTATTGTACAAAGTCCGACCCTAAAAACAAACCAAATGACCAAAAAAGGCTAATTTGATTAAAAAATGAATTGGACAACGCCCAATGCTACATCTGTAATTACGACTTCACCAAAAGGGCTAAAAACCAACTCAAAAAAGAAAAGAAACGAAAAAACCTAAGAAAAAAAGGAACACTTGACTCTTCCTCTCAGTTCTCCTCACCTCGTCACCTACCTTCACTGCCCTTATCACTTCACTGTCTCCCCACTTCTCCCTGTGGCCACAAGCCCACAACTCTCTCTCTCTACCTCCTCAGGTCGCCCCTCCTCTTCGTCTCCAAAGCCGACGCGAGGTCTCGCACCCCCTCTCCCCACTCTTCTCCAAACTTCCTCGTCGAATCGGTCTCTGAAGTGCCCGAGGATCCGCTCGATCTCGGCATGTTCGCTGGCTGACCCAGTGCTAGGCGTGGACGAAGGCCGACGCGGAGGCGCGGGACTTGTCTCCACCAGATTGGCAGCCATGGCAATCGTGCATCTGAAGCTCCGCGGCCCGGCTCCGTGCCTTCCTCTCCGTCTCGCTCGCCCGGCGCTTGGAGCGTCTTCTCGTCGTCGGCTCCCACCACCCTGTGCGTGCGGCTGTGCTGTGCCCTGCCCTGCCCAGGTGCGGCAGTAGTGCCGGGGTGGCTGGTCCCCTGCAACTGCAAGCCGGCGCCGGTTGATGATCTATTCGCCACTCCAGCTTTCATATATTCTTAGTTCTGATTTGAGGTACTCCCCATTCCCCACTTTTGCTAATTCCTTTTTTTTGCGAAACACTTTTGCTGATTCCTAGTTGCTATTCATCACTGTACAGTACATATGTAGCTCAGTATCTTAGGTTTAAGTATGAGAGTCGCTTTAGAATCGGGGAGGAAAAAAATAGAAGTTGGAGTAAGCTGTTCGATTAGACGTTCTTAACTTTGCTGCAACAACTGTTATGAGTGGAATTCTAGTTAGTTAATATTCTTGAGGCAACCATGCTGTCATAAAGTTGATTGATTGGTGGATTTGAATTCTGGGTGGCTAGGGGCATTGTCAGGAGCTAGGGACCAAGACAGATGAGGTTGATTTGGCTTGATTCTGCCAAAGAAATTTACTTCTTCTGAAAAGACGGAAGCATGTTTTTAGAAAGTTTATGGTTAACTTTCCAAATCCGAGATTTATAGCAAAGCGAAGAGACAGGTTAAAGAATGAATAATTGATATAGCACAACCTTCTAGATGTATTTCTTCTTGTCCCGGACTCCCGGTTATAACATCAGTGCTTTTGCAGGCATACAAGGAATGGATAGTTAAGACCATGGAAGAGTCGTCGAATTTGTTCCATCATAAATTTTTGGAACTCTGGAATAAACATAAAGATGTGAATGGGGAGGCATACCTGCCTGCCATATACATCAACCCGAAGCTTTTGAGCGTTGTACAGAAGAAGTACTTGACAGTTTTACTTCATGATAGTCTTGGATTTTGTTCGGTCAGAATGATCAGGTACTTACTCACTTAATTTCCGAATATACCAGTTATTTGTTCAGTGTATTGGTTCGACTCGGTGATACATCGAAGCTTCTCTTTACCTGAAATGACTTAAGGGTGTAATAAGGTAGTCCAATGCATGGGTTTCATATTTCAGTTCTTATATGTTATCCTGTTTTCATAATGCTATGCAGTTAAAAATAAGAATAAATAGCTTACAAAATGCACCTTGTTAAGAGCTCAAAATCACATTTGGCTCAGAAGACCAGCATACCAAATGTACCCTGCTAAGACTCTGCACATATTCTCGTGCCTTAAGCATGATTGCGTGACTTCGGACTCTGACTAAAAGTACTCAACTTTCGTTGCCTATACTTGCTCTTCTCCGTACAGGAAAGTTTTTGGAATTTCCTGTACGGACAAGAATGTATGACTGTACTGTCCAAAAAAGATGTGTACGGCAAAGTATGTGTGACTGTATGGTACACTTTGGCTATCTTAAAACCTATTTAAATCTGGTCCTGATATAGTACTTTTTAGGTCTTAGTTTGGCGTTTACCAGTAAACCTACATTTACACTCTGCATATGGCAAAATGTTTATGTAATTACACTGTGTAAGTGTTTGACTGGTCTCACATCAAAGCATAGTTTGAGACATTTCACTGATGAGCACATACATATATATAAAGTTTGCACATAGTCTGTTCAAACCGGGAGGGATACAGGGATTTTTTTTAGATGAGGACAAACCTGCTTGCAAATCCTAGCTCTGCAATTGATTCTACCTGAATGTACTTTAGTAGATCTTCTCTTGTAAAATCCAAACTGTTTCCGAGCCTATACATTTACTTTCCTATTTTTCTTTATCATGCAATACTTATCCTGCAGCCATCTAATATGAAAATTTTATAATAGAAGATGACCTCATTTATCTACAGAAAAATGAAAACTGTTGTAACATTTAGAGCATTCCACTTACCGGATTTTAATTCCATGTGCTTGGATGCATATTTGATAAATCATCCAGTCTTTTCGCTGTGGCACCAACAAATGAAAAAGTATTAGCATCACAAGCCACAAATAAAAAGAAAAACAATCTTATTTGAGAAGATGGGGTGGTAGGACTAACTACAAACCGTAGAAGTGCTTTTGGAACGTCCACTCATCTCTGCCTTGATGAGAGATTCAGGATAGGACCAACTATAGTACTGCTCTCTATCCCTTTGCCTTTTTATTTCGTTAGGCTCTGCAATTCATGACACAGTTTAGCAGTTGAGCAACAATCGAGTGACTGCACCACCTGCACATGTTATGTTCTGCAGTTGTGTGACTGCCGATTGTCCGGTAGCCGGCACCTGTGTTACAATGTTACTGCCATCAAGGACGGCAGCAATATGCTTATTTTGCTCGCAGGTTGGACGTTGTCGCTTTAAAATGTCCTCTCTATTTTGTGCATACCGCTCCCTTTCCATTTGATTCTTTATCTCATTACGGTCTGCAGTTTGAAGAATAGATCATAGATCATTATATAGCAATAAAACTGGGCCATATATCATGAAGTTGATCATCATTACCTTGTGATACAGCCAGCTGGGTGTGTGCCCCATTGATCTCGGCTGCGGCAATTTTCTTCTGTTTATAGACCTCACGCCATCTCTTATTAATCTCATCCCTATTTTGTGCATACTGCTCTCTATCCCTCTGCCCTTTTTACTTCTTTAGGGTCTGCAATCAATGACACAATTCAATATTTGAGCAACAAAACTGAATCGGGTGCTTGGGTACTGATCATCACCCAACTGTTGGGTGTTGCTTATATCCTGGCACGGGGTGAGCGTCCCGTCGGGAGTGGTCGGGACCATACACTGTCCTTTAACCCTGTGAATATCAAGAATGTTATCATACAACTGTACCTGAAGGAATAATGCAACATGATGTAGTAGTTGGTAATACCATTCATCTAGGTCTCTTTATGGGTGTGTATTTATTTGTGTTCATGTTACTTGTAACTAAAGCATTGGACGATCCATAGGCAGATTGGCAAGGCTTTCAGGTGAGGTCAGTTACATACTGAAGAGCATGCACCTGTGTTGGCGACGAGCACGTCAGCGCGGCCGTGGACGAGCGCCTCGGCGGCTGCGCCTGTGATGGCGAAGAGCTCGTCGTCGTGGCCGTTGTCGGGTGACTAGCTAATTAAAGTAGTTTATTAAATCAACTAGCTAGTTCAACTATATATGAAGCACTTACTATAAATAAAATAAAGTAGTACTTACAAAAAATAAATTAGTTTAACTATAGTTCTATTATTTTTCTAACTAATTATATTAAACACTTTCTCTTCTTATTTTTTCCTTTTTCCTCTATTCTAAATATGAACATATTCATAATGATTTATATCATTCACAATTTTCCTATACATACACAATAAGTTGACAAAGAAAATACTATGAACAAAAAAATCATTAAAATTCTATGAACAAAATTACAACAGAAAAAAATCATAAAAATTCTATGAACAGAAAAAAATCATAAAAATTTGACATATTCGATCTTTGCATATATATGAACATACAAACATGCATATTCAACAATAATATCACCAAATAAATCTATTAACAGAAAAAAAAATCTAACACAATATGAACAAATTAATTACACAACATGAAAAAAAATCTAACAGAAAAATCTATGAACTACACATCTAACAAAAAAATCTGTGAACTACAAAAAAATCTAAAAAAAATCTAACAAAATCTAACAAAAATCATAAAAAGTTGCTCACGACGACGGCGACGGCAACGGCGACGGCGACGGCGAGGTGCGGCGCGGGGCGGGTCGGGGCGGCGCGAGCCGGGGCGGCAGGGGACGGCGGCGTCGGGGCGGCGCGGGCCAGGGCGGCGCGGCACGGGGCGAGGGCTGGCTCGGGCAGCCTGCCGGCGTCGTGGATGGATTCGCCGCCGTCGGGGGAGAGGAGGAGGAGAGATCGAAGTGGGGATGCACGGTTCTGAAGTTTTTCTAAGTGCTACTTATATAGCAAAGGCTTTGGTCCCGGTTCGTGGAACAAACCGGGACCAATGCCCCCTTTAGTCTCGGTTGGAGCCACGAACCGGGACCAAAGGCCTCTTTTCAGCATCCCAAAGGGCGGGAAACAGAGACCTTTGGTCCCGGTTGGTGCCTCAAACCGGAACAAAAGAGAGGCATTGGTCCCGGTTGGTGCCACCAACCGGGACTAAAGAGAGGCATTGGTCCCGGTTGTTGCCACCAACCGGGGCTCTCTCTTCCGTACTGTAGATAGCTTGGAGTTGTGTGGGGTGGTGTAGTTGTTCTCAACATTCTTGAATCTTGCCATGTGTGTGTTGGTGTGAGTTGTATGAGGTTTGTTGTAACTGGATCGTTGCTTATAAAGCGGGGTGAAAGCCTTTTTGGTATAATATTAATATTATTACTAGCCATAATGTAGATGCATGTGCTTTATAATAAAAATGGTCGTTCTTCAGGATTCAGGAATAAGGGTAGAACCTCCTATTAGTGACAAGGGAATTTAATGAAGTAATACAAACATTTGCGACTTAAAATAGAAGGTTACTAAATGAGTTAAATAACATAATTTCTTGGAACCAAGGGAGACCTCCCGAGCTTCTATGTGGAAGATTTTGTTAACAACGGCAATATAAACATAAGTGTTGGCCCATCCATAGTTACATATCTTATTTGACGGAACATATATACATACAGGTTGTTTAAACAAGAATACACAAACAGGTTGCGACTAACGGTATTCAGTCAAATTGAGAAGGCGCTTTGCTATGTTTGTCGCCGATGGTCTTTGATCCACATCAAGGCTAAGACATTCAACAGCGATCCCTGCCAAACTATCAAGAACCTCCAAATCTTCGGCTACTGCAATATTCTTGTCAAATAACTGAGTTGCTTTCTTCTCCTTTTTGTATGCTTCAAGGAAATTGGTCACTAAGCTACCACCGTCAGAATGTGTAGTTTTCATCCCACTAATAAGCTCCAAGATAACAACTCCAAAACTGTAGACATCACTTTTTTCGGTTAGTAGGCCTGTTCGTAGATACACCGGATCCATATAGCTCATGTCACCAATGATAGATCCCGTGTGTTGTTTGTCTCTCGCAATCAATCTTGATATGCCAAAATCTGAGATCTTTGGCATGAACTTATCATCCAAAAGTATATTTGCTGGTTTCACGTCACCATGTAGGATCTTGGTATTGGTTTTTGTGTGCAGATAAACCAAGCCATCTGCTGATTCTGCAGCAATACTTAAGCGCAGGCCTAAGTTGAGAGGTACCTTGCCATCACCATGAAGGATGTCGTCCAGGCTACCATTGGGGAGAAACTCATACACGAGAATCGGGGCATCGACTTCTAGGCAACAACCTATGAGCCTAACGATATTCTTGTGAATGACTTGAGACTGAATGATGACTTCATTTGCAAATTGTTCATTCTCTAGGATAGTTCCACTAATTGGCTCTTTCAATGCGACTTGTTCATTAATAAGAAGGCCCATATAAACTTTTCCAAATCCTCCTTTTCCAATAAAATTGCTACTCTTCAAAATTGGCTTGAGCTTCTCCTTTTCGAAAAGTTTTATGAATTTTGCCTTCTCTAGTACATGCCCACCATTCTTCTTATAAAATTCTCTCGTTTTCCTTTTCTCTTTGCGAAGAAGAATAAGGAATGATAGGATTGCCATTAAAGAAATACCCCCTATTCCACCTAGAGGGACACAAGAAAAAATGATTTCAATCACTAACTTTCCAATAACTAATATTTCTACAAAACAAAATACATAAAGAAAGCAGTTATTTTAATAATTTATTCTGATTTTTTTCACTATAGTGATCTATACAGAACACCCCGTGCAAAATCAGCCTATATGCTGATTAATATCAATTCATTTTTGAGTTGGTGATTAATATCAATTCCTCATTACTGCCACATATGAACATATGTGTCTTCTTTAGAGTCGCCAGCGTGGGAAACTAGGCTGACTTGAACAATGCTTGCCTACATATAACACACACTTAATATTTTGACTGGAATATTCTCTACAAAGAAGTAACGATTGGTAACATGGGGTCCAACTATTGGTAACCATAAATATTTGTTTTCTACTGATAAAAGCAAAAGCAGTAAACATATATCATTAGCATTTTTAATAGTCTCCTGCACGTCCAACTCAAACCCCAAACACCACTACTACCACCAGATAGTACCTACCCAGTTCTGTTTGTTATACTGAAGAATATATCTAACACTAGTCACGTAGGAGTAACATAGGTAGTAACATGCATACTCATGTAATGTCAACTAAGCATATTAGTGACATGAAATACTATTAAATAAGGAAATAAATGGTGTGGAAACATATTATGTTACCATCACATTGCGCTTCCCAAAAGAAAATGAGCCTACAAGCTAATAAATAAAGTCTACTATGTCGTCTAGCTACAGAGAGTAACATACACTAGACATACACATATCCCTAGACTATGTTTTTTTAGGATCATCCCCAGATTATGTTACTACGTTCATAATGGGTAGTAACATAAGTGTGATGTCATGCAAAGGTTCATTTATTAGGTTATAGACTCATATTACATTGGGACATGTAATGTTACAGTAACTAGCTAAGTTACTCAAACTACCTCTCTCTTCATTAATTCATCGCCATATAAGCAAATTTGTTGAGTTGGGCTCGATGTTACTGCTGAAGTTACTCCCACTGTGACTAGTCTATGACACTTTGCACTACAAAGGTAGTAACTTAGACTAGTGTTGTACGCATGACATTAGTATTACTACCCATTATGAAAAACACGTGTTGATTATGTTACATTAATTGTGTATGATGAATTATGTACGTAATAAAAAGATAAAACAAAACAAATTTTTTTTTCAGGTAGATTGGGATCATGTAATACTAGTACGTAGATGCATGGCTGTAGTAGATTAAGTAAATAAAACTAAGTAATTGGGTGGTGCAGTAGCTTAATTTGTGCTTACCCACAATCACCTTTGCTGGTAGTGGGAATTTATCCATGCAGGTTCCTTTCATGCCGTCGACTTTCATTCATAGCTTGCATGGACAGTCATAGCCTTCCAACGTGTTTTTGCATATCCCGTCACTAGAGCATGGATACGAGTCACGGAGCTCAGGATTTAGCTCTCGGAGCTTGCACTCGTCGATGTCTGTAAAAGGGTAAAATTAAAAGATAGTTTGTCTGTCGGAGTTCAAAAAACTTTAGTTAACACTACTCCACCTTGGCATCCATCAGGGATGTAAGGATTGCCGACATAGCCCTTGCCACTAGTCGCATTCTCACAGTAGCTGTTGCCGTTGACGCAGGCGTAGTCTGGAGGTGGCTGCTAGCCTTTCAGCGGACATGATCCGTTCGTTATGAAGAAATCAAGGACAAATGGGACGCCCCTTGGAAATCTCTTGGGCAGCACAGCATAGCCGTACAGGTCCGGCGTGGCGAAGTTGTACCGTGACTTCACCACCACCATAGCGTAGGAGCAGGGAGTGGTCTCAAACATGGTGTTGTTTCTTCCAGAACGGAACCACAGGCCAAACTCGGGGACGGGAAATGCTTCCGGCAATTCGGCCTCGCAACAGCCCCGCCCCGTGCACGACCCGTTGGCTGCGAACTTGAGGAATTGCGGCAGGCCCATCAGGTCGGAAATGCAGGTGAGAGTGAATTCATTCGACGAGTCGCCTCCTCTCAACGGTGACCACAGGTTGCTGGTGACCATAGGCTCGATTCTCCAGCCGACACCCATGAGGATGTTGCGCGTCACCGACAGGAGAAACGGGCCCAACCATACCTGTTGACACTTGGAGTAGTAGTCGCTTTCATTTGGGTTGCACACAGATGAGACCGCGCCGTATGCATGCGCCTCAGCCTTTGCAACTGATATATCGATGAGCTCCAAGGGCGTGTTATTGCCTTCTTTATGCCAATCCTGATGGTACCACCCTTCCTGCACTAATTAATTCAGGGTCCAATACTAAATACAGCATTGAGTAATTACATAAAGCTGATTAATTAATTAATTACCACATACACCATGTTAGAGTACTTCTAATCTTGTTGCAGGTATAGTCCATGGTTTGTTTAGTCTTGTCATGCACATGGTGTTGTGTTTGTTGGGTCATAGTGCTTCAGTAGAGTCATGCATGCATGTTTATCTTTGAGGTCTGTTTGCATGTAGCATGAGACGTGCCAATTCACGGTCGAGCCATCTTTTCTTGCTCGTTGTTTCGGTCACTTGCCAGACTCAGATCGTGGGATGGCACGATCAGACCGAGCTTCGGTAGGTGGGTTAGTTATGCATGTAACCGTGAGCTTGGCTCCCAAGGATTGATAAGAGAGGAGAGAAAGAAAAGCCGTAAGCTGTTACTCGGCACAAAAATCTAATAAGTTATTTTCCGTGTGGTGTTCCAGGTGATCGCGTGTGTGTGTGTAGCTTCAGCCTTAGAGCCAACAAACTATACAGGCAGGCACTGGCATGCTCTATCTATCATCTACCTCAATTTTTCTTTATCTTCAAGAAGAGAAAAAGCCTACCTCGACAATTCTGTCATAATACTCGACGATCCGCTGGTATACTCCGTTGTTGGCAAGGTAGGCGCGATGGGGATTCGAGGAGTCATTGCAGGTGACCTGGAAGCCCTCACGGAAGCAGCCTGGCTCCATGCCAAACGGGTACGGGATGCTTATGTTGCCGCACTTGTCGGCGCAACCCGCACGTGTGATCCGCTGCTGCTCATCTTGTTCAGCAGCAGCAGCCTCCAGGATCAAGTGAGTCGCCGCTGAAAGGAGGAGTAGGATTACTGGGAGCGGCTGGGAATGGAATTGCGAGGGCGTGGTCATGCTGGCGTATGTTTTGCGCTCCCTTGTAAGCTAAATTGGTCTATTATACGGACGCAAAGCTAATTAAGCTCCGTCCAGGCTTAGTGAGTCGTCTAGACTTATATATTGGTAGCGCCAACGGTTGTACTATACCCTCTGCGTCATTCTCTGCTAGTACTAGTACTAATCTTCATCTTCTCCTCTCTTTTTACTATAAGACGCTTGTTTATTTGAAGTGGCCGTTCCACAAGCAACAAAAGAATGCACCTAACTGGTCAAGAAAGAAATGTGACACCTTTGCTAAAAGAAAAGCTGGAAGACGTACCATTGCAATGAAATTGCCGCCTTCTCTTTCTAAAAGGGCTCTGATTCTCTGCTTTAGAAATGCATCTTCGTATGATTTGGTTCTGTCCGCCACCATCTGATCGAGGAACACATGTGATCGATTGAGGAGGTGATGATGGTGGCATATAGGTTATGGAGGAGGTGAGCATGACGGCATTTGCTCCTAGCCCCAAAGACCGAATGTGGAAAAAAACTTGGGTCTGTCCTCCGTGATATGGTGTTCATACAATGTTGGGTCTGGCTTCCATGATTTGGTGTTCATACAATGGAGTCAACATAGATTGCTGATGTTTATTCTGTATATACATAATGGAAGCTTTTACTACTCACAATCTCTGCATCATATGATGGATACAACCTAACTTATTTACATCGTTTATTACATAGTTGCTCGAAACAGGCTTTCGGCCCCCTTTATAATAAAGGCACAAACGGCCGAACGATACATAGTGATGAGGAAACCCTCATACAAGCAGGTCGAAACGAAAGATAAAAAAGGCAGCAGGCAAATGGCACAAGTGCCACTAACCCTATGCCAAACATGAAGAGCAGGATAGGCCACTCCTAGCGCACTTCAGCCAAGACAACTAGAGAGGATCGGAGCCGAGCGGCCAGGAGAAACCATCGTGCAACAGGGACCCGAACAAACCGAGCCATCTCTGGAGATGGCCGACTCATCGTCGAGACAACCCCCTCGCTCCGGGCCATGGAGCGCCGCTCCTACCAAGAGATGGTAAGGACCGAGAACGGAAACCACGAGGACACGTCTAAATGATAGGCCGTCATCACACCTCCCCTCGCCAGGAGCAAGGATGCACTATGCCAGCGAGACAGCAAACCCGACGCCAAAGCCATCTGCAACCGAGAGGAACCGAGGGTCCACAACGACGCCATCAAGAGGGTGATGACACCGAGAGCCACCGTCGTCGAGTCAAAGTGGTGGACTAGGATTTTCACCCCGGACCCCTGGCACCTTGAGGGGCCCCAAATCAACGCCCCCAAGAGGGAGGCAACATCCGTAGGTGCCGTTGTTGCCGGTGCCGAGCGCAGAGCTTTCGCTCGGACCCGCACAAGCGCCACCTGCGGACTCAAGGTTGCTGGCCCACCCCAAGAGGGGAAGCCACGGCCTTTGCGCTAGGCCTCCAGATCCAGACCAGGGGAGCGCCATTGCCGAAGACACGACGCCACCAGGGCTACCCGCCTCCCCTCCCCTTGCTACCCACATAGCCAAAAGAAGGCGCCACCACCGCCCTCCGTAGAGCCACCCGTGCAGCCTCACCATCCAGGGCCGTCGCCCCGACATCCAAGACGAACCCACCACCAACAACAACGCAACATGACAACATAGGATAGGCAGCCGGACACGGACAACGTCAGAGCGGAACCACTGTCGGTCAGGACCGGACATCCCCGATGCCAATCCACACGCAAGGAGCTCCACCTCGGTCGGGGCGCGGATCATTGGGTCAACCAGCATCGTCGCCTGGGCAGCCCAATCAGACAGGCCGCTGGAGCGGTGGGTCTCCACGGGCCGGATCTGGTCCAGCACTCGAGTCCCTCCACAACCTAACCATAGGTCCACCACACCACCGGCCTTTCCGTTTATTACATAGTTCCGAGACAAAGATATTGCTGAAAAGAAAGAAGGACCAAAAACACATGAAAGGACGAGAATGTCAACGAAGACGACTATAGAAAAAAGAGGATTGAGTTCTTGGGGTGATAACACATATCACCCACAAAAAAATTGCAGCCAAGGAGTGAAAACAAGGCGACACGAGAGACTGCCCAGAATGATATGTTAGTTCGAGTGCTTTCTATTCTACTCTGCTATGCTTGACATTGTTTCGGTGGGGGGGAACTTTTTTTTGGGTGGGGGGGGGGGGGGGGGGGGGGGCATGCCACACTAATATCACAATTTCTGCATGTTTTTGTTTTCCCACCATATGCGACATAACAAGTTGAAGCTATTCCTCAACTTAACTTGTAAACTGCTGGCTTCAGTCTCATCAATGAGCGCACAAAAAGTCGCTTTGTTCTAGTAGAAATCGGAACCACAGCGCTACCTAATCGACGCAAAAAAACGACCCCCCCCCCCCCCCCCTCACCATGTTGTATGCAAAAAGCATGTTGAAAAACAATAACCAAAACTTCTGAGTAAACTACAACCCAGCTATCTCTAAACACTGTACATCTTAGAAAACAAATCAAATAATGTAGATGGATCCTACAATGACTGTGTTAGCAATTATGTGATGAAACCCGTGCGAGCAATATCCTGTCAAATCTTAGGCTCTATGTGCATGTACTTCTTAAGCGATGAGAGCTACCATGAATAGTCTGTCCTTTTTACTTTGTCTATCTAGCTGTGTTTTCTCTGTTGCATTTCAACTCAGTTTTTTTTCTTT
Source organism: Triticum timopheevii (assembly GCA_963921465.1). NCBI lineage: Eukaryota > Viridiplantae > Streptophyta > Magnoliopsida > Poales > Poaceae > Triticum > Triticum timopheevii. The sequence goes on from OY997272.1 coordinate 579,752,166, forward strand.
CAGTTACTTTGTCAAATCTTTCAGTTTCTTTCAGTTACTTTGTCAAATCTTTCAAATCTTTCAGTTTCTTTCAGTTACCTATCAAATCTTTCAGTTACTTTGTCTATCTAGCAGTTTTGTAGGCACATATGCTTGATTTCAGCGCTGCACAGTTGGACCTCTGCTTTGCTCAGACTGCTAGTGTTCTCGTGATCCTCGGTCATAGTTCTTCCCTATTTCTCACCTTCAGGCAATTTTCAGTTAGCTTGCACGACAACCACCTTTATAACATGTAACATTTCTTACTGTAACTTACTTTGATTTGAAATCATGTTTTAGATTTGGGACATCAGATGATATTCATATCTGTAGTTTAGCATTGAATTTTCCTTCGGTCTATTATCATTTTTTGTTAGCTCATCCCTAATTTCCTTCAGTTTGTGAGTCTCGGCATTCACTAATCAGCTCTTCAACTTTTTCTTTTATCAGTCGTCATTTTTTATTATCAATGTCTTTTTCTTCAATCAGTTATCTCATTCTTTGATCTCTTTTTCGAAAGAGGGTGGATTTTATTTGCTCAAAATGGATCTCTTTTTCGAAAGAGGGTGGATTTTATTTGCTCAAAGTGGAGCATCTAGAGGATACATAACACAATGAGCACACATCCGACCTTTGCATAGTTAGGATACACACAGCCAACACGAACACACACACAGAGATACGCCAGCAAAATAGGAAAGTCACATAAGACCAAAGCTATGTGTAGGTGAGAAAAAAACTCGAATTGATTAGATCCGCGATCGGCAAACTATAACAATGACCATATCCGCACCGATCATCTCATGACATCACACGAACGATGATGTTCTTCAACAACAACACCTTCACGAAGGGAGCGGCACTCAAGCGCCTCTGTCACCGGATCCAACCACTCAGGGCTAGTTTCTAGGTTTTCACCCTGAAGAACCAGTCCGAGCATATCGGAGCAATGCCTTCAACAAGGTAACGATGTAAAAGCATCGCCATTGGCAGGTATATATAACCAGCTAGTGTCAAACCTATGTTTTCACCCTGGAGCTCGAGACCGAAGTCAGTCATGCGTTGTGACCACCACTTTTCCGCAATCAGCTATTGCATGCGACGTATGACCGCAGCCACTGCACCACCATCCCTTCCCGTCAAGCCGTCATACGTAGTTTGCATCTTGCCATGATGTCACCACCGGATCTGAAGGGAGGAACTCCACTAAGATCTTTCGGTGGCCACCGCAATCCTGTAGTGAGGTCGACAACGCAGACCGGAGTGGTCAACAAGGACAAGGGGCCAACATGGAATATGCACTGGTCACTACATCTACCGCTAGGTAGGCGACGCCATCGTTTCCAGGAAGCGTTGCTGGACATGTTTGCCGGACCCTGACTATGCAAGACCCTTAGCCTGCTGACACCACCATGGCGTTGGAAGGTGAGGAGAAGCAGACGACAACCACCTCAGGGCCTCACGCTGACAGCCCTCCATGGCCGGATCTGAGCGAGAGGATCCTATGGAGAAGGTAGCCAGAGAACCGGCTGCATCCCGCATGGATGCCTCCAACCATCACAGGATGGATCTGCCGCTGAGAGGAATGGAAGAGCGAGAAGATGTCCCGCCGCCACTGGCGCAGCCGACCGGCGACGATGAGGAGGGGAGGAACGAGAGGAGGAGCCTGAGGTGGCGAGGTTGGGCGGCCGCCCGTGTCGCCCAAGCGAGCGACGCGGGGGCAGTTGCGATCTTCTTGGATCTTTGCTCTTTCTTTCTCCATTTCTTCCCTGTTTCCCTCTGTCTTCAGTCTCTCTTTGTTCACTTTCTTCCTTCATTTCTTGCTCTCTTTCTTCAGTCTTTTTGTCTTGTCATTCTCAGTTTGTATCTCAACCTTGTCATTCTCAGTCGTTGCCTTCATTCTCAATTTTCTACGTTAGACAATCCAATAATACAGACTGTTTTTTCGTTTCTGTCGCCAGCAAGATGTTGACGCAACTCATGTGGATTCCACACGCGTACGCCTGGCTAGGTAGGCCTAGGTATGTACGACGGATCACCCCTCAACGACCAACTATATACTACAATTTTTTCAAGAGAATTTTCGATCTATTCATTTTCAATCATGGTACAACAAACATGAGAAATAATAAAAATTTAATCCAAATCCGTAAACCACATAGTGACAACTACAAACACTGAAGCGAGCCGAAGGGACGCCGCCGTCGTTGCCTCTTCATTACTGGAGTCAGGCAAAACTTGTTGTATTACACAGTTGGGAAGTTATCGTGCTAAGCCCTCATAGGACAAGCATAATAGAATAGCAACCGCCGTCGATGAAAAGTAGCGTAGATCATAAGGATCCAACCTGAAAACACATAGAGGTAGATTAATTATGACTAGATCCGAGCAAATCCATCAAGGATAGACCCGTCAGAGACACACCTCCACACGCCCACTGATAAAGCTAGACACACCATCTGAATAGGGGGTAGGCAGGGAGAACCTTGTTTCATCTTCTGGAAGTCGTCGTCTTCTTGTCTTCTTGAGCATGATATAAGCCTTAATAAAAAATGATGAAACAACTAAAAACAAAGCCATCCTGCTGACAAGGGCCGAGATCCACCGCGTCCGCAATGGTCAAGACCACCCGAGATGAGGGAACCTAGACTTTTCTTGAGGAGGAGAAAAAATCGTTTTTTAACGTAACGGCCTCGGTCATACGTACAGAAAATCAGTTTCGTGTGTCCGACTCCACCGATGCAACGAAAGACTATATATTGTAGTACGCCCGTATATGCAGTTGATAGCTAAACCCACGGAACCCCTATGCGGATGGCCAGCGGCGGCGCCGTACCTTCACACGGAGCACGTACTCCGTCCATGGCGACGTCGGTGCAGTGGACAGATCTCCCTAACGATCTCCTCCACGTGCTCTTTGTTAGGGTCGGAGGCTTGCTCCACCGCGTCCGCTTTGCCGCGGTTTGCAGGCCATGGCGGGCCGCCGCGATCGCCGCGAGGCACGCCGGACTGCCCACCCTGCCGTGGCTCATCTTCAACTATGGCCTGGACGACAAGTACTGCAACATGAGGAGGGTATACTGCCCCGAGGACGATGGATTCCTGCACTTCCCGCTGCCCAAGGCGCTCATCGGCAAGACGTTTGCGGGAGCGCACGACGGCGGCTGGGTCGCTGCGCTTGGCGATGACACACATCTTGCGATCGTGAACCTCTTCTCCGGCGCCGAGGTGCCTCTCCATGCAAAGGACATGACGACATTCTACGCGTACAAGAAGGTTATATTCTCAGAGTCCCCCACCTCAAGTGGCTGCATCCTCGCCACCATCACCACCCGAGCTAGTGTTGCCCTCTGCAGGATTGGTTGTCCGGCCAAAAGATGGACGGCCAAAATATTTAATGGGCCACGGCTTGTGGACATTGTATTCTACAATGGAAAACTCTATGCCCTCACCAACTTGGAGGATCTGATCAAATTCAAAATAGGTGTCAACAAAGATGGCCGGCCGGTGGTAACTGTCGAGCTGCATATGCAAATTGGTAGCCGACCTCTCACGAGGGCAACTAACATTGTTGAGCTGCACGGCAAGCTGGCTATGGTGGTGAAACGTTGTTTTTATGACAACACCTACCGCAAGCGCTTCTTTTTCCATGTTTTTGTGCTTGTTGACAACTCGACGAAAGAGAACACTCTCACCCTCAAGTGGGAGGAGGTAACAACCTTGGGTGATTGGGCCTTGTTTTTTGGGAGAATGTGGACCAAGGCGTTGTGTGTGCCCGCGGCTGGCTGCGGTGGGGTGCAAAGAGGTGCCATCTATGCCGACGATGTGACGTACTTGACGAGTTTCGACGGCCATGGTGATTGTGTATTTCCTATGAGAAACGAAAGCAGTGAGCACGCCATAAAATTTGTAGGACCTTATTCATGTTGTCACGTTCCATGTGGCATGTGGGTTCTCCCTCCTGATTTCTAGCTGACCAAGAGTGGTCTAGGGTATCATTTTTTAAAATTTATTCCTTATTCACAAGGTAATTTTTAATTTATTCCTTATTCATAAGGTAGTTAAGCTCTCTAACAAAGAATGGAAGTGTATTGAAGATCAAACTTATGTCATTCGGTGTTCGATTAATTCTCATCAACTCGGTGCTCATGAGTATGCCAATGTTTCTCTTGTTTTTTGTTGAGATACATGTAGGGGTACAGAAAAGACTGGCTTTCTATCGATCGCGGTTTTTCTAGCGGAGTGATGAGTTAAAACGAAAATATAGACTTGCAAAGTAGGATATCATTTGCAGGCCTAAAGACCAAGGCGGTCTTGGCATTGAAAATTTAGAGGTGCAGAATAGATGCCTTCTCAGCAAGTGGTTGTACAAGCTATCTGTAGAGACTGATGCCACATAGGCTCAGATTCTGCGTAACAAGTATCTTCACTCTAAAACATTACCCAGGTGATGGTCAGACCAACCGATTCACCGTTTTGCAAGGGATTGATGAGAGTGAAATCAGCCTTCTTCCATAGGACAAAATTTATCGTTAATAATGGTACTTCTACGAGATTCTGGGAGGATACCTGGATAGGGGAGACGCCTTTAGCTATCCAATATTGTTCACTAGTGAAAAACAGACCTTTCATCCAACGCATTAGTGCCGGTCTGGTTTTGAACCGGCACTAATGTGCCCATTAGTACCGGTGCACCGATGCAACGAAAGCTATATATATTGCAGTGCGCCGGTGTATGGTACCTAGCCCTAGTACGTACGTACGGCTGCAGTTGATGATAGTCAATCAAACCTAGGGAACCCTACGTACGTGGACGACCAGCAGCAGCGCCGTACCTTCACACAGAGCACGTACGTACCCTTCGATGACGCCACCGGTGCAGTGGGCAGATCTCCCTAACGATCTCCTCCACGTGCTCTTTGTTAAGGTCGGAGGCTTGCTCCACCGCGTCCGCTTCGCCGCGGTATGCAGGCCATGGCGGGCCGCCGCGATCGCCGCGAGGCATGCCGGGCTGCCCACCCTGCCGTGGCTCATCTTTCACAATGGCCGGGACGACAAGTGCAACATGAGGAGGGTATACTGCCCCGAGGACGACGGAATCCTACACTTCCCGCTGCCCAAGGCGCTCATCGGCAAGAGCTTTGCGGGAGCGCACGGCGGCGGCTGGGCCGCTGCGCTTGGCGATGACAAACATCTTGCGATTGTGAACTTCTTCTCCGGCGTCGAGGTGCCTCTCCACGCAAAGGACATGAGCACATTCTACTCGTATCAAAAAGTTGTCTTCTCATAATCCCCCGCCTCAAGCCGCTGCATCCTTGCTACCATCACCACCCGACACAGTGTCGCTATGTGCAGGATTGGTTGTCCGGCCAAAAGGTGGATGGCGAAAATATTTAATGGGCCACGACTTGTGGACATTGTATTCCACAATGGAAAACTCTATGCCCTCACCGACTTCAAGGACCTGATCAAATTCAAAATAGGTGCAAATAAAGATGGTCGGCCGGTGGTAACTGTCGACCTGCAGATGCAAATTGGTAGCCGACCTTCAACGTGGGCAACTAACATTGTTGAGCTGCATGGCAAACTGGCTATGGTGGGGAAACAATGTTATTTCGACAACACCTACAGCAAGCGCTTCTTTTTCCATGTTTCTGTGCTTGTTGACAAGTCGACGAAAGAGAACACTCTCACCCTCAAGTGTGAGGAGGTAACAATCTTGGGTGATTGCGCCTTGTTTTTTGGGAGAATGTGGACCAAGGCGTTGTGTGTGCCGGCGGCTGGGTGCTGTTGGGTGCAAAGAAGTGCCATCTACGCCAACGATGTGACGTACTTGACGAGTTTCGACGGCCATGGTGATTGTGTATTTCCTATGGGAGACGAAAGCAGTGATAACGCCACACAGAGGATCAAATTTGTAGGACCTTATAGTGGTCACGATCCATGTGGCATGTGGGTTCTCCCTCCTGATTTCTAGCTGACCAAGAGTGGTCTAGGGTATCATTTTTTTTAATTTATTCCTTATTTACAAGGTATTGATAAAGGTCAATTTATACGATAAATTGGACCATAAAGAGTGTGCAATTAGATACAATATACATCGTCACATATTTTTTTGAAACGAAGATGCACGAAGCGTCCGGCTTTAAATTAATAAAGCCCCAAGGCAGCATCCACAAACAGTTCCAAACCTTACAAACCATAAGGACAGAAGTTCCGTGGGTTCAACGTCCCGGCAAAGGCAGAGTTGCAACTAGCTAGAAAAGCAAAGAACATAAACGCGCAACATAGCAGAAGACAACGCAAAAGACTCTAGCGTGCTGTCCTTGATGCCTCGATTTCACCATGCACAACTTGATCTGCTCCATGATCTCGATCTTACAGTCCTCGTCACGCTGCTTCCCAAATGGCGCCCAAGCCTGTAAGAAAATGTGGCATTTGAAGAGAATATCAGCTGGGTGTGCAGGGAACTTGTGTTCAATGGTAATTTTGTTCCGCACCGTCCAAAGCGACCATAGCAGCGCCCCTACGCTACGCCACAACAACCTCGCATTGGCACCCCTATGTGCCGTTAGCAAGGTATGTAAGTCGTCGCTTGTTTGCGGGTTCCAATTCTGCTTAAAGGTCTCCCTAACTGCGCTCCACGCAAATCTAGCTAAACAACACCCGAAGAAAATGTGGTTAGCATCTTCCCCGAGGCCGCAAATGGCGCAAGTCCCATTCGTAGAATATGTAGGAGCCAATATGAGCATCTAGGTTCCGCTATTGGTTATTGACCGGAAACGTGTCTCGGTCATGTCTACATAGTTCTCGAACCCGTAGGGTCCGTACGCTTAAGGTTTCGATGACATTTATATTATGAGTTTATGAGTTTTGATGTACCGAAGGAGTTCGGAGTCCCGGATGAGATAGGGGACATGACGAGGAGTCTCGAAATGGTCGAGACGTAAAGATCGATATATTGGACGACTATATTCGGAGTTCGGAAAGGTTCCGAGTGATTCGGGTATTTTTCGGAGTACCGGAGAGTTACGGGAATTCGCCGGGGAGTATATGGGCCTTATTGGGCCATACGGGAATAGAGGAGAGAGGCCAAAAGGAAGGAGGCCTGCGCCCCCCCCCCCCCCCCTCTGGTCCGAATTGGACAAGGGGCGCAGCCCCCCTTTCCTTCTTCCTCTCCCCCTCTTTCCCCTTCTCCTACTCCAACAAGGAAGGAGGGAGTCCTACTCCCGGTGGGAGTAGGACTACCCTTGGCGCGCCCCCTCCTAGGCCGGCCGCCCCCTCCCCCCTTGCTCCTTTATATACGGGGGCAGGGGGGCACCTCTAGGGACAACAACAGAAGTTGATCTTCGTGATCGTTCCTTAGCCGTGTGCGGTGCCCCCCTCCACCATATTCCACCTCGGTCATATCGTTGCGGTGCTTAGGCGAAGCCCTGCGACAGTAGAACATCATCATCGTCACCACGCCGTCGTGCTGACGGAACTCATCCCCGACACCCTGCTGGATCGGAGTCATCGAGCTGAACGTGTGCTGAACTCGGAGGTGCCGTACGTTCGGTACTTGGATCGGTCGGATCGTGAAGACGTACGACTACATCAACCGCGTTGTCATAACGCTTCCGCTTTCGGTCTACGAGGGTACGTGGACAACACTCTCCCCTCTCGTTGCTATGCATCACCATGATCCTTGCGTGTGCGTAGGAAATCTTTTGAAATTACTACGTTCCCCAACAGTGGCATCCGAGCCAGGTTTTATGCGTTGATGTTATATGCACGAGTAGAACACAAGTGAGTTGTGTGGGTGATACAAGTCATACTGCTTACCAGCATGTCATATTTTGTTTCGGCGGTATTGTTGGATGAAGTGGCCCGGACCGACATTACGCGTACACTTACGCGAGACTGGTTTTACCGTCGTGCTTTGCACACAGGTGACTAGCGGGTGTCTGTTTCTCCAACTTTAGTTGAACCGAGTGTGGCTATGCCCGGTCCTTGCGAAGGTTAAAACATCACTAACTTGACGAACTATCGTTGTGGTTTTGATGCGTAGGTAAGAACGGTTCTTGCTCAACCTGTAGCAGCCACGTAAAATTTGCAACAACAAAGTAGAGGACGTCTAACTTGTTTTTGCAGGGCATGTTGTGATGTGATATGGTCAAGACGTGATGCTATATTTTATTGTATGAGATGATCATGTTTTGTAACCGAAATTATCGGCAACTGGCAGGAGCCATATGGTTGTTGCTTTATTGTATGAAATGCAAACACCCTGTAATTGCTTTACTTTATCACTAAACGGCAGCGATAGTCGTAGAAGCAATAGATGGTGTAACGACAACGATGCTACGATGGAGATCAAGGTGTCGCGCCGGTGACGATGGTGATCACGACGGTGCTTCGGAGATGGAGATCACAAGCACAAGATGATGATGGCCATATCATATCACTTATATTGATTGCATGTGATGTTTATCCTTTATGCATCTTATCTTGCTTTTATTGATGGTAGCATTTTAAGATGATCTCTCACTAAAATTATCAAGAAGTGTTCTCCCTGAGTATGCACCGTTGCAAAAGTTTTTCGTGCTGAGACACCACGTGATGATCGGGTGTGATAGATTCTACGTTCAAATACAACGGGTGCAAAACAGTTGCACACGCGGAATACTTAGGTTAAACTTGACGAGCCTAGCATATAACAGATATGGCCTCGGAACACGGAGACTGAAAGGTCGAGCGTGAATCATATAGTAGATATGATCAACATAGTGATGTTCACCATTGAAAACTACTCCATCTCACGTGATGATCGGACATGGTTTAGTTGATTTGGATCACGTGATCACTTAGATGACTAGACAGATGTCTGTCTAAGTGGGAGTTCTTAAGTAATATGACTAATTGAACTTAAATTTATCATGAACTTAGTCCTGGTAGTATTTTGCAAATTATGTTGTAGATCAATAGCTCGCATTGTTGCTTTCATATGTTTATTTTGATATGTTCCTAGAGAAAATTGTGTTGAAAGATGTTAGTAGCAATGATGCGGATTGGATCCGTGATCCGAGGTTTATCCTCATTGCTGCACAGAAGAATTATGTCCTTAATGCACCGCTAGGTAACAGACCTATTGCAGGAGCAAATGTAGACGTTATGAACGTTTGGCTAGCTCAATATGATGACTACTTGATAGTTTAGTGCACCATGCTTAACGGCTTAGAATCGGGACTTCAAGGACGTTTTGAACGTCATGGACCATATGAGATGTTCCAGAAATTGAAGTTGATATTTCAAGCAAATACCCGAGTTGAGAGATATGAAGTCTCCAACAAGTTCTATAGCTAAAAGATGGAGGAGAATCGCTCAACTAGTCAGCATGTGCTCAGATTGTCTGTGTACTTCAATCGCTTGAATCAAGTGGGAGTTAATCTTCCAGATAAGATAGTGATTGACAGAATTCTCTAGTCACCATCACTAAGTTAATAGAACTTCGTGATGAACTATAGTATGCAAGGGATGACGTAAACGATTCCCGAGCTCTTCGTGATGTTGAAATCGATGAAGGTAGATATCAAGAAAGAGCATCAAGTGTTGATGATTGACAAAGATCACTAGTTTCAAGAAAAGGCAAAGGGAAAGAAAGGGAAACTTCAAGTAGAATGGCAAACAAGATGTCACTCCCGTGAAGAAGACCAAAGTTGGACCAAAGCCTGAAACTGAGTGCTTACACTGCAAAAGAAATGGTCACTGGAAGCGGAAATGCCCTGAATATTTGGTGGATAAAAAGGATGACAAAGTGAACAAGGGTATATTTGATATACAGGTTATTGATGTATGCCTTACTAGTGTTTATAGTAGCCCCTGAGTATTTGATACTTGTTCGGTTGCTAATATTAGTAACCGAAACAGGAGTTACAGAATAAACAGAGACTAGTTGAGGGTGAAGTGACGATGAGTGTTGGAAGTAGTTCCAAGATTGATATGATCATCATTGCACACTCCCTATACTTTCGGGATTAGTGTTAAACCTAAATAAATGTTATTTCACATTTGCGTTGAGCATGAATATGATTTGATCATGTTTATTGCGATACGGTTATTCATTTAAAGTTAGAGAATAAATTGTTATTATGTTTACATGAATAAGACCTTCGATGGTCATACACCCAATGAACATAGTTTGTTGGATCTCGATCGCAGTGATACAATTCATAATATTGATGCCAAAAGATGAAAAGTTAATAATGATAGTGCAACTTATTTGTGGCACTGCCGTTTGGGTCATATCGGTGTAAAGCGCATGAAGAAACTCCATAAAGATGGATTTTTGGAATCACTTGGTTATGAATCATTTGATGCTTGTGAACCATGCCTTTTGGGTAAGATGACTAAAACTCTGTTCTCCGGAACAATGGAACGAGCTACTGACTTACTGGAAATAATACATACCGATATATGCGATCCAATGAGTGTTGATGCTCGTGGCGAGTATCGTTATTTTCTGACCTTCACAAGATGATTTGAGCAGATATGGGTATATCTACTTGATGAAACATAAGTCTAAAATAGTTGAAAGGTTCAAAGAATTTCAGAGTGAAGTGGAGAATCGTCGTAACAAGAAAATAAAGTTTCTACGATCTGATCGTGGAAGAGAATATTTGAGTTACGAGTTTGGCCTTCATATAAAACAGTGTGAAATAGTTTCGCAACTCACGCCACCTGGAACACCACAATTTTATGGTGTGTCCGAACGTTGTAATCGTACTTTACTAGATATGGTGCGATTTATGATGTCTCTAATCAGTTTACCACTATCGTTTTGGGGTTATGCATTAGAGACAGCTGCATTCACGTTTAATAGGGCACCATCTAAATCCGTTGAGACGACACCGTATGAACTATGGTTAATTTAGCAGTAAACCTAAACTGTCGTTTCTTAAAGTTTGGAGTTGCGATGCTTATATGAAAAAGGTTTTCAACCTGATAAGCTCAAACCCAAATCGGAGAAGTGCGTCTTCATAGAATACCCAAAGGAGACTATTGGGTACACCTTCTATCACAGATCTGAGGGTAAGACTTTTGTTGCTAAATTCGGATCCTTTCTAGAGAAGGAGTTTCTCTCGAAAGAAGTGAGTGGGAGGAAAGTAAAACTTGATGAGGTAACTGTACCTGCTCCCTTATTGGAAAGTAGTTCATCACAAGAACCGGTTCTTGTGACAGCTACACCAATCAGTGAGGAAGCTAATGATATTGGTCATGAAACTTCAGATCAAGTTACTACCGAACCTCGTAGGTCAACCAGAGTAAGATCCGCACCAGAGTGGTATGGTAATCCTGTTCTGGAATTCATGTTACTAGACCATGATGAACCTACGAACTATGAGGAAGCGATGATGAGCCCAGATTCCGCGAAATGGCTTGAGGCCATGAAATCTAAGATGGGATCCATGTATGAGAACAAAGTGTGGACTTTGATGGAGTTGCCCGTTGATCGGCAAGCCATATTGTATAAATGGATCTTCAAGAGGAAGACAGATGCTGATAGTAGTGTTACTATCTACAAAGCTCGACTTGTCGCAAAAAGGTTTTCAACAAGTTCAAGGTGTTGACTACAATGAGATTTTCTCAAGTGTAGCGGTGCTTAAGTCTGTCCGAATCATGTTAGCAATTGCCACATTTTATGAAATTTGGCAAATGGACGTCAAAACTGCATTCCTTAATGGTTTTCTTAAAGAAGAGTTGTATATGATGCAACCAGAAGGTTTTGTCAATCCTAAAGGTGCTAACAAAATGTGCAAGCTCCAGCGATCCATCTATGGACTAGTGCAAGCATCTCAGAGTTGGAATATACGCTTTGATAAGTTGATCAAAGCATATAGTTTTATGCAGACTTGCGGTGAAGCCTGTATTTACAAGAAAGTGAGTGGGAGCACTACAATATTTCTGATAAGTATATGTGAATGACATATTGTTGATCGGAAATAATGTAGAATTATTCTGCAAAGCATAAAGGAGTGTCTGAAAGGAGTTTTTTTTTCAAAGAAAGACCTCGGTAAAGCTACTTACATATTGAGCATCAAGATCTATTGAGATAGATCAAGACGCTTGATAAGATTTTCAATGAGTACATACCTTGACAAGATTTTGAAGTAGTTCAAAATGGAGCAGTCAAAGAAAGAGTTCTTGCCTGTGTTGCAAAGGTGTGAAAATGAGTAAGACTCAAATTCCGACCACGGCAGAAAATAGAAAAGAGAATGAAAGTCATTCCCTATGCCTCAATCATAGGTTCTATAAAGTATGCTATGCTATGTACCAGACCTATTGTATACCTTGCTCTGAATTTGGCAAAGGAGTACAATAGTGATCTAGGAGTAGATCACTGGACATTGGTCAAGAATATCCTTAGTGAGGACTAAGGAAATATTTCTCGATTATGGAGGTGATAAAAGAGCTCGTCGTAAAGAGTTACATCGGTGCAAACTTTCACACCGATCCAGATGACTCTAAGTCTCAATCTGGATACATATTGAAAGTGGGAGCAATTAGCTAGAGTAGCTCCGTGCAGAGCATTGTAGACATAGAATATTTGCAAAATACATACAGCTCTAAATATGACAGACCCGTTGACTAAGCCTCTCTCACGAGCAAAACATGATCACACCTTAGTACTCTTTTGGGTGTTAATCACATAGCGATGTGAACTAGATTATTGACTATAGTAAACCCTTTCACTAGTGCAGAACTGGGCATTAGCACCGGTTCGTAAGGCCCTGTAGTGCCGGTTACATAACCGGCACTAAATTGTGGTCACTAAAGGCCCCCCCTCCCCTTTAGTACCGGTTCAGCACGAACCGGTGCTAAAGGGCAACCACGTGGCACGAGCCAGTTCTGGGGGCCTGGAGCCCTTTATTACCGGTTGGTAAGACCAACCGGTACTATAAGGTTTGGGGGGTTTTTTGTTTTATGATTTCTTTTTCATTTAATTTTGTGTTTCCATTTTAATTTTTTTTCGTTTGCTGGTATTTTACGATACTACACATTCTAAACGTTATGCATATATATATATATATATAATTTTTAGTAGAACCAATCATGCATATATATATCACAAACCACCATATTAATTCATTCACACATACACACATGTATAGCTATATACAATTTCTCCTACATATGAATGTTGCCTTCGGAGCCAGTGACATTAGCCTAATTGGTGCCTTCGGAGCACGATGACAATTGGAAGTGGTTTTCATGGGGGCGGTAGCGGGTAATAGAATTCTCCATTCGGATTTATGACCTGGTCGAGCAAAAATCCCGCTATTTCCTCTTGAAGTGCTTCTACGCGCTCCGTTTCTATGAGCTTCTCCCGCACCTCTTTGAACTGTTAAGAAAGAGATCAATATGCATGTGTATTAGTTGTGTGACTAGATATCGATAATGGTGTAAAATTGTGAATAGTATTCTGACAAGCATACCCATTGCTGTCTTTGAGATCTGCTCCTTTCAAACGCCATCATGCGAATGTTCTCGCTAACGCAGAATGCACACAGGTCAGTCCCCTGCGCCTGCTTCAGGGCCTTTACGAGAATGGAATTTGATCAGATAATAATAATTAATCAAGCATGATAATTAAAGAGATGGCAGCTAGCTAGCTAGCTAGTACTACTTAATTACTTACCTTGGGTCGAAACCATTTAAGCTTTTGTTTCCATTCACCTTCCGTGACGCTGATGAATCTTGCCCAAGCCCTGCCCGCCGACAAAGAAAATGAATAAAGGGGTTATTAAATAGTTCATATCATGAAATGACGAACTAAATAGGCCGAGATATATAGTTAATAATGATTGAAATTACCTGTTGACTATCCCATACAAGATGTTATAGTCAGTTTTTTCTGAGATTAGTGAGTCCAGTACTTCAACTGTTCCGGCGCCAACTTTAATGATACACAAGACCCAGTGAAATCTGCATGCACACACGTTTGCATGTCTTAATTAAGCGGGCATATGTAAGCAAAAACATGTAGCTAGCTAGTAGGCAAAAACAGAGAATTTGTAGTACAAGACAGTGTGACTCACTGGAAGTTGTAAGGAAGTAGTATATCTTCATTGTAATTGAGGCGCTTCAAGAACTCTAGCATGCTGTCCTCTACGTACTTTTTCTGACGTTGATTTATCTTCCAGGTGTATTCATTAACGGTGTTTGGGTCAATGAACCCAATGCCAAAACGTCCACCTTTTCTCATTTCATATATCTTCATCCTGCATAATACCACAGAAAAGAATATAGTGAGGATAATTAGTAATGATTGATCAAAAGGATATCACTACAGCTAGCTTGAGACTTAAATTATAGAAAGAAATCACTTACAGACAATCGCAACTGACAATAGATTTGTCGAGTGCGTCTTGATTGTATAACTGAAACAGTTCTAAATACTCAACGGACACAGCTTTCTCATGGTAGTAATGGTCCTGCTTGACATTCACCATGAGGGACAATCGATCTGAAATCTTGGTAATGTTCATGTACCATTGATGCAATTCATACATTCTCGTTGGGAGGTTCTTGACCTTGTCTGGTGCGACCAAAGGTTGGCCCCGGACATATTTCCGTTTTACTTCATCCTCTCTAAGCAAAGGCATGGGCTCGATCTCGAGGAGTTGTCCAACAGTGATGTTGAGAACTTGAGCCTGCATTATATGCTCCTCCGTTATTACCACATTGCCCACCTCGGGAACGTGCACTGTTTGCCCACAATAATATTGGGTGCGCGTACTGTCACCTGTTGTTGGCACAACAAGCGAGGGGATTGATTGCGCCGCCTGTTCTCCCAGCTGGGAAATGGTTTTCCCGCATTTTTTGGCAGCTGCTTCTTGTTTGCTCGATCCCGATGTAGACGTGCTCGCCTCCCTTTGTAGACGTGCTTGATTTAACTTCCTGATGTGGCACTCATAGTCTGTGTCAACAGGCTTGGCAGCTGGTGGTTGAGCCATACGAATGAAGTGGTCAATCGTTTCCTCAGGCACTTTCTCCCTTGGCGGCGGTGGCAGTTTCGATGCAAAATGGGCTTCCACGTCGGCCTTCGATATGGCTGTGATTTCCTCCTCGGACCTGTCATAAGACCTCTGCGGAAGAGGCTTGAGGCTTGGACCATATTTATATCGCTTGCCTCCGCCTGTACTTCCTGTACTACGTCGACTCGTACCGCTACGCACCATAGCTGCGGGGTCTCTCTTCTGCGATTGCTGAGGCGGCGGAGATGGCTGACGGGCCTGAGTTGGACGAGAAGGAGTGGCCTGAGGTTGTGCTGGACTTGGAGGAGGAGTGGACGTCTGACGCTGTGGCGGACTTGGAGGAGGAGGATTGTCCTGACACTTTGCCGGACTTGAAGGAGGAGGAGTGGCCTGACACTTTGCCGAACTTGGTGGACTTGCAGGAGGGGGAGTCTGCTGACTCGGTGGCGGACTTCGACGAGGACTCGGCTGACGTGGTGTCGGTGGCCTTCGAAAGATGATGCAATCCTTTTTCCATAGGATGATACGATGTTTGGCCTCTCCGAGAAAGCGCTCGCCATCACCTCCAACAATGTCAAGCTGTAGCCCCGAATATGGTGGGTCCACCACCTCATCAACCAAGACACGAGCATAGCCCGCTGGAATCGGGTTGCAATGGAAGGTTGCCTCGGGGGGATTTGTGAAAGAAAAGCCGTCCACCACCTTCATGGATATGTTCTTCATTTTGACGTGTAGCTCGCAGTTAGTGTTCTCAGTGATGTCATCCACGGGGTATCTACCCAGCATTGCGTCGTCCGGGACGGAACCCACGCTGCTTCTCGGCATGGATGGGCCGGTGCTATCCAATGCTGGATCATCCGCTAGCTGCTGCAGCTGCTGAGACCCCCTTTGATGGGTAAGTGAGTCGATCTGCTCCTGCTGCCGCTGGAATTTGACTGCCAATTCCGCTTGACTTGCTTCTAGGCCTTGAAGGCGTTCATAGTCCCGCTTCCTCTGCTCCTCCTCCATCTTCCTCTTCTTCTCCTCCGCAATCTTCTTTCTCGCACGGGTTCTGTAGTCGGTGTTCCAGTCTGAAAACCCCTCATACCACGGCATAGCGCCCTTGCCTCTTGTTCTTCCCGGGTGTTCAGGATTTCCCAGGGCACGCGTAAGCTCGTCGTTCTCTCTATTGGGATGGAACACCCCCGATCGTGCCTCTTCTATTGCAACAAGTATCGCATCGTCGGCTCCCTTCAGACTTGCCCTCGTCGAAACATTGCCTGTCTCCGGGTCCAACTCCCCCCCATGCGCATAGAACCAAGTCCTGACCCTGGGGGGCCAGCTCTTAGTAGCCGGAGTGACACCTGCAACCTCCATCTCTTTCTCAGACTTATCCCACTTAGGCATTGCCACCGCATAGCCACCTGGCCCCAGCTTATGGAACTTATCCTTTTTTCGGCATTCTTCTTGTTTATTCTCGACCGTTCCTTAGCTAATTCCGAATCCTTGAATTTCACGAAATCGTCCCAATGATCACGTTGGTTCTCAAGTGTTCCCTTGAATACTGGAGTCTTCCTTCCTCCCTTGACGTACTTGTTCCATTCACGATTCTTGTAGTTCTTGAATGCAATCGCCATCATCCTAAGAGCAGCCTCCTTGACTTTCTGCACATCTGCTTCTGTGAATGATCTGGTAGGGTGAAATGTTCGATGAGAGTATCCCAAAGCAGATCTTTTTGATTCTTGTCGACAAAAGTAACATCTGGACGTGGCTTTGCGGGCTCTCTTCATTCTTGAAGTTTGATCGGGAGTTGGTCCTTCACAAGAACTCCGCACTGACGAACGAACTTGTCCGCAATCTTCTTAGGCGCTAATGGTTTGCCAGTAGGGCCGCATGCCTCGATATTGTACTTTACGCCCGGCTTCAACTTTTTGTTCGGGCCTCGTTTCGTCATTTTGCCTGAAGATTTGCTCGATCCGGATGGCTGAAAGAACAAAGATCGATTCGTTAATATATTTTCAAGTCATTTAAAACATGTGATGATCACCAGATGCCTGCTTATATAAATATATATACCTCCCCGGTGTTTGTTGTTTCAGGATCAACATGTCCTTCATCATCGTCATAATCGTAGTTCATGACTTCATCAATTTCGTCGTCGCGATCGAATATCATATCACCCTCTCCGGTGTTGTTTAGAAATTCGGAGCCGCCATAATCTTCTTCATTCTGATTATCATCTGGCCCGCGTATCATATCGAACATGTTCTGTTCTCCCTCTCTGTCGGTATTGTCTGCCATAGCTTTTGTTTAACTAATCCAAAAGAAATATAAAACAATTTAGTATTCAAATTACATCGTCTCGAATAATAGATATAATCTCGAATACATCGTCTAGAATAATAGATATAATCTCGAATACATCGTGTCAAATAATATATAATATTGAATAGTACATCACTGGCTATTAGCTAATAAAGATCGAATACTACAGAAGAATCTAGGACACTCGCGGTTCCTCCAGCGCGGGCGGTGGACACCCAAAGAGAAGGAACCCTCACAGGATCATAGCTGAAGTGAGATCCCTGAAGATACTGCCACGTATTGGAGAACCTGCCGCCCTCTAACGCAACCATGTAGCGATGGACGTGCTCGTCCTCCTCCCTGACACGGCCACATACCACCTCCGGCGGGGCCGGGTCCCTCTGCACCGAAACTGGCCCACGCGAACGCCACCAAATGAGATCAGGGTCGACGACGGGACCCGTGGCCGGGTTCCTCATCAAGCGGCGCGCCCCTCCAAGCAGCACCTCCCAGTGCCAGCCCGGCGGAGCCCAGTCCCGGACATGGGTCGGCTGGACGTCGTCGCGGACGGGTCGACGGCGAGGATGCGGGCCAGGCATCGTCGAGAACAAATACTAGCTATATGCCCGCAAAAAGTAACATTTTTTTAATGATTGGATTTTGATAACTAAAATTTCTAATATTTCTATATAACACTAATTATGCTAATCTAAATAATCTAAATAACACTAAAATTTCTAACATTTTTAACATTTCTATATAACACTAATTTCTAACTGATTAAGCACTAATTATATCCATCTAACATGCATTCATACATATATAATAGTGAAAAAATAATAATCTAAATAATCTAAACTAATTAAGCATACAAAATACGTGTGTGTACTAATTAAACACTAATTATCTAAACTAATTAAACATACAAAATAATAATCTAAATAATCTAAACTACTTGAAGACTAATTATCTAAACTAATTAAACATGCTTGTGTGTGTGTGTATATAGAAGGCACCGGAGGGCTCACAGCGGGCGACGACGACGGCGAGGCGACGGCGAGGCGAGGCGACGGCGAGGAGAGGCGACGGCGAGGCGACGGACGGGGCGGCGACGGCGGGGACGGCGCGATGGGGACGGGGACGGCGCGACGGGGACAGGCCCGGGGCGGCGACTGAGACGAGGGCGGCGACGGGGACGGGGGCGGCGACGGAGACGAGCGGCGACGTCGGAGATGATCGAGGGCGGCGGCGACAGCGACGAAGACGACGGAACAGAGGAACGAACAGAGAGGGAAACTGAAATTTTCATAGCTGTTGTATATATAGAAGGCACCTTTAGTATCGGTTGGAGCCACCAACAGGTACTAAAGGTCTGTTTTGGCTAGGCCAAGCAGCGGGAAGCGACCCCCTTTAGTACCGGGTGGTGGCACAAACCGGTACTAAAGGTTCCCCCTTTAGTATCGGTTTGTGCCACGACCCGGTACTAAAGGTGGTGCGCTGGCGCAGGTGCGGTGCGGAAATTTAGTCCCACCTCGCTAGTCGAGGGGCTACCGCACTGGTTTATATGCCCCAGTGTGGTAGCTCTCTCGAGCTCCTCTCCTAATTAGGCCTACTGGGCCTACCTGTGCTCCTCGCCTTGTGGGCCTACTGGGCCTTCGCGGGCCTGCATCCTAGCCCAACGAAAGGTTGTGTCGCTAGTCGTATGCAGGCCGCTTTGGCCCAGTAGGCGGGCTTTTTTTTCTTATTTTTTTTTGCTTTATTTTTTTGGTTTTATTTATTTTTGAGTTGTTTTTTTGCTGTAATTAGAGTTTCTTTGTGAATATTTTTGCTTTAGGTACAAAAAATTACAAACTTTCTGTTAGTGCCGGTAGATTTCGAATTTGAATAGTTTAAATTTTGAATTATTTGAAATTTGTGTGAATCACTAGTTTGTGAATAACTTAACTTTGAAAAAAGTTTTTTCAGTGATTCTTTTTTCTTATGTTTAATATTAGTGTGTTTTATCATTATATTAAATTTAGTAATGCTTAGGTTATTTAAAAAATGAAATGCCTTTGTAATAGTTCAGTTTTCGTCGGAAACCCTGATATTTCGAAAGAGATTGTCCATTTTGTAAACGAAGTGCATCCAGTTTTTGCCGTAACCCTCTCTACTTTCTTGTACATGCTATTTGTATGAAATTATGATACCATGCCAACTTTCAACCTTTTCTGAGTTCATTTGAATTGCTTTTCAATTTCAGGGTCATTTAGCTGGAAAAAAATCAGTAAATGCATGAAAAAAATTTGTTTGCACATAAAATTTCTTCGCGTTTCAAATGCCAAAACACATAAGTACCCTAACTATTACAGACATTCCCTCCTGGGTGTGAAACACAGAAGAAAGTGATGATAGTGACGCCGATCACATCCCAGATCTTTGGGTGTGAAACTTTTTCTTCGCGTGTGTCCCTTTGCGCCGTAACCATGGAAAATCTTCATCATTTAACGGGATGCTCGGGTCAATATTCACTGTGAATGGAGCAATTTCATCAAACTTTTCATAATCTTCGGACTTGTCTGTCTTGTCATCCACTCCCACGATGTTTCTCTTCCTAGAAAGAACTATGTGCCGCTTTGGCTCATCGTACGATGCATTCGCTTCCTTATCTTTTCTTTTTCTTGGCTTGGTAGACATGTCCTTCACATAGAAAACCTGTGCCACATCATTGGCTAGGACGAATGGTTCGTCTACATACGCAAGATTGTTGAGATCCACTGTTGTCATTCCGTACTGCGGGTCTTCCGTTACCCCGCCTCGTGTCATATTGATCCATTTGCACCGAAACAAAGGGACCTTTAAACCACATCGATAGTCAAGTTCCCATATGTCCTGTATATAACCATAATATGTTTCCTTTCCCGTCTTGGTTTCTGCATCAAAGCGGACACCACTGTTTTGGTTGGTGCTCTTCTTATATTGGGCGATCGTGTAAAATGTATTACCATTTATCTCGTACCCTTTGAAAGTCATTATATTCAAAGATGGTAACTGGGATAGCAAGTACAGGTCACCTTCAATAGAGGTGTCATGCATGGTACGTGTCTGCAACCAGTTGGCGAAACTCCTGGTTTGTTCACGTGTAATCCAGTCATCAGACTGCTCCGGGTGTTTGGAGCGTAGCAAATTCTTGTGTTCATCCATATACGGAGCCACCAAGGTGGAATTCTGTAGAACTGTGTAGTGTGCTTCAGTGAGAGAATGTCCGTCCATACATATTATTTGTTCCCCTCCTAGCGTGCCTTTTCCATCCAGTCTGCCCTTATGCCGCGATTCAGGAACACCAATCGGCTTAAGGTCAGGAATAAAGTCAATACAAAACTCAATGACCTCCTCATTTTGATGGCCCTTGGAGATGCTTCCTTCTGGCCTAGCACGGTTATGAACATATTTCTTTAAGACTCCCATGAACCTCTCAAAGGGGAACATATTGTGTAGAAATACAGGACCCAAAACGTTAATCTCTTCGCATAGGTGAACTAGGACGTGCGTCATGATGTTGAAGAAGGATGGTGGGAACACCAACTCGAAACTGACAAGACATTGCACCAAATCATTCTGTAACCTTGGTACGATTTCTAGATCGATTACCTTCTGAGAGATTGCATTGAGAAATGCACATAGCTTCACAATGGCTAATCAAACGTTTTCCGGTAGAAGCCCCCTCAATGCAACCGGAAGCAGTTGCGTCATAATCATGTGGCAGTCATGAGACTTTAGGTTCTGGAACTTTTTCTCTGCCATGTTTATTATTCCCTTTATATTCGACGAGAAGCCAGACGACACCTTAATACTGAGCAGGCATTCAAAGAAGATTTCCTTCTCTTCTTTGGTAAGAGCGTAGCTTGCATGACCCTGATGTATGCCGTCTTCTTCGTGCATACGTTGCTGGTCCTCCCGTGCCTCAGGTGTATCTTTTGTCTTCCCATACACGCCCAAGAAGCCAAGCAGGGTCACGCAAAGATTCTTCGTCACGTGCATCACGTCGATTGCGGAGCGGACCTCTAGGTCTTTCCAATATGGTAGGTCCCAAAATATAGATTTCTTCTTCCACATGGCTGCGCGTCCGTCCGCGTCCTTTGGAACAGGTTGTCCGCCAGGACCCTTTCCAAATATCACCTTCAAATCCTTGACCATATCATGTACATCAGCACCAGTACGGTGGCGAGGGTTCGTCCGGTGATCCGCCTCACCTTTGAAATGCTTGCCTTTCTTTCTTACGGGATGCCTGCTCGGAAGAAATCGACGATGTCCCATGTACACATTCTTCTTACAACTATTCAATATATACTGTCGGTATCATCCAAACAGTGCGTGCATCCGCGGTATCCCTTGTTTGTCTGTCCTGAAAGGTTACTGAGAGCAGGCCAATCATTGATGGTCACGAACAGCAACGCCTTTAGGTGAAATTCTTCCCCCATGTGCTCATCCCACGCACGTACACCTGTTCCATTCCACAGTTGTAAGAGTTCTTCAACTAATGGCCTTAGGTACACATCAATGTCATTGCCGGGTTGCTTAGGGCCTTGGATGAGCACTGGCATCATAATGAACTTCCACTTCATGCACAACCAAGGAGGAAGGTTATACAAACATAGAGTCACAGGCCAGGTGCTATGGTTGCTGCTCTGCTCCCCAAAAGGATTAATGCCATCTACGCTTACACCAAACCATACGCTCCTTGCGTCATCTGCAAACTCCTTCCCGTACTTTCTTTCGATTTTTCTCTAATGCGACCCGTCAGCGGGTACTCTCAACTTTCCGTCTTTCTTACGGTCTTCTCTGTGCCATCGCATCGCCTTGGCATGCTCTTTGTTTTGGAACAAACGTTTCAACCGTGGTATTATAGGAGAATACCACATCACCTTGGCAGGAATCTTCTTCCTAGGGCGCTCGACCTCGACATCACCAGGCTCATCGCGGCTGATCTTATAGCGCAATGCACCACATACCCGGCAAGCGTTCAAATCCTCGTACTCACCGTGGTAGAGGATGCAATCATTAGGGCATGCATGTATCTTCTGCACCTCTAACTCTAGAGGGCAGACAGCCTTCTTTGCTTCGTACGTACTCTCGGGCAATTCGTTGTCCTTTGGAAGCATATCCTTTATCATTACCAGCAACTTTCCAAATCCCTTGTCAGATACACCATTCTCTGCCTTCCATTGCAGCAATTCCAGTGTGGTGCCCAGCTTTTTCTTGTCACCTACGCAATTCGGGTACAACAATTTTTTGTGATCCTCTAACATGCGCTGCAACTTCTTCTTCTCCAAATCACTTGCGCAGTTTCTCTTTGCATCGGCAATGGCCCGACCTAGATCATCAACGGGCTCATCTGATGCCTCTTCTTCAGCTTCTTCCCGCATTGCCGGCTCAGCTTCTTCCCCCATTGTTGTATCATCGTATTCAGGGAACCCATGGCCAGGATAGCTGTCATCGTCCTCTTCTTCTTCATTGTCTTCCATCATAACCCCTCTTTCTCCGTGCTTGGTCCAAACATTATAGTGGGGCATGAAACCAGACTCAAACAGGTGGACGTGAATGGTTCTTGACGTAGAGTAATTGTGACCATTCTTACAGCCAGCACATGGACAAGGCATAAAACCATCCGCCCGCTTGTTTGCCTCAGCCGCAAGCAGAAAAGTATGCACAGCCTCAACGAACTGGGGAGAGCATCGGTCATCGTACATCCATTGCCGGCTCATCTTCATTACACAACACCGAATAGACCAAATTAATACAAGTTCATACATAAAGTTCATACAGCACTTAAATGCAACAAACAAATAACTCTCTAGCTAAAGCATTTAAATGCAACAACAAATGCGATCAAGATCGCAACTAAGGTAACAATTGATCCAACAGAATAATGATACCTAGCCTCACTATCGATGGCATATTTTCTAATCTTTCTATTCTTCAAGCGCATTTTCTCCATCTTGATCTTGTGATCATCGACGACATCGCCAACATGCAACTCCAATTCCATTTTCTCCCCCTCAATTCTTTTCAATTTTTCTTTCAAGTACTCGTTTTCTCTTTCAACTAAATTTAACCTCTCGACAATATGGTCGGTTGGAATTTCCGGTTCACATACCTCCTCGATAAAAATATCTATGTCAACTTGATGGGCATAATTTGTCATAAACACGAAATGCAACAAATTGTTTTAAAAGAGAATATACCACATCCGAATCATAACAAGGACGAGGGCCGACGGGGACGGATATCAAAACCATGGCACTATGTATAACAAACAATGTACGGGTAAGATAATTATTACATGATTAACTATATATCCAAATCACACAAACATCAATTTTTTATATAAAATTTCATGAACAAGAGGCTCACCACAAGGTGGTGCCGGCGACGGGACGGTGCGGGCGATCGACGGTGGTTACAACGGAGATTTAGAAGGAACTAAGTAAACCACACCTACATATGCAAACTAAGTGTTATTTTTGACCTCAAATTGCATATAAATCAAATACTAGCACATATATATATTTCCTCCCAAATTACTAAACTCACAAATTAGTAACTATATAAAGAATTGCAAGAGCTAATCTAGCAATGAGAGATGAAAGGACAAAGTTGCTAACCTTTGTGATCACTTGAATGGATGGGGGCCTTCAAATCTTGACAAATTTTGGGCAAAATGTGTGATGAGCTCGAGGGGAGAAGAGGAAGAACAGAGAAGAGAGGAGAGGGGAAAGGGGGAAGAACAGAGCGAGCTGGACGAAGGGTTTATATGCAGGAGGACCTTTAGTACCGGTTCGTGCCACGAACCAGTACTAAAGGTGCTGGAGGGGGCCCAGACTGACAACATCCTGCCATCACCCTCATTAGTACCGGTTCGTGGCACGAACCCGTGCTAAAGGTTAGCCACGAACCGGTACTAATGAGAGCGGCCCGGCTAGCCGTTGGAACCGGCACTAATGTATGCATTAGTGCCGGCTCTAATACAAACCGGCACTAATGTGCTTCACGTTTGACCCTTTTTGTATTAGAGCCGGCAGTAGTACACTAGTAGAAAAATGGTCAAACGTGAAGCACATTAGTGCCGGTTTGTATTAGAACCGGCACTAATGCATACATTAGTGCCGGTTCCAACGGCTAGCCGGGCCGCTCCCATTAGTACCGGTTCGTGGCTAACCTTTAGCACCGGTTCGTGCCACGAACCGGTACTAATGAGGGTGATGGCAGGATGTTGTCAGTCTGGGCCCCCTCCAGCACCTTTAGTACCGGTTCGTGGCACGAACCGGTACTAAAGGTCCTCCTGCATATAAACCCTTCGTCCAGCTCGCTCTGTTCTTCCCCCTTTCCCCTCTCCTCTCTTCTCTGTTCTTCCTCTTCTCCCCTCGAGCTCATCACACATTTTGCCCAAAATTTGTTAAGATTTGAAGGCCCCCATCCATTCAAGTGATCACAAAGGTTAGCAACTTTGTCCTTTCATCTCTTATTGCTAGATTAGCTCTTGCAATGCTTTATATAGTTACTAATTTGTGAGTTTAGTAATTTGGGAGGAAATATATATATATGTGCTAGTATTTGATTTATATGCAATTTGTGGTCAAAAATAACACTTAGTTTGCATATGTAGGTGTGGTTTACTTAGTTCCTTCTAAATCTCCGTTGTAACCACCATCGATCGCCCGCACCGTCCCGTCGCCGGCACCACCTTGTGGTGAGCCTCTTGTTCATGAAATTTTATATAAAAAATTGATGTTTGTGTGATTTGGATATATAGTTAATCATGTAATAATTATCTTACCCGTACGTTGTTTGTTATACATAGTGCCATGGTTTTGATATCCGTCCCTGTCGGCCCTCGTCCTTGTTATGATTCGGATGTGGTATATTCTCTTTTAAAACTATTTGTTGCATTTTGTGTTTATGACAAATTATGCCCATCAAGTTGACATAGATATTTTTATCTAGGAGGTATGTGAACCGGAAATTCCAATCGACCCTATTGTCGAGAGGTTAAATTTAATTGAAAGAGAAAACGAGTACTTGAAAGAAAAATTGAAAAGAATTGAGGGGGAGAAGATGGAATTGGAGTTGCATGTTGGCGATGTCGTCGATGATCACAAGATCAAGATGGAGAAAATGCGCTTGAAGAATAGAAAGATTAGAAAATATGCCATCGATAGTGAGGCTTGGTATCATTATGCTGTTGGATCAATTGTTACCTTAGTTGCGATCTTGATCGCATTTGTTGTTGCATTTAAATGCTTTAGCTAGAGAGTTATTTGTTTGTTGCATTTAAGTGTTGGATGAACTTTATGTATGAACTTGTATTAATTTCGTCTATTCGGTGTTGTGTAATGAAGATGAGCCGGCAATGGATGTACCATAACCAATGCTCTCCCAAGTTCGTTGACGGCGTGCATACTTTTCTGCTTGCCGCTGAGGCAAACAAGCGGGCGGATTTATGCCTTGTCCATGTGCTGGCTGTAAGAATGGTCACAATTACTCTACGTCAAGAACCGTTCACGTCCACCTGTTTGAGTCCGGTTTCATGCCCCACTATAGTGTTTGGACCAAGCACGGAGAAAGAGGGGTTATGATGGAAGACAATGAAGAAGAAGAGGACGACGACAGCTATCCTGGCCATGGGTTCCCTGAATACGATGATACAACAATGGGGGAAGAAGCTGAGCCGGTAATGCGGGGAAGAAGCTGAGCCGGCAATGCGGGAAGAAGCTGAAGAAGAGGCATCAGATGAGCCCGTTGATGATCTAGGTCGGGCCATTGCCGATGCAAAGAGAAACTGCGCAAGTGATTTGGAGAAGAAGAAGTTGCAGCGCATGTTAGAGGATCACAAAAAATTGTTGTACCCGAATTGCGTAGGTGACAAGAAAAAGCTCGGGACCACACTAGAATTGCTGCAATGCAAGGCAGAGAATGGTGTATCTGACAAGGGATTTGTAAAGTTGCTGGTAATGATAAAGGATATGCTTCCAAAGGACAATGAATTGCCCGAGAGTACGTACGAAACAAAGAAGGCTGTCTGCCCTCTAGGGTTAGAGGTGCAGAAGATACATGCATGCCCTAATGATTTCATCCTCTACCGCGGTGAGTACGAGGATTTGAACGCTTGCCCGGTATGTGGTGCATTGCGCTATAAGATCAACCGCGATGAGCCTAGTGATGTCGAGGGCGAGCGCCCCAGGAAGAAGATTCCTGCCAAGGTGATGTGGTATTCTCCTATAATACCACGGTTGAAACGTTTGTTCCAAAACAAAGAGCATGCCAAGGCGATGCGATGGCACAGAGAAGACCGTAAGAAAGACGGAAAGTTGAGAGTACCCGCTGACGGGTCGCAGTAGAGAAAAATCGAAAGAAAGTACGGGAAGGAGTTTGCAGATGACGCAAGGAGCGTATGGTTTGGTCTAAGCGAAGATGGCATTAATCCTTTTGGGGAGCAGAGCAGCAACCATAGCACCTGGCCTGTGACTCTATGTTTGTATAACCTTCCTCCTTGGTTGTGCCTGAAGCTGAAGTTCATTATGATGCCAGTGCTCATCCAAGGCCCCAAGCAACCCGGCAACGACATTGATGTGTACCTAAGGCCATTAGTTGAAAAACTCTTACAACTGTGGAATGGAACAGGTGTACGTGCGTGGGATGAGCACATGGGGGAAGAATTTGACCTAAAGGCGTTGCTGTTCGTGACCATCAATGATTGGCCTGCTCTCAATTACCTTTCAGGACAAACAAACAAGGGATACCGCGGATGCACGCACTGTTTGGATGATACCGACAGTATATATTTGAATAGTTGTAAGAAGAATGTGTACCTGGGACATCGTCGATTTCTTTCGAGCAGGCATCCCATAAGAAAGAAAGGCAAGCATTTCAAAGGTGAGGCGGATCACCGGACGAAGCCTCGCCACCGTACTGGTGCTGATGTACATGATGTGGTCAAGGATTTGAAGGTGATATTTGGAAAGGGTCCTGGCGGATAACCTGTTCCGAAGGACGCGGACGGACGCGCACCCATGTGGAAGAAGAAATCTATATTTTGGGACCTGCCATATTGGAAAGACCTAGAGGTCCGCTCCGCAATCGACGTGATGCACGTGACGAAGAATCTTTGCGTGACCCTGCTTGGCTTCTTGGGCGTGTATGGGAAGACAAAAGATACACCTGAGGCACGGGAGGACCAGCAACGTATGCACGGAGAAGACGGCATACATCAGGGTCATGCAAGCTACGCTCTTACCAAAAAGAGAAGGAAATCTTCTTTGAATGCCTGCTCAGTATTAAGGTACCGTCTGGCTTCTCGTCGAATATAAAGGGAATAATAAACATGACAGAGAAAAAGTTCCAGAACCTAAAGTCTCATGACTGCCACGTGATTATGACGCAACTGCTTCCGGTTGCATTGAGGGGGCTTCTACCGGAAAACGTTCGATTAGCCATTGTGAAGCTATGTGCATTTCTCAATGCAATCTCTCAGAAGGTAATCGATCTAGAAATCGTACCAAGGTTACAGAATGATTTGGTGCAATGTCTTGTCAGTTTCGAGTTGGTGTTCCCACCATCCTTCTTCAACATCATGACGCACGTCCTAGTTCACCTATGCGAAGAGATTAACGTTTTGGGTCCTGTATTTCTACACAATATGTTCCCCTTTGAGAGGTTCATGGGAGTCTTAAAGAAATATGTTCATAACCGTGCTAGGCCAGAAGGAAGCATCTCCAAGGGCCATCAAAATGAGGAGGTCATTCAGTTTTGTATTGACTTTATTCCTGACCTTAAGCCGATTGGTGTTCCTGAATCGCGGCATAAGGGCAGACTGGATGGAAAAGGCACGCTAGGAGGGGAACAAATAATATGTATGGACGGACATTCTCTCACTGAAGCACACTACACAGTTCTACAGAATTCCACCTTGGTGGCTCCGTATATGGATGAACACAAGAATTTGCTACGCTCCAAACACCCAGAGCGGTCTGATGACTAGATTACACGTGAACAAACCAGGAGTTTCGCCAACTGGTTGCAGACACGTACCATGCATGACACCTCTATTGAAGATGACCTGTACTTGCTGTCCCAGTTACCATCTTCGAATATAATGACTTTCAAAGGGTACGAGATAAATGGTAATACATTTTAAACGATCGCCCAAGATAAGAAGACCACCAACCAAAACAGTGGTGTCCGCTTTGATGCAGAAACCAATACGGGAAAGGAAACATATTATGGTTATATACAGGACATATGGGAACTTGACTATCGACGTGGTTTAAAGGTCCCTTTGTTTCGGTGCAAATGGGTCAATATGACACGAGGCGGGGTAACGGAAGACCCGCAGTACGGAATGACAACAGTGGATCTCAACAATCTTGCGTATGCAGACGAACCATTCGTCGTAGCCAATGATGTGGCACAGGTTTTCTATGTGAAGGACATGTCTACCAAGCCAAGAAAAAGAAAAGATAAGGAAGCGAATGCATCGTACGATGAGCCAAAGCGGCACATAGTTCTTTCTGGGAAGAGAAACATCGTGGGAGTGGATGACAAGACAGACAAGTCAGAAGATTATGAAAAGTTTGATGAAATTGCTCCATTCACAGTGAATATTGACCCGAGCATCCCGTTAAATGATGAAGATTTTCCATGGTTACGGCGCAAAGGGACACACGCGAAGAAA
Source organism: Triticum timopheevii (assembly GCA_963921465.1). Lineage (NCBI taxonomy): Eukaryota > Viridiplantae > Streptophyta > Magnoliopsida > Poales > Poaceae > Triticum > Triticum timopheevii. Next base: position 579,781,194 of record OY997272.1, read on the forward strand.
AAGTTTCACACCCAAAGATCTGGGATGTGATCGGCTTCACTATCATCACTTTCTTCTGTGTTTCACACCCAGGAGGGAATGTCTGTAATATTTAGGGTACTTATGTGTTTTGGCATTTGAAACGCGAAGAAATTTTATGTGCAAACAAATTCTTTTCATGCATTTACTGATTTTTTTCCAGCTAAATGACCCTGAAATTGAAAAGCAATTCAAATAAACTCAGAAAAGGTTGAAAGTTGGCATGGTATCATAATTTCATACAAATAGCATGTGCAAGAAAGTAGAGAGGGTTACGGCAAAAACTGGATGCACTTCATCTACAAAATGGACAATCTCTTTCGATGTATCGGGGTTTCCGACGAAAACTGAACTGTTACAAAGGCATTTCATTTTTGAAATAACCTAAGCATTACTAAATTGAATATAATGATAAAACACACTAATACTAAACATAAGAAAAAAGAATCACTGAAAAACTTTTTTCAAAGTTAAGTTATTCACAAACTAGTGATTCACACAAATTTCAAATAATTCAAAATTTAAACTATTCAAATTTAAAATCTACCGGCACTAACAAAAAGTTTGTAATTTTTTGTACCTAAAGCAAAAATATTCACAAAGAAACTCTAAATACAGCAAAAAACAACTCAAAAATAAATAAAACAAAAAAAATAAAGCAAAAAAAATTAAGAAAAAAAAGCCCGCCTACTGGGCCAAAGCGGCCTGCATACGACTAGCGACACAACCTTTCGTTGGGCCAGGATGCAGGCCCGCGAAGGCCCAGTAGGCCCACAAGGCGAGGAGGATAGGTAGGCCCAGTAGGCCTGATTAGGAGAGGAGCTCGAGAGAGCTACCGCACTGGGGCTTATAAACCAGTGCGGTAGCCCCTCGACTAGCGAGGTGGGACTAAATTTCCGCACCGCACCTGCGCCAGCGCATCACCTTTAGTACCGGGTCGTGGCACAAACCGGTACTAAAGGGGGGGGCCTTTAGTACCGGTTTGTGCCACCACCCGGTACTAAAGGGGGTCGCTTCCCGCTGCTTGGCCTGGCCAAAACAGACCTTTATTACCGGTTGGTGGCTCCAACCGGTACTAAAGGTGCCTTCTATATATACAACTGCTACGAAAATTTTAGTTTCCCTCTGTTTTCGTTCCTCTGTTTCGTCGTCTTCGTCGCCGTCGCCGCCGCCCTCGATCGTCTCCGACGTCGCCCTCGTCTCCGTCGCCGCCCCCGTCCCTATCGCCGCCCCCGTCCCCGTCGCCGCCCTCGTCTCCATCGCCGCCCCGGGCCCGTCCCCGTCGCGCCGTCCCCGTCCCCGTCGCGCCGTCCCCGCCGTCGCCGCCCCGGCCGTCGCCTCGCCGTCGCCTCTCCTCGCCCTCGCCTCGCCTCGCCGTCTCCTCGCCGTCGCCGTCGCCCGCTGTGAGTCCTCCAGCCCCGAGCCCGTACACACACACACAAAAGCATGTTTAATTAGTTTAGATAATTAGTCTTTAATTAGTTTATATTATTTAGATTATTATTTTGTATGTTTAATTAGTTTAGATAATTAGTGTTTAATTAGTTTAGATTATTTAGATTATTATTTTTTCACTATTATATATGTATGAATGCATGTTAGATGGATATAATTAGTGCTTAATCAGTTAGAAATTAGTGTTATATAGAAATGTTAGAAATTAGTGTTATATAGAAATGTTAGAAATGTTAGAAATTTTAGTGTTATTTAGATTATTTAGATTAGCATAATTAGTGTTATATAGAAATGTTAGAAATTTTAGTTATCAAAATCCAATCATTAAAAAAATGTTACTTTTTGCGGGCATATAGCTAGTATTTGTTCTCGATGATGCCCGGCCTGCATCCTCGCCGTCGACTCGTCCGCGACGACGTCCAGCCGACCCATGTCCGGGACTGGGCTCCGCTGGGTTGGCACTGGGAAGAGCTGCTTGGAGGGGCGCGCCGCTTGATGAGGAACCCGGCCGCGGGTCCCGTCGTCGACCCTGATCTCGTTTGGTGGCGTTCGCGTGGGCCAGTTTCGGTGCGGAGGGACCCGGCCCCGCCGGATGTGGTACGTCGCCGTGTCAGGGAGGAGGACGAGCATGTCCATCGCTACATGGTTGCGTCAGAGGGCGGCAGGTTCTCCAATACGTGGCAGTATCTTCGGGGATCTCACTTCAGCTATGATCCTGTGAGGGTTCCTTCTCTTTGGGTGTCCACCGCCCGCGCCGGAGGAACCGCGAGTGTCCTAGATTCTTCTGTAGTCTTCGATCTTTATTAGCTAATAGCCAGTGATGTACTATTCAATATTATATATTATTCGAGACGATGTATTCAAGATTATATCTATTATTCTAGACGATGTATTCAAGATTATATCTATTATTCGAGACGATGTAATTTGAATACTAAAGTGTTTTATATTTCTTTTGGATTAGTTAAACAAAAGCTATGGCAGACAATACCGACAGAGAGGGAGAGCAGACCATGTTCGATATGATACGCGGGCCAGATGATAATCAGAATGAAGAAGATTATGACGGCTCCGAATTTCTAAACAACAACGGAGAGGGTGATATGATATTCGATCGCGACGACAAAATTGATGAAGTCATGAACTATGATTATGACGATGACGAAGAACATGTTGATCCTGAAACAACAAACACCGGCGAGGTATATATATTTATATAAGCAGGCATCTGGTGATCATCACATGTTTTAAATGACTTGAAGATATATTAACGAATCGATCTTTGTTCTTTCAGCCATCCGGATCGAGCAAATCTTCAGGAAAAATGACGAAACGAGGCCCGAACAAAAAGTTGAAGCTGGGCGTAAAGTACAATATCGAGGCATGCGGCCCTACTGGCAAACCATTAGCGCCTAAGAAGATTGCGGACAAGTTCGTTCGTCAGTGCGGAGTTCTTGTGAAGGACCAACTCCCGATCAAACTTCAAGAATGGAGAGCGCCAGCAAAGCCACGTCCAGATGTTACTTTTGTCGACAAGAATCAAAAAGATCTGCTTTGGGATACTCTCATGGAACATTTCACCCTACCAGATCATTTCACAAAAGCAGATGTACAGAAAGTCAAAGGGGCTGCTCTTAGGATGATGGCGATTGCATTCAAGAACTACAAGAATCGTGAATGGAACAAGTACGTCAAGGGAGGAAGGAAGACTCCATTATTCAAGGGAACACTGGTGAACCAACGTGATCATTGGGACGATTTCGTGAAATTCAAGGATTCGGAATTAGCTAAGGAACGGTCGAGAATAAACAAGAAGAATGCCGAAAAAAAGGATAAGTTCCATAAGCTGGGGCCAGGTGGCTATGCGGTGGCAATGCCTAAGTGGGATAAGTCTGAGAAAGAGATGGAGGATGCAGGTGTCACTCCGGCTACTAAGAGCTGGCCCCCCAGGGTCAGGACTTGGTTCTATGCGCATGGGGGGAGTTGGACCTGGAGACAGGCAATGTTTCAACGAGGGCAAGTCTGAAGGGAGCCGACGATGCGATACTTGTTGCAATAGAAGAGGCACGAACGGGGGTGTTCCAGCCCAACAGAGAGAACGACGAGCTTACGCGTGCCCTGGGAAATCCTGAACACCCGGGAAGAACACGAGGCAAGGGCGCTATGCCGTGGTATGAGGGGTTTTCAGACTGGAACAACGACTACAGAACCCGTGCGAGAAAGAAGATTGCGGAGGAGAAGAAGAGGAAGATGGAGGAGGAGCAGAGGAAGCGGGACTATGAACGCCTTCAAGGCCTAGAAGCAAGTCAAGCGGAATTGGCAGTCAAATTCCAGCGGCAGCAGGAGCAGATCGACTCACTTACCCATCAAAGGGGGTCTCAGCAGCTGCAGCAGCTAGCGGATGATCCAGCATTGGATAGCACCGGCCCATCCATGCCGAGAAGCAGCGTGGGTTCCGTCCCGGACGACGCAATGCTGGGTAGATACCCCGTGGATGACATCACGGAGAACACTAACTGCGAGCTACACGTCAAAATGAAGAACATATCCATGAAGGTGGCGGACGGCTGTGCTTTCACAAATCCCCCCCAGGCAACCTTCCATTGCAACCCGATTCCAGCGGGCTATGCTCGTGTCTTGGTTGATGAGGTGGTGGTCCCACCATATTCGGGGCTACAGCTTGACATTGCTGGAGGTGACGGCGAGCGCTTTCTCGGAGAGGCCAAACATCGTATCATCCTATGGAAAAAGGATTGCATCATCTTTCGAAGGCCACCGACACCGCGTCAGCCGAGTCCTCGTCGAAGTCCGCCACCGAGTCAGCAGACTCCCGCTCCTGCAAGTCCACCAAGTCCGGCAAAGTGTCAGGCCACTCCTCCTCCTCCAAGTCCGGCAAAGTTTCAGGACAATCCTCCTCCTGCAAGTCCGCCACAGCGTCATACGTCCACTCCTCCTCCAAGTCTGGCACAACCTCAGGCCACTCCTCCTCGTCCAACTCAGTCCCGTCAGCCATCTCTGCCGCCTCAGCAATCGCAGAAGAGACACCCCGCAGCTATGGTGCGTAGCCGTACGAGTCGAGGTATTACATGAAGTACAGGCGGAGGCAAGCGATATAAATATGGTCCAAGCCTCAAGCCTCTTCCGCAGAGGTCTTATGACAGGTCCGAGGAGGAAATCACAGCCATATCGAAGGCCGAGGTGGAAGCCCATTTTGCACCGAAACCGCCACCACCGCCAAGGGAGAAAGTGCCTGAGGAAACGATTGACCACTTCATTCGTATGGCTCAGCCACCAGCTCCCAAGCCTGTTGACACAGACTATGAGCGCCACATCAGAAAGTTAAATCGAGCACGTCTACAAAGGGAGGCGAGCATGTCTACATCGGGATCGAGCAAACAAGAAGCAGCTGCAAAAAAATGCGGGAAAACCATTCCCCAGCTGGGAGAACAGGCGGCGCAATCGATCCCCTCGCTTGTTGTGCCAACAACAGGTGACAGTACGCGCGCCCAATATTATTGTGGGCAAATAGTGCACGTTCCCGAGGTGGGCAATGTGGTAATAACAGAGGAGCATATAATGCAGGCTCAAGTTCTCAACATCACTGTTGGACAACTCCTCGAGATCGAGCCCATGCCTTTGCTTAGAGAGGATGAAGTAAAACGGAAATATGTCCGGGGCCAACCTTTGGTCGCACCAGACAAGGTCAAGAACCTTCCAACGAGAATGTATGAATTGCATCAATGGTACATGAACATTACCAAGATTTCAGATCGATTGTCCCTGATGGTGAATGTCAAGCAGGACCATTACTACCATGAGAAAGCTGTGTCCGTTGAGTATTTAGAACTGTTTCAGTTATACAATCAAGACGCACTCGACAAATCTATCGTCAGTTGCTATTGTCTGTAAGTGATTTCTTTCTATAATTTAAGTCTCAAGCTAGCTGTAGTGATATCCTTTTGATCAATTATTACTAATTATCCTCACTATATTCTTTTGTGTAGTATTATGCAGGATGAAGATATATGAAATAAGAAAAGGTGGACGCTTTGGCATTGGGTTCATTGACCCAAACACCGTTAATGAATACACCTGGAAGATAAATGAACGTCAGAAAAAGTACGTAGAGGACAGCATGCTAGAGTTCTTGAAGCGCCTCAAATACAATGAAGATATACTACTTCCTTACAACTTCCAATGAGTCACACTGTCTTATACTACAAATTCTCTGTTTTTGCCAACTAGCTAGCTACATGTTTTTGCTTACGTATGTCCGCTTAATTAAGACATGCAAACGTGTGTGCATGCAGATTTCACTGGGTCTTGTGTATCATTAAAGTTGACGCCGAAACAGTTGAAGTACTGGACTTACTAATCTCAGAAAAAACTGACTATAACATCTTGTATGGATAGTCAACAGGTAATTTCAATCATTATTAACTATATATCTCGGCCTATTTAGTTCGTCATTTCATGATATGAACTATTTAATAACCCCTTTATTCATTTTCTTTGTCGGCGGGTAGGGCTTGGGCAAGATTCATCAGCGTCACGGAAGGTGAATGGAAACAAAAGCTTAAATGGATTCGACCCAAGGTAAGTAATTAAGTAGTACTAGCTAGCTAGCTAGCTGCCATCTCTTTAATTATCATGTTTGATTAATTATTATCTGATCAAATTCCATTCTCGTAAAGGCCCTGAAGCAGGCGCAGGGGACTGATCTGTGTGCATTCTGCGTTTGCAAGAACATTCGCATGATGGCGTCCGAAAGGAGCAGATCTCAAAGACAGCAATGGGTACGCTTGTCAGAACACTATTCACAATTTTTACACCATTATCGATATCTAGTCACACAACTAATACACATGCATATTGATCTCCTTAACAGTTCAAAGAGGTGCGGAAGAAGCTCATAGAAAGGGAGCGCGTAGAAGCACTTCAAGAGGAAATAGCGGGATTTTTGCTCGACCAGGTCATAAATCCGAATGGAGAATTCTATTACCCGCTACCGTCCCCACGAAAACCACTTTCAATTGTCATCGTACTCCGAGGCACCAATTAGGCTAATGCCACTGGCTCCGAAGGCAACATTCATATGTAGGAGAAATTATATATAGCGATACATGTGTGTATGTGTGAATTAATTAATATGGTGATTTGTGAGACATTGATGATATATATATGCATGATTAGTTCTACTAGAAATTATATATATATATATATATAAAACGTGTACAATGTGTAGTATCGTAAAATACCAGCAAACGAAAAAGAATTAAAATGAAAACACAAAATTAAATGAAAAAAAATCATAAAACTAAAAACCCCCCAAACCTTATAGTACCGGTTGGTCTTATCAACCGGTACTAAAGGGCTCCAGGCCCCCGGAGCTGGCTCGTGCCATGTGGTTGCCCTTTAGCACCGGTTCGTGCTGAACCGGTACTAAAGGGAGGGGGGCCTTTAGTGAACACAATTTAGTGCCGGTTATGTAACCGGCACTACAGGGCCTTACGAACCGGTGCTAATGCCCGGTTCGGCACTAGTGTTGCAAAGTAGTCATTAAATTTTATCTTGGTACCTGTAATTTGAGTTTGTGGCCTAGTATAAAGGAATGGAGGGAGTAAGACTTTCAATCTATTCAGCAACTGTTAAGGTAGTACTTTTTCCAAAATAAATTATTACGGTAGCACAAATAACACAAGAACTAAAAAATTACATCCAGATGCTCGTGTATGTGAACGACTTCGTTTGTACTATGTTCAAAACTAATATACATCCAGGTTCAGCCGTGGGTGGAAGTCATGGACACTGCACGCGGGCATGCGCGGCTTCCGTCGTGCCCTACAATCCACTGGTGTCACCGTGTACATGCGACCAATGTCGCCATGTTCACCCAGTGACTTCCATCACCTCGTCCAGACGTCACCTTAATTCCACCTCGGCCCTGTTGAATGACGCAATGAACAAGGCTGTTAATTGTTAGATGACCATGTATCATCTACGACTATTAATAACAAAAAAGAGTGTAGTTCAACGAGTTTTACATTTCATCGGAAACATCCGACCAGCTCAAAGGTTGTCGCAAGTTGAGGTCAAGGATGGAAGCGGCTCATTAACTTAGGTCCACATATACTAGCCATTCAAGAGATGGAGAGAACAAAAAAGCGAGAGAGAGAGTGCACATGCTACTCCCTTCGTCTAGGTGAGTTAGTCATTTTAGGTTGTGCACCGTGACCAAGGAGGAGGGGAAAACGAGAGACTTTAATGTTTATTTACTAATTAATAGCATTGCATGCAATGAACTAACCATTGCATGTCGTGTTTGGTAGTCTCAAATCATTAAAAGTATGCACACCCCTCATCTCTTATTGATTGATATGTCCAAAACAAGAAACGAGATAGAAGTTAATGCACCGCGCCTTAGTGTTTTGGGATTATTTGGTTCTCGTAAGATGACTTACACACCTAGACGGAGGAAGTACCAAACGATCGAGCAACCCCCCTATGAAATTTAAACCTAAGTTGATATGCATTCCTACAACCGACGAAGAAAAATAGCGCTCTACACAAAATAGCGCCGCCCTTTGAAATATGCTATTAACGTGCAATTCTCTATACACTATTAGCGGCGCTATAGCGCGTTACTTTTTACAGTGCCTACAACAGACATGAAAAATTAGTGCAAATGGATGACATATGTGAAGCGCATGGAAATTCACGACTATACTTGTGACCAGGTCGGTGGGCGTGTGGAGGTATGTCTCCGGTGTATCTGTCATTCGTGGATTTGCTCGGATCTTGTCGTAGTTCATCTATGTTCGTGCGTCTCTAGATTGAATTCTTCCGATCTATGCTACTCTTCAATGGCGGTGGTTGTTGTTCTGGTGCGATGGTCCTATGAGGCCTTAGCACGACGACTTTCTGGTCTACTACAATAAGGTTTGTCCGGCTCCAGCGAGGGAGGGCCGATGATGGAGGCGTCCTTTCTGCTTGCCTTAGTGCATATAGTGGTCGCTAGGTGGTCTACGGATCTATATGTATTTTTTATTATGTGTAGTGTTCGTCATACTAGTATTATTGAATAGGAATAGATTGAAAGTTTTTTTTCCCAAAAAAAAGATTTGTGACCAGGATGAACCGTCGTTAGCAAATAAAACAAATCAAGGTTTTCCTTTATGGTTTTGGTAGCTTGGCTGGAATGAATCCTACTCATACGCCTTGTACTTTTGACGGAACCTCTATATGTGCTTGTGACGGAAACCTATAATAAATAAACTTATACATGTGGAAAAAGAACTAGCTAGCGTTTCGTGCATATACATACACACGCAAGACGACAGACGTACGTCTGCGAGAGCGCGGATTTCTTGATCTGGTTAGACACGCCAGTACCTCCAAGTAGTGCAAATTCAGATTGTATAGTTATATAAACGGATACGGAGTCATATACGGATTCAGATCGAATTTCTGCAAACAACATCAATCACGTTGACCTATAGGGGCGCCTTGTTCCTCCTCATCCTCCTGCTCCTCTTCGTAACCCTTTTTCCTCCGGCGGCCATGGCTTATCCATGCGAGCAAGCAGCCGTGATTCCAATGCCATGCGCAGTAGGTGAAGCGATCCCCGACGACATCCTGCTGGACATCTTCATGCGCTTGCCGGCGAGGTCCATCGGCCGGTCCACACGAGGACATCCTCTTCTCGTCGGCGTCAACATGCGCCCTGTGTGTAGCCCTGCAACGTTTGCCAGCGGCCATCCTCGGGCAGCTAAAGCTAGTTTGTCGAACATGGCGCGCCATGATCGAGTCTGGCCGCTTTGTCAAGCTGCACAACCAATACGCCAGGACGAGAAGGAGCTCTCCCATACGCGTCTTCTTCCCAGACGCTAGCACAGAGGGCAGGAGGACAGAGTCTTTGTTGCACGCGTCACCGAAGCTGCTAGAGCGGAGGGTAGTGAGCTGCAAGCCCTGCCATGGCCTACTCCTCGTCACATCATCCAAAAACCCCAAACATGTTCGCGTGCTTAACCCAGTGTTTGACGAAGAGATAAACTTGGACTTCCCTTCCGGTAGTAGGACCGGCATGGGGTACGACGAGGTGACGGAGGAGCATGTCCTGGTCACTATGGTCAATGCTAGCCACGGATGTAGCAGGGCAATGGAATGCCACCTGTGGCGGCTCAAGGAAGACGTGAGGAGAATAGTGCCATCACCATTGTCGATTCGTGTGCGGCTTGAATTGCCGCCAATCTACGTCAATGGCAAGATGTACTGGATGGGCGAGCCGTCGGACCAGGACAACCAGAGCACCGACAGTTGGCACGACATGATCATGGCCCTTGACATCCACACCGAGTCTTTCGAGGTGTTGTCGGTGCCACACGTCGATGACAGCTGCAGGATGCTTGTGGTGGAGCTTGCCGGGCGGCTCTGCGTGGCGCATCCATGTGCCCACACAGAGAGCATGACCATATGGAGCAAGAACAAAAGGCCGGAGCTGGTCGACAACAAATGCAGTGACGAGGGATGGGAGGAAGGATGGACAAGGGAGCATGTGATAGAGCTCTGTCGTTGTCCGGAGTTTTCCCCGAAGACAGCGGCAGGGCTGATTGTTCCGATAGAGATCGATGCCGTGGGGGATGGGCAGATATTGCTGGACACGGGGAGAGTGGTGGGGCTGTATGATCTGAGGGAGCAAACTATGCACATGGTGTACTCACTCAAGTGGCGGCATGGTGAGCGCGCCGGCAAGTTCGTTGCGGTGGCGCTGTGGGAGGACAGCATGGTGCCTCCTCCACCCATGCGATGCGAACCTGAGCGGTGGTACAGAGACGTATAGACTATAGGAAAGCTAGCAAAGGGCCTTGGTTATTTGTCCGCTGTTGGATTTCTCCATTCATGATAAGAAACTGATAACCTAAAGCCTGAAACTTCAAGTACCAGTTCCGTGACAAACCTTCTCGGCTGCTTAATTGGGAGCATTTAGTTTTTTTTTTGCACCTTGTAGCTTCTTAACTCTTTGCATTCAGAGCTTTTTCTCTACATACACAGTTTGTCCAACCCAAAAGAAAAAGGGAAATGATATTTTTATTTTGGCACACCCGTGAGGGTGTCTGTCGTTTGTGTTGATATATAGCCATGAGCCATGACTGTAGGGACCTCTCTACCGTTCCCTCCCCGCCGCCGGTGGCGGCGGCTGGCTTGCTGGTCGGCGGCGGCGGGCTGCTAGGCCTCTTCCGTCTCCACCCATGCCCAGTCCCTTCTTCCCATGACCCTCGATCTTGGAGCCCGGCGGCGCTGCGCTGCAGCCACGCGCTCGTCCTTCCTGGAGATGCCGCACGCGTATGAGAGATGGTGTACGGCGGTTCGTCACTATGGAGGTTAGCTACGTGCTCGTGTTCGGTGGCTACGTACGTCCCGTCCAGCCCGACGGCGCGCATATGGCGTCATGTGTGCGTCGACCCGGATCTACCACAGCCTGACGCGGGCCTGCTCCTAGCGGCTCGGTTGACGGCCTGGCAGGAGACTCTCAGCGTATGGATTGTTGCGGCGGCAGTGGTGTGCACGGGCAATCTAATCTGGCCTGTTTGATACCGCTGCAGACACGCATGATGCCGGCATGGATCAGGACTGCTCTGATGCTTGATGACAGTTCTTCGGACTTTCGGTGGTTGTCGATACGGTGGTGGTTGGCTGAGTGCAGCTCTGATCCGCTCGACGGCCTTCGGAAGGCATGCCACTATTGGTGGATGGGATCGTAGAAAGTGGTGGCGATAACACATGATTGACTACGATTTGGTGGTGTTTCTAGTACCTGGTCTCGAGCTCTGGGATAAAAATCCTAGGTCTAACCCAATTTGGTTTTACCTGGCAATGGCGATGTTTTCGCATCGTTACCTTGTTGAAGGCACTGCATGGATATGCTCGGACTTGCTTCTTCAGGGTGAAAACCTAGATTCTGATCATTGGTGGTTGGATCCGGTGACGGCGGTGTTTGAGCATCGTTCCCTTGTTGAAGGTGTTGTTGTCGAAGAACTTTTTCGTTGTCCTTGTTGTGTCAAGAGATGATTGGGGGGATATGGTCGTCGATGTAGTTTGTCGGTCGCTGTTTTGATCATAGGTTTTTTTTACTCGCTTAGGCATAGCTTTGGTCTTGTATGACTTTGCTTCTTACCGGCGTATCTTTGGTGCAAGTGCGTTGGTATTAGGTGTGTGCATCCTAACTATGCAGAGGCCTGGTGTGTGCTCTTGGTGTTTGTATCTTCTTAATGCTTCATTTTAAGTCAATAAAATCCACTCTTTTATATCGACAAAATGACTGTAGGGACCTTTTAAATTGATCGATCGTCAACGTACAATACAATTAGTCTTGATATGTATGGAAGAGAGCTACGCCTATATTAAATAAGTCGGTTTCAGACTTTCAGTAGTTATACGAGTAGGACTCCAGCGAGACAACCAGGAAATACAACAACCAGGAAACTAAAGCATATACGTTTTGTGTGTGTTAGGGCGAACTTAAATAACTTGTCCACAACGATTTGGTGGACCGATGACCAGCGGCGGCGGGGCAGTACCTAGCATCACACGGAGCATGACGTCGATGGCGACATTGGTGCAATGGACCGATCTTCCTGATGATCTCCTCCACGTCGTCTACCTCAAGGTCAGCGGCTTGCTCCACCGCCTACGCTTCGCAGCGGTATCTATGTCATGGCGAGCCGCTGCGATCGCATCGAAGCACGCCGTGCCGCCCACCCTGCCATGGCTGCTCTTCTCCTCCTTACATGGTGACGATGGCAAGACAATGCGCCTATACTGCCCCGAGGACGGAGGGGTCCTGCACATCCGGCCCAAAAACGAGGCGCTCATCGGCAAGCGGCTAGTCGGAGCACACGACGGCGGCTGGGTCGCTGCGCTTGGGGATGACATGCAACTTGTGGTTGTGAACCTCTTCTCTGGTGTTGAGGTGCCGCTTCACGCAAAGAACATGAGGAAGGTCTACACGGGCGCGAACATTGTCTTCTCGGAATCCCCCAAGTCAAGTGAGTGCATCCTCGCCACCATCACTACCCGAAGAAGCGTCGCCCCATGCAAGATTGGTTGTCGAGCCGACAGATGGACAGCAAAAATATTTAGCGGGCCGATGCTTGCGGACATTATATTCTACAATGGAAACCTCTATGGCCTCACCCGCTCCTAGAACCTGATCAAATTCAACATAGGCTTGAACAAGCACGGCAGACCAGTGGCCACCATTGACGTCGAGCTGCATATCCGGATTGGTTCCCATACTTCTTTTGTATGTCATAAAAGCATTGTTGAGCTGCATGGCAGGCTCGCGTTAGTGTTGAGGATAAATCCATCATATGGCACCAAGTGTGAGCCTTTCTTCAAGGTTTTTGTGCTTGCTGACGAATCAATGACAAAGTACACTCATAAGTGGGAGGAGGTAACGAGCTTGGATGACTGCGCCTTGTTTTTGGGGAAAATGTCCAAGGCGGTTGACGTGCCAGCGGTTGGACGTGGCGGGGTGGAGAGAGGCCACATTTACGCAGATGATATGACGTACTTGACAAGTTTGGATGGCCATGGTAGCCGTGTATACCCTATGCGAGACGAAAGTATTTAGAACGTCCCACGGAGGATCAAATCAGCAGGATCTTATGTAGCTGCCGGTGCTCCAACTGGCATGTGGGTACTCCCTCCTGATATCTAGCCAACCAAGAGTAGCCTAGCGTGGGAGTTTAACTCTATGTCTGGTGTACTGGTATTAAGGTCACCATTACAGTTAAATTTTACCTCATACTAGATTGTAGAAGCTGCTAAGGATACAACGTTGCATTTATCTATGAGATGTTGATGCCTTGTTAAAATAGTCGCTGTATTGAGATATGTGTGGTAACATACTAGAATTACTACTTATTCATTCCTTATTACTTGATTCTCTGTTTATAGCTAGGTATGTTTTCCTTCTTGTGCTAGTCTGTTTGGGCATTCATTGTATATTCGGACTGACAAATATTGTTTTACAAGGTCAGTTAGTATCAAAATTAACATGATCACTATAGTAGTATATAACTGTTCATCGCATGAACGGATGAAGCATCTCAAGTGTACTTGCTAGTGTAACCTCGGCGTTCTATTCGAATGGTCAGCCAAAAAAATGCTTCATAATTGATAGGCAAGTGGCGAAGTCGGGTGAGCTGGTGGCATGGCTTCAGTATATCACATTACATAGATTTATATAATCCCGAAGCAACTAATTCGTGAACAGGCCAGCACTTTGACGACGTCCAGGTAATGGTGAGCCGACTGAGCATCTTCACCAACATCAACACTACAAGCAAGCTCATCCCCATCTGTTGTGATCAGATCGATCTTACATCCGTCTTACTGCTCCTGTCCTGTCAGAAACTTTAGGTGCACGGACTAGAATAAGATCGTCTGCCCTTTCGGTGATAGTGAACAATCCAGTGGGGTGCCAGATGGTTACTGAGAAACCTGCAGTTTAATTTGGCAGTCTAAGGTTTCTTAGGAAGTTATTTTTTTGCCTGGAAGGCGGCCACAAATAGCCTTGGCATTGGGTTCATAATAGTCCGGTGACGTATGGATGTGATACCCACTTGCAGCGTTTGTAGTTGTTTCATAACGTGGAAGGTTGTCTTCACACAATCCCCCACCTCAAGCGGTTGCATCCTTGCCTCCATGATCGATCTACACGGCATCCGCTTTGTGGGATTGGTTGCACGGACAACAGGTGTTTGGTAAACTTTTTAATGAACCAATGCTCCGGACACTATTCTTTTTCCACACAAACCTCGTGAAAGGGTAGAGTATTAGTGCATACTCATATAGATGGAAAGAAAGTAAAATAAAAAAATGGCTAGGTTTATAAGGAAAACTTGGCCGAAAACCTTGGGTAACTCAACATAGACATTGAACCAAACAGCTAACCACAACCTAACTCAAACACTATCGAGATAAATTGAGGGCATGTTTTTGAAAGCACCTTGAATAAGGGGCACAATCTCGTGTGCGCCGGTCGTCCTAACATAGACCCTCGATGACCACAAAGCTTTCGTCAAGACCGGTCATACCGAACCTTGGCTAATGGTCAGACCAAGCCAACAACAACCACCACCGCTCGCCCTTCAAGCAGACTCAACCCGGTGTTAAGGAAATACTATTCGATAATTCCTCTTACACATTATATTCTACTATGGACAACTCTATGACATCACCATCTTGGAGCACTTGGTCAAGTTCGAAATATTCGTGAACAAAGACGGCAAGCATGTGCTCACCGTTGCACCCTGCCAGTTGCAGATCTGAACGCAACGCAATCAACAAGTGTACCTGCCCTACATCGTGGAGCTGCACGGCAAGTTGGTGATGGTGGAAGTAACTGGCACGACATCGGCTGCGAGCCTTCATCCAGGGTGTCTTTGAGCCTCCCGTTGTAAAAGAGAGAGAGTACGCTCACAAGTGGAATGAGGTATGCAAGTGGAACTTGCCCTGTTTTATGAAAAAGGTGGTCCAAGGCAGTGTACATGCAGACGTATGGGTGTGGCGGGGTGCAAACAAGCTACATCTATGCCGACAATGCGACTTAATTGATGAGTTTGGACAACCATGGTGACCGTCTCTATCTTATGCAATAATAAAGCCATGGCCAGGCATTTTGATGATCAAATCAGCAAGAATTTATATGGCAACTTATGCTCCAAGTGGCACTTGCGTGTTCTCCCTCTGGATTTCTAGCCAATCAAGAATACTCTAACATGCCACCTTAATTCTTTTGTCTATTATTGTAAATACTAAGGTCAATCTTTACCATAAGTGGGACCACATAGATTGTAGAAATATCTATTGTAAAGTATATATGGCTTGTAAAAAAAAGTCACTGCCATTATGTAGAATGGTTGGAATATTTTGTCATAAAGTAAAATTGATAAATCATTCATTCTTACCTTGGATTCATGGCTTAATGCTTCTACCTATGTCGTTCGAAAGTGTGGGTGATCGAACCAAATTTGGCAGTTCTCTACATAGCATATTATCCTCGATGTAGCAGGTGGATACTCCCCTCCATATTTCTAGCTAAGCAAGAGTAGTTTAGGCACTATCTTACCTGGACGCGGGGAAAAAAATATTTGACAAGTGAATGTCGAATATTGCATTTGGATGTCTGGACAAATGAGTAGGCGAGGAATAGGGGAGCATCGCACGGCGGGGGCTATATCTCACCCACCGAAGACAATGATCTGTGTCACGTCTAGCATGAGGCAACTAGGCCGGCCCATACCATAGCAACTTAGAGCTGTTTTTGGAAACTTCTGTGCATCAGTTCGGACTGGTTTTACAAGCTTTCATGCATGTTTTCTCCGTATTTGTTTGTA
Source organism: Triticum timopheevii (assembly GCA_963921465.1). Taxonomy (NCBI): domain Eukaryota; kingdom Viridiplantae; phylum Streptophyta; class Magnoliopsida; order Poales; family Poaceae; genus Triticum; species Triticum timopheevii. The sequence continues at coordinate 579,797,069 of OY997272.1, forward strand.
CGTATTGATAAATCATTCAGTTTTTTTGCATTTTTATTTTTTAGTTTTTTAATTTATACTTTAATTCTATTTTATATTTTCCAAATACATGTCAACTTTTTATAATACACTTTGTAAATTTGTCGTATACACGTGGAACAATTTGTCGAGACATGTTGAACATTCATTGACCAGATCATGAAAACATTTTCATGTACATGTCTAAAAAATTGAATAGATGTTAAACATTTTTCTAATACGTGTTTCAAATTTTTTATGGTATGATTCTAAGAAAAATCGTGCACATCTTTTTATGTTGTATTAATATTTTCTAAAAACTCACTAACATATTTTGGAAATATGTGAACGTTTTTATAAATATCAGAAAATTATTTCTAAATGGTATGAAACATACTTGTAATTATGTGACCATTTTTTACATATTTTAAAATGTCATTAACATATTTTTAAAATATGTAAACATTTCCTTACATACAATAATTATTTTCAATGCCTCAAAAGTTTTTCACAAATGACGTAAACATCTCTTTTACATTGTATATATACTTTTTAAGAATATCATGAACATTTTTTAAACATGTGATTTTTTTTAAAATGCCACAAACATTTTTTAAATGATACGAACATCTCTAAGAAACTAGCGCGAACACAATTTTAAATTGCATTAACACTTCTTAAATGCACAATGCCGATTTTTTGAAGGAAAACGCTATCCTTCAGCCGGCTGATGCACGCGCAGCGTCTGCCGTGAGTGTAGCCGTCAAATTGATTTTGATCGAGCGGTCACGCTGGCCACCAGTCTCGTGCAACCATATTTTTCTACAACAAGCCTATTGTTTCAAAAGAAAAAAAACTGGTTCGATGATTCGATGATGAAGTTTCTTTTAGCAACAGGTTTTAGTTTCAGAAAGTTTTTGTTGTAGAGGCTTTGTTTCAGAAAGAAGAAAAAATGGTTCAGCGATGACGATTTTTTGTTCTGCAATAGGGCTCTTGTTTCAGAAGCATATACCCGGTTGCAGAAAGTGTCGTAGGTGCGCCCGGTATTAGAGTATATGAGGCCAAACATTGCAACACAACACATGTTTCAGAAACATAGCTCCAGTTGCATAAATCGCCAGGAAGTGCATGCCCGGTCTAGTCGCGGTCGCCGTCAATTCAGCGCACTAGCTGTGATCTATAGCAAAACTCGCCTTGCACAATGCGCTCGCTCCCAACTGTTGCCACGGCATGCACAACTCCGGCCATCAACGCTGCTAGCAGCTTGCCGTCCACCCACGCTCCAGTACCATGCGCTCCACCTGGCAGCCACGTCGGCCATGGTCGCAGTACTATTGGTCTCCTCCTGCAGCGGCTCCAGCAAAATCCAATCATGGTTAGCATACCCATATAGTGGTTCCAGTACATCCAATCCACGATTGCAGCTTCGCCACGGCTCCAGCAAAAATCCGGCCATTGTTTCAGACCATGGTTGTAGCATGCTCGCAGCTGGCTCCAGAATCCTCAGGCCATGTGTGTAGCATCCTCAGACTGGTTCAAGCTTTTTCCATAGCCGCTTGTAGCTCTCGTCAACGCTCGTTTCAGCTTTCGCCGGCGTCCCGTAGCTTTCCGGGTTCTTTAGTCAGTGCCGGTTTTTGCAGTTTCACGGTGGAAGATTATTTTCACACCGGTTGAAGCTTTTCTCAACGCCGTTTGAAGCTTTTTTCCATGTTTGAAGCTTTTCCTCCATGCCAGTTGTAGCTTTTTTTTCATAGTTGAAGCTTTTCCCGATTCCGATTGAAGCTTTTTTTAAGCCGGTTGAAGCACCCTTGACTAGTTGCCCTACCAACAACACCTCGCTCAAGCATCTTGCAGTGCCAGTTGCAATACCTATGGACATCGTCTCCAGCTCCGGCTGGTGCTGGTTGCAACACCACCGTTGGCTGCGCCGTTGTAGCAGGAGGGTTGGGACAGCGCAGCAAACCCAGCACATTCCCTTGCTGGGTACAGCGTCCGCCGCAGCCGAGAGAAGCACGGGTGCTCGTGGGTCATGGCACCGAGACTGGATGGTTCCAGCATCACCGGACGCAGCCGGGTCGCAAGGCTTCGAGAGCTGCTCGCATTCGCCACGGGAAAAGCTCGTTGCAGCGCGGGCGCCCAGCGGCCAGAGAGGAGCACGACGCCCACAACCTCGTCATCTACCAAGGACAAGCGCGGGCAGCAGAAACACGCCCCTGTTGCGCGCGCGCGCGCGCGAGAGAGAGAGAGAGAGAGAGAGAGAGAGAGAGAGAGAGAGGAATAGTGCTTGCGGGAGGTGGGAGATGCGCCCGTGGGAAGAAAACGCGTGAGAAGATAAGGCAACAAAGAGATACGGGCGATGGGATGGGCCTGAATGAGCATGTGGCAGCGTGAGAGGTAGTTGCGCATGCAGCAACCGGCGCAATCGTTAGCCGATCGACCGGCAGCAAACGTTTACCTATACGTGTTGTGTACGTTAGGGCGAACTCAAACAACTGACCAGCGGCTGCGGCGCAGTACCTAGCATCACACGGAGCATGGCGTTGATGGCGACATTGGTGCAGTGGACCGATCTTCCTGATGATCTCCTCCACGTGGTCTACCTCAAGGTCGGCGCCTTGCTCCACCGCCTACCTTCGCTGCGGTATCTAAGGTCTTGGCGAGCCGCTACGATTGCATCGAAGCACGCCGTGCCACCCACCCTGCCATGGCTGCTCTTCTCCTCCTTACACGGTGACGATGGCAAGGCAATGCGCGTATACTGCCCCGAGGATGGCGGGGTCCTGCACATCCGGCCCAAAAACAAGGCGCTCATCGGCAAGCGGCTAGTCGGAGCACGCGACGGCGGTTGGGTCGCCGCGCTTGGGGATGACATGCAACTTGTGGTTGTGAACCTCTTCTCCGGTGTTGAGGTGCCGCTTCACGCAAAGAACATGAGGGAGGTCTACATGGGCGCGAAGATTGTCTTCTCGGAATCCCCCAAGTCAAGTGAGTGCATCCTCGCCACCATCACCCCTCGAAGAAGCGTCGCCCTATGCAAGAGTGGTTGTCTAGCTGACAGATGGACGGCAAAAATATTTAGCGGGCCGATGCTTGCGGAGTTTATATTGTACAATGGAAAACTCTATGGCCTCACCCGCTCCTACAACCCGATCAAATTCAACATAGGCTTGAACAAACACAGCAGACCGGTGGCCACCATTGACGTCCAGCTGCATATCCGGATTGGTTCCCAACCTTCTTTTGTATGCCATAAAAGCATTGTTGAGCTGTATGGCAGGCTCGCGTTGGTGCTAGGGATTATGCCATCATACGATACCAAGTGTGAGCCTTTCTTCAAGGTTTTTGTGCTTGCTGACAAATCAATGACAAAGTACACTCGTAAGTGGGAGGAGGTAGAGAGCTTGGACGACTGCGCCTTGTTTTGGGGGAAAATGTCCAAGGCAGTTGACGTGCCAGCAGTTGGACTTGGCGCGATGCAGAGAAGCCACATTTACGCATATGATATGACGTACGTGACGAGTTTCGATGGCCATGGTAGCCGTGTATACCCTATGCAAGACGAAATTATTTACAACGTCCTACGGAGGATCAAGTCAGCAGGATCTTATGTAGCTGCCGGTGCTCCAACTGGCATGTGGGTACTCCCTCCTGATATCTAGCCAACCAAAAGTAGTCTAGCATGGGAGTTTAACTCTATGTCTAGTGTACTGGTATTAAGGTCACCGTTACAGTTAAATTTTACCTCATACTGGCTTGTAGAAGTTACTAAGGATACAACATTGCATTTATCTATGACATGTTGATGCCTTGTTAAAATAGTTGCTGCAAAACTGTACTGGTTGGTTTTGGGATATGTGTGGTAACATACTAGAATTACTACTTATTCATTCCTGATTACTTGATTCTGTGGTTATAGCTATGTGTTTCAACATTATGTTTTCCTTCTTGTGATGGTCTGTTTGGGCATTCATTGTATATTCAGACCGACAAATATTTATTCACAAGGTCAGTTAGTATCAAAATTAACATAATCACTATAGTAGTAAATAACTGTTCATCGCATGAACGGATGAAGCATCTCAAGTGTACTTGCTAGTGTAACCTCGGTGTTCCATTCAAGTGGTCAGCCAAAAAAAGCTTGATAACTGACAGGCAAGTCGCGGACTTTGGTGAGCTGGTGGCATGGGTTCAGTATATCACATTACACATATTTATATAATCCTGAAGCAACTAATTCCTGAACAGGTCTGCACTTTGACGACGTCCAGGTCACGGTGAGCCCACTGAATATCTTCACCAACATCAACACTACAAGCAAGCTCATCCCCATCTGTTGTGATCAGATCGATCTTACATCCGTCTTAATGCTCCTGCTTGTCTTGTCAGAAACTTTACCAGCACCTACCTTGGGGGAGACTAGAATAAGATCATCTGCCCTTTGGGTGATAGTGAACAATCTAGTGGGGCGCCAGATGGTTGCTGATAAACCTGCAGTTTAATTTGGCAGGCTATGGTTTCTTAGAAAGTTATGTTTTTGCTTGGAGGGTGGCCACAAATAGCCTTGGCATTTGGTTCATAATATGCCAGCGACGCATGGATGTGATACCCACTTGCAGCGTTTGTAGTTGCTTCGTAACGAGAAAATGTTGTCTTCACACAATCCCCCACCTCAAGCGGTTGCATCCGTGCCTGCATGATCGATCTACACGGCATTCGCTTTGTGGGATTGGTTGCAAGGAAAACAAGTGCATGGTAAAAAAAAAATAATGAACCGATGCTCCGGACACTGTATTCTTTTTGGACACAAACCTCGTGAAAGGGTAGAGTATTAATGCAGACACATATAGATGGAAAGAAAGTAAAATAAAAAAACCGGCTAGGTTTATAAGGGAAACTTGGCCGAAAACCTTGGGTAACTCAACATAGACACTGAACCAAACAGCCAACCACAACCTAACTCAAACACCGTCGAGATAAATTGAGGGAAGGTTTATGAAAACACCTTGGATAAGAGTGACGATCTCGTATGTGCCAGTCATCCTAACATAGACCCTCGATGACCACAAAGCTTTCGTCAAGACCGGTCATACCGAACCTTGGGTAATGGTCAGGCCAAGCCAACAACAACCACCACCGCTCGCCCTTCAAGCAGACTCAACCCGGTGTTAAGGAAATACTATTCGATAATTCCTCCTGGACATTATATTCTACAATGGATAACTCTATGACATTACCATCTTGGAGCACTTGGTCAAGTTCAAAATATTCGTGAAAAAAAACGGCAAGCATGTGCTTACCGTTGCACCCTGCCAGTTGTGATCTGAACGAAACGCGATCAACACGCGTACCTGCCCTACATCATGGAGCTGCACGGGAAGTTGGTGATGGTGAAAGTAACTGGCACGACATCGGCTGCGAGCCTTCATCCAGGGTGTCTTTGAGCCTCCCGTTGTAAAAGAGACAGAGTACGCTCACAAGTGGAATGAGGTATGCAAGTGAACTTGCCATGTTTTATGAAAAAGGTGGTCCAAGGCAGTGTACATGCAGACGTATGGGTGTGGCGGGGTGCAAACAAGCTACATCTATGCCGACAATGCGACTTAATTGATGAGTTTGGACAACCATGGTGACCGTCTCTATCTTATGCAATAGGAAAGCCATGGCCAGGCATTTTGATGATCAAATCAGCAAGAATTTATATGGCAACTTATGCTCCAAGTGGCACTTGCGTGTTCTCCCTCTGGATTTCTAGCCAATCAAGAATACTCTAACATGCCACCTTAATTCTTTTGTCTATTATTGTAAATACTAAGGTCAATCTTTACCATAAGTGGGACCACATAGACTGTAGAAATATGTACTGTAAAGTATACATTCCTTGTAAAAAAAAGTCACTGCCATTATGTAGTAGGGTTGGAACATTTTGTCATAAAGTAAAATTGATAAATCATTCATTCTTACCTTGGATCCGTGGCTTAATGCTTCTACCTATATCGTTCGAAAGTGGGGGCGATGGAACCAAACTTGGTAGTTCTCTACATAGCATATTGTCCTCGTTGTAGCAGGTGGATACTCCCCTCCATATTTCTAGCTAAGCAAGAGTAGTTTGGGCTCTATCTTACCTGGACGCGGGAAAAAAATATTTGACAAGTGAATGCCGGATAATGCATCTAGATGTATGGACAAATGAGAAGGCGAGGAATAGGGGAGCATCGCACGGCGGGGGCTATATCTCGCCCACCGAAGACAATGCTCCTGGCACGAGGCAACTAGGCCGGCCCATACCATAGCAACTTAGAGATGTTTTCGGAAGCTTCTGTGGATCAGTTCGGACTGGTTTTAGAAGCTTTCATGCATGTTTTCTTCTCCTTTGTTTGTACGTATTCTTATATCAGTTTCCTTCATTTTTTGCATTTTTTTTAGTTTTTAAATTTAAATTTATTTCTATTTTATTTTTTCCAAATACATGTCAACTTTTTAAAATACACTTTGTAAATTTTTCGTATACATGTGGAACATTTCATCGAAACATGTTGAACATTTATCAACCAGATGATGAAAACATTTTCAAGTACATGTAAAATTGAATAGATGTTTAACATTTTTCAAATACGTTTTTCAATTTTTTAATGGTATGATTTTAAAAAAATCGTGCACTTATTTTTACGTTGTATTAATATTTTCTAAAAAACTCACTAACATATTTTTGAAATATGTGAACGTTTTTATAGATATCAAGAAAATTATTTCTAAATGGTATGAAACATACTTGTAATTACGTGACCATTTTTTACATATTTAGAAATACATAAACATTTCCTTACATACAACAATTATTTTCAATGCCTCAAAAGTTTTTCGCAAATGACGTAAACATCTCTTTTACATTGTATATACACTTTTTAAGAATATCATGAACATTTTTTAAACATTGACATTTTTTTAAATGCCACAAACATTTTTTAAATGATACAAACATCTCTAGAAAAGTAGCGCAAAAAGAATTTTCAATTGCATTAACACTTCTTAAATACACAACGCACATTTGTGAAGGAAAACGCTATCCTTCAGCTGCGGCTGATGCACGTGCAGTGTCTGCCGTCTGTGTAGCCGTCATATTGATTTTGATCGAGAGGTCACGCTGGCCACCAGTCCCGTGCAACCAGTGTTTTCTACAACAAGCCTATTGTTTCAGGAAAAAAAAACTGGTTCGATGATTCGATGATGAAGTTTCTATTAGCAACAGGTTCTAGTTTCAGAAAGTTTTTGTTGTACAGGCTTTGTTTTAGAAAGAAAAAAAATGATTCGGCGATGAAGATTTTTTCTTCTGCAACAGGGCTCTTGTTTCAGAAGCATATACCCGGTTGCAGAAAGCGTCGTAGGTGCGCCCAGTGTTAGAGTGTATGAGGCCAAGCATTGCAACACAACACATGTTTTAGAAACATAGCTCCGTTTGCATAAATCGCCAGGAAGTGCATGCCCATTCTGCGAGCTCGTCGCCGTCGTGCTGCAGTAGAGGCAGCTGCTTAGGTTGCTGGGTCGGAGGAGGCGCGGCAACTACGGCGGGTGGCGGCACTCCATGGCCGAGGCGCTCAGGCCATGGCGGGCAGCGGTGCTTTCTCGGTGGAGCTTTGCAACAAGGTCCTTGTTGCAAAGCCCCGGATCGCAACAAACTAGTTGTTGCAAAGGTCCTCAGTTGGCTGGGACGGTAGATTAGACGACTGTTTCGGGTGGCATCCGACGGCTGCCGAGGCGGGTGATCTAATCGTATTATCACTCGACAGACGCATAGCGCTACCCTTTTTTGAAATATCAATATATCAAATTTCAAAGTATATATGTATTTAGAATATTTCAAAATATAAATGTAAAAATAGAAAAATGCAAGGCTTATAAAAAGGGAGAAAACACAAAATATCCCTACGGGGCGGCAAGTTGAAGGCTGCCCTGAGGTGCGCATGCCGGACCAGCCTCACATACTCATATGGGTCCCTAAAGAAAAGCATAGTCACATCAGCTGGGCCCAAAATAACATAGTTATGTTTTACTTATGAATCGTCAATAATACATTCTATTTCATCGTGACTGTAATTTAGTGAAGTGCGGTTGTACTGCCATGTTACTGTATTAGTTCGACATCTTTCGTTTTCATTTTCTGTGTGTATCATTTGATGTCCAACTTTAAGAATGATGATGTATTTCGAACATGAATAAGGGCTAGCATGGAGTACTTGTTATTTTCGAGTAGAATAATTTTTGTGATGTATTTCTGCACGCACGCATGGCCGCCAGACGGATCTCCCGCGCGATCCCACGGCCTGCATGGCTCATGCATGGCAGGCCGTTTTCCTACGTCGACCCAAATACCGGCCCATCCGAGGTTGCAGCTCCGGACGGCCCACGTCGCCTACGATCTCGCGCGTTGTTCTCGTGTAACTAAAAATAGTCCCACCTCGCCCCTCGACCAGCTCCTTTACCTGCTTAAATACCTTCATCGAGGTGATTTTAGCAAGCGTTGGTCCTCATTGTAGGATGAATATGATTCTTCACCCTTACTATGGTTGTCATGCATATTCATAATCATCATGCATATTCTTCATTTAGAGATCATTAATGATTGGCGTATTTTTTAAATAAGCAGGGCCCAGTAGGGTGTGCTTGGAAATATTTGAGAAACCTCCATGCACGTTCATCTTCGTTGCATGCAAATCGGGCGGCAGCCACTGTGCCAGCAGCTGTCAAGGCCTTGATGAATCACTATTCAGATGCAGGTCCCCGACTCTTGCATGCAGGTGCTGGTTTTTGCATGAAGGTCCTTGGGTCGCATCATTGGTTGAGGAAGTATCTCTATAGTTTTCGAACTGACATTGCCCACCACCTCCTCCAAATCACCCAAAATCACCCCAATTTTCTTGTACATGGTGACCCATATGTGCCAAACATGTCTATGAAAGAAATTTTTGAAAAATATTATTTTACAATGCCCCCTTGAGGCATAGACCGATGTTTTCAGCAGTCAGTCTAGAGGGCATTATAAATTCAAAAAAATTCAAAAAAATACAAAACCTTGGAAACCTAGCATTGTTTGTGCAAGAGATCATGTGTGCCAAAATTGAGGTGATATGGAGGTGGTTGAAAAAATGCCCACATTCCGGAGGGCAGTTTTTGAAAAAAGGTGAATTTTTCCACCACCTCCAAATCACCCCAATTTTCTTGTACATGGTGACCCACATGTGCCAAACATGTCTACGAAAGAAATTGTTGAAAAAAATTATTTTACAATGCCCCCTTGAGGCATAGACCGATGTTTTCAGCGGTCAGTCTAGAGGGAATTATAAATTCAAAAACATTTAAAAAATACAAAACCTTGGAAACCTAGCATTGTTTGTGCAAGAAATCATGTGTGCCAAAATTGAAGTGATTTGAAGGTGGTCGAAAAAATGCCTGCATTCCGGAGGGACCATTTGGTTTTTGAAAAAAGGTGAATTTTTCCACCACCTCCAAATCATCCCAATTTTACATGGTGACCCACGTGTGCCAAACATGTCTATGAAAGAAATTTTTGAAAAAAATTATTTTACAATGTCCCCTTGAGGCATAGACCTATGTTTTCAGCAGTCAGTCTAAAGGGCGTTATAAATTCAAAACAATTCAAAAAAATACAAAACCTTGGAAACCTAGCATTGTTTGTGCAAGAGATCATGTGTGCCTAAATTGAGGTGATTTGGAGGTGATCGAAAAAATGCCCGCATTCCGGAGGGACCATTTGGTCAACTTAAGCCAGTTTTTGAAAAAAAGTGAATTTTTCCACCACCTCCAAATCACCCCAATTTTCTTGTACATGGTGACCCGCATGTGCCAAACATGTCTATGAAAGGAATTTTTGAAAAAATTTATTTTACAATGCCCCCTTGAGGCATAGACCGATGTTTTCAACAGTCAGTCTAGAGGGCATTATAAATTCAAAAAAATTCAAAAAAATACAAAACCTTGGAAACCTAGCATTGTTTGTGCAAGAGATCATGTGTGCCAAAATTGAGGTGATTTGGAGGTGGTCGAAAAAATGCCCGCATTCCGGAGGGACCATTTGGTCTAACTTAAGCCAGTTTTTGAAAAAAGGTGAATTTTTCCACCACCTCCAAATCACCCCAATTTTCTTGTACATGGTGACCCGCATGTGCCAAACATGTCTATGAAAGAAATTTTTGAAAAAAGTTATTTACAATGCCCCCTTGAGGCATAGACCGATGTTTTCAGCAGTCAGTCTAGAGGGCATTATAAATTCAAAAAAATTCAAAAAAATACAAAACCTTGGAAATCTAGCATTGTTTGTTCAAGAGATCATGTGTGCCAAAATTGAGGTGATTTTGAGGTGGTCGAAAAAATGCCCGCATTTCGGAGGGACCATTTGGTCTTAAGCCAGTTTTTGAAAAAAAAGGTGAATTTTTCAACCACCTCCAGATCACCCCAATTTTCTTGTACATGGTGACCCGCATGTGCCAAACATGTCTATGAAAGAAATTTTTGAAAAAATTTATTTTACAATGCCCTTGAGGCATAGACCGATGTTTTCAACAGTCAGTCTGGAGGGCATTATAAATTCAAAAAAATTCAAAAATAAATACACAACCTTGGAAACCTAGTTTTGTTTATGGAAGAGATCATGTGTGCAACATGTCTATGAAAGAAAATTTTGAAAACAATTATTTTACAATGTCCCCTTGAGGTATACGCCGATGTTTTGAGCATTAAATCAGGGTGTGTACAACTCTAGCTTGTTCTTGCCAAAATGCAGCATCATGGACAGGCTGCAATGGAAAAAATGGTGACAAATGCAAAAAATGAAATATCAGAAAAAAAAAGCCCGCCTACTTGCCCGCTTTCACAATTCAACGGCCTGCATATGACTAGAAACCCAATCATTTATTGGGCCAGGATGCAGAGGCCCGCCAGATTGTGAAAACAGGTTGCAAGTAAGCCCCACAGGGCAGGGACGGAGATGGTTAGGCAATGTGCTGCCCGCTTTAGAAAGGAACTTGAGAGGGAAAGCTCAGCCCGCTATATTGACCGGTGCTAGCTCCCCTCGCTCGGCGAGGTGGGACTAAACTCCCTGCACCCCTGGGATGTGCCCGGCGCAACGCTCGCTTGGGCCTAATTCGGGTGGGCCGTCCCACGCCAGCCTCACCCGCTGGGTCGCTGGATGGACCGTTGGGCCATCTCGTTGTCTGCGCCTAAGGCCTGCATGCATGGGAAGGGCGGCGACGTGGGTTTGCATGCGCGGGTGGCGGACGTGCATGCATGCGAGCGAGGCGATTAAAACTGCACACTTTTTTGATCCACCCGCATCTATTCAACGTGGCAATTAAAGCCTTGGTTTCACACTTTTTTGATCCACCTGCACCTATTCAACGTGGCAATTAAACTGGCATATGGATCGTTCGACGTGGCTAGTTTGAATGTAAGTGCGGTCAGTTCCCTTCCCTTCCCCTTTCCCTATTTAAACCACCAGCCCTCACGTTCTGCACACATCCATTTGCGCCACCCTTCTCTTCTTCCCCAAACCCAGAGCACTCTCTGAGCGAGCCACGAGGATGCAGTACAATGGCCCCACCTACCGGCTCCCACCGACCGTGCCGGAGAGACAATATCCGGCCGGCGTCATCGTGGAGAGCACGCTTCGCGTGTGGGCGTTCTCACGTAGGAGGGGTGCAAGGGGCTTTTCCCAGTGGTTCCTCCGTGCGGGCTTCGCCCACCTCCCGGCGGGCTCGCCGGTGATGTTCGGACTGGATGAAGTGCGTCCAAACTCCTGGTCTCTGCCGATAGGGCTCACCGTCACCTTCACCAACAGATTTGATGCGTACCTCCTCGGCAAGGTGTTTTGGTGTGGATGCGAATTCATCGCATTCACAACCCACAACATCTTCACAAACTTCGACTGCGTCTTCCCCACCTGCGACGGTATGCACACCCTCGCCTACTACATCGGTGAGGACGGATGGAGAGGAGCATTGGAGAGGAGGCGCAGTGAAGATGGTGGTGAAGGCCCGGTCTCGTCAGCTTGTCCTGCCCTAGCGTGTTAGGGCAAGTTTTTTATCTTTTAAATACTTCTATTAAATCATGTCGTTGGTTTTACCGTGAACTTTACTTATCCGAACTATGTTATGATTTCTACCCGTCTATTTGATATGTCGTTGGTTATCTGTGTTTTGCTTGCTATTTCTATCTTCTTCCCTTGATATTTCTATCTTATTTGATGTCAAAACCAGCAAGTTTTGGGGTTAGCTCAGATTTCACGCGGCCCACGGGGGTGTTCTTGCGCGCTTGATGGAAAAAATTGGTGTCATTCAACTTAGCCGTTCGGGTAGCAGGGGATGTTCCGTCTGGGAAGACGGATTTTTTGGCATGCTTGAAATGGACCCAAAAAAATTTCGAAACCCTTGTACCATCATGACAAGCATCCATGCGAACTCGAAATTGTTTTTCGACGTTGTATGGTTTTGTAGGCTATAATGATTACGGACACGTGTAGATGAAAGGCATGAGAAAACAGTTTGAACAAAGACAACATAAATGATTTTTTACAAGTTTTATAGATGGAAAGTTCTTTAGATGCAATGCCATCTGACAAACAACTCATAAACAACTGTATCATTGATCATAAAACACATGCATTGTTGTTCAAAGAACTGTCTCATGAATAAATTGTACCATAATTGCGAACATAGTGTGAAACAGAAAAAAAAATGTTTGCAACAAAATAATCCTGGTTTGAAGCTTAAACTGGTTGAAAAACAATTGAGCCTACTCCATATGGTCTTCTGCACTGCCAAAATCCAGTGACCTCTTGCGCTGCGACGTTGGAGATTGCGTCGGGCTTGGCGACGACCCATGTGCTTCAGTCTTTTTCTCTTTAACATCAATGTAACCATACAACTGAAGTTGTTCTTGTTCTTTCTCCGCCATCTCTCTAGCAAGACCCTCCATTTCTTGGATTCTCACTTCCTGTAGAAAACCATAGGAATTGTATTAGGAAGAACTCAAAAAAGACGTAGCCATAAACTAGATGCATGTAACACGTAAAATTTGAACCTCTGGATCAATGTCATCCTCGGGATAACAACCCGTAGTTCTATTGTACACAATGTACAGGTGACATGTCTTGCTGCCATTCAGATCAGAAAGCATTTTTTCTACATCATCTGGTCCTGCAATCAAGAACATTCCTTCTGGCAGCTTCCATGCAGACCCGGTTAAGAAGTAGTACAGTTCTGCTCCCAGTTTGCAACCAAAAGAATCTCTCATTTCATTCATAATGAGATCGTAGGTCACTTTGGCGGGTTCAAAAATTCTGACTTCTGCCGGCTGTTCATCAAAGTATGCTCTCGGGACATGTGACATCTCATCATCCCTACTAACAAAAAATTCCATGACCAGCACCTAGTATCTCACATCAGAGTTAATACATTCAATGAGTAAAGGGGCAAACATAATTTTTTATGTGCATAGCAACATTGCGGCGTTGTTACCTGCTTTTCTGGAATGTATCCTTCATGTGGAGTGACCGGGGATTGTTCCATCTCAAACCTTCTCACCTTGTTATGTGAAAATGAAGTACCTCTGCCTCGGAGAACAGCAGCATGCAATGCATTTTGTCCATTTGGTCCGGAGTATGAAAGAACCCCGTCGCTCAACTCGTAGTGTGTTTTTGCGATGTTTTTTCTTTAAATAAGATGGCCATGTATAGCGGCGAAGTACCGTCCTTCGGAAAACTGGCTAATTGTGAGTCCTCCTCCATGAGCAACTTGACTACTTTGTATTGCCCAATGAAGCAAGACTTGGCAGACTCATGCAAGGCTGTCTCATTGATCCTATTTTCTGTTCTCAGCAGTGCCTTCACTCTGTTAGTGCTGCCGTCCTCGCCTCTAGCAAGATCAATGAGAAGAGACACCACTTTGATGTTTGCCATCCGTGCAGCACAGTGCAAGGGTGTATCTCCCCTGCTGTTCTGCATGAAGAGGAGGTCTGGTGCCTTCCCGTAGATGAAACCAGCTTTTTCCAAGAAATCCTCACCATTATAATTGGCGGCGGCCACCACATGGAGAAGAGTGTCACCTCCAGTGGTAACCGCATACACGAGCGACTCTCGGAGAAATGCTTCTTCGTCGCCGGGAGGAGATGCTGGCTGCATTGCCTGGTTTCTGACGGTGCCGTTGCCGGAGGCGGCTGCTTGCCCGTCGAGAAGCGATTCCAGCTTCTTGAAAGTGCCCGAGCACGCCGCCGCTGCCAGCAACCGGGCACCCATCTTGACCTCCATGGTGGTCGCCGTCGGAGAAGCAGCATTTGCCACAGCAGGAGAGCTAGGACTGGGAGCTGCCTCCCTGGTGCTCGACGCCATCGACCACCAAGGTGCACGAAGGGGGTGCAGATCTAGTGAGTGGAATTAGAGATGGGAACGGATCAAAGTGGAGGAGCTCAAACGGATGGATCTGCTTGGGGCCAGCAGGTAGTAGCTATGTGTGTGCAGAAAGGAGGCGAGCAAGACGTCGGGGCGGTCTAGAGCAGAGGGAGGCGATCGAAAGTGTGAGTGGGTACTGGGGAGGAGGTGACTGGCACCGGCCAGCCCACACGTTTGAATTGAATGGAAGCTGTTGGTGCAGGCAGGGGACCCGACTGATTTATTACAGCACTCCCTCCCACTCACACCATAGCTCGCTGCTTGGACAGAACCAATGCACGAGTGAAGCCAGCCGTGCAGGCTGCAGCCGTAGCTGGGTTGCCGTTGGTTGCATGCATCGATCATGAATGCTTGGCTCAAGTACGTACTCCACATGCGTTGCAGTGCATCGCGGCAGACCGGCCAGCACATTACACATTCGTCACACCACGCGGTAGAAAAGGACGACGACGACGACTTCCTATCGTGAGCAGACCTAGCTGGTCTCTCTGTGTAGGTAGACTGTAGACCTCGCGTGAAGGAGGAGCTCCAGCTCTCGCCTCCCGCGCTCTTGTCTCGCATCAGCTTTGAATCACGAAATACTTTCGTCTCTATAAATTCTCAAATATTCCAAAACCCTACAAGGAGTCCACGAAATACTTTTTCCACTGCCGCAAATCTCTGTTCTCACTATATCACATCTGGAGGCCTTCTCTGGTACTCCGCCGGAGGGGGAACTCATCACGGAGGGGCTCTACATCATCCTTGCCGCCTCTTCGAAGAAGCGTGAGTAGTTTTTCACAGACCTAAGGGTTCCTAGGTAGTAGCTAGATAGCTCTCTCTCTCTCTCTCTCTCTCTCTCTCTCTCTCTCTCTCAATACAATGGTCTCCACGATCTTCATGGAGATCCATCCGATGTAATGACTTTGTGCGGTGTGTTTGTTGAGATCCGATGAATTATGAGTTTATGATCAGATCTATCCTTGCTTTATTTGAGTTCTTTGCTGATCTCTTTTATGCATGATTTAGTATAGCCTGTATTTCTTCTCTAAAGTTTTGATTTGGTTTGGCTAACTAGATTAGATCTTGTTGCAATGGGAAGAGGTGCTCGGTAATGGGTTTGATCTTGCGGTGTTCAGTCCTAGTGACGAAGGGGAATTGATATGCATGTATTGTCGCCATTAAGTATAACAAGTTGGGATGAATTCCTATATGCTTTTGTCTTGACTACATCATGTCATCGTTCTTAATGCATTACTTCGTTCTTATGAACTTAATACACTAGATGCATGCTAGATAGCGGTTGATGTGTGAAGTAATAGTACTACATGCAGGCAGGAGTCGGCCTACTTGATTTGGATATGATGCCTATATCATGATCATTGCCTTGGATAGCGTCATAATTATTTGCTTTTCTATCAATTGCTCAACAGTAATTTGTTTACGCACCGCATGCTATTTTCTTGAGAGAGATGCCACTAGTGAATCCTGCGGCCTCCGGATCTACTTTTACTGTAAGATCTATCATCTCCCATCAACTTGCCAATCTCTGGTGCCGCTGCATTATTTTATCTTTTATTTATTTATCAGTCTATCAATCTATGATATACCTTTTAATCTCGTTACTTCACCGCCGAGAGATTGATAACCTCTCGTTTGCGTTGGGTGCGAAGGTTTGCATTGTGTGTGCAGGTGTTGTTTACGTGGCGTTGCTTTGTTCTCCTACTGGAGTGATAACATTGGTTTCTGAAATGAGGAAATAGTTACTCTACTGTGCTGCATCATCCTCTCATCTTCGGAGATAAAAATCCAATGCAGTCTACAAGTAGCATGAAGAATTTCTGGCACCATTCAGGGGAGACATCATCAACATTACCAAGTACCTACACTATCAACCTTTATCTTTGCATTTACTTTATTTGCCATTTGCCTCTCGTTTTTCTCTCCCCCACTTCACAAAAATTTGCCTTTTTTATTTGCCTCTCTCTTTTCATTGTTTTCTCATTGCCTTCTTGACATTATGGTGAACTCCATTACTCCCCCTTTGTCACTAGATTTTGAAGTACTCTACTTCAAACAAAAACAAGGGGGAAATCTTAAAGATGCTTGGTATAGGCTAATGGAATCCTATCATATTTGCTCCGTAAAGGGAGTTTTGAAAATTTTACTTCGCAATTTTTATGTTGGTTTACCCTTGCATTATAGACAACTTTTGGATTTTGCCGTGAAAGGAAATTTTATTCACAGTTCGTCATGCACAGCTCCGACTCTACGCTGTGATTTGTTCACAGTTGAAGCCTCCGGCAACTTCAAGCGGGGCTCTCTCTTCCGTACTGTAGATAGCTTGGAGTTGTGTGGGGTGGTGTAGTTGTTCTCAACATTCTTGTATCTTGCCATGTGTATGTTGGTGTGGAGTTTTATGAGGTTTGTTGTAACTGGATCATTGCTTATAAAGCGGTGTGAAATCCTTTTTCGGTATAATATTAATATTATTACTAGCCATAATGTAGATGCATGTGCTTTGTAATAAAAATGGTCATTCTTCAGGATTCAGGAATAAGAGTGGAACCTCGTATCAGTGACAAGGGAATTTAATGAAGTAATACAAACATTTGCGACTTAAAATACAAGGTTACTAAATGAGTTAAATAGCATAATTTCTTGGAACCAAGGGAGACCTCCCGAGCTTCTATGTGGAAGATTTTGTTCACAACGGCAATATAAACATAAGTTTTGGCCCACCCATAGTTACATATCTTATTTGACGGAACATATATACATACAGGTTGTTTAAACTAGAATACACAAACAGATTGCGACTAACGGCATTCAGTCAAATTGAGAAGGCGCTTTGCTATGTTTGTCATCGATGGTCTTTGATCCACATCAAGGCTAAGACATTCAACAGCGATCCCTGCCAAACTATCAAGAACCTCCAAATCTTCGGCTACTGCAATATTCTTGTCAAATAACTGAGTTGCTTTCTTCTCCTTTTTTTATGCTTCAAGGAAATTGGTCACCAAGCTACCACCGTCAGAATGTGTAGCTTTCATCCCACTAATAAGCTCCAAGATAACAACTCCAAAATTGTAGACATCACTTTTTTCGGTTAGTAGGCCTGTTTGTAGATACACCGGATCCATATAGCTCATGTCACCAATGATAGATCCCGTGTGTTGTTTGTCTCTCGCAATCAATCTTGATATGCCAAAATCTGAGATCTTTGGCATGAACTTATCATCCAAAAGTATATTTGCTGGTTTGACGTCACCATGTAGGATCTTTGTATTGGTTTTTGTGTGCAGATAAACCAAGCCATCTGCTGATTCTGCAGCAATACTTAAGTGCATGCCTAAGTTGAGAGGTTCCTTGCCATCACCATGAAGGATGTCGTCCAGGCTACCATTGGGTAGAAACTCATAGACGAGAATCGGGGCATCGACTTCTAGGCGAATGACTTGAGACTGAATGATGACTTCATTTGCAAATTGTTCATTCTCTAGGATAGTTCCACTAATTGGCTCCTTCAGTGCGACTTGTTCTTTATTAAGAAGGCCCATATAAACTTTTCCAAATCCACCTTTTCCAATAAAATTGCTACTCTTCAAAATTGGCTTGAGCTTCTCCTTTTCGAAAAGTTTTATGAATTTTGCCTTCTCTAGTACATGCCCACCATTCTTCTTATAAAATTCTCTCGTTTTCCTTTTCTCTTTGCGAAGAAGAATAAGGAATGATAGGATTGCCATTAAAGAAATACCCCCTATTCCACCTAGAGGGACACAAGAAAAAATGATTTCATATCACTAACTTTCCAATAACTATTCTGTCTACAAAACAAAATACATAAAGAAAGCAATTATTTTAATAATTTATTCTGATTTTTTTTTCACTATAGTAATCTGTACAGAACACCCGCATGCAAAATCAGCCTATATGCTGATTAATATCAATTCATTTTTGAGTTGGTGATTAATATCAATTCCTCATTACTGCCACATATGAACATATGTGTCTTCTTTAGAGTCACCAGCGTGGGAAACTAGGCTGACTTGAACAATGCTTGCCTACACGTAACACACACTTAATATTTTGACTGGAATATTCTTTACAAAGAAGTAACGATTGGTAACATGGGGTCCAACTATTGGTAACCATAAATATTTGTTTTCTACTGATAAAAGCAAAAGCAGTAAACATCTATCATTAGCATTTTTAATAGTCTCCTGCACGTCCACCTCAAACCCCAAACACCACTACTACCACCAGACAGTACCTACCCAGATCTGTTTGTTATACTGGAGGATATATCTAACACTAGTCACATAGGAGTAACATAGGTAGTAACATGCATACTCATGTAATGTCAACTAAGCATATTAGTGACATGAAATACTATTAAATAAGGAAATAAATTGTGTGGAAACATATTATGTTACCATCACATTGCGCTTCCCAAAAGAAAATGAGCCTACAAGCTAATAAATAAAGTCTACTACGACTAGCTACAGAGAGTAACATACACTAGACATACACATATCCCTAGACTATGTTTTTTTTAGGATCATCCCCAGATTATGTTACTACGTTCATAATGGGTAGTAACATAAGTGTGTGTCATGCAAAGGTTCACTACTAGGGAAAATCCTATACACAGAATCTTACCAGCAGCGCTCTTTAAAATACCACGCTACTGCTATTTAGCAGCAGCGCGTGTCGTCCAAACGCGCTGCTGACAGGAAAATAGCAGTAGCGCGTCCACCGCATACAGCGCTACTGCTATAGTTGCCATGACATCGCCCCCCCGCTAGTTATAGCAGTAGCGCACTTTACTAAACAGCGCTACTGCTATTCAGATTAGCTGTAGCGCGTTTTGGCAAACGCGCTAGAACTATCCCTACCTTATCCCCACGCGCACGACCGGCCCTCTCACTCACACTCTCACTCTCGCCCGCGTAAACCGTCGTCGTGCGTCACCGCCGCCGCCGCCTTCGTCCGTCCGCCGCCAAGGTACTCCCCTCCTTCCGTCCCTCCTCCATCCTCCTCGCACATCCTCCCTCCGCCTAAGGCCGCCCCTCCCTCCTCCGCCGCCGCCCTCCTCCCTCCGCCTGCGGCTGCCCCTCCTCCCTCCTCCGCCGGCAGCCCTCCTCCCACCGCCCTCGACCTCGCCGCCCCTAGCTACCTCTCCGTCGCCCCCACCCCCTGCCACTAGTTAGTACTAGATTTAGTAGTAGTAGATGTTAATTTAGGGTTAGCTCGTACTAGATGTTGCTTAGTTAGTACTAGATTTTTAGTAGTAGTAGTGGTAGTTGAACTACTTTAGTTGTAGTTGAACTAGTTTAGTAAGTAAATTAATAAACTAGTTGAACTAGTTGAATTAATAGAACTAATGTATTTTTAGTAAGATAATTAATATAACTAGTTGAACTACTTTATTTTTAGAAAGAACTAGTTTTTTTCTATTTATAGTAAGTTTATATTTAGTAAGAACTAGTTGAATTAATAAAACTAGTTGAACATGTCATATTTGTTGTTATTTTTTAGTTTAAGTAATTATTCGGGATGTATTGGTGATAACTTATATGGTTTCAGGTGACCACCGTCGTCCCCGTCACCGACCCCCTCCGACATCCCCGCCGTCGTCCCAGTCACCGACCCCCTCCGACATCGAGGTGAGACCAGCCAAATATCCTTGTATATCTTGTGTTGTTTCTCAAATAGGATATGTGGTTGCCCAAGTGGCCGTTCATGTTCAGTTTACATCTCCGAGTGGCCTATGTTTTGCCGGAGTGTTGATTAATTTTCGCTCTGGCAAATTTCAGGCGCTCGATATGTCCTTTTTTAGCAAAGGTCATGCCAGATTTTGTCGTGAATTCTGGCATGACTTGTGCTAGAATATGTACAAGTTTAATCTTTGAATTATGATTGTAGGAAATGTCGTACTCGGACGACGACGGTCTCCCGGGGGAGTGTAGCTGGTGCCACGACGATCGAGGTATGTGCGACAGGTTCGTTCGGCTGGACGAAGATCGGCGCTTCAGCATTAAGCTCGAGGAGACCTTCGATTGTGAAACGGTATGCAACAACGACAAGTGTTTTTTTCGTAATTAAACATGACTTCAACTATTTCAACGTCTAATTTTCATATTTTACAATTCGACTAGCTTATCCCATGCCATGCAAGACGCTATGTCTTGGAGAGGATGGGTTTTGAAGACCATGAAAATTTCAAAACAAAGAAAATACACCTAAGGACCCATCATGATATGGATTTTGAAGTAAATCTGTGCAATGCTCAGAGCGTAACCCATTTTGGTTGCCAAAATTGGGAAGCACTTTGCAAAATGTATGGTTTTTATGAGGGTATGATTGTCACCATGGATCTTGGTGATCCTGACAGCGAGGAAGACAATATGAACATTTGGGTCCTTGTTGATACGCTTCCGATTGTACCGCTATGTGAGTTTCTCAAACATAGTTATTAACTATTTTATATTGTTTATTTCAAAATAGTTAATAGCTTATTTCCATTGACAACTTATTTTGATTCTTCAAAGACTGTGCGAAAGATGGTAGATAAAACCCACTACGCTGATGGCACCGAATTAACGTATAAGGAGAAAAATCATCTGATCGCATTTTGTACTCTTCTTGAGAATTACAATGACTATTATCGAACTCCTCCAAATTATGGTGAATACGTGCCACTAGTGCATGTGTTGAACCACGATAACTTCTCTGGAGATACCCTGGTAAGATTTTTTACTATTACGACATCCGTGCATCCTTTGCATATTTCTAAAACTAGTACATCATTGCTAACTACGAAGTTATTATTATGTTTTTCAACAGAAACTCCCGATGGATTGTGTGCCTCATCTGATGTCTCTGCATGGTCGCCTCTCAGTTCTGAACATACTGCCAGGTAAATATACGGAGCTCACCTGTGCATATCGGATTTCTAAAACCCGTGAACACATGATCATCAAAGAATGGAAGAAATGTATGGACATTCGCAAGGAGGTTCTTGGAAGTAACATTCAGCGAAAGGCAAGAATTGGAGACAGGCTAATCTCCATTCTCCATAATGGAGAGTCAGGGGCTATCTTGTTTTTTGCTATTTTACCTTAGAAAATGTAGTAGGTCTTAATCGAATGTAATAGGTCTTGTGAGGTACAATATGTTTATTATGTGGTAATGTGTTAAGAGTTGATAATGATGATCTTGAGGAGGTGTTATGTGATGTCAATGATGAAAACGATGATCTTGAGGAGGTGTTATATGATAATGATGTATTATGATGATAAGTTGTTAATGATATGATGATGATGATGATACTATTATATCATTGGGTGAAAGAACCGCGGATTAGTTTCAAGTGGATGGACATCCACTTGAAACTAGTCCACGGTTTCTTTCACCCCATGATGTAATAACTCATTATGATGTAAAAACAATCTCTAAATTTCTGTTGTATGAAAACTTGTGTAAAGGTGTATGAATACAACATGAAAAAGAAAAGAAATAAAATACTAAATAATAGTAGTAGCGTGGGAGAGGAGAAGCGCTACTACTAATTACCAGTAGCGATGTTCTGAAGAAGCGCTGCTACTAAGTCAATTTAGCAGTAGCGTGGGTCCAGACGCGCTATTGCTAAGCATTAGCTATAGCGCCTTATCAATAGCGCTCCTGCCCGCGCTACTGATAGGCCCAAAACCCACGCTGCTGCTAGGCTTTTCCCTAGTAGTGGTTCATTTATTAGGTTATAGACTCATATTACATTGGGACATGTGATGTTACAGTAACTAGCTAAGTTACTCAAACTACCTCTCTCTTCATTAATTTATCGCCATATAAGCAAATTTGTTGAGTTGGGCTCGATGTTACTGCTGAAGTTACTCCCACTATGACTAGTCTATGACACTTTGCACTACAAAGATAGTAACTTAGACTAGTGTTGTATGCATGACATTAGTATTAGTACCCATTATGAAAAACATGTGTTGATTATGTTACATTAATTGTGTATGATGAATTATGTACGTAATAAAAGAGAAAACAAATTGAGGTAGATTGGGATCATGTAATACAAGTACGTAGATGCATGGCTGTAGTAGATTAAGTAAATAAAACTAATTAATTGGGTGGTGCAGTAGCTTAATTTGTGCTTACCCACAATCACCTTTGCTGGTAGTGGGAATTTATCCATGCAGGTTCCTTTCACGCCGTCGCCTTTCATTCCTGGCTTGCATGGACGGTCATAGCCTTCCAACGTGTTTTTGCATATCTCGGAGCTTGCACTCGTCGATGTCTGTAAAAGGGTAAAATTAAAAGACAGTTTGTCTGTCGGAGTTAAAAGAAAACTTTAGTTAACACTACTCCACCTTGGCATCCATCAGGGATGTAAGGATTGCCATCGTAAAACTTCAAACACTTGCAGACATAGCCCTTGCCACTAGTCGCATTCTCACAGTAGCTGTTGCCGCTGACGCAGGCGTAGTCTGGAGGTGGCTGCTGGCCTTTCAGCGGACATGATCCGTTCGTTATGGAGAAATCAAGGACAAATGGGACGCCCCTTGGAAATCTAGTGGGCAGCACAGCATAGCCGTACAGGTCCGGCGTGGTGAAGTTGTACCGTGACTTCTCCACCACCATAGCGTAGGAGCAGGGAGTGGTCTCAAACATGGTGTTGTTTCTTCCAGAACGGAACCACAGGCCAAACTCGGGGATGGGAAATGCTTCCGGCAATTCGGCCTCGCAACAGCCCCGCCCCGTGCACGACCCGTTGGCTGCGAACTTGAGGAATTGCGGCAGGCCCATCAGGTCGGAAATGCAAGTGAGAGTGAATTCATTCGACGAGTCGCCTCCTATCAACGGTGACCATAGGTTGCTGGTGACCATAGGCTCGATTCTCCAGCCGACGCCCATGAGGACGTTGCGCGTCACCGACAGGAGAAACGGGCCCAACCACACCTGTTGACACTTGGAGTAGTAGTCGGTAGAATTTGGGTTGCACACAGATGAGACCGCGCCGTATGCGCGCGCCTCAGCCTTTGCAACTGATATATCGATGAGCTCCAAGGGCGTGTTAGTGCCTTCTTTATGCCAATCTTGATGGTACCACCCTTCCTGCACTAATTAATTCAGGGCCCAATACTAAATACAGCAGTAAGTAATTACATAAAGCTCATTAATTAATTACCACATACACCATGTTAGAGTACTTCTAATCTTGTTGCAGGTATAGTCCATGGTTTGTTTAGTCTTGTCATGCACATGGTGTTGTGTTTGTTGGGTCATAGTGCTTCCGTACAGTCATGCATGCATGTTTATCTTTGAGGTCTGTTTGCATGTAGCATGAGACGTGCCAGTTCACGGTCGAGCCATCTTTTCTTGCTCGTTGTTTTGGTCACTTGCCAGACTCAGATCGTGGGATGGCACGATCAGACCGAGCTTCGGTAGGTGGGTTAGTTATGCATGTAACAGTGAGCTTGGCTCCCAAGGATTGATAAGAGAGGAGAGAAAGAAAAGCCGTAAGCTGTTACTCGACACAAAAATCTAATAAGTTATTTTCCGTGTGGTGTTCCAGGTGATCGCGTGTGTGTGTGTAGCTTCAGCCTTAGAGCCAACAAACTATACAGGCAGGCACTGGCATGCTCTATCTATCATCTACCTCAATTTTTCTTTATCTTCAAGAAGAGAAAAAGCCTACCTCGACAATTCTGTCATAATACTCGACGATCCGCTGGTATACTCCGTTGTTGGCAAGGTAGGCGCGATGGGGATTCGAGGAGTCATTGCAGGTGACCTGGAAGCCCTCACGGAAGCAGCCTGGCTCCATGCCAAACGGGTACGGGATGCTTATGTTGCCGCACTTGTCGGCGCAACCAACACGTGTGATCCGCTGCTGCTCATCTTGTTCAGCAGCAGCAGCCTCCAGGATCAAGTGAGTCGCCGCTGAAAGGAGGAGGAGTAGGAGGATTACTGGGAGCGGCTGGGAATGTAATTGCGAGGGTGTGGTCATGCTGGTGTATGTTTTGCGCTCTCTTGTAAGCTAATTAAGCTCCGTCCAGGCTTAGTGAGTCGTCTAGACGTATATATTGGTAGTGCCGACGGTTCTACTATACCCTCGGCGTCATTCTCTGCTAGTACTAGTACTAATCTTCATCTTGTCCTCTCTCTTTACTATAAGACGCTTGTTTATTTGAAGTGGCCGTTCCACAAGCAACAAAAGAATGCACCTAACTGGTCAAGAAAGAAATGTGACACCTTTGCTAAAAGAAAAGCTGGAACACGTACCATTGCAATGAAATTGCCGCCTTCTCTTTCTAAAAGGGCTCTGATTCTCTGCTTTAGAAATGCATCTTCGTATGATTTGGTTCTGTCCGCCACCATCTGATCGAGGAACACATGTGATCGATTGAGGAGAATTGTTGTTTATCTGCTAGCTTGCCCCACACATTTCTGCTAAGTGCTAACTAGTCAAGCAGCAATGATTAGATCATGGCTTGCTCCAATAAGATAAGAAAGGTTGCACGGCCTTCTTTTTGTTTTCTAAGAGGTGGGCCATGATCATAATAGAGGCCTCTTTGACCTTTTGGGTTTTCATATTAAGCTACCATGTGGTGATGATGGTGGCATATAGGTTATGGAGGAGGTGAGCATGACGGCATTTGCTCCTAGCCCCAAAGACCGAATGTGGAAAAAAACTTGTGTCTGTCATCCGTGATATGGTGTTCATACAATGTTGGGTCTGGTTTCCATGATTTGGTGTTCATACAATGGAGTCAACATAGGTTGCTGATGTTTATTCTTTATATACATAATGGAAGCTTTTACTACTCACAATCTTTGCATCATATGATGGATACAACCTAACTTATTTACATCGTTTATTACATAGTTGCTCGAAACAGGCTTTCGCCCCCCTTTATAATAAAGGCACAAACGGCCAAACGATACATAGTGATGAGAAAACCCTCATACAAGCAGGTCGAAACGAAAGATAAAAAAGGCAGCAGGCAAATGGCACAAGTGCCACTAACCCTATGCCAAACATGAAGAGCAGGATAGGCCACTCCTAGCACACTTCAACCAAGACAACTAGAGAGGGTCGGAGCATCTAGAGGATCTAGAGGATACATAACACAATGGATCTCTTTTTCGAAAGAGGGTGGATTTTATTTGCTCAAAGTGGAGCATCTAGAGGATACATAACACAATGAGCACACATCCGACCTTTGCATAGTTAGGATACACACAGCCAACACGAACACACACACACACACAGATACGCCAGCAAAATAGGAAAGTCACATAAGACCAAAGCTATGTGTAGGTGAGAAAAAAACTCGAATTGATTAGATCCGCGATCGGCAAACTATAACAATGACCATATCTGCACCAATCATCTCATGACATCACACGAACAATGATGTTCTTCAACAACAACACCTTCACGAAGGGAGCGGAACTCAAGCGCCTCTGTCACCGGATCCAACCACTCAAGGCTAGTTTCTAGGTTTTCACCCTGAAGAACCAGTACGAGCATATCGGAGCAATGCCTTGAACAAGGTAACGATGTAAAAGCATCGCCGTTGGCAGGTATATATAACCAGCTAGTGTAAAACATATGTTTTCACCCTGGAGCTTGAGACCGAAGTAAGTCATGCGTTGTGACCACCACTTTTCCGCGATCAGCTATTGCATGCGACGTATGACCGCAGCCACTGCACCACCATCCCTCCCCGTCAAGCCGTCATACGTAGTTTGCATCTTGCCATGATGTCACCACCGGATCTGAAGGGAGGAACTCCACTAAGATCTTTCGGTGGCCACCGCAATCCTGTAGTGAGGTCGACAACACAGACCGGAGTGGTCAACAAGGACAAGGGGCCAACATGGAATATGCACTGGTCACTGCATCTACCGCTAGGTAGGCGACGCCATCGTTTCCAGGAAGCGTTGCTGGACATGTTTGCCGGACCCTGACTACGCAAGACCCTTAGCCTGCTGACACCACCATGGCGTTGGAAGGTGAGGAGAAGCAGACGACAACCACCTCAGGGCCTCACGCTGACAGCCCTCCATGGCCGGATCTGAGCGAGAGGATCCTATGGAGAAGGTAGCCAGAGAACCGGCTGCATCCCGCATGGATGCCTCCAACCATCACAGGATGGATCTGCCGCTGAGAGGAATGGAAGAGCGAGAAGATGTCCCGCCGCCACTGGCGCAGCCGACCGGCGACGGTGAGGAGGGGAGGAACGAGAGGAGGAGCCTGAGGTGGCGAGGTTGGGCGGCCGCCCGTGTCGCCCAAGCGAGCGACGCAGGGGCAGTTGCGATCTTCTTGGATCTTTGCTCTTTCTTTCTCCATTTCTTCCCTGTTCCGCTCTTTCTTCAGTCTCTCTTTGTTCACTTTCTTCCTTCATTTCTTGCTCTCTTTCTTCAGTCTTTTTGTCTTGTCATTCTCAGTTTGTATCTCAACCTTGTCATTCTCAGTTGTTGCCTTCATTCTCAATTTTCTACGTTAGACAATCCAATAATAAAGACTGTTTTTTCGTTTCTGTCGCCAGCAAGATGTTGACGCAACTCATGTGGATTCCACACGCGTACGCCTGGCTAGGTAGGCCTAGGTATGTACGACGGATCACCCCTCAACGACCAACTATATACTATAATTTTTTCAAGAGAATTTTCGATCTATTCATTTTCAATCATGGTACAACAAACATGAGAAATAATAAAAATTTAATCCAAATCCGTAAACCACATAGTGACAACTACAAACACTGAAGCGAGCCGAAGGGACGCCGCCGTCGTTGCCTCTTCATTACTGGAGTCAGGCAAAACTTGTTGTATTACACAGTTGGAAAGTTATCGTGCTAAGCCCCCATAGGACAAGCATAATAGAATAGCAACCGCCGTCGATGAAGTGTAGCGTAGATCATAAGGATCCAACCTGAAAACACATGGACGTAGATTAATTATGACTAGATCCGAGCAAATCCAACAAGGATAGACCCATCAGAGACACACCTCCACACGCCCACTGATAAAGCTAGATACACCATCTGAATAGGGGGTAGGCAGGGAGAACCTTGTTTCATCTTCTGGAAGTCGTCGTCGTCTTGTCTTCTTGAGCATGATATAAGCCTTAATAAAAAATGATGAAACAACTAAAAACAAAGCCATCCTGCTGACAAGGGCCGAGATCCACCGCGCCGCAATGGTCAAGACCACCGGAGATGAGGGAACCTAGACTTTTCTTGAGGAGGAGAAAAGATCGTTTTTTAACGTAACGGCCTCGGTCATACGTACAGAAAATCAGTTTCGTGTGTCCGACTCCACCGATGCAACGAAAGACTATATATTGTAGTACGCCCGTATATGCTAGCTAGCCCAAGCACGTACGGCTGCAGTTGATAGCTAAACCCACGGAACCCTACGCGGATGGCCTGCGGCGGCGCCGTACCTTCACATGCTCTTTGTTAGGGTCGGAGGCTTGCTCCACCGCGTCCGCTTTGCCGCGGTTTGCAGGCCATGGCGGGCCGCTGCGATTGCCGCGAGGCACGCCGGGCTGCCCACCCTGCCGTGGCTCATCTTCAACTATGGCCTGGACGACAAGTACCGCAACATGAGGAGGGTATACTGCCCCGAGGACGACGGATTCCTACACTTCCCGCTGCCCAAGGCGCTCATCGGCAAGAGCTTTGCGGGAGCCCACGACGGCGGCTGGGTCGCTGCGCTTGGCGATGACACACATCTTGCGATGGTGAACCTCTTCTCCGGCGCCGAGGTGCCTCTCCATGCAAAGGACATGACGACATTCTACGCGTACAAGAAGGTTATATTCTCAGAGTCCCCCACCTCAAGTGGCTGCATCCTCGCCACCATCACCACCCGAGCTAGTGTCGCCCTCTGCAGGATTGGTTGTCCGGCCAAAAGATGGACGGCCAAAATATTTAATGGGCCACGGCTTGTGGACATTGTATTCTACAATGGAAAACTCTATGCCCTCACCAACTTGGAGGACCTGATCAAATTCAAAATAGGCGTAAACAAAGATGGTCGGCCGGTGGTAACTCTCGAGCTGCATATGCAAATTGGTAGCCGACCTTTCAGATGCCCAACTAACATTCTTGAGCTGCACGGCAAGCTGGCTATGGTGGTGAAACATTGTTTTTATGACAACGCCTACCGCAAGCGCTTCTTTTTCCATGTTTCTGTGCTTGTTGACAAGTCGACCAAAGAGAACACTCTCACCCTCAAGTGGGAGGAGGTAACAACCTTGGGTGACTGCGCCTTGTTTCTTGGGAGAATGTGGACCAAGGCGTTGTGTGTGCCGGCGGCTGGGTGCGGTGGGGTGCAAAGAAGTGCCATCTACGCCGACGATGTGACGTACTTGACGTGTTTCGACGGACATGGTGATTGTGTATTTCCTATGGGAAACGAAACCAGTGACCACGCCATCAAATTTGTAGGACCTTATTCATGTTGTCACGTTCCATGTGGCATGTGGGTTCTCCCTCCTGATTTCTAGCTGACCAAGAGTGGTCTAGGGTATCATTTTTTTTTTGATTTATTCCTTATTCACAAGGTATTGATAAAGGTCAATTTATACGATAAATTGGACCATAAAGAGTGTGCAATTAGATACAATATACACTGTCACATTTTATCTTGAGGTATATATGCCATACTCGCTATCAGTTTGCAGGATATTGTGTCCGTGATATATTAAAAACTAGCAAGATGTATGCCATACCCCCGCGCGTTGCGGCGGGAATTTTTGGTGCATCTGAGTAGCATTAAGATAGCAAAGATGATGACAATTTGAATCAATAATATGATGGATTTCATATAGAAGTGATAATAATCAACAAAACAACATATTTCATGTATAGGTGATTCAAATTAAGTAGGATCTATTTGATTTTGTTTTGGGGTGCTTTTTGGTTAGTGCGACCCTGTGATATATAATGTTCCAGTTTCTTTTGGTGTGTTGAGGCGCAGACTCGCATTTGGAAGTAAAAAAATGATTGTTTCTTATTTTTCCTTAGAGAAAAAAACACAGGTTCTCTTTTGTTCTTCATTATTGCAATTGCATCTACCTATTTCTTTGGAGATTCTCTTTTTCTTTTGAGATCTATAGTAGAAAAGTCTACTCACATTGGAGGAGTACATTCAGTTAAGTGGTCGAAGGCTCTCCAGGACGTCAGCAATCTATGTATTTCTTCTGAGCTTCTCTGATTGAAACGGTGGAAGAACATGCCATATCATTATTTGACGAAATAGTGGAATTCACCAAAAATAGATGTGCAGGTTTTGAATCCCAGTAGATGCACATAAAAGGTGAAACAAAAATATATAACAAAAAAATTATGTTATAAAAAAGTTTGTTTTCATATGAGAAACGGAGCAGTGCGTCTTTTGATCTTCGTTGCCAATGCCTGATACAAAACACAATTAAGAATAACAATGAATACTTCATTATCCCTTGAAGATGTATTGCTAATATCTTCACATCATTAAACATCAGCCAATGCAAAAGCTAACTAAAAAGACAAATAAGTAAAGAACCAACAGGCTTGTTGACGCAGAAATCTGAATACGCATGGTCTTATTTGCCAGTACGCGTCCCTGGTTGCAATTCAGAATAAGCAGTGCAGATCGTGTAATTGCTATGTAGAGAAGGAATAATATATAAGGAACTAAAGAACGTAGGGAGATAAAACATGTGATGACAAATACGGCAGGAACCAAGTGTTTTTGAGGTTATATGTGGCTTTCTCACCGGTCAGAACCCATTTTGCATGAACGGCAACATTCATCATAATTTCCAAACGTCTACAAGAATGAACCAAGTCAATCACGATGTATCTCAAGCAAACAGCTATGCACGTAAAGAGCTTTGTGTGCTAGCCAAGCAAAACAGCCACAACGAAGCAATATCCAAGAAGGAAAACATACAAACCACGTAATCTCCTATTCCCAGGATGACATGACATGGAAGTGGGAGGGATCTATTAAATGAACATATATTGAGATTTTAGAAGAAGGATATACGGATAGATCAACAGGGTTCTGTAGCCTTTCGTCCTCTCGCTTGGATGTGGCCGTTGAAGAACACGGGGAGAGCAGTTTCTTCGCTCCTCGTTCAATTACTCTATGAGGAAGCTCGCAATCGGAAGGCATACGATGGAAACACACGATTACACTGTGGTGGCGGTGCTATTGGAGGTAGTGGCGGATCTACCACAGGAGTTAGCAGGTGACCCGGTACGGTGGCAGAAACAGAGTACTCCCCCGCCAGCCCTCAGCCTCAGGGTCGAGTTCCAGCCTCCAAATC
Organism: Triticum timopheevii; assembly: GCA_963921465.1. Classification (NCBI taxonomy): domain Eukaryota; kingdom Viridiplantae; phylum Streptophyta; class Magnoliopsida; order Poales; family Poaceae; genus Triticum; species Triticum timopheevii. Next base: position 579,827,845 of record OY997272.1, read on the forward strand.
ACCATGGCGGTCGAGCTCCAACCTGTCAGGTGTGATTTTAAGAGAAGGAAGAAAAACATGAGAGGAGGGCGCTTCACCGAGCGCACGAGTCGAGAGAAATCTATCGATCCAATCCCTAGTGCCGGTACTGGCTAACGCACCTTCACACCGATGCCGCTACTGGATGCTCCCTCGTCTGTGACTCCACAGAACTGCTTCTCAGGCGCTCAACCTCGACGGCTCCACGACCTAGGCATGGCCAGACATACGGTGGCCGTCTCCTTCACACAGAGCTTGCTGCCGAGATGGAAGTAATGTGCATTGGTGGAGGAGACCATTAGTCAGAGAAGGCGGAGTGCCGGCGTGGAGATTAATAGGAAGAGATTTGGTGTGGAGAGAAATCAATTGTTGGTGCTGAGAAACTGAGGAGACATATCCGATGAAGACGATATGGCTGCAGCGCCACAATCAAGGAGAGGCGTCTTTGATGGGTCATTTACAGCTGAACCGTCTTCATTGAGGGGAAGTATGGCTGGGCTTTGGCTGGTTATTTAAGTCAGGTAATACAACCTACAACGTGGCCATATAGATGGATGATGATTGGAAGAAAAATGCTGATGTGGCACAATTGATGAGGTGGATAGGGTCAAGAGAAATATGATAGTGGGGATGAACTATTTAGGTATTATAGATATTGAATTATCCGTTGTGGGCTTACTCCCGCTGCTTAATTTATGTCTCTAGCATGTGCTTTGACAATGTGTTGGGCTTGTCCATCCAGATTTCTTGTCGACCACCAGTCGTCCGGTGTAAATATTTTAGTTTTACGGTAAACTGATATCAACACCAATGATTCTAGAATAGTTGGGAAGTGCACACTTACTCATTACTGTATGACATGAGTTCAGACATCATTAATTTGACTTGTTCACAAATTAACCACCCACCAGTAGATTGGAAATTACGTATGTAGACATGTGATTAATTAGTTCCACCGTCGAGTAAATCATCAGGGACATGCACGCAAGCTCTGTCGAATCGAAAGGGCCGTTGTTGGAGGGGGCTTCAAACCTGAGCACAACAAAAGTCTTGTTGCAAAGGAATGAGCAGAACAGGAGATCGGATGACTGTTATGCTCTTGATCCAGGGTACAAAACTTAGCTGGCTTATGGATAGAAAACAACCTGACCATAAAAGCAAGGTACTATATCATCTAAGGCAAGAACTTTTTTTTTAGAAAACTTTCAATCTATTCATCAACTGTCAAGGTAGTGCAGAGAACACCAAATTAAAATTACATCCATATTGGGCTGTAGGTGCAACTCATGGACACACAATGGCGGGCTTGCGCGGCTTCCTCCGTGCCCTGCAATCCACGGTGTCACCATGTGCATGCGACCAACGTTGCCATGTCCGCCCAGTGACCACCATCCCCTCGTCCAGACTTCAACTTAATTCCAACTTGGCCCTGTTGAATGACGCAATCAACAAGGCTGTTAATTGCTAGATGTCCTTGTACCATCAACGACTAATAATAACAACAACAAAATGAGTGTAGTTCAACGATTTTTACCTTTCTTTGGAAACATTCAACAAGCTCAAAGGTCGTCGCAAGTTTGAGGTCGAGGATGGAAGCGGCTTGTTAACTTAGGTCTACATATATTAGCCATTCAAAAGATGGAGAGAACAAAAAGGCGACAAAGAGTGCACATACTACCTAACGATCGAGCAACTCCCCTATGAAATTTAAACCCAAATTGACATGCATCCCTACAACAGACCCGAAAATTTAGTGCAAATGGGCGACATTTGCGTAAATTCACGATTAGAGTTGTGACCAGGACGAGCCATCATTAGCAAACAATACAAATCAAGGTTTTTCTTTGTGGTTTTGGTAGCTTGGTTTGAAGGAATCCTACTCATACGACTTATACTTCTGACGGAACCTCTATACGTGCTTGTGACGTTATGTTTTTTGTTTTTGTTAGTTTGGATTGAAACCTATATATACTCCCTCGGTCCCAAAATATAAGAACGTTTTTGACACTACGTTCTTATGTTTTGAGACGGAGGGAGTAATAAATAATATTATACATGTGGAAAAAAGGGCTAGCTAGCGTTTCGTGCATGCATACACAAGACGACGGATTTCTTTGTTAGACTGGCCAAAACCTCGAAGTAGTCCAAATTTAGATTGTATATATAGTTATATAAACGGACACGGGAGTCATATACGGATTCAGATGGAACCCATCTGCAAACTACATCAATATCCCTTTGGACACGGAGCCCAAACCTATATATCTATCTAGGTAACCAAAGGGGGACGGACGCCTTGTTCCTCCTCTTGCTCCTCTTCGTAACCCTTTTTCCTCCGGCGGCCATGGCTTATCCGTGCGAGCAAGCGGCCGTGATTCCAATGCCATGTGCAGGAGGTGCAGCGATCCCTGACGACATCCTGCTGGATATCTTCATGCGCTTGCCGGCGAGGACCATCGGCCGATGCCGATGCCTCTCGCGCGCTTGGGCCGCCACGCTCGCTCCCTCGGACGACTTCACCGACCGCCACTTCCGCGCCGCCAACCGCCTCCCCAGCCTCTTCGTCCTCCCGGTCCCCTCCGCAGGCGTCACCACCGTGCACGCGTGGTCGCCCGACCAGCCCCGCGGCACAACGCTCGTGGCCTTCCCGCGCCGCCCCATGCGCAACGCCGGCACCCGTCCCTGCCGCGGACTCGTGGTCATGGAGGAGGAGGATCCGCCTGCCAGGGCGGGCGACGGCGCCGTCTACTACATCTGCAACCCGTCCACCGGCCAGATGACAGCGCTCCCGGAGGGCCGACCGTTGCCGCTGCAGCCCGGCGGGTATGCGGCCAGGGATCCCCGGTGCTATGACAACCTCGGGATCGGCTACGACAAGGTGAGCGGCAGGTTCAAGGTGGTCCGCGTCTGCCGCTACAATGAGTATCTCAATGCGGATTGCGACATCTACGTGGTCGACGGTGCGTTCTGTTGGCGACCGGCGGCGGGCGATGCCGAGCTACCGGAGGAGGCTGGGTACATAAGTTCTTACGAGGCGAGCGTGTCCGCGCAGGGTCACCTTTATTGGATGTCTGAGGCGGAGGGCATGTTCAAGGAGAAACATGTCATCTCTTTCTCCCTCTCCGATGAGAAATTTGAGGTGATCTACGCGCCCCGCTACAGAGATTACAGCCTCACGGTGCTCGAGGGACGTGCATGCCTCTTCTCCTCCAATTCCAATGTCGACCAGAAGTGCTATGACATATGGCTACTACGCGACCACGAGGCATGGGACCTACGTTGCCGCATCGACCTGGACACGCTAGCACCGGAGGTGAGGCGGTTCATGGCTTGCCGGGTCAGGCCACTTGCATTCATCGACGGTGGCCGCCGCATAATGTTCAGGCCGGGTGTCCAATCCACAAAGGACTCCAAGCCCGTCCACCAGCTTTGCACATACACCCCTGCCACCGGCGCCATTGAGGAGCTCCTCGCTGACGGGTGCCTGGTCGCCCGGCCCAGCGAGAATGGCCATGCAACAATGAGGGCACTGGTGTACGAGGAGAGCCTGGTGTCCACGGGGCGGCCACACGAGGACATCCTCTTCTCGTCGGCGTCAACACGCGCCTTGTGTGTAGCCCTGCAACGTTTGCCAGCGGCCATCCTCGGGCAGCTCAAGCTAGTCTGTCGGATATGGCGCGCCATGATCGAGTCTGGCCGCTTTGTCAAGCTGCACAACCACTACGCCAGGATGAGAAGGAGCTCTCCCCTACGCGTCTTCTTCCCAGACGCTAGCACAGAGGACAGGAGGACGGAGTCTTTGTTGCGCGCGTTACCGAAGCTGCTAGAGCGGAGGGTAGTGAGCTGCAAGCCCTGCCATGGCCTACTCCTCGTCACATCATCCAAAAACCCCAAACATGTTCGCGTGCTTAACCCAGTGATTGACAAAGAGATAATCTTGGACTTCCCTTCCGGCAGTAGGACCGGCATGGGGTATGACGAGGTGACGGAGGAGCATGTCCTGGTCACTATGGTCAATGCTAGCTATGGATCCAACGCGGCAATGGAATGCCACCTGTGGCGGCTCAAGGAAGACGTGAGAAGAATAGTGCCATCACCATTGTCGATCCGTGTGCGGCTTGAATTGCCGCCGATCTACGTCAATGGCAAGATGTACTGGATGGGCGAGCCGTCGGATCAGGACAACCAGAGCACCGACAGTTCGCATGGCATGATCATGGCCCTTGACATCCACACCGAGTCTTTTGAGGTGTTGTCGGTGCCACACGTCGATGACAGCTGCAGGATGCTTGTGGTGGAGCTTGCCGGGCGGCTCTGCGTGGCGCACCCATGTGCCCACACAGAGAGCATGACCATATGGAGCAAGAACAACAAGCCGGAGCTGGTCGACAACAAATGCAGTGACGAGGGATGGGATGGAGGATGGACAAGGGAGCATGTGATAGAGCTCTGGCGTTGGCCGGAGTTTTCCCCCAAGACAGCGGCAGGGCAGATTGTTCCGATAGAGATCGATGCCGTGGGGGATGGGCAGATCTTGCTGGACACGGGGAGAGAGGTGGGGCTGTATGATCTGAGGGAGCAAACGATGCACACGGTGTACTCACTCAAGTGGCGGCATGGTGAGCGCGCCGGCAAGTTCGTTGCGGTGGCGCTGTGGGAGGACAGCATGGTGCCTCCTCCACCCATGCGATGCGAACCTGAGCGGTGGTACAGAGACGTATAGGCTATAGGAAAGCTAGCAAAGGGCCTTGGTTATTTGTCTGCTGTTGGATTTCTCCATTCATGATAAGAAACTGATAACCTAAAGCCTGAAACTTCAAGCACCAGTTCCGTGACAAACCTTCTCGGCTGCTTAATTGGGAGCATTTAGTTCTTCTTTTTTTGCACCTTGTAGCTTCTTAACTCTTTGCATTCAGAGCTTTTTCTCTACATACACAGTTTGTTCAACCCAAAAGAAAAAGGGAAATGATATTTTTTTGGCACACCCGTGAGGTTATCTGTCGTTTGTGTTGATATATAGCCATGAGCCATGACTGCAGGGACCTCTCCACCGTTCCCTCCCCGCCGCCGCCACCGGCGGCCGGCTTGCTGGTCGGCGGCGGCGGGCTGCTAGGCCTCTTCCCTCTCCACCCATGCCCAGTCCCTTCTTTCCATGACCCTCGATCTTGGAGCCCGGCAGCGCTGCGCTGCAGCCACGCGCTCGTCCTTCCCGGACATGCCGCACGCGTATAAGAGCTGGTGTACGGCTGTTTGTCACTATGGAGGTTAGCTACGTGCTCGTGTTCGGTGGCTGCATACGTCCCGTCCCACCCGACGGCGCGCATATGGCGTCCTGTGTGCGTCGACCCGGATCTACCACAGCCTGACGCGGGCCTGCTCCTAGCGGCTCGGTTGACGGCCTGGCAGGAGACTCTCAGCGTATGGATTGTTGCGGCGGCTGTGGTGTGCACGGGCAATCTGATCTGGCATGTTTGATACCGCTGCAGACACGCATGATCCCGGCATGGATCAGGACTGATCTGATGCTTGATGACAGTTCTTCGGACTTTCGGTGGTTGTCGATACGGTGGTGGTTGGCTGAGTGCAGCTCTGATCCGCTCGACGGCCTTCGGAAGGCATGCCACCATTGGTGGATGGTTGGGCAGCTACAGACGGCGATTTGACGCAGAGGGTATGGTTGTGCAGCGGCATGGTGTATTCTAGTCCGGTGCATGTAGCTGCTGGGATCGTGGAAAGTGGTGGCGATAACACATGATTGACTACTATTTGGTGGTGTTTCTAGTACCTGGTCGAGCTCCGGGATAAAAATCCTAGGTCTAACCCAAGTTGATTTTACCTGGCAATGGCAATGTTTTCGCATCGTTACCTTGTTGAAGGCACTGCATGGATATGCTCGGACTTGCTTCTTCAGGGTGAAAACCTAGATTCTGATCATTGGTGGTTGGATCCGGTGACGGCGGTGTCTGAGCATCATTCCCTTGTTGAAGGCGTTGTTGTTGAAGAACTTTTTCGTTGTCCTTGTGGTGTCAAGAGATGATTGGGGCGGATATGGTCGTCGATGTAGTTTGTCGGTCACTGTTTTGACCATAGGTTTTTTTTACTCGCTTAGGCATAGCTTTGGTCTTGTATGACTTTGCTTCTTACCGGCGTATTTTTTGGTGCGAGTGCGTTGGTATTAGGTGTGTGCGTCCTAACTATGCAGAGGCCTAGTGTGTGCTCTTTGTGTTTGTATCTTCTTAATGCTTCATTTTAAGTCAATAAAATCCACCCTTTTATATCGAAAAAATGACTGTAGGTACCTTTTAAATTGATCGATCGTCAACGTACATTACATTTAGTCTTGATATATGTATGGAAGAGAGCTACGCCTATAGTATTAAATAAGTCGGTTTCAGACTTTCAGTAGTTATACGAGTAGGACTCCAGCCAGACAATCATCCGGAAAAGAAAAATACACCAGCCAGGAAACTAAACCATATACGTTTTGGGTGCGTTAGGGCGAACTTAAATAACTGGCCCACAACGATTTGGTGGATCGATGACCAGCGGCGGCGGCACAGTACCTAGCATCACACGGAGCATGACGTCGATGGCGACATTGGTGCAATGGACCGATCTTCCTGATGATCTCCTCCACGTCGTCTACCTCAAGGTCGGCGGCTTGCTCCACCGCCTACGCTTCGCTGCGGTATCTAGGTCATGGCGAGCCGCTGCGATTGCATCGAAGCACGCCGTGCCGCCCACCCTGCCATGGCTGCTCTTCTCCTCCTTACACGGTGACGATGGCAAAACAATGCGCCTATATTGCCCCGAGGACAGAGGGGTCCTGCACATCCGGCCCAAAAACGAGGCGCTCATCGGCAAGCGGCTAGTCGGAGCACACGACAGTGGCTGGGTCGCTGCGCTTGGGGATGACAGGCAACTTGTGGTTGTGAACCTCTTCTCCAATGTTGAGGTGCCGCTTCACGCAAAGAACATGAGGAAGGTCTGCACGGGCGCGAAGATTGTCTTCTCGGAATCCCCCAAGTCAAGTGAGTGCATCCTCGCCACCATCACCCCCCGAAGAAGCGTGGCCCTATGCAAGATTGGTTGTCGAGCCGACAGATGGACGGCAAAAATATTTAGCGGGCCCATGCTTGCGGACATTATATTCTACAATGGAAAACTCTATGGCCTCACCCGCTCCGACAACCTGATCAAATTCAACATAGGCTTGAATAAACACGGCAGACCGGTGGCCACCATTGACGTCGAGCTGCATATCCGGATTGGTTCCCAACCTTCTTTTGTATGTCATAAAAGCATTGTTGAGCTGCATGGCAGGCTCGCATTGGTGTTGAGGATAAATCCATCATATGGCACCAAGTGTGAGCCTTTCTTCAAGGTTTTTGTGCTTGCTGACGAATCAATGACAAAAGTACACTCATAAGTGGGAGGAGGTAACGAGCTTGGATGACTGCGCCTTGTTTTTGGGGAAAATGTCCAAGGCGGTTGACGTGCCAGCGGTTGGACGTGCCGGGGTGGAGAGAGGCCACATTTACGCAGATGATATGACGTACTTGACAAGTTTGGATGGCCATGGTAGCCGTGTATACCCTATGCAAGACGAAATTATTTACAACGTCCCACGGAGGATCAAATCAGCAGGATCTTATGTAGTTGCCGGTGCTCCAACTGGCATGTGGGTACTCCCTCCTGATATCTAGCCAACCAAGAGTACTCTAGCATGGGAGTTTAACTCTGTGTCTAGTGTACTGGTATTAAGGTCACCATTACAGTTAAATTTTACCTCATACTAGATTGTAGGAGTTGCTAAGGATACAACGTTGCATTTATCTATGAGATGCTGATGTCTTGTTAAAATAGTCGCTGCAAAACTGTACTGGTTGGTTTTGGGATAACATACTAGAATTACTACTTATTTATTCCTGATTACTTGATTCTGTGGTTATAGCTATGTGTTTCAACATTATGTTTTCCTTCTTGTGCTGGTCTGTTTGGGCATTCATTGTATATTCAGACCGACAAATATTGTATTCACAAGGTCAGATAGTATCAAAATTAACATAATCACTATAGTACTCCCTCCGTCCCATAATATAAAAACGTTTTTGACATTAGTGTAGTGTCAAAAACGTTCTTATATTATGGGACAGAGGGAGTAGTAAATAACTGTTCATCGCATGAGCGGATGAAGCATCTCAAGTGTACTTGCTAGTGTAACCTTGGCGTTCCATTCGAATGGTCAGCCAAAAAAAGGCTTGATAATTGATAGGCAAGTGGCCAAGTCGGGTGAGCTAGTGGCATGGGTTAAGTATATCACATTACACAGATTTATATAATCCCGAAGCAACTAATTCATGAACAGGCCAGCACTTTGACAACGTCCAGGTCACGGTGAGCGGAATGAACATCTTCACCAACATCAACACTAGAAGCAAGCTCATCCCCATCTATTGTGATCAGATCGATCTTACATCCGTCTTACTGCTCCTGCTTGTCCTATCAGAAACTTTACATGCACCAGATGGTTACTGAGAAACCTGCAGTTTAGTTTGGCAGTCTAAGGTTCTTAGAAAGTTATTTTTTTGCTTGGAAGGCGGCCACAAATTGCCTTGGCATTCAGTTCATAATAGTCCGGCGACGCATGGATGTGATAGTTACCCACTTGCAGCATTTGTAGTTGCTTCGTAACATGGAAGGTTGTCTTCGCACAATCCCCCACCTCAAGGGGTTGCATCCTTGCCTCCATGATTGATCTACACGACATTCGCTTTGTGGGATTGGTTGCATGGACAACACGTGTATGGTAAAACTTTTTAATGAACCGATGCTCCGGACACTGTATTCTTTTCCGACACAAACCTCATGAAAGGGTAGAGTGTTAATGCACACTCATATAGATGGAAAGAAAGTAAAATAAAAATAAAAAAAATGGCTAGGTTTATAAGGGAAACTTGGCCGAAAACCTTGGGTAACTCAACATAGACACTGAACCAAACAGCCAACCACAACCTAACTCAAACACCATCGAGATAAATTGAGGGAAGGTTTTTGAAAACGCCTTGAATAAGGGAGACGATCTCATGTGCGCCGGTCGTCCTAACATAGACCCTCGATGACCAGAAAGCTTTTGTCAAGACCGGTCATTCAGAACCTTGGGTAATGGTCAGGCCAAGCCAACAACAACCACCACCGCTCGCCCTCCAAGCAGACTCAACCCGGTGTTAAGGAAATACTATTCGATAATTCCTCTTAGACATTATATTCTACAATGGATAACTCTACGACATTACCATCTTGATGCACTTGGTCAAGTTCGGAATATTCGTGAACAAAGACGGCAAGCATGTGCTCACCGTTGCACCCTGCCAGTTGCAGATCTGAATGCAATGCAATCAACACGTGTACCTGCCCTACACCGTGGAGCTGCATGGGAAGTTGGTGATGGTGGAAGTAACTGGCACGACATCGGCTGCGAGCCTTCATCCAGGGTGTCTTTGAGCCTCCCATTGTAAAAGAGACAGAGTACGCTCACAAGGGGAATGAGGTATGCAAGTGAACTTGCCCTGTTTTATGAAAAAAATGGTCCAAGGCAGTGTACATGCAGACGTATGGGCGTGGCGGGGTGCAAACAAGCTACATCTATGCCAAAAATGCGACTTACTTGATGAGTTTGGACAACCATGGTGACCGTATCTATCCTATGCAATAGGAAAGCCATGGCCAGACATTTTGATGATCAAATCAGCAAGAATTTATATGGCAACTTATGCTCCAAGTGGCACGTGCGTGTTCTCCATCCGGATTTCTAGCCAATCTAGAATACTCTAACATGCCACCTTAATTCTTTTGTCTATTATTGTAAATACTAAGGTCAATCTTTACCATAAGTGGGACCACATAGATTGGAGAAATACCTACAGTAAAGTATATATGCCTTGTAAAAAAAAGTCACTGCCATTATGTAGAATGGTTGGAATATATTGTCATAAAGTAAAATTGATAAATCATTTATTCTTACCTTGGATTCGTGGCTTAATACTTCTACCTATGTCGTTCGAAAGTGTGGGCGATGGAACCAAATTTGGCAGTTCTCTACGTAGCATATTGCCCTCGATGTAGCAGGTGGATACTGCCCCCCAGATTTCTAGCGAGCCAAGAGTAGTTTAGGCACTATCTTGCCTGGACGCCAGGAAAAAATTTGACAAGTGAATGTCAGATATTGCATGTGGATGTATGGACAAATGAGTAGGCTTGGAGTAGGGGACTGTCGCACCATGGGAGCTATATCGCGCCCACCGAAGACGATGCTCTGTGTCACCATAGCAACTTAGAGCGGTTTTCGGAAGCTCCTGTGGATCAGTTCGACTGGTTTTAGAAGCTTTCATGCATGTTTTCCTCTTCTTTGTTTGTAGGTATTTTTTATATTGGTTTCCTTCAGGATTTTTTTGAATTTCTTTTATTTTTTCCAAATACATGTCGACTTTTTATAATACACTTTGCAAATTTGTCGCATATATGTGGAACATTTTGTCGAAACATGTTGAAGATTTATCGACCAGATGATCAAAACATTTCCAAATACATGTCTGAAAAATTGAATAGATGTTAAACAGTTTTTAAATACGTGTTTAGATTTTTTTTGATGGTATGATCTTTTATAAAAATTTCATGAACATCTTTTTACGTTGTATTAATATTTTCGGAAAATCGCACTAACATATTTTTAAAATATGTGAACGTTTTAAATGTCAAGAAAATTACTTCAAAATGGTACAAAACATACTTTGTAATTACGTGACCATTTTTTACGAAATTGGGTAGAAGCACTCGGCGAGGAGGCTCACGGGAATCATGCCCATCAAATTGTCTTGGGATTCTCACCCTCTATAATAGCCTCATTGTATTCATGTCCTTATTATGCAGTATTTATCTTTCCCATGTTTCAGTATAGCTGACGTAAAGTACACGCATTCTGTTCCCCACACGTTAAATTTTCTGTCTGCTACACTGTTCCAACTCCGCGGGCAGAAGTTTCATTCATGTCATTTAACATTGCTGGTGCACTTTCAATACGTGAACAGAAAAGGTGCTCTCTTTTTACCCACACATCCAAAATTCCGATTGTTACTGCAAGTCCAGTTATGTAATATAGTATAAATAATTTGGCAGTTAATACGGTGCTCGGATTCTTGGTACAGGCAGAGACTTTCTTGTCCAACCTATCAATGCACTACGTCTAGGCCACTAGGCAGAAGCATGCACGGCTAGTAATAGTTTGAACATAAAAGTAAAAGAAAACTTCCTGGGATAAAGACCATAGATGAGAAAATTATCATTTGTTCTTTTTTTCTATTCCATTGAACACACGGGTAGCTAATTCGAGCGACAAACTAACAAGTTATGAGATAAATCTTGCTTCATTTAGAAAATCAAGCCACGTTCATCTTCCTCTTCTTGCACACGATGCCATTATGAGTAAAATGATTTACGAGGAATTATCGCCAAAAAATGACTATTCTGTTTTTGTGCACATAATCTAACCTCCTATCAATTTTTTCTGCACTAATCAATGGGAGGAAGAGGAACAATGACCGGGGCGAAGAGAATCAAAGGGGCGAGCTTTGCGTTGGATCTGGCAATGGCAATGAAGAGTACAGTTTGTGTAACTAACAATATGAAGATAAAGCATTGGTGGCTCAATAGTCTTCGTAGTCCAATAAATGCCCAACAGTGTGTTGTACTTACAACAACACTTTTAGTCATAATTTATTATCGCCAAACAGGTACGCACTATGCCACTCTATGTTGGAGTGGTGCATTCAACAACAACAATTCATTTTGTCCAATTACGCACTGATGCCTAGTCAGCAGTGCAACGGTGAGATTTCAATGAGCATATATAGTCACCGAGTGCTCCTAGTTCACGTCCCCATTTTTTTCATTTTTTAACATGTCATGAATATATTATGAAAATGCATAAACATCTTTTTACATACCACAATTATTTTAAATGCCTCAAAAGATTTCGCAAATTACGTAAACATCTGTTTTACATTGTATATACACTTTTATATATGAGGAACAGTTTTTTAAATACATGAAATTTTTTAAATGCTACAAATATTTTTTAAATGGTACGAACATCTTCTGGAAAGTAGTGGAAAAAGAATTTTAAATTGCATGAACACCTCTTAAATGCACAGTGCACATTTTTTGAAATATTAATATATTAAATTTAGAAGTATGTGTATTTAAAATATTTCAAAATATGAAATCAAAAATATAAAAAATGCAAGGCTCGCTAAAAAGGGGAAAACACAAAATATCCCTACTGGGCCGGCAACTTGAAGCCTGCCCAGAGGCGCGCACGCCACACCAGCCTCACATACACAGGTTACCCCTACAGAAAAGCGGGAGCAACTAATTAACGAGCGCTCCTTCGGGAGCCTCGCAACGATCAGCGCCACTTGGCTCGCTCTCAGCTATTCGCCACGTGTCGCGCTCTGGGCGCTCCCTCCGAATTTTGTTTTTTTATTTTTCCGCACGCGTTTTCGGCTTTTTAAACAGTTTTTTTCGTTTCTTTTACGTTTCGTTTTTCCACCGGTCTTCCCTAGCTTTTCGACCAAAAAAATAATTTAAAAAAAATAATTTTTTGCGTAAAAAACACATTTCTTTTCACGAGAGTCACGGTTTTGTTTTCGCGAGAAGCACGGCTGTGCTTTCGCGAGAGGCACGGCCGTGCCTCTTCGAAACGGAAAAAAACGTGTTTTCTGGGTTTTTTTCCTTTTGCAAGAGGCACGGTTTTGCTTCCGCGAGAGGCACGGCCGTGCCTCTTCGGAAACGAAAAAAACATGTTTTCTATTTTTTTTCAGGAGAGGCACGGTTTTGCTTCCGCGAGAGGCACGGTTGTGATTTCGCGAGAGGCACGGGCGTGCCTCTTTCGGAAAGGAAAAAAATGTGTTTTCTGTATTTTTCTCTTTCGCGAGAGGCACGGTTTCGCTTCCGTGAGAGGCACGGTTGTGATTTCGTCAGAGGCACGGGCATGCCTCTTTCGCAAAGGGAAAAAAACACGTGTTCTCGGTTCGGTTTTTTCATCCGGTTTTTCGTGAAATAAAGTTCATCAAAACCTATCAACATGGAATCTAGTTTTGAAGATCTCGATGCGAGGAATCCAACGGCGAAAGCGGTTTGAGATTTGGCCGCACGGTTTGAGAGATAAAACGTTTTGAATAAACGGGTCTACGAAAAAAGGGAAAACACCCAGGTTGTGACAAGTGGCGCACATGCAGTGCGCCACTTGTCGCAACCTGGGAAAGTTGGAGTGATCTCCGCAAGGAGTACTCCTTAATTAGTGATTTCGCAGAAAAGCATAGTCACATCAGCTGGGCCCAAAATAACGCAGTTTTCTTTAACTTTTTAATCGTGAATAACCTGCTATAAATAGCATATAACTAAATTTAGCTATGATATACGCCTTAATTTAGTATAAACCAATTACTTCCATACCAAATAATAAGAACCAATTATTAGAAAGATATCCAAATGATATACTTTTGTATGCATTAACAACTTTCCATTTAATTTTTTACATACTCATCTCACTATATATACACTAGCAAAAGGGACGAAGCTGCAAGAAAGCAGGAGCAGAACAATAGCCAGCTACAAATGATGGCATTTATGAAGAACACCACGGTGCTGTGTTGGATAGCTATTATTCTCATGTCCATCAATTCCTTGTCCTGCCATGCTGCTGCGAGGAGCACACGTAAACATTTTCCCCTCTTTATTCATTAATATTTTTGTATTGATATGTATCTCTTTTATTTCATTTAGTCTAACAATACATGATCTGTTCTTCTAGATCGACCAAGCAATTTAACGTGCACCATATGCTGATTGCTTGTGGACGTTGTGACTGATCTTGCAGATACAATGGACTTTGGACCTATTCTTGGGTGTGTAAAGACGGAAACAAAATGTTCGGTTGTTGGGTGCACGAAGATATGTTCCGACCTTGGCTGGAATACCCACAGATGCTATTGTGCCGATGCTGGCAGTTGCTGCCACTATGCGGATGGAAGGCCATTAAATTGATAGTATAATGTATTTTCATGAGCTCTTCTTTTACAAGGGTGAATGTCAATCATCTATGTCACTACCGATCATAGATTTAATAAACTTCTAAATTATGCAGTTGGATTATATTTATGAACTGACTATTTGAGTGATATGTTGTTTGTGTAGAAATATCGATTATTTGTATCCCTTGTGACATGTGAGACATCATTTCATATAAAAAAAATCATATACTCATTTCGGTATAAAGAGATCCCATGCATATTATCAAGCAATCCGTCAAAAATCAAAAATCGCAGAAATTTTTGGAAACCATATACTCAAGGTTGTCGGCTTGCTCCACCGCGCCCGCTTCGCCGCAGCATGGAATTGGTGGCAAGCCACGGCAATCGCGTCACGGCACGCAGCACCACCCGCTCTACCACAGATCGTCTTCCACCCATTACGCACGGCGTCAACAATGATGACGAGAAAAAGATCATGTATACTGTCCTAACGATTGCTAGTTCTTGTGCCTCCAGCTGCGGAGTGACGCCGCCATCAGCAAGCAGTTCATGGGAGCACAAGACGGTGGCCGTGTCATCACACCTAAGAATAACTTTCAGCTTGCGATGGTGAACCTCTTCTTCAGTGTTGAGGTGTCGTTCATTGCAAATGAACATGAAGACTCTCTCTTTAGGCAGCTGGCACTACATAATTCTGAAGGTCGTCCTCCCAACTCAAGTGGCCACATCTTTGCCGTTGTCATTCCCAAATATGGGGCCGCCCTTTGCAAGATTGGTTTTTCAAACAATGGATGGATGGTAACACAAGTTGATGGAGTAACTCACCATTGTTGATTGTTGATTGTTGATTGATGATTGTTGATTGTTGCAAGTAACTCACCATCACTTAACATCCATGAGCCTTTTTTCAATGTATCTGAGCTTCCCAGCGAACTGATGGTAGAGTACGCTCATAATTGGAAGGAGGTAACAAACTTGGGTGACTATGCCTTGTTATTAGGGAAATAATAGTCCAAGACATGTACGTGCCGACAGCTAGGCGTGGCAGGGTGCACAGAAGCTACATCTACACCGATGATCCGGTCTACGTACTTAACGAGTTTGAATGACCATGGTGACCGCTTCTATCAAATGCAAGACGAAAAGCAATTGTGATTTCATGTGGTTAATCAAATCAGCAGTATCTTATATAGTGGCTCCAGGTGGCATATGGGTTCTTCCTCTAGATTTCTAGTCTATCAAGAGTAGAGCATAGCATCGTTATCTTTTTTTTATTTGAGCATATATTGTTTTATTCATAGTGTATAAGGTATTAAGGTCATCCTTCACTATAAATGGAAAAGGTTTATAAACAACTGCATGATCCCACTCAATCGTAAGCCCCATCGAGCGAGCGACACGCGTCCCCTACGAACCCACCCACCGCTTTCTCCCCCTAGCGTTATCTTCATGCAGAGGCTCTCATCCACATGTTTTCTCCTCAAAGCCTTCCTCTTCCTCGGCTACTGCTACCTCTTCTGACCACCGCTGTCGTTACGCATAGCTGCTACTAGCCTGCTACCTCTCCCAACAATCACGCTGCAAGCTCCCTGTCGCTAACCACCACCACCATTGCCGCACAGCCCGCCCAAAAATTAACCATGCTGCTCTTGTCGGGACGGCGACGTTTTCCTGCAAAAGCAACATCTATAGAGATCACACAGCTAGGCGAGCGCGGTGTGCTATAGTCACTAGTAGAAAAAGGGTCAAACGTGAAGCACATTAGTGCCGGTTTGTATTAGAGCCGGCACTAATTTATACATTAGTGCCGGTTCCAACGGCTAGCCGGGCCGCTCTCATTAGTACCGGTTCGTGGCTAACCTTTAGCACCGGTTCGTGCCACGAACCGGTACTAATGAGGGTGGTGGCAGGATGTTGTCAGTCTGGGCCCCCTCCAGCACCTTTAGTATCGGTTCGTGCCACGAATCGGTACTATAGGTCCTCCTGCATATAAACCCTTCGTCCAGCTTGCTCTGTTCTTCCCCCTTTCCCCTCTCCTCTCCTCTCTGTTCTTCCTCTTCCCCTCGAGCTCACCACAAATTTTGCCCAAAATTTGTCAAGATTTGAAGGCCCCCATCCATTCAAATGATCACAAAGGTTAGCAACTTTGTCCTTTCATCTCTTATTGCTAGATTAGCTCTTGCAATGCTTTATATAGTTACTAATTTGTGAGTTTAGTAATTTGGGAGGAAATATATATATGTGCTAGTATTTGATTTATATGCAATTTGAGGTCAAAAATAACACTTAGTTTGCATATGTAGGTGTGGTTTACTTAGTGCCTTCTAAATCTCCGTCGTAACCACCGTCGATCGCCCGCACCGTCCCGTCACCGGCACCACCTTGTGGTGAGCCTCTTGTTCATGTAATTTTATATAAAAAATTGATGTTTGTGTGATTTGGATATATAGTTAATCATGTAATAATTATCTTACCCGTACGTTGTTTGTTATACATAGTGCCATGGTTTTGATATCCGTCTCCGTCGGCCCTCGTCCTTGTTATGATTCGGATGTGGTATACTCTCTTTTAAAACTATTAGTTGCATTTCGTGTTTATGACAAATTATGCCAATCAAGTTGACATAGATATTTTTATCTAGGAGGTATGTGAACCGGAAATTCCAACCGACCCTATTGTCGAGAGGTTAAATTTAGTTGAAAGAGAAAACGAGTACTTGAAAGAAAAATTGAAAAGAATTGAGGGGGAGAAGATGGAATTGGAGTTGCATGTTGCCGATGTCGTCGATGATCACAAGATCAAGATGGAGAAAATGCGCTTGAAGAATAGAAAGATTAGAAAATATGCCATCGATAGTGAGGCTTGGTATCATTATGCTGTTGGATCAATTGTTACCTTAGTTGCGATCTTGATCGCATTTGTTGTTGCATTTAAATGATTTAGCTAGAGAGTTATTTGTTTGTTGCATTTAAGTGTTGTATGAACTTTATGTATGAACTTGTATTAATTTGGTCTATTCGGTGTTGTGTAATGAAGATGAGCCGGCAATGGATGTACGATGACTGATGCTCACCCCAGTTCGTTGAGGGCGTGCATACTTTTCTGCTTGCGGCTGAGGCAAACAAGCGGGCGGATGGTTTTATGCCTTGTCCATGTGGTGTCTGTAAGAATGGTCACAATTACTCTACGTCAAGAACCATTCACGTCCACCTGTTTGAGTCCGGTTTCATGCCCCACTATAATGTTTGGACCAAGCACGGAGAAAGAGGGGTTATGATGGAAGACAATGAAGAAGAAGAGGACGACGACAGCTATCCTGGCCATGGGTTCCCTGAATACGATGATACAACAATGGGGGAAGAAGCTGAGCCGGTAATGCGGGAAGAAGCTGAGCCGGCAATGCGGGAAGAAGCTGAAGAAGAGGCATCAGATGAGCCCGTTGATGATCTAGGTCGGGCCATTGCCGATGCAAAGAGAAACTGCGCAAGTGATTTGGAGAAGAAGAAGTTGCAGCGCATGTTAGAGGATCACAAAAAATTGTTGTACCCGAATTGCGTAGGTGACAAGAAAAAGCTAGGCACCACACTGGAATTGCTGCAATGGAAGGCAGAGAATGGTGTATCTGACAAGGGATTTGGAAAGTTGCTGGTAATGATAAAGGATATGCTTCCAAAGGACAACGAATTGCCCGAGAGTACGTACGAAGCAAAGAAGGCTGTCTGCCCTCTAGGGTTAGAGGTGCAAAAGATACATGCATGCCCTAATGATTGCATCCTGTACCGCGGTGAGTACGAGGATTTGAACGCTTGCCCGGTATGTGGTGCATTGCGCTATAAGATCAGCCGCGATGAGCCTGGTGATGTCGAGGGCGAGCGCCCCAGGAAGAAGATTCCTGCCAAGGTGATGTGGTATTCTCCTATAATACCACGGTTGAAACGTTTGTTCCAAAACAAAGAGCATGCCAAGGCGATGAGATGGCACAGAGAAGACCGTAAGCAAGACAGAAAGTTGAGAGTACCCGCTGACGGGTCGCAGTGGAGAAAAATCGAAAGAAAGTACGGGAAGGAGTTTGCAGATGACACAAGGAGCGTATGGTTTGGTCTAAGCGCAGATGGCATTAATCCTTTTGGGGAGCAGAGCAGCAACCATAGCACCTGGCCTGTGACTCTATGTTTGTATAACCTTCCTCCTTGGTTGTGCATGAAGCGGAAGTTCATTATGATGCCAGTGCTCATCCAAGGCCCTAAGCAACCCGGCAACGACATTGATGTGTACCTAAGGCCATTAGTTGAAGAACTCTTACAGCTGTGGAATGGAACAGGTGTACGTGCGTGGGATGAGCACATGGGGGAAGAATTTGACCTCAAGGCGTTGCTGTTCGTGACCATCAATGATTGGCCTGCTCTCAGTAACCTTTCAGGACAGACAAACAAGGGATACCGCGGATGCACGCACTGTTTTGATGATACCGACAGTATATATTTGAATAGTTGTAAGAAGAATGTGTACCTGGGACATCGTCGATTTCTTCCGAGCAGGCATCCCGTAAGAAAGAAAGGCAAGCATTTCAAAGGTGAGGCTGATCACCGGACGAAGCCTCGCCATCGTACTGGTGCTGATGTACATGATATGGTCAAGGATTTGAAGGTGATATTTGGAAAGGGTCCTGGCGGACAACCTGTTCCGAAGGACGCGGACGGACGCGCACCCATGTGGAAGAAGAAATCTATATTTTGGGACCTGCCATATTGGAAAGACCTAGAGGTCCGCTCCGCAATCGACGTGATGCACGTCACGAAGAATCTTTGCGTGACCCTGCTTGGCTTCTTGGGCGTGTATGGGAAGACAAAAGATACACCTGAGGCACGGGAGGACCAGCAACGTATGCACGGAGAAGACGGCATACATCAGGGTCATGCAAGCTACGCTCTTACCAAAGAAGAGAAGGAAATCTTCTTTGAATGCGTGCTCAGTATTAAGGTACCGTCTGGCTTCTCGTCGAATATAAAGGGAATAATAAACATGGCAGAGAAAAAGTTCTAGAACCTAAAGTCTCATGACTGCCACGTGATTATGACGCAACTGCTTCCGGTTGCATTGAGGGGGCTTCTACCAGAAAACGTTCGATTAGCCATTGTGAAGCTATGTGCATTTCTCAATGCAATCTCTCAGAAGGTAATCGATCCAGAAATCATACCAAGGTTACAGAATGATTTGGTGCAATGTCTTGTCAGTTTCGAGTTGGTGTTCCCACCATCCTTCTTCAACATCATGACGCACGTCCTAGTTCACCTATGCGAAGAGATTAACGTTTTGGGTCCTGTATTTCTACACAATATGTTCCCCTTTGAGAGGTTCATGGTAGTCTTAAAGAAATATGTTCATAACCGTGCTAGGTCAGAAGGAAGCATCTCCAAGGGCCATCAAAATGAGGAGGTCATTGAGTTTTGTATTGACTTTATTCCTGACCTTAAGCCGATTGGTGTTCCTGAATCGCGGCATAAGGGCAGACTGGATGGAAAAGGCACGCTAGGAGGGGAACAAATAATATGTATGGACGGACATTCTCTCACTGAAGCACACTACACAGTTCTACAGAATTCCACCTTGGTGGCTCCGTATATGGATGAACACAAGAATTTGCTACGCTCCAAACACCCGGAGCGGTCTGATGAGTGGATTACACGTGAACAAACCAGTAGTTTCGCCAATTGGTTGCAGACACGTACCATGCATGCCACCTCTATTGAAGATGACCTGTACTTGCTGTCCCAGTTACCATCTTTGAATATAATGAATTTCAAAGGGTACGAGATAAATGGTAATACATTTTACACGATTGCCCAAGATAAGAAGAGCACCAACCAAAACAGTGGTGTCCGCTTTGATGCAGAAACCAAGACGGGAAAGGAAACATATTATGGTTATATACAGGACATATGGGAACTTGACTATCGACGTGGTTTAAAGGTCCCTTTGTTTCGGTGCAAATGTGTCAATATGACACGAGGCGGGGTAACAGAAGACCCGCAGTACGGAATGACAATAGTGGATCTCAACAATCTTGCGTATGCAGACGAACCATTCGTCCTAGCCAATGATGTGGCACAGGTTTTCTATGTGAAGGACATGTCTACCAAGCCAAGAAAAAGAAAAGATAAGGAAGCGAATGCATCGTACGATGAGCCAAAGCGGCACATAGTTATTTATGGGAAGAGAAACATCGTGGGAGTGGATGACAAGACAGACAAGTCAGAAGATTATGAAAAGTTTGATGAAATTGCTCCATTCACAGTGAATATTGACCCGAGCATCCCGTTAAATGATGAAGATTTTCCATGGTTACGGCGCAAAGGGACACACGCGAAGAAAAAGTTTCACACCCAAAGATCTGGGATGTGATCGGCTTCACTATCATCACTTTCTTCTGTGTTTCACACCCAGGAGGGAATGTCTGTAATAGTTAGGGTAGTTATGTGTTTTGGCATTTGAAACGCGAAGAAATTTTATGTGCAAACAAATTCTTTTCATGCATTTATTGATTTTTTCCAGCTAAATGACCCTGAAATTGAAAAGCAATTCAAATGAACTCAGAAAAGGTTGAAAGTTGGCATGGTATCATAATTTCATACAAATAGCATGTGCAAGAAAGTAGAGAGGGTTACGGCAAAAACTGGATGCACTTCGTGTACAAAATGGACAATCAATTTCGAAGTATCAGGGTTTCCGACGAAAACTGAACTGTTACAAAGGCATTTCATTTTTTAAATAACCTAAGCATTACTAAATTGAATATAATGATAAAACACACTAATATTGAACATAAGAGAAAAGAATCACTGGAAAAACTTTTTCCAAAGTTAAGTTATTCACAAACTAGTGATTCACACAAATTTCAAATAATTCAAAATTTAAACTATTCAAATTTGAAATCTACCGGCACTAAGAGGAAGTTTGTAATTTTTTGTACCTAAAGCAAAAATATTCACAAAGAAACTCTAAATACAACAAAAAACAACTCAAAAATAAATAAAACAAAAAAAATAAAGCAAAAAAAATAAAGCAAAAAAAAGCCCGCCTACTGGGCCAAAGCGGCCTGCATACGACTAGCGACACAACTTTTCATTGGGCCAGGATGCAGGCCCGCGAAGGCCCAGTAGGCCCACAAGGCGAGGAGGACAGGTAGGCCCAGTAGGCCTGATTAGGAGAGGAGCTCGAGAGAGCTACCGCACTGGGGCTTATAAACCAGTGCGGTAGCCCCTCGACTAGCGAGGTGGGACTAAACTTCCGCACCGCACCTGCGCAAGCGCACACCCTTTAGTACCGGGTCGTGGCACAAACCGGTACTAAAGGGGGGTCCTTTAGTACCGGTTTGTGCCACCACCCGGTACTAAAGGGGGTCGCTTCCCGCCGCTTGGCCTGGCCAAAACAGACCTTTAGTACCGGTTGGTGGCTCCAACCGGTACTAAAGGTGCCCTCTATATAAGTAAACACTTCGAAATTTCGTCAGTTTCTCATCTCCCTCTGCTTCTTCTCCTCTGCACCGTCGCCGCCCCCGTCGCCGCCCCGTCCCCGTCGTCGCCGCCCCCGTCGCCGCCCCGTCCCCGTCTTCGCCGCCCCGTCCCCGTCGTCGTCGCCCCCGTCGCCGCCCCGTCCCCGTCTTCGCCGCCCCTTCCCCGTCGTCGCCGACCCCTCGCCGCGCGCCCCGTCGCCGCCCCGACCCGTACGTCCCCGTCCCCGTCGTCGCCGCCCCGTCGTCGCCGCGCCCGTCGCCGTCCCCGTCGCCGCGCGCCCCCCGTCGCCTCTCGCGTAGCCGGCCGGTGAGCGCGCACACACACACATACATTTTTCTGTTAGAAATGTTAGAATTGTTAGATTTGTTAGATTTGTTAGAAATATTAGAATTGTTAGATTTGTTAGAAATGTTTGAAATTGTAGAAATTTTTCTGTTTTTTAGTTATAGAAATATATAGTTATAAAAAAGTTAGAATTGTTAGAAATTTTTCTGTTTTTTAGTTATAGAAATAGTTATAAAAATGTTAGTTATATATATAGAAATGTTATAATTTTTTTCTGTTTTTTAGTTCTAAAATATTAGAAATTCTATAGAAATGTTAGTTATATATAGCATTGTTATAAATGTTATAGAAATGTTAGTTATATATATAGAAATGTTAGAAATTTTAGTTATCAAAATCCAATCATTAAAAAAATGTTACTTTTTGCGGGCATATAGCTAGTATTTGTTCTCGACGATGTCCGGCCCGCATCCTCGCCGTCGACCCGTCCGCGACGACGTCCAGCCGACCCATGTCCGGGACTGGGCTCCGCTGGGCTGGCACTGGGAGGTGCTGCTTGGAGGGGCGCGCCGCTTGACGAGGAACCCGGCCGCGGGTCCAGTCGTCGACCCTGATCTCGTTTGGTGGCGTTCGCATGGGCCAGTTTCGGTGCGGAGGGACCCGGCCCCGCCGGAGGTGGTACGTCGCCGTGTCAGGGAGGAGGACGAGCACGTCCATCGCTACATGGTTACGTTAGAGGGCGGCAGGTTCTCCAATACGTGGCAGTATCTTCGGGGATCTCACTTCAGCTATGATCCTGTGAGGGTTCCTTCTCTTTGGGTGTCCACTGCCCGCGCCGGAGGAACCGCGAGTGTCCTTGATTCTTCTGTAGTATTCGATCTTTATTAGCTAATAGCCAGTGATGTACTATTCAATATTATATATTATTCGAGACGATGTATTCGAGATTATATCTATTATTCTGGACGATGTATTCGAGATTATATCTATTATTCTGGATGATGTATTCGAGATTATATCTATTATTCTGGACGATGTATTCGAGATTATATCTATTATTCTGGACGATGTATTCGAGATTATATCTATTATTCTGGACGATGTATTCGAGATTATATCTATTATTCGAGATTTGAATACTAAATTGTTTTATATTTCTTTTGGATTAGTTAAACAAAAGCTATGGCAGACAATACCGACAGAGAGGGAGAACAGACCATGTTCGATATGATACGCGGGGCAGATGATAATCAAAATGAAGAAGATTATGACGGCTCCGAATTTCTAAACAACACCGGAGAGGGTGATATGATATTCGATCACGACGAAGTCATGAATGATTATGACAATGACGAAGAACATGATCCT
Source organism: Triticum timopheevii (assembly GCA_963921465.1). Taxonomy (NCBI): domain Eukaryota; kingdom Viridiplantae; phylum Streptophyta; class Magnoliopsida; order Poales; family Poaceae; genus Triticum; species Triticum timopheevii. The sequence continues at coordinate 579,851,120 of OY997272.1, forward strand.
GAAACAACAAACACCGACGAGGTATATATATTTATATAAGCAGGCATCTGGTGATCATCACATGTTTTAAATGACTTGAAGATATATTAACGAATCGATCTTTGTTCTTTCAGCCATCCGGATCGAGCAAATCTTCAGAAAAAAGGACTAAACGAGGCCCGAACAAAAAGTTGAAGCCGGGCGTAAAGTACAATATCGAGGCATGCGGCCCTACTGGCAAACCAATAGCGCCTAAGAAGATTGCGGACAAGTTCGTTCGTCAGTGCGGAGTTCTTATGAGGGACCAACTCCCGATCAAACTTCAAGAATGCAGAGCGCCAGCAAAGCCACGTCCAGATGTTACTTATGTCGACAAGAATCAAAAAGATCTGCTTTGGGATACTCTCATGGAACATTTCACCCTACCAGATCATTTCACAGAAGCAGATGTGCAGAAAGTCAAAGAGGCTGCTCTTAAGATGATGGCGACTGCATTCAAGAACTACAAGAATGGTGAATGGAACAAGTACGTCAGCGGAGGAAGGAAGACTCTAGTATTGAAGGGAACACTGGAGAACCAACGTGATCATTGGGCCGATTTCGTGAAATTCAAGGATTCGGAATTAGCTAAGGAACGGTCGAGAATAAACAAGAAGAATGCCGAAAAAAAGGATAAGTTCCATAAGCTGGGGCCAGGTGGCTATGCGGTGGCAATGCCTAAGTGGGATAAGTCTGAGAAAGAGATGGAGGATGCAGGTGTCACTCCGGCTACTAAGAGCTGGCTCGCCAGGGTCAGGACTTGGTTCTATGCGCATGGGGGGAGTTGGACCGGGAGACAGGAAATGTTTCGACGAGGGCAAGTCTGAAGGGAGTCGACGATGTGATACTTGTTGCAATAGAAGAGGCACGAACGGGGATGTTCCAGCCCAACAGAGAGAACGACGAGCTTACGTGTGCCCTGGGAAATCCTGAACACCCGGGAAGAACACGAGGCAAGGGCGCTATTCTGTGGTATGAGGGGTTTTCAGACTGGAACACCGACTATAGAACCCGTGCGAGAAAGAAGATTGCGGAGGAGAAGAAGAGGAAGATGGAGGAGGAGCAGAGGAAGCGGGACTATGAACGCCTTCAAGGCCTAGAAGCAAGTCAAGCGGAATTGGCAGTCAAATTCCAGCGGCAGCAGGAGCAGATCGACTCACTTACCCATCAAAGGGGGTCTCAGCAGCTGCAGCAGCTAGCGGATGATCCAGCATTGGATAGCACCGGCCCATCCATGCCGAGAAGCAGCGTGGGTTCCGTCCTGGACGACCCAATGCTGGGTAGATACCCCGTGGATGACATCACGGAGAACACTAACTGCGAGCTACACTATAAAATGAAGAACATATCCATGAAGGTGGCGGACGGCTGTGCTTTCACAAATCCCCCCGAGGCAACCTTCCATTGCAACCCGATTCCAGCGGGCTTTGCTCGTGTCGTGGTTGATGAGGTGCTGGACCCATATTCGGGGCTACAGCTTGACATTGCTGGAGGTGACGGCGAGCGCTTTCTCGGAGAGGCCAAACATCGTATCATCCTATGGAAAAAGGATTGCATCATCTTTCCAAGGCCACCGACACCGCGTCACCCGAGTCCTCGTTGAAGTCCGCCACCGAGTCAGCAGACTCCCGCTCCTCCAAGTCCGGCAAAGTGTCAGGACAATCCTCCTCCTCCAAGTCCGGGAAAGTGTCAGGATAATCCTCCTCCTCCAAGTCCGCCACAACGTCAAACGTCCACTCCTCCTCCAAGTCCGGCACAACCTCAGGCCACTCCTCCTGCTCGTCCAACTCAGTCCCGTCAGCCATCTCCGCGGCCTCAGCAATCGCAGAGACACCCCGCAGCTCTGGTGCGTAGCCGTACGAGTCGAGGTAGTACAGCAGGAAGTACAGGCGGAGGCAAGCGGTATAAATATGGTCCAAGCCTGAAGCCTCATCCGCAGACGTCTTATGACAAGTCCGAGGAGGAAATCACAGCCATATCGAAGGCCGAGGTGGAAGCCCATTTGTTGGAAATATGCCCTAGAGGCAATAATAAAAGCATTATTGTTATATTTCCTTGTTCATGATAATTGTCTTTATTCATGCTATAATTGTGTTATCCGGAAATCGTAATACATGTGTGAATAACAGACACCAACATGTCCCTAGTGAGCCTCTAGTTGACTAGCTCGTTCATCAACAGATAGTCATGGTTTCCTGACTATGGACATTGGATGTCATTGATAACGAGATCACATCATTAGGAGAATGATGTTATGGACAAGACCCAATCCTAAACATAGCACAAGATCATATAGTTCGTTTGCTAGAGTTTTCCAATGTCAAGTATCTTTTCCTTAGACCATGAGATCGTGTAACTCCCGGATACCGTAGGAGTGCTTTGGGTATGCCAAACGTCACAACGTAACTGGGTGACTATAAAGGTAGACTACGGGTATCTCCGAAAGTGTCTGTTGGGTGACATGGATCAAGACTGGGATTTGTCACTCCGTATGACGGAGAGGTATCACTGGGTCCACTCGGTAATGCATCATCATAATGAGCTCAAAGTGACCAAGTGTCTGGTCACGGGATCATGCATTACGGTACGAGTAAAGTGACTTGCCGGTAACGAGATTGAACGAGGTATTGGGATACCGACGATCAAATCTCGGGCAAGTAACATATCGATTGACAAAGGGAATTGCTTACGGGGTTGATTGAATCCTCGACATCGTGGTTCATCCGATGAGATCATCGTGGAGCATGTGGGAGCCAACATGGGTATCCAGATCCCGCTGTTGGTTATTGACCTGAGAGTCGTCTCGGTCATGTCTGCTTGTCTCCCGAACCCGTAGGGTCTACACACTTAAGGTTCGGTGACGCTAGGGTTATGAAGATATGTATATGCAGAAACCCGAATGTTGTTCGGAGTCCCGGATGAGATCCCGGATGTCACGAGGAGTTCCGGAATGGTCCGGAGGTAAAGAATTATATATAGGAAGTGTTGTTTCGGCCATCGGGACAAGTTTCGGGGTTATCGGTATTGTACCGGGACCACCGGAGGGGTCCCGGGGGCCCACCGGGTGGGGCCACCTGTCCCGGGGGGCCACATGGGCTGTAGGGGGTGCGCCTTGGCCTTCATGGGCCAAGGGCACCAGCCCCTATAGGCCCATGCGCCTAGGGTTTCCCCCTAGGAGGAGTCCTAGTGGTGGAAGGCACCCCTAGGTGCCTTGGGGGGGAGGGAAACCTCCCCCCTAGTAGATCTCATCTACTAGGGCCGGCGCCCCCCCCCCATGGCACCCCTATATATAGTGGGGGGAGAGGAGGACTTCATACACCAGCCCCTGGCGCCTCCCTCTCTCCCCGTTACGTCTCGCCCTCGTAGTCTTGGCGAAGCCCTGCTTCTGTGACGCCCTGCATCCACCACCACGCCGTCGTGCTGCTGGATCTTCATCAACCTCTCCTTCCCCCTTGCTGGATCAAGAAGGAGGAGACGTCTCCCGTCCCGTACGTGTGTTGAACGTGGAGGTGCCGTCCGTTCGGCGCTGGTCATCGGTGATTTGGATCACGTCGAGTATGACTACATCATCACCGTTCTTTTGAACGCTTCCGTGCGCGATCTACAAAGGTATGTAGATGCATCCAATGACTCGTTGCTAGATGAACTCCTAGATGATCTTGGTGAAACGAGTAGGAAAATTTTTGTTTTCTGCAACGTTCCCCAACACCATTTTGCACCGAAACCGCCACCGCCGCCAAGGGAGAAAGTGCCTGAGGAAACGATTGACCACTTCATTCGTATGGCTCAACCACCAGCTTCCAAGCGTGTTGACACAGACTATGAGCGCCACATCAGGAAGTTAAATTGAGCACGTCTACAAAGGGAGGCGAGCACGTCTACATTGGGATCGAGCAAACAAGAAGCAGCTGCCAAAAAATGCGGGAAAACCATTCCCCAGCTGGGAGAACAGGCGGCGCAATCGATCCCCTCGCTTGTTGTGCCAACAACAGGTGACAGTACGCGCCCCCAATATTATTGTGGGCAAACAGTGCATGTTCCCGAGGTGGGAAATGTGGTAATAACGGAGGAGCATATAATGCAGGCTGAAGTTCTCAACATCACTGTTGGACAACTCCTCGAGATCGAGCCCATGCCTTTGCTTAGAGAGGATGAAGTAAAACGGCAATATGTCCGGGGCCAACCTTTGGTCGCGCCAGACAAGGTCAAGAACCTCCCAACGAGAATGTATGAATTGCATCAATGGTACATGAACATTACCAAGATTTCAGATCGAGTGTCCCTCATGGTGAATGTCAAGGAGGACCATTACTACCATGAGAAAGCTGGGTCCGTTGAGTATTTAGAACTGTTTCAGTTATACAATAAGGAAGCACTCGACAAATCTATCGTCAGTTGCTATTGTCTGTAAGTGATTTCTTTCTATAATTTAAGTCTCAAGCTAGCTGTAGTGATCCTTTTGAGATCAATCATTACCTGTAATTATCCTCACTATATATATTCTTTTCTGTGGTATTATGCAGGATGAAGATATATGAAATGAGAAAAGGTGGACGCTATGGCATTGGGTTCATTGACCCAAACACCGTTAATGAATTCACATGGAAGATAAATGAACATCATGCAAAGGAAGTAGAAAGCAGCATGCTAGAGTTCTTGAAGCGCCTCAAATACAATGAAGATATAGTACTTCCTTACCACTTTGGGTGAGTCACACTGTCTTGTACTACAAATTCTCTGTTTTTGCCTACTAGCTATAGCTACATGTTTTTGCTAACATATGTCCGCTTAATTAAGACATGTAAACATGTGTGCATATGCAGATTTCACTGGGTCTTGTGTATCATTAAAGTTGACGACGGAACAGTTGAAGTACTCGACTCACTAGTCTAAAAAAAACTGACTTTAACATCTTGTATGGGATAGTCAACAGGTAATTTCAATCATTATTAACTATATATCTCGGCCTATTTAGTTCGTCATTTCATGATATGAACTATTTAATAACCTCTTTATTCATTTTCTTTGTCGGCGGGCAGGGCTTGGGCAAGATTCATCAGCGTCACGCCCGGCCCGTGGAAACAAAAGCTTGAATGGTTACGACCCAAGGTAAGTAATTAAGTAGTACTAGCTAGCTAGCTAGCTAGCTGCCATCTCTTTAATTATCATGCTTGATTAATTTTTATCTGATCAAATTCCATTCTCGTAAAGGCCCTGAAGCAGGCGCAGGGTACTGATCTGTGTGCATTCTGCGTTTGCGAGAATATTTGCATGATGGCGTCCGAAAGGAGCAGATCTCAAAGACAGCAATGGGTACGCTTGTCAGAACACTATTCACAATTTTTACACCATTATTGATATCTAGCTAGCTAGTCACACAACTAATACACATGCATATTGATCTTCTTCTTAACAGTTCAAAGAGGTGCGGGAGAAGCTCATAGAAACGGAGCGCGTAGAAGCACTTCAAGAGGAAATAGCGGGATTTTTGCTCGACCAGGTCATAAATCCGAATGAAGAATTCTATTACCCGCTACTGCCCCAATGAAAACCACTTTCAATTGTCATCGTGCTCCGAAGGCACCAATTAGACTGGCTCCGAAGGCAACATTCATATGTAGGAGAAATTGTATATATCTGTACATGTGTGTATGTGTCAATTAATTAATATGGTGGTTTAATTTGTGAGACATTGATGTGATATATATATGCATGATTGGTTCTACTAGAAATTATATATATATATATATATATATATATATATATATATATATATATATATATATATATATATATATATATATATATATGCATAACGTGTACAATGTGTAGTATCGTAAAATACCAGCAAACGAAAAAAAATTAAAATGGAAACGCAAAATTAAATGAAAAAGAAATCATAAAACTAAAAACCCTCCAAACCTTATAGTACCGGTTGGTCTTACAAACCGGTACTAAAGGGCTCCAGGTCCCCTGAGCTGGCTCGTGCCACGTGGTCGCCCTTTAGCATCGGTTCGTGCTGAACCGGTGCTAAAGGGGGAGGGGGCCTTTAGTGGCCACTAATTAGTGCCAGTTATGTAACCGGCACTATAGGGCCTTACGAACCGGTGCTAATGCCCGGTTCTGCACTAGTGAGTAGAGCATCCAAGCATGGCCGTCGGCTGTGCGATAGAGCATCACGTGCACCCGCCGGTGCTGTGTTGCAGCATTGCTGGCATTGCAATGATGACCATGACGGCTATGGTGTTTGCAACTCCATCGCTACAATGGAGCTTCGCCGGTGCTGCGACAACGACCGCGACAGGTCGGCCATGGTGTTTCAACTCTAGAGCTGCAATGGAGCTTCGCCGGGCTGCCTCGAAGCTTTTACCACATCGCCGACACTGCTATGGAGCTTCGTCGATGATACAACGACGACCGCGGCAAGATGTCCATGGCGTTGCAAGTCCGGCGTTACAATGGAGCTTCGTCGGCGCGGCCATGGAGCTCCGCCGGGCTGCCTTGGAGCTTTTGCTGCACCGCCGACAATGCAATGGAGCTTCGCCGGTGCTGCAAATGAGCACAACTGGGGTTGTGGAAGCTGTGATGGTGATGCAATGGTGATCCGCAGGGCTGCAAATGGAGCTTCACCAAATGCCGACGGTGGTATGTTCAAGCGTGTGGCGTTTCTAAGATCGAATGGCCACTAGCGCGCAGATCGGACCAATCGTCAGGTTGATTTGTAGCAGCCACCATATAAATTGGATCATATAGATATAAAGTCATAGTTTATTATGAGGTAAGTATATATGTGCCTTGGTGAAATAATTGATTTAAATCTATACTGATTGTGATCTTGTGTCGTAACATACTAAAATTACAATTATCCATTATTGGTGTACTTCTATCGTTGCATGTATCTAGCTAGTAGTTTGGACAATGCGTTTTCCCATTTAAGCTAGCTCTTTGTAAAAAAAAAGAGTTATTCAGGTTTGGGATTCCATTTAAACTTGTATCGTGCACTAACCCGTATACTCTATCCCATATAAAGATTCACATTGCATCGTTGTGTAATCCAAATATGCATACAGATATATATGTCATATGGTTTAAGTGTAAACTGTGTGGTAACACTGGTGGTGATTGGAACACAAAAATGGCGTCATCGTCTCTGATCCGAGAGTGTAACCACAATGCCTATACCCGAAAATTAGCATTGAGCTACATGCGAAGTTGGCAGAGGTTAATTTTTTCCCGTATTGAGTATTGTATATCTTATACATTTTTGTTCGATCATCATGCTATCAAGTTTGGCTCTTTCATTTCGACATAGGGATTTTTGTTGCGTGTCACAGTTAAAACATATCAGGTAATATATACATTTTATATATTTTGGAGACTACGTGTAATCAGTCATAGTAAAAAAATGGGCGTCAATTTAGGAAAAAAGATGGATGGCAGTTTACGAAACATTAAACATGTAGTTTGACTTAGCTCTGGTATGTGTCTTACTTTGGCAAACTCGTTACTTCTGATATATCAAAAATTAATAACCAATTAATAACAGGTTATCCAAACGATATATTTTTGTATGTACTTATCAGTTCTCAATTAATTGTGCACCCAATTAATTTCTCGTGTCTATAAACATTAGCAACTGACACATAGCTGCAGAAATAGCCAGAGCAAAATAATAGCGAACTACTAGTGATTGTTCTTATGAACAACACAAGGGAATTGTGCTTGCTTGCTCTTATTGTCATTTCCAGCACTTTCTTGTCCTGCCATGCAGTAGGTATGTAGGAGCATACATAACTATTTTATCCCATGTATTCATTAGTTTCTTCTGTTTGTCCGCCACTTCTATTTTGTTTAAATTAAACAGTACATCAGTTTTAACTGTGTCCAGATGTTGTGTCTGATCTGCAGGTGCAATGGACCTTGGACCTATTCTAGGGTGTGTAAAGATGAAAAAAGCTTGCTCAGTTAATGGGTGCTTGCGGCAATGTGCCTCTAATGGTTGGAATACCCACTGATGCATTTGCACGGATGTCGCCCATTGTTGTCACTATGCGGAGGCAATGGCACCAAATTGATAGTAGTAGTATGGTAGTATATTGTTGTTAGCCATGTCCTCTTGCTTTGCAAGGGTGAATATTAATCATGTATGTCACCGTTGATATAATAGATGAGGGAGATTTAATAGATTCAAAGGTGTATAGTTGAATTATACTATTTATGAAGGGGCTATTCGGGCTATGAGTTATTTTCTTTTGCCATTCTTCAGTTGACTTAAATTTTATTTTTTTTTCAGTCATTTTTTTTTTTGCTATGGCTTGGAACAGCCCACATGCAAAGTAGCTAACGTGAAACTAATGGGGAACAAAGTATGAAAATCAAATAAATTCATACGAAACACCTAAGTTCCAATCTTGGAGATGCAAAGCAACGAGAAGGGAACTACATACCCTTGTAGACCAGAAGCGGAAGCGTATATAACACGGTTGATGTAGTCGCACTCTTCGTGATCCAATCACGATCCAAACCGATCTAGCTCAGAACAGACGACGGCACCTCCGAATTTTGCACACGTGCGGCTCAGTGACATCTCCTCCTCCTTGATCCAGCAAGAGAAGGACGAGAAGTAGATGGGATCTCAACCAGCACGACGATGTAGTGGAGAAGGTGGTGGTGGTGCTCCGGCAGGGCTTCGCCGAGCCATACCGGGAGTAGATATGATGATAGGAGGGGGGAGGAGTGGTTGAGCCAGGGTACAGGTGAGGCTCCCCTCCTCTCCCTCCATTATATATAGGGGTAAGGGAAGGGAGGGGCACCCCTCCTACAAGGAGGGGTGCAGCCAGGGAGGGAGGAGTCTCTCTCCCGTATGATCGATGAGATTCCACCCTTCCCCTTCAAGGACTCTTTCCCTCAAGCCACATGGACTCTCTGGAGCTGGTGCACCTGGCCCATCTAGGCCAGGGCGGCCTCCCTCATCCCATGGTGGCCTCGGTGGGGGTGGGACCCACTGGTGGTCCCCCGAAACCCTTCGGTGGCCCCTGGTACAATGCCAGTATTCCCTCAAACTTTTCCGGTACCGTGAAAATGACTTCCTATCTATCAATCTTTACACCGGACCATTCCGGAACTCCTCATGACGTCCGGGATCTTATATGAGACTCCGAACAACCTTCGGTCACCATTGTACATATCCCAATACTACTCTAGCATCAACGAACATTAAGCATGTGACCCTACAGCTTCGAGAATCATGCAGACATGACCATTTATTATATACTGGAAATATGATAATAACCATTTATTATCGCCTCTAGGGCATATTTCCAACAGAAACACACGAGCTAAACTTCTACTAATCAAAAATTTCATTTTATTCCTACTATATAAGGTAAGAAGGTCAACCTTTACAACTGTAAAACAAGGTCAAACATTCAAATATGATCTTCCCTACATCGCAGATGGGATACAGCGCGACGAACGAAACGCTGTTCACCCCATACACATGATAGCAGCGCATTCAAGGATTAGTAATGTGAGGTGGGCTGATTGTGAGAGTGGAGCACTTTGCTCGGTAACCCCGGGCAGCGAACGCGCTAGATTTCTCATCCTATATACATAAGAAGTTGATCCCCACTATTCTATTTATCTCAACATGCACACATGCCACCTTATCAAAGACCCACCTCTACATGCATGAGAAAAAAGTATTCCATTATTAATTGATTTCATGCACACCTTTCATCTCACCACACATGCCACTTCATCAAATGTCCACTCAACATGCATGAAAAATAGTTTTCCGTTACGTTATGCCACTTATTTCAAAATATTTTCTCACTACACAATAACCAAATACAATATATAATATTTATTCTTAGCTTTAGTTCAATACTATTAATTCAGCGATGGAAGCTTCATACAATCGAATCACTGAAATATATTCCAATCGATTCACGCTACAACGTGCGGGATATTCCCTAGTTGAATATATTTTTCCGGGCAGATCACCTGTGCTGGAAAAAACATGCAAAAAATAAAGTACTAGCATGAATGGGCCACGTGTTTGGCAATACTTGTTTTTTAACAGCATGCCCCCCCCCCCCCCCCGGTAGAGAGATTCCACCTTCCAGCCCATGCAGAGCTAGCTCTGTTAATTGCCGTGACCTTCCCCGTCATTTTTTGCAGTAAAAAATAAATGGTTATTATGAGGACATGGAATAAAATTGAACTGGAGATGGGAGGTATCGATACCTGCATTGTAAAGCGCTCTACCATTTGAGCTACATCCCCAAATATATCCATAATATCAATTAGTATAAATTATATTGATCATCTATGATTAAGAATTAATCAAACCTGAGTGACTGAGAGCCCTGCCGCCAGTAGTTCCTTCGTGTCCACCAATGCTTAATTAACTAGTAATAGGCATACTACTTAACATGTGCATATTAAGGTAGCTGAAGAAGCATAGTCCACCACTAATCAATTGATATTTGTATTGAATGTCTACCTCAAATGAAACAAAAACAATTGTTTTAGCGAGAAACTTCCAATCTATTCATCTACAATCATGACAGCATAAACAACAACAGAAACAATAAAAATTACAACCATGTCCATGGACCGCCTAGCGACGACTACAAGCACTCTTTCTTATCTAATTGTAGTAGACAGTTCGAAAGTCGTCGTGCTAAGACCCCATAGGAGCAGCGCACCAGAGTAGCAACCATCGCCGATGAAGAAAGTCGTACATCAGAAGAATCAAACCTGTAAACACCCATATTTCAAGGACTGTGTATTGTGATGTTTCAAGCTTCCAGAGAGGAACTGATGATCTAAAGGATATTTAGTTAATTTGGTGCATGCTACAAGTACTGTCCCAGCTCCTGTTTGGTATCGATGTAATATATAAGCTGCCTGAATTGACAAGGTTTAATATACTTGGTGAATGTATCAGTAACATGTCCTTCTCCAGTCCTGAATTTCTCCTACAAACTGTTTATAAGGGGTACATGAAATGGTATTCGCTGATCGATGCCTTTTGCACAACAAGACCATATTCCCTAGGATTGGCGGACGGAGTAGTTAGGATCGTCCAGGCTGAGCACGCAGCTAGCGGGCGGTCAGATAAGAGGCTGATGATGCAGTTCGCTTTGGATCTTGGTCTTCTTGGGAAAAAAAAAGATAGTACGTGCCGTTTCATGCGTGGAATAATGGCAGCAGTTTCCGTGTGAGATTCCAGCCAGGCAATGCAACCGTATGATATGCCGTACGTACGTAGGGTATAAGCTGCAACACGATTCGACCTATTCGAGATCGATCGGAACACGATTTAACTGCTCGTGGATCGATCTGCCGGTGGAGCACACCTTCCACGTTGATGTCGACTCAGTGGTCAGATCTCCCCGACGACCTCTTCCACATGATCTACAGCAAGGTCACCGTCCTACGCGACCGTGTGCGCTTCACCGCCGTATGTAGGCTGTGGCGAGCCGCCCGTCATCCCTTGGCTCCTTGGCTCGTCTTCTCCTTGTTATACGGCGACGACCCCAGCACGAGGCTCGCATATCGCCCGGAGGACGGCGGGGTCATGCGAATCCCGCTCCCGGGCAAGGCGCTCATCGATAAGCGGGTGGTGGGAGCTCACGACGGGGGCTGGGTTGCGGCGTGTGGGGACAAGCAGCTTATAGTCATGAACCTCTTCTCTGGCATCGAGGTGACGCTTCCTGCAAATGACACAAGGACAATCTGCTTAGACATGTTTAGCGACATGCTTTGGAAGGTTGTCTTCTCAAAATCCCCCACCACAAGTGGATGCATCATGGCTGCCATCACCCCGAAATGTGGTATCGCCCTCTGCCGGGTTGATTTTCCTGAGAGCGGGTGGACGACAACACAATGTGATACACTAAAACTTCTGGACATCGTATTCTGCAGTGGACGGCTCTATGGCCTCACCCGCATCAAGGAACTAATCAAGTTCGAAATAGGTGTGAACAAACATGGTGGGTTGGTGGTCACATGGGAACACAATCATCCGATCCGCATTGGTAGAGGCATTGCTCCGTGCCTGAACTACATTATTGATCTGCGCGGCAAGCTTGCGATGTTGGAGTGGACCTGGTCGTCAAACAGTATCCGCTGTGGACCTTTATGGAAGTGTTTAAGCTTGTTGACGACTCGACCAGAAAGGATGCTCTCAAGTGGGAGGAGATAATGACCTTGGGTGACCATGCCTTGTTTTTTGGGGAAATGTGGTCGAAAATGGTGTACGTGTCGGCGACTGGGCGTAGCAGGGTGCAAGCGAACTATGTCTATGCCAACGACATGGCGTTGACGCATTTGTACAACCATGATGATCATGTATATCCTACGCTAGATGAAAGCAGTGGCAATGTCATGCGAGAGATCAAATCAGCAGGATCTATTATAGTTCCTCATGCTTCAACTGGGACGTGGATTCTCCATCCGGATTTCTAGCCGACCAAGACTACTCTAGCATGACACCTCTAGTTTTATTCATAGCATACAATTAAGTCACGTAGATCAATAGAAATAGCTACAGTACACACAGTGTCAAGCCTCGTTCAATTTTCGTTGCCGACTGGGGGACGTATGGTTGGAATATTGTATATTATATTACAGTTTTGCTAGAGCACATCTAGATTTGTCCTAATTATTGCACATCTAAGTCCTTACATTCTATTTTTTTTTCGCCTATGTCGTTTGGTGTCATATAATAGTCGGTTTTGATCCCGTTTATACTTCTATCGCACACTGCCGCATACTCTAGCATGTATGTAGATTCAGATCAGAACCTTATAGTTCAGTAATGCATAAGTGTGTGCAGACTAAAAGCATTAGTGATGGCTAGGGCGCAGGTTGGATCAAGGAATATATAGTTTAGTCCATGCTAAGGTCTCCTTTGATTCACAGAAATTTCATAGGATTTTTCGAGAATTAGAATTCTTAGAATTGTTTTCTATGTTGGTTGTTTGATTCATACATTGGATCATATTTCATAGGAAATCTAAACATCCACTCAAACCTCTTTTTACAATTACTTTATTTTTTTCTATGGAATCAAATACTCTCTGGTATCGTATAAGATTCAAGTCAACATGTCACACCAATCTTGTCTTTTTCCTGTCCTTGCGTTTTGAAATTTCTGCGAATGAGAGAGGCCCTAAGAGTACTGTCCCACCTCATGTTTGGTATCCAATGACAGATATAAAGCATATCTAAAATCTAGCTGGGATGGAATACTCTCTAGGTACAATACATTCAGTTGCCTATAAATTTACGTCGATTTGTAGTTGAACAGCTTCATGTCTGTCAATGGAGTTGATGGCAACGTATGTTGTTCGGTCCTGTAGATCGACAGCTTGGTCTTCTCATCGTTCTTCAGATCTGGCGATGAATAAAAGTATTTCAGTTTCTTCTCCGATGCGGTGTTCTATACTGTGGTCGGTGAGGGATCTGGACAGAAGTGTGTCCAAGCGGGGATGGTGTGGCGGCGGCATCTTCCCCGTGGTGGACTTGTGTTCTGGGGCTTCGTCGTTGCGACGACGTTTTCTCTAACGTCGGAGTGAAGCCCGGGAGGTCGTCCAGGAGTACGCGCAGACTACTGTTTGCGCATGTCACAGCTGGAAGATGGTGTATCCTGTGCTGGTTTTGTGGTTGGAGGCTGACAGTTCTGGTTTCTTCCTCCGACGTTGTAGTCGTGCGGGGATGTCAGTTCTGAAGCTTGATGGTGTGTCCGGGGACATGTTGCCCCGGTCTGATTCGTTCAACGGCGATGGTTTTGCTTCTGGCAAACGACTTTGTAGGTCCGTAAAGCTGTTCATCAGCGATGGAGCCGCGTCGAGCTCGGGTGTAGAGGTGATCTATCTTCCGTCCCTTTGGTGGTCGCTTCGGTGGTGTCGAAGGAGGGAGATAGGCGCTGGTTTTTTGCATAGGTTTATCCTATCTTTTCAGGTCTGTAAGGTCGGTGTGTACGTGCCTTGTAACTTGATTTTATCTTATAAATGAGACACGTATTACCATGCAAAAAAAAAAGCTTCATGTGTGTCAATACACATATATTTAGCATCTTCGGGTTGATGATGATGAGCAGCTCCCAGCTGGTGTTCGCCACACCCAAATTACACTAGCGACGTCGTCCTAGGCTGTGCCAAAGTATGGCGAGGTCGATGCAGCCATTGGGAGTGGTTAGAGGGCGGCTAGCAGGTGGGCACACGAGGGGCAGATGATGAAGTGGGCGTTGAGCAAGCAAGTGCCAGCGTCAGCTTGCCCATGGAGTGCAGCACACCGGTGAGGAACGGGAGGCTGGCCTGGTTCAGCTCATGGGAAGAGGTGGGTTTTTGAAGGAGTGGCTTAGTGCGTCGACAGCGTCGAGGATTTGTTGGTGTACACATGCAAATATTTTCCATTCCACTGAAAAGTATACGCAGATACATGACGGAAAATAATTCTATGAGATCAGGTCTTACGGTTTAGCAGGTGAGACCCATCCTGATGGATGACACGTGGCATTCATAAATCACAAAGCATCCACCCCACCTCCACCTGAAATCAGGGCGGGTCTCACCTGCTTTATATGAGACCTGGTCTCATATAATTTTTTTCCATACATGACATGTTATAGTCTTCTTTCTTAACACCGCTAGCAAGCCATACAAGCCAGGATGGTTGCTCACTTCCCTTTCATGGGCTGCATGGAGCAGCCCTTGTGTGAGCAACAGTCGACGGTTGATGCTCTGGATTCTGGAAGTTGTGGCCGAGCTTAAAGATGGTTGTTAGAGTTGTGTCGAATATTGTGTACAAGGTAGGTTACAGTAAGGTAGGTTACAGTTGGACTTATAGTGGTTGTTGGGGAACGTAGTAATTTCAAAAAAAATTCCTACGCACACGCAAGATCATGGTGATGGCATAGCAACGAGAGGGGAGAGTGTTCGTCCACGTACCCTCATAGATCGTAAGCGGAAGCGTTATGACAACGCGGTTGATGTAGTCGTACGTCTTCACGATCCGACCGATCCAAGCACCGAACGTACGGGGCCTCCGAGTTCAGCACACGTTCAGCTCGATGACGATCTCCGGCCTCCGATCCAGCCGAGCTCCGGAGATGAGTTCCGTCAGCACGACGGCGTTGTGACGATAATGATGTTCTACCGGCGCAGGGCTTCGCCTAAACTCCGCGACGATATGACCGAGGTGGAATATGGTGGAGGGGGGCACCGCACACGGCTAAGGAACGATCCATAGATCAACTTGTGTGTCTATGGGGTGCCCCCTACCCCCGTATATAAAGGAGTGGAGGAGGGGAGGGCCGGCCCTCTTCTATGGCGTGCCCTAGGGGAGTCCTACTCCCACCGGGTGTAGGATTCCCCTTTTCCTAGTCCAACTAGGAGTCCTTCCATGTATTAGGAGTAGGAGACAAGGAAGGGGAAGAGAGAAGGAAAGGAAGGAGGGGGTGCGGCCCCTCCCCCTAGTCCAATTCGGACTAGGCCATGGGGGGGCGCGCGGCCTGCCCTAGGCAGCCCCTCTCTCTTTCCCGCAGGGCCCAATAAGGCCCAATACTTCTCCTCGGCGAATTCCCGTAACTCTCCGGTACTCCGAAAAATACCCGAATCACTCGGAACCTTTCCGAACTCCGAAAATAATCGTCCAATATATCGATCTTTACGTCTCGACCATTTCGAGACTCCTCGTCATGTCCCCGATCTCATCCGGGACTCCGAACTCCTTCGGTACATCAAAACTCATAAACTCATAATATAACTGTCATCGAAACCTTAAGCGTGCGGACCCTACGGGTTCGAGAACTATGTAGACATGACCTAGAACTATTCTCGGTCAATAACCAATAGCGGGACCTGGATGCCCATATTGGCTCCTACATATTCTACGAAGATCTTTATCGGTCAAACCGCATAACAACATACGTTGTTCCCTTTGTCATCGGTATGTTACTTGCTCGAGATTCGATCGTCGGTATCCAATACCTAGTTCAATCTCGTCACCGGCAAGTCTCTTTACTCATTCTGTAATGCATCATCTCGTAACCAACTCATTGGCCACATTGCTTGCAAGGCTTATAATGATGTGCATTACCGAGAGGGCCCAGAGATATCTCTCCGACAATCGGAGTGACAAAACCTAATCTCGAAATACGCCAACTCAACATGTACCTTCAGAGACACCTGTAGTACTCCTTTATAATCACCCAGTTACGTTGTGACGTTTGGTAGTACCCAAAGTGTTCCTCCGGTAAAGGGGAGTTGCATAATCTCATAGTTACAGGAACATGTATAAGTCATGAAGAAAGCAGTAGCAACATACTAAACGATCAAGTACTAAGCTAACGGAATGGGTCAAGTCAATCACATCATTCTCCTAATGATGTGATCCTGTTAATCAAATGACAACTCTTTTGTCCATGGCTAGGAAACATAACCATCTCTGATAAACGAGCTAGTCAAGTAGAGGCATACTAGTGACACTATGTTTGTCTATGTATTCACACATGTATTATGTTTCCGGTTAATACAATTCTAGCATGAATAATAAACATTTATCATGAACTAAGGAAATAAATAATAACTTTATTATTGCCTCTAGGGCATATTTCCTTCAGTCTCCCACTTGCACTAGAGTCAATAATCTAGTTCACATCGCCATGTGATTTAACACCAATATTCACATCTGTATGTGATTAATACCCATAGTTCACATCATCATGTGATCAACACCCAAAGGGTTTACTAAAGTCAATAATCTAGTTCACATTGCTAGGTGATTAACACCCAAAGAGTACTAAGGTATGATCATGTTTTGCTTGTGAGAGAAGTTTAGTCAATGGGTCTGTCATATTCAGAGCCGTATGTATTTTGCAAATATTCTATGTCCATAATGCTCTGCACGGAGCTACTCTAGCTAATTGATCCCACTTTCAATATGTATCCAGATTGAGACTTAGAGTCATCTGGATTGGTGTAAAAGCTTGCATCGTTGTAACTTTTTACGACGGGCTCTTTTATCACCTCCATAATCGAGAAACATCTCCTTAGTTCTCACTAAGGATATTCTTGACCGCTGTCTAGTGATCTACTCTTAGATCAAAATTGTATTCCTTTGTCAAACTCAGAGCAAGGTATACAATAGGTCTGGTTCACAGCATAGCATACTTTATAGAACCTATGACTGAGGCATAGGGAATGACTTTTCATTCTCTTTCTATTTTCTGCCATGGTCGGGTCTTGAGTCTTACTCAACTTCACACCTTTGCATCACAGGCAAGAACTCCTTCTTTGACTGTTCCATTTTGAACTATTCAAAAATTTATCAAGGTATGTAATCATTGAAAAATCTTATCAAGCGTCTTGATCTATCTATATAGATCTTGATGCTCAATGTGTAAGCAACTTCACTGAGGTCTTGCTTTGAAAAACTCTTTTTCAAGTATCCTTTCATGCTATCCAGAATTTCTATATCATTTCAATCAACAATATGTCACCCACATATAATATTAGAAATTCTACAGAGCTCCCACTCACTTTCTTGTAAATACAGGCTTCTCAAAAAGTCTGTATAAAACCATATGCTTTGATCAACTCATCAAAGCATATATTCCAACTCCGAGAGGCTTGCACCAGTCCATAAATGGATTGCTAGAGCTTGCACACTTTGTTAGCATCTTTAGGATTGACAAAACCTTCTGGTTGCATCATATACAACTCTTCTTTAATAAATCCATTAAGGAATGCAGTTTTGACATCCATTTGCCAGATTTCATAAAATGTGGCAATTGCTAACATGATTCGGACAGACTTAAGCATCGATACGAGTGAGAAAATCTCATCGTATTCAACACCTTGAACTTGTTGAAAACCTTTTGTAACAAGTCGAGCTTAGTGGATAGTAACACTACTATCAGTGTCCATCTTCCTCTTGAAGATCCATTTATTTAACATGGCTTGCTGATCATCGAGCAAGTCAATCAAAGTCCATACTTTGTTCTCATACATGGATCATATCTCAGATTTTATGGCCTCAAGCCATTTCGCGGAATCTGGGCTCATCATCGCTTCCTCATAGTTCGTAGGTTCATCATGGTCTAGTAACATGACTTCCAGAACAGTATTACCGTACTACTCTGGTGCGGACTGTACTTTGGAAGACCTACGAGGTTTTGTAGTAACTTGATCTGAAGTTTCATGATCATCATCATTAGCTTCCTCACTAATTAGTGTAGGAATCACTGGAACTGATTTCCGTGATGAACTACTTTCCAATTTGGGAGAAGGTACAAATTACCTTATCAAGCTCTACTTTCCTCCCACTCACTTCTTTCGAGAGAAACTCCTTCTCTAGAAAGGATCCATTTTTAGCAACGAATATCTTGCCTTCGGATCTGTGATAGAAGGTGTACCCAACAATTTCCTTTGGGTATTCTATGAAGACGCACTTCTCCGATTTGGGTTCGAGCTTATCAGGATGAAACTTTTTCACATAAGCATCGCAGCCCCAAACTTTAAGAAACGACAACTTGGGTTTCTAGCTAAACCACAGTTCATATGTTGTCGTCTCAACGGATTTAGATGGTGCCCTTTTAATGTGAATGCAGCTGTCTCTAATGCATAACCCCAAAACAATATTGGTAAATCAGTAAGAGACATCATAGATCGCACCATATCCAATAAAGTGCGGTTACGACGTTCGGACACACCATAACGTTGTGGTGTTCCAGGTGGCGTGAGTTGTGAAACTATTCCACATTGTTTTAATTGAAGACCAAACTCGTAACTCAAATATTCGTCTCCGCGATCAGATCGCAGAAACTTTATTTTCTTATTACGATGATTTTTCCACTTCACTCTGAAATTCTTTGAACCTTTCAACTATTTCAGACTTATGTTTCATCAAGTAGATATACCAATATCTGCTCAAATCATCTGTGAAGGTCAGAAAATAACGATACCCGCCGCGAGCCTCAACACTCATCGGATCGCATACATCAGTATGTTTTATTTCCAATAAGTCAGTTGCTCGCTCCATTGTTCCGGAGAACGGAGTTTTAGTCATCTTGCCAAAAAAGGCACGGTTCGCAAGCATCAAATGATTCATAACCAAGTGATTCCGAAAATCCATCTTTATGGAGTTTCTTCATGCGCTTTACACCGATATGACCCAAACGGAGTGCCACAAATAAGTTGCACTATCATTATCAACTTTGCATCTTTTGGCATCAATATTATAAATATGTGTATCACTATGATCGAGATCCAAAAAACTATTTTCATTGGATGTATAACCATCGAAGGTCTTATTCATATAAACAGAATAACAATTATTCTTTAACTTCAAATGGATAACCGTATCGCAACAAACATGATCAAATCATATTCATGCTCAACGCAAACGCTAAATAACATTTATTTAGCTTTAACACTAATCTCGAAAATATAGGGAGTGTGTGATGATGATAATATCAATCTTGGAACTATTTCCAACACTCATCGTCACTTCCCCTCAACTAGTCTCTGTTTATTATGTAACTCCTGTTTCGATTTACTAATCTTAGCAACCGAACAAGTATCAAATACTCAGGGCTACTATAAACACTAGTAAGGCACACATCAATAACATGTATATCAAATATACCCTTGTTCACTTTGCCATCCTTCTTATCCACCAAATATTCAGGGCATTTCTGCTTCCAGTGACCATTTCCTTTGCAGTGTAAGCACTCAGTTTCAGGCTTTGGTCCAGCTTTGGGCTTCTTCGCGGGAGTGACAACTTGCTTGTCATTCTACTTGAAGTTTCCCTTTATTTCCCTTTGCCCTTTTCTTGAAACTAGTGGTCTTGTCAATCATCAACACTTGATGCTCTTTCTTGATTTCTACCTTCGTTGATTTCAACATCACAAAGAGCTCGGGAATCATTTTCGTCATCCTTTGCATACTATAGTTCATCACGAAGTTCTAGTAACTTAGTGATGGTGACTAGAGAATTCTGTCAATCACTATCTTATCTGGAAGATTAACTCCCACTTGATTCAAGCGATTGAAGTACCCAGACAGTCTGAGCACATGCTCACTTGTTGAGCGACTCTCCTCCATCTTTTAGCTATAGAACTTGTTGGAGACTTCATATCTCTCAACTCGGGTATTTGCTGGAAATATTAACTTCAACTCCTGGAACATCTCATATGGTCCATGACGTTCAAAACGTCTTTGAAGTCCCGATTCTAAGCCGTTGAGCATGGTGCACTAAACTATCAAGTAGTCATCATATTGAGCTAGCCAGACGTTCATAACTTCTGCATCTGCTCCTGCAATAGGTCTGTCACCTAGCGGTGCATTAAGGACATAATTCTTCTGTGCAGCAATGAGGATAAACCTCAGATCACGGATCCAATCCGCATCATTGCCACTAACATTTTCCAACACAGTTTTCTCTAGGAACATATGAAAGCAACAATGTGAGCTATTGATCTTACAACATAATTTGCAAAATACTACCAGGACTAAGTTCATGATAAATTTAAGTTCAATTAATCATATTACTTAAGAACTCCCACTTAGACAGACATCTCTCTAGTCATCTAAGTGATCACGTGATTCAAATCAACTAAACCATAACCGATCATCACGTGAGATGGAGTAGTTTTCAATGGTGAACATCACTATGTTGATCATATCTACTATATGATTCACGCTCGACCTTTCGGTCTCCGTGCTCCGAGGCCATATCTGCATATGCTAGGCTCGTCAAGTTTAACCCGAGTATTCTGCGTGTGCAAAACTGGCTTGCACCCGTTGTAGATGGACGTAGAGCTTATCACACCCGATCATCACGTGGTGTCTGGGCACGACGAACTTTGGCAACGGTGCATACTCAGGGAGAACACTTCTTGATAATTAGTGAGAGATCATCTTAAAATTCTACCGTCAATCAAAGCAAGAATAAGATGTATAATAGATAAACATCATATGCAATCAAAATATGTGACATGATATGGCCATGATCATCTTGCGCCTTTGATCTCCATCTCCAAAGTACTGTCATGATCTCTATCGTCACCGGCACGACACCATGATCTTCATCATCTTGATCTATATCAATGTGTCATCATATGGTTGTCTCACCAACTATTGCTCTTGCAACTATTGCTATCGTATAGCGATAAAGTAAAGCAATTATTTGGCACTTGCATCTTATGCAACAAAGAGAAATCCATAGGGCTTCTGCCAGTTGCCGATAACTTCAACAAAACATGATCATCTCATACAACAACTTATATCTTATCACGTCTTGACCATATCACATCACAACATGCCCTGCAAAAACAAGTTAGACGTCCTCTACTTTGTTGTTGCAAGTTTTACGTGGCTGCTATGGGCTTAGCAAGAACCGTTCTTACCTACGCATCAAAACCATAACGATAGTTTGTCAAGTTGGTGCTGTTTTAACCTTCGCAAGGACCGGGCTTAGCCACACTCGATTCAACTAAAGTTGGAGAAACTGACACCCGCTAGCCACCTGTGTGCAAAGCACGGCGGTAGAACCAGTCTCGCGTAAGCGTACGCGTAATGTCGGTCCGGGCCGCTTCATCGAACAATACCGCCGAACCAAAGTATGACATGCTGGTAAGTAGTATGACTTATATCGCCCACAACTCACTTGTGTTCTACTCGTGCATATAACATCAAACCATAAAACCTGGCTCTGATGCCACCGTTGGGGAACGTAGTAATTTCAAAAAAAAGTCCTACGCACACGCAAGATCATGGTGATGGCATAGCAACGAGAGGGGAGAGTGTTCGTCCACGTACCCTCGTAGACTGTAAGCGGAAGCGTTATGACAACGCGGTTGATGTAGTCATACGTCTTCACGATCCGACCGATCCAAGCACCGAACGTACGGGGCCTCCGAGTTCAGCACACGTTCAGCTCGATGACGATCTCCGGCCTCCGATCCAGCCGAGCTCCGGAGATGAGTTCCGTCAGCACGACGGCGTGGTGACGATGATGATGTTCTACCGGCGCAGGGCTTCGCCTAAACTCCGCGACGATATGACTGAGGTGGAATATGGTGGAGGGGGGCACCGCACACGGCTAAGGAACGATCCGTAGATCAACTTGTGTGTCTATGGGGTGCCCCCTACCCCCGTATATAAAGGAGTGGAGGAGGGGAGGGCCGGCCCTCTTCTATGGCGTGCCCTAGGGGAGTCCTACTCCCACCGGGAGTAGGATTCCCCCTTTCCTAGTCCAACTAGGAGTCCTTCCATGTATTAGGAGTAGGAGACAAGGAAGGGGAAGAGAGAAGGGAAGGAAGGAGGGGGTGCGGCCCCTCCCCCTAGTCCAATTCGGACTAGGCCATGGGGGGGCGCGCGGCCTGCCCTAGGCAGCCCCTCTCTCTTTCCCGCAGGGCCCAATAAGGCCCAATACTTCTCCCCGGCGAATTCCCGTAACTCTCCGGTACTCCGAAAAATACCCGAATCACTCGGAACCTTTCCGAACTCCGAATATAGTCGTCCAATATATCGATCTTTACATCTCGACCATTTCGAGACTCCTCGTCATGTCCCCGATCTCATCCGGGACTCCAAACTCCTTCGGTACATCAAAACTCATAAACTCATAATATAACTGTCATCGAAACCTTAAGCGTGCGGACCCTACGGGTTCGAGAACTATGTAGACATGACCTAGAACTACTCTCGGTCAATAACCAATAGCGGGACCTGGATGCCCATATTAGCTCCTACATATTCTACGAAGATCTTTATCGGTCAAACCGCATAACAACATACGTTGTTCCCTTTGTCATCGGTATGTTACTTGCTCGAGATTCGATCGTCGGTATCCAATACCTAGTTCAATCTCATCACCGGCAAGTTTCTTTACTCGTTCTGTAATGCATCATCCCGTAACCAACTCATTGGCCACATTCTTGCAAGGCTTATAATGATGTGCATTACCGAGAAGGCCTAGAGATACCTCTCCGACAATCAGAGTGACAAAACCTAATCTCGAAATACGCCAACTCAACATGTACCTTCGGAGACAACTGTAGTACTCCTTTATAATCACCCAGTTACGTTGTGACGTTTGGTAGTACCCAAAGTGTTCCTCCGGTAAACGGGAGTTGCATAATCTCATAGTTACAGGAACATGTATAAGTCATGAAGAAAGCAATAGCAACATACTAAACGATCAAGTGCTAAGCTAACGGAATGGGTCAAGTCAATCACACCATTCTCCTAATGATGTGATCCCGTTAATCAAATGACAACTCTTTTGTCCATGGCTAGGAAACATAACCATCTCTGATAAACGAGCTAGTCAAGTAGAGGCATACTAGTGACACTATGTTTGTCTATGTATTCACACATGTATTATGTTTCCGGTTAATACAATTCTAGCATGAATAATAAACATTTATCATGAACTAAGGAAATAAATAATAACTTTATTATTGCCTCTAGGGCATATTTCCTTCAGTTGTATCGTGTTTACATAGGATGTGGAGTCGTGTCCTAGTAGGACACTTGTATCATAGGCCTGTCATATATAGCGGGGGTAGACACACGATGTAACCTATGCCAACATAATAGCACCGGAACGCAGGGGAAGCCGGCGGCATGTGCCGGTGTCCAGGGCGACCGGGTGCGGTATTGTGATGGTGTCACGGGGAGGAGCGCCCATAGTCAAGCCCCAGGGATGTAGCCATATCGGTGAACCTCGTTAACAAATCTCGGTGTCGTGCTCGTGTGATTGCTTGGTCCTCGGATGATCGACAGAGTGTCTCGGATTTATTCTAACAAGTGGTATCATCAGCTAGGTTATTCGGAGGTCGTGTGCGTTGATCCAGAGGTTATGAATCGAAGGCATTGGTGTTCAGATGAGTTCGTCCGACGATGCAATCGATAGGAAGAGCAATCGGAAACGGCTAATTGATTGGAAGCGGTGGTGTCTCGAAGCAAAGCGTTGAGTCGGCGAACTCGGCGAGATCGGTTTGTGTGGCGACCGCACAATAGGACACGTGCAACCAGGCTGGGTTGTGCAAGCTGAGCCGGGCTTTGGCGCGTACATCATGGGCACTGGTGGCTGCTCCCGAAGGCCCAGTAGGCCTGCAGACGTGGGCATGTGCTCGGAAACCTGAGGCATAGGCTGATTCGCCGTGGTATGGCTCGGGACGCACGAGCGATACGGGACAATCGTGCAGTCAAAAGTTCATCGGAGATTTGTTTGAAGACAAAAAAAATAAGGAAGTGGAGACCGAGTCTCCATAGTACTGCCACGGACAGGCAGGCAAATCAATCTAGCGTAAGGGAAACTTCCGTCAAGCGATATGTATCTATCAGGAGCACTACTTGCGTATGCATCGGCAAGGCAAAGGCTAAGCTAGCATTGGAGTTTGAGCCACGGGAGACAGACCACGTGAAAGATCAAAGGTTTTTTGGTTGGAATTGCTATTAGTATGCGGAGGCTGTTCGTGTGCTTGGGGCATTACATGGAAAGCTTGGATAATTTTTTGCAGGGTCAGCCGTACAAAGAACCATGACACCAACGGGTACCAGGTTTGAGGTGGAGAAGTTCATGGAACTGAAAACCTTGGGTTATGGCGGACAAGGGTGAAAGATTTGCTGGCACAATGAGGATGCTTGAAGGCGTTGCGAGAAGTCATGTCAGCTAAGATGGAATTATCATGTGATGGATGGAAATTCACGGAAGACGATTTGGGAGCCT
Organism: Triticum timopheevii; assembly: GCA_963921465.1. Lineage (NCBI taxonomy): Eukaryota > Viridiplantae > Streptophyta > Magnoliopsida > Poales > Poaceae > Triticum > Triticum timopheevii. Next base: position 579,875,894 of record OY997272.1, read on the forward strand.
CAAGCGTGTCATGTAGCCGAACAAGTTTGGCTGGGTCAGACTTGCCAGTCTGACAGATCGACGCAAGTCGGTTGGTACAGAAGACGGTGGTGAAATCGGCGACGACGACATAGGTGCGTGATGCTGATGGTGACCGACTTTTGGGCGTGGAAACACGTGGCGCAAGCCTGAGGGCTTGTGTGGCTTCGACAAGACTATGGTGCAGGGTAGATTCAAGACGATGCACATGAGAGCTTGAAGTCGACGGGGCGCGTGGGTGGACTGATCATCTACCATGGAGTCATGTTGAAGGTGGAGCTGGATTGAGGGGCTACGGTGTAAGGATCCAGAGAATCGAAGCCTATTCAGCGGGAGGGAAAAGCGAGTGACACGTAATTTGGACTGGAGCCCAGTGGTCCGATGGAAGCGTGAAACTCGTCATCGGTCGGTGATGATCGGTGGTACTCTGCAGTGGGGGTTGAGTGGTGTGGTTTCGCGACCCTTGAGACTCGACCGGGACAGTGGAGGCTCGACGCGGTAATAGCGGCGAGGCGTGCGGTATGCACGGGACATGGAGACGGGCCAGGGCTTTGGTGGTCATACATGTGGTGAGACAACTGCGAATTTGACTTGGGATGACTACAAGCAATGATGAAATTCCTTCAAGTTTCAGACATGCAGTCAAGAAAGGGGTGGTGATGTTGAGTTCGGGTAACTCTTATGTGTGACCCCCAATATGTGAGTTGTTCACTTTCACGCATGTCAGTGATCAGTGTGTAATGGCGTTGGACGGGTACTCTGGAAGTTGGGAGCACAAGCTAGAGTAACAAGGAACTTAATTTTACTCGAGTGTTGACCGTGGTCAAGAAAAGAAGGGACTACAAGTTGCAGGTGGAGTCATATGGAGTCTTTGGAGTAGCAGCGGTTCTTATGGGATGAGCTCAAGTCCAATGTACATGGAAGTTTGACGCATTGACGAATTCAAAGTGGTGGAGAATATTCGCCAAGGTGGAGTTTGTTAGAGTTGTGTCGAATATTGTGTACAAGATAGGTTACAGTTGGACTTGTAGTTGTATCGTGTTTACATAGGATGTGGAGTCGTGTCCTAGTAGAACACTTGTATCATAGGCCTCTCATATATAGTGGGGGTAGACACACGATGTAACCTATGCCAACATAATAGCACCGGAACGCAGGGGAAGCCGGCGGCATGTGCCGGTGTCCAGGGCCACCGGGTGCGGTATTGTGACGGTGTCATGGGGAGGAGCGCCCATAATCAAGCTCCGGGGATGTAGCCATATCGGTGAACCTCGTTAACAAATCTCAGTGTCGTGCTCGTGTGATTGCTTGGTCCTCAGATGGTCGACGGAGTGTCTCGGATTTATTCTAACAATGGCCATGAAAGTGGCTACCAGTTCATCGGAGAGCTTTGCGAGCGCCTTTCCGAGAAGCCACCTCGCAGCATCGACAGACACCTTCATCACCTCCTCCATCCAATTATTGGGTTTGTAATGTGCGTGCAGTTTGGTGGATGGCCTCAATGTGCTCGTTTTTATAGCCAGCCAGTGCATTGCTACCATTGTTTGATGTGCGCTCAGAGGATGGAGCGGGTCGAGGTTTTTTCTTTCTTTCTCTAAGATTGAAACTAGGAAATTTAGGTGCAAAATACATACAAACATATACTCCCCGCGTTCGAAAATACTTTTCGGGGGGAATGGACGGGCGTAGTTCTAGATACATCCACTTTTATCAATTTCTCTGACAAGTATTTCCAGGCGGAGGAAGTAGATGGTTACATGGGAAAATATCTAGTGATACAATCTTGTATATGCTCCCAATTTAACAAGTACAAAATTAGACATTTTAAATAGTTCTAAAGGAAATTAGATCTAAATTTGAAATACACATGGAGAGGGAAGAACTATAAATCTAGATGTGAATAGTGTCATTTTTGGGTCCCGATAACTGCTACACGTGTGGTGTATCGGGTAGTTGTGCCACAGGCCTCGTGTGGCATGGACAGCAACCAGCCCACACACCTATGTGTGAGCAAAACAACTAATGCCCACACACCTCATTTTTTCCCTCCCGAACCCTCTCACACGCGTGCGTGTGGGCGAAGTTGATAACTCCCACACGCCCGTATGTCAGGCCTCGTACCCTCCTGGTCCCGCACGCCACGTGTGACGCCCACCGCGCGCCCGCAGTTGCCATGGTCCAGACCCTCGTCCATGTTCGTTTAACTGCAGTTGCCATGTCGCTGAACTACGGTTGCCATGTCGGACAACTGCAGTTGCCATGGTTGCTCAACTGCAGTTGCCATTTATGGTCTGATCTAATGTAGTTGCCATGATTTCATAACTTTAGGAGTTGCCACATACTAACACTAGGCAGTTGAGAGAGTTGCCGTGTGCTCACAAGCATGATAGGGCAGTTGCCATGTAAAAAGGAAGAGTTGCCATCTGCTTACGTGCACGTTAGGGCAGTTGCCATGTACGTGCACATTGGGGCAGTTGCCATGTACCATGCAAAAACACATGGCAACTCGGTAAAAGAGAGTTGCCATCTGCTTACGTGCACACTAGGCAGTTGCCGTGTACCCTGCAAAAACACATGGCAACTCGTTAAAAGAGAGTTGCCACCTACTTATAAAGCACACTAGGGGCAGTTGCCATGTGCGCTGCGAAAACACATGGCAACTAGCAGCTTGGGTGTGGGAGAGGAGACGGGCGTGTGGGCGAGATGGCAAATACCCACACACTAGCCCTTGTGTGTGCGTATAAAGTGGCGTGTGGCGCGAACTGCTGAACGCCCACACACCAGCCCCTCATGTATGGTGAAACGGCCGTGTGGGCGACCGGATGAACGCCCACACGAGGCCAGTCCTACGTGGTGCTAGAAACATGCCAAGATTCGTGCATTCACGAACGGACGCGGATCCACGCGTGTGGGCGAGATGCAAACGCCCACACGTGTGGGCGTTAACATTTCCGTCATTTTTTGCTTTGTCTTTTTTTTAGTTGTTGAATGTTTTTGAGATAGCTAACCGCTTGTTTCAATCGAAGCTTTTGTCTTCTTTTGACACTTCATGACGGATTTTACTTCTTTTTGTTTCTCAAAGTGTATTTCAGATCTGAATTTTTAGGGCCACATTTGTTCCGAAAATTCCTGATGGTGGAACTGGTCACGGGCCCTAGTTATTGGACCGCATCATCATCTCTATCATAGCAAGCCCAACTTCAATGCAAAAGAAAAGGTAATTAAACCTAGACCTCACGTCCCGTGACCTGTGATCGGAACTCAGCCAAACAAGTCTTCGATCGAATTTTCGCAACAAAAAAAAAGTCTTCGATCGACCGATCATCGGCGCGGATCCATCGATGGGCCGCCGGCGCGGCCACACCCCTAGAGTCAAGCCGACAACGCCATGGATGACGACGCCAGTCCGGTGGTCCGATCTCCCCGACGACCTCCTCCAGTTTGTCTACAGCAAGGTCGCCGGCCTGCTCAACCGCGTACGCTTCGCCGCCGTGTGCAGGTCGTGGCGAGCTTGTGCGATCACGTCGCCGCATGCGTCGCCGCCCGTCCTCCCATGGCTCATCTTCATCGACCCCCGTGAGGACGAAAACAAGACGAAGGTGTACTGCCCCGAGGATGGCCGGGTCTTGCGCATGTCGCTGCCGAGCCAGGCGGTCGGCAAGCGGTTCGTGGGAGCCCATGACGGCGGCTGGGTCGCCGTGCTTGGGCACGATATGCAACTCACGGTCGTCAACCTCTTCTCCGGTGTGCCGCTCCCCGCAAAGAACATGTGCCACCTAGGCGACTGGGACAAGATTGGGAAGATTGTCTTTTCGGAATCCCCCACTTCAAGCGACTGCATCCTCGCCGCCGTCACCTCCGGAAAGAATGTCCTCCTCCGTAGGATTGGTTGTCCGAACAGGGGATGGGCGGAAAAGGAACTCGGTTCGTACCTTGTGGACATTGTATTCTGCAACGGACAACTCTATGGCCTCACCATCTCCGAGGAGCTGATCAGGTTTGAAATAGGAGTGGACAAACATGGCAGGGCGGTGCTCAGCAGCCAACCGCACACCATGTCCATCCGAGCGCGTCCCCGCAGCATCACGCAACTGAACAACATCATCGAGTTACACGGCAAGCTAGTGATGGTGGTGAGGAGATTGCCATCACATGAAGCCTTCCTTGAGCCTTTCTTCAAGGTGTTTGAGCTTGCTGATGAATCGATGACGGCGGAGTACGCTTACAAGTGGGAGGAGGTAACGAGTTTGGGTGACTATGCCATCTTTTTGGGGAAAGCATGGTCCAAGGCTGTGTATGTGTCATCTGTTGGACACGGCGGGTTGCGGAGAAGTTGCATCTACAGTACCAATGATATGGTGTGCTCCACGTTGTTGGAAGATAATCGTCGCCATTTACATCCTACGAGTGATGATGCCATGTGGAAGATTAGATCATATGTAGTTGCTCATGCTCCAGGTGGCATGTGGGTTCTCCCTCCGGATTTCTAGCAACTAAGAGTATAGTCTAGCGTGGCAACTTTTTTGGCTTAGTACGTATATATGAGATATTAAAGTCAACCTTTACCATAAATTGAACCCTATAGATTACAAGAACAGTTGTTGTATACAAAGCCACAGTTGATGTAGAGGCATACCCTCCTCGTTAAAATAGTCATTATCAATCTATAGGATGGTTGCAATATTGTGTTGTGACATATATATACAAAAAATATGAATCATTCATTCTTGTCTTACTTTTGTCACTTAATGTTTTTGGCTATGTATCTCGACAATACATTTTGACTTTCTATGCAAAGATCAGTTTTGGATTCATGGTAATGACTTATATCATGCAATAACACATATAGAGATTCATATTGGATCCTTGTGTAATTCAAACAAGCACCTAGACCAATATTAATGTTACATGCCATATGGTTCAACTACAGACTGTGTAGCATGACATACTAGTGGTGTTGGAAACACAAGCATGATGTCGTCGTCAAATCGGATGACCACCAGCAGCACCATTCGTAGCATAGGTCCGGTGGTCTGATCTCCCGGATAACCTCTTCCAGTTGGTCTACATCAGCAAGGTCGCCGGCCCGCTCAACCGAGTCCACTTCGCCGAGGTGTGCAGGTCGTGGCGAGCTTGTGCGATGACGTCGACGCATGCGGCGCCGCCCGTCCTCCCATGGCTCATGTTCAGCGACGCCCGCGAGGACGACAACAAGATGAAGGTGTACTGCCCGAGGATGGCCAGTCAGCATGTCGCTATCGAGCCAGGCGGTCGACAAGCGGTTCGTGGGAGCCCATGACAGCGGCTGGGTCGCCGTGCTTGGGCATGATATGCAACTCGCGGTCGCGAACCTCTTCTCCGGTGTTTCTGTGCCGCTTCCCGCAAAGAACATGTACAAACTCTGCCTACACAGCGGCTGGAACGACATCCGGAAGATTGTGTTTTCAGAATCCCCCGCCTCAACCGGCTGCATCCTCGCCACCATCACCCCCCGACACCGTCTCGCCTTATGTAGGATTAGTTGTCCGAACAACAAGTGGACGGAAGGGAGGACCCGTACTCGGGCTTGTGGACATCGTATTCTGCAATGGGCAATTATTTGGCCTCACAATGTTTGAGGAATTGGTCAGGTTCCAAATAGATGTTGATCAAGATGGCAAGCCGATGATCACCGGCAAACCCCACGCAATATCAATCCGAACAGGTAGCTGCCCTGCCATGCATCCGAAGAACATCGTTGATCTACATGGCAAGCCAGCGATGGTGGTGAGGACCTGGTCGTCATCATGTGAAGCCTTTTGCGGGCCTTTCTTCAGGGTGTTTGAGCTTGTTGATGGATCAGCGATGGCAGAGGAGTACCCCCACAAGTGGGAGGAGGTAACAAGTGTAGGTGACTACGTTGTTTTCTTGGGGATAACGTGGCCAAGGTTGTGTACATGTCGACTGTCGAGCGCGGTGGGTTGCAAAGAAACTGCATCTACAGTACCGATGACATGGTTTGCTCAACGAGGTTGGAAGATCGTGGTGGGCATTTATATCCTACAAGTGACAACGTCACGTGGAAGATTAGATCCTATGTAGTTGCTCGTGCTCCAGGTGGCATGTGGCTTCTCCCTTTGGATTTCTAACCAACCAAGAGTATTCTACCATGGCACCTTTAGCTTAGTAGTATATATGAGGTATTAAAGTCAACCTTTTACAATAAATTGAACCCTATAGATTATAGAAATAGTTGTAGAATACAAAGTCACCATTTATTTTGAGGTATACGTGACTTGTTAAGATAGTCATTATCAATCTATAGGATGGTTGAAATATTGTGCCGTGACATATATGTACAAAGATTATTAATCATTCATTATTGTCTTCTGTCGACTAATGTTTTTGGCTATACATTTTGAAGTTACGCTAATCAGTTTTAGGTTCATGGTAATAACTTGTATCGTGCAATGACACGTATACCATACCACATATATAAATTCATATCAGATCCTTATGTAATTCAAACAAGCACATATAGCATATGCAAACATTTATTGGCTTAGAAAAGAAAATATAATTTTATTAGGTCAACTAATAACACATTGAGTTTGTTGAGGTGGTTTTCAAAGAAAGCTGGGCAAAATCGGGAAAGCAGAAACAGAGGTGGAGCAAGGGGACGAAAGAAAGGGCATAATGTGAAAGAAATTTTATGTGGTTTAAATGATGCATTGGAGAAAAGTGTTCCTAAATTAAGCACACACAGATGCTTACATCTCAAAACCAGTGAAGAAATGCCTTCGGGATTGTGCTGCTGCTACAAGTTTTCAGTGTCAGTTTCGTGCTAGTCATGCCTGACTCTTGCGGTTCTCAGGCAATGGGTGTAAGGATTTTTGTTTGTTTGATTGAGGGTTTATTGCGTCATCTGACAGAAAATACTAGGGCACTTGATCATTAGCTCGATGATTTGCTATGGAAAAATTAGTTAGACCGTAGTGTTGATGCATGCTTAAATTGCAGTGGTTCATGAGTGTGTCTGTAAGAAGTGCCATCCAAAGATGTTGGGTGTTCTGATGCATTGCTGCTATGCTGCTACATGCTAGCACTACAAAGCATGCAAATGTTATCCATCAGTGAAGAGAATTCCGCAGTTAATATGCAGCAAGTATTCATGCTGTCCATATAATTTAGTGTGCCATATGTTTTGGTACATGAATGGCATTCATTCATGTGTCGGACATCCTAAAGTTCAAGTTGTTGGAGATCTGTCTGTCCTCTATTCGGCGTTAAAATAAACTCCATGTTTTGGCCTTCTAAGCTGTAGGGTGTTGATAATGTAAAAAATAAATAAAGTGTTGATAATGTTTTTTTCTTTTTTCGAAAAGGGGATACCCCGGCCTCTGCATCAGCATGATGCATACGGCCCTCTTATTAACAAAATAGAGTAGTATCAACATGGTTCCAAAGGTCCTGAAAATTGAAAAAAAGAAGCAAAACAAGCTCACACAGAGCCCGAATAAGCTAGATACATCAAACTAGCCACATCAATGTGCCACAACCGGCTGGGCAAACTAGATAGGAATACTAAATGCCTATCATATTACATGACCGCCATCCAAACCGGTTGAAGATATCCCGAGCTACCATCTCCCAACGGACAGACCCAGTAACCAAATGCTCCCTGGCCTCCGTCTGGGTGAGTAGCGACCACGAACGAATCAGAGCCGTAGTCCGGAATAAAACCTGCAAAAAATGTATACATGATATTCTGTTAAAGACCAAATCGTTTCTGCAGTTGCAGATGGTCCACATCAAAGCACAAACCCCCACCCGAATATGTCTCTCTACGTTGGGCTCAATCCCATTAAGCCATGTCCCAAATAAAGTATTAACAGAATTCGGTGGTTTGATGTTAAAAGCAATGTGGACCGTCTGCCATAGAACCTTTGCAAGCGGACAATCAAAAAAGAGGTGTTTAATAGACTCATCCCGATCACAGAAACTACACCTAGTAGGTCCTGTCCAATTGCGCTTCTTCAAGTTATCCTTAGTTAAAATTACTTGTTTATGAACAAACCACATAAACACTTTTATTTTCAAAGGAACTTTGACATCCCAAACATGTTTGGACGTAGGAATGGAGCTCGAATTAATAACATCAATATACATTGATTTAACCGTGAAGCCTCCAGACTTAGTCAACTTCCAGTGCAATTCATCAGGTTGTTGAGACAGCTGGATATCCATCAGCCTTCTAACTAGATGGAGCCATTGTTCCCAACGATTGCCCGCTAGCACTCGTCTGAACTGAATATTAAGGGGGATAGATTGAAAAACCGAAGCAATGACCACCTCCTTTCGTTGAACAATACGATACAAGGAGGGATATTGGATGGCCAGTGGTGTGTCACCAAGCCAAGTGTCCTCCCAGAAACGTGTGCTCGAGCCGTTTCCTACAACAAACTTTGTCCTATTAACGAAAGCCTGCTTGACCTTCATGAGCCCCTTCCAGAAAGGCGAGTCAGTCGGCCTTACAGAGACTTGCGACAAAGTTTTTGACTGGAGGTACTTGCCGCGAAGGATCTGTGCCCACACAGCATCCGTCTCCGACGAGAGCTTCCACAGCCACTTGCTAAGAAGGCATTTATTCTTAATTTCGAGATTCTCAATACCTAGACCCCCTTGGTCCTTCGGTCTACAAATAATGTCCCACTTAGCAAGTCTGTATTTTCTTTTCAACTCATCACCCTGTCAGAAGAACCGCGATCTATAGAAGTCCAGTCTCTTCCTGACTCCAACTGGTACCTCAAAGAACGAAAGAAGAAACATCGGCAAACTTGTGAGCACCGAATTAATTAGGATTAACCGGCCTCCATAAGATAAGAGCTTGCCCTTCCAGCAGCTCAGTTTCTTCTCAAATCGGTCTTCAATGCACTTCCATTCTTTGTTCGTTAGCCTACGATGGTGGATAGGAATCCCTAAGTACGAGAAAGGTAACTGTCCCAACTCACACCCAAACAATTGCCTGTAGGCTTCCTGCTCATCTTTGGCCCTACCAAAGCAGAACAACTCGCTCTTATGAAAGTTGATCTTCAATCCGGTCAATTGTTCGAATAGGCATAAAACCAGCTTCATATTCCTAGCCTTAACCACGTCATGCTCCATAAAGATGATCGTATCATCAGCGTATTGTAGGATAGAAATGCCTCCATCAACCAGATGAGGCACCAATCCACCTACTTGACCATTTTCCTTAGCTCGTCCTATCAGAATTGCCAACATATCTACCACAATGTTAAACAAGATAGGGGACATTGGGTCTCCTTGTCGTAAGCCTTTATGAGTCTGAAAGTAATGACCTATATCATCATTAACTTTAATTCCCACACTACCTTTTTGCGTAAATGATTGCACCTGCCTTCGCCAGGCTTCATCAAACCCTTTCATACGCAAAGATTGTTGGAGAAATGGCCACTTTATCTTATCATACGCTTTCTCGAAATCCACTTTAAAAATCACTCCATCCAATTTTTTGGAGTGGATTTCATGGAGCGTTTCATGCAGAACTACCACCCCTTCTAGAATGTTTCTGTCTGGCATGAACGCGGTTTGGGATTGATGCACCACAGAATGCGCAATCTGTGTGAGCCTGTTGGTCCCGACCTTTGTGAAGATTTTGAAACTAACATTTAGGAGACAGATCGGCCTGAATTGCTCAATTCTGACCGCATCCGTCTTCTTAGGTAGTAATGTGATAGTCCCAAAATTCAGGTGGAATAATTGAAGCTGTCCAGAGAATAGATCATGAAACATAGGTAGTAAATCCCCCTTAATAATGTGCCAGCACTTCTTATAGAACTCGGCCGGGAAACTATCCGGACCAGGAGCCTTATTATTTTTCATTTGAGCAATTGCCTCAAAAACCTCCTTCTCCGAGAACGGGGCAAGCAGAATGTCATTATCAGCAGCCGAAAGCTGAGGTACATCCTCAGTCATGGACTCATCAAGTGACACCGTATTCTCCTCCGGTGGACCAAATAACTGCTTATAATACTCGGTGATATATGTTTTCAGGTTATCCTGACCTAAAATTGTACCCTCGTCCTGCTCAAGCTGAAAGATTCGCTTCTTTCTGTGCTTGCCATTAGCAATTAAATGAAAGAACTGAGTATTCGCGTCCCCCTGGACCACTCTACGAACCTTAGCACGTAAAGCCCACTTCAGTTCTTCTTCTCGTAGTAGTTCTTTCAACCGCTTTTCCGCCTCATTTTTAACCTGAAGCTCTGCGGGGACTAAAACATTAGACCCGGCTTTTACGTCCAAGTCATGTACAAGAGAAAGGAGTCTATCCTTTTCAATCTTATACGCACCACTAAGATGCTTAGCCCAACCCCTCAAGAAGCTTCTCAAATTCCTAATCTTATTCTGCCAACGCTCAATGGGAGTTTTACCGCGAACCTCTTTAGCCCATTCCCTGGCAATCAAGTCAAAGAACCCCTCACGTTCGAACCATGACGTCTCAAATGAGAAGGTGTTCTTATTACCCACGTGTTTCGGCTCCCCTGAGTCCACGAACAATGGGGTATGATCAGATATTCCCCTCGAAAGGGCTTGCACCGTGACCAACGGGAATTTTTGTTCCCACTCCACGCTTGCAAGAACCCGATCAAGTTTTTCGTAAGTTGGGTTTGGCATAGCGTTGGCCCATGTAAACTTTCTGAAGGAAATATGCCCTAGAGGCAATAATAAAGTTATTATTTATTTCCTTATAATCATGATAAATGTTTATTATTCATGCTAGAATTGTATTAACCGGAAACATGATACATGTGTGAATACATAGACAAACAAAGTGTCACTAGTATGCATCTACTTGACTAGCTCGTTAATCAAAGATGGTTATGTTTCCTAACCATGGACAAAGAGTTGTTATTTGATTAACGAGGTCACATCATTAGTTGAATGATCTGATTGACATGACCCATTCCATTAGCTTAGCACCCGATCGTTTAGTATGTTGCTATTGCTTTCTTCATGACTTATACATGTTCCTATGACTATGAGATTATGCAACTCCCGTTTGCCGGAGGAACACTTTGGGTGCTACCAAACGTCACAACGTAACTGGGTGATTATAAAGGAGCATTATAGGTGTCTCCAAAGGTAGATGTTGGGTTGGCGTATTTCGAGATTAGGATTTGTCACTCCGATTGTCGGAGAGGTATCTCTGGGCCCTCTCGGTAATGCACATCACATAAGCCTTGCAAGCACTGCAACTAATATGTTAGTTGTGAGATGATGTATTACGGAACGAGTAAAGAGACTTGCCGGTAACGAGATTGAACTAGGTATTGGATACCGACGATCGAATCTCGGGCAAGTAACATACCGATGACAAAGGGAACAACGTATGTCGTTATGCGGTCTGACCGATAAAGATCTTCGTAGAATATGTAGGAGCCAATATGGGCATCCAGGTCCCGCTATTGGTTATTGACCGGAAACGTGTCTCGGTCATGTCTGCATTGTTCTCGAACCCGTAGGGTCCGCACGCTTAAGGTTACGATGACAGTTACATTATGAGTTTATGCATTTTGATGTACCGAAGGTTGTTCGGAGTCCCGGATGTGATCACGGACATGACGAGGAGTCTCGAAATGGTCAAGACGTAAAGATTGATATATTGGAAGCCTATGTTTGGACATCGGAAGTGTTCCGGGTGAAATCGGGATTTTACCGGGTTACCGGGAGGGTTACCGGAACCCCCCGGGAGCCATATGGGCCTTCATGGGCCTTAGTGGAAAGGTGAAAGGGCTGCCCACCAGGGCTGCGCGCCTCCCCCCTTCCCCTAGTCCTATTAGGACTAGGAGAGGTGGCCGGCCAGCCCTCTCTCTCTCTCCCCCTTGGGAATCCTAGTTGGAATAGGATTGGGAGGGGAGTCCTACTCCCGGTGGGAGTAGGACTCCTCCTGCGCCACCTCTCCTGGCCGGCGCCTCCTCCCCCCCTTGGCTCCTTTATATACTGAGGCAGGGGCACCCCATAACACACAAGTTGATCCACGTGATCTATTCCTTAGCCGTGTGCGGTGCCCCCTGCCACCATATACCTCGATAATACTGTAGCGGAGTTTAGGCGAAGCCCTGCTGCTGTAGTTCATCAAGATCGTCACCACGCCGTCGTGCTGACGGAACTCTTCCCCGACACTTTGCTGGATCGGAGTCCGGGGATCGTCATCAAGCTGAACGTGTGCTCGAACTCGGAGGTGCCGTAGTTTCGGTGCTTGATCGGTTGGATCGTGAAGACGTACGACTACTTCCTCTACGTCGTGTCATCGCTTCCGCAGTCGGTCTGCGTTGGGTACGCAGACAACACTCTCCCCTCGTTGCTATGCATCACATGATCTTGCGTGTGCGTAGGAAATTTTTTGAAATTACTACGAAACCCAACAGTGCATCCGAGCCTAGGTTACTTATGTTGATGTTATATGCACGAGTAGAACACAAGTGAGTTGTGGACGATACAAGTCATACTGCCTACCAGCATGTCATATTTTGGTTCGGCGGTATTGTTGGACGAGACGACCCGGACCAACCTTACGCGTACGCTTACGCGAGACCGGTTCCCTCGACGTGCTTTGCACATAGATGGCTTGCGGGCGACTGTCTCTCCAACTTTAGTTGAACCGAGTATGGCTACGCCCGGTCCTTGAGAAGGTTAAAACGGAGTCTATTTGACAAACTATCGTTGTGGTTTTGATGCGTAGGTGAGATTGGTTCTTACTTAAGCCCGTAGCAGCCACGTAAAACATGCAACAACAAAGTAGAGGACGTCTAACTTGTTTTTGCAGGGCATGTTGTGATGTGATATGGTCAAGGCATGATGCTGAATTTTATTGTATGAGATGATCATGTTATGTAACTGAGTTATCGGCAACTGGCAGGAGCCATATGGTTGTCGCTTTATTGTATGCAATGCAATCGCGATGTAATGCTTTACTTTATTACTAAACGGTAGTGATAGTCATCGAAGCATAAGATTGGCGAGACGACAACGATGCTACGATGGAGATCAAGGTGTCGCGCCGGTGACGATGGTGATCATGACGGTGCTTCGGAGATGGAGATCACAAGCACAAGATGATGATGGCCATATCATATCACTTATATTGATTGCATGTGATGTTTATCCTTTTATGCATCTTATCTTGCTTTGATTGACGGTAGCATTATAAGATGATCTCTCACTAAATTATCAAGAAGTGTTCTCCCTGAGTATGCACCGTTGCCAAAGTTCGTCGTGCCCAGACACCACGTGATGATCGGGTGTGATAAGCTCTACGTCCATCTACAACGGGTGCAAGCCAGATTTGCACACGCAGAATACTCAGGTTAAACTTGATGAGCCTAGCATATGCAGATATGGCCTCGGAACACGGAGACCGAAAGGTCGAGCGTGAATCATATAGTAGATATGATCAACATAACGATGTTCACCATTGAAAACTACTCCATCTCACGTGATGATCGGACATGGTTTAGTTGATTTGGATCACGTAATCACTTAGAGGATTAGAGAGATGTCTATCTAAGTGGGAGTTCTTAAGTAATATGATTAATTGAACTTAAATTTATCATGAACTTAGTACCTGATAGTATCTTGCTTGTTTATGTTGATTGTAGATAGATGGCTCGTGCTGTTGTTCCGTTGAATTTTAATGCGTTCCTTGAGAAAGCAAAGTTGAAAGATGATGGTAGCAATTACACGGACTGGGTCCGTAACTTGAGGATTATCCTCATTGCTGCACAGAAGAATTACGTCCTGGAAGCACCGCTGGGTGCCAGGCCTGCTGCTGGAGCAACACCAGATGTTATGAACGTCTGGCAGAGCAAAGCTGATGACTACTCGATAGTTCAGTGTGCCATGCTTTACGGCTCAGAATCGGGACTTCAACGACGTTTTGAACGTCATGGAGCATATGAGATGTTCCAGGAGTTGAAGTTAATATTTCAAGAAAATGCCCGAATTGAGAGATATGAAGTCTCCAATAAGTTCTATCGCTGCAAGATGGAGGAGAACAGTTCTGTTAGTGAGCATATACTCAAAATGTCTGGGTATAACAATCACTTGATTCAATTGGGAGTTAATCTTCCGGGTGATTGCGTCATTGACAGAATTCTCCAATCACTGCCACCAAGCTACAAGAGCTTCGTGATGAACTATAATATGCAAGGGATGAACAAGACTATTCCCGAGCTCTTCGCAGTGCTGAAAGCTGCGGAGGTAGAAATCAAGAAGGAGCATCAAGTGTTGATGGTTAACAAGACCACTAGTTTCAAGAAAAAGGGCAAAGGGAAGAAGAAGGGGAACTTCAAGAAGAACGGCAAACAAGTTGCTGCTCAAGAGAAGAAACCCAAGTCTGGACCTAAGCCTGAAACTGAGTGCTTCTACTGCAAGCAGACTGGTCACTGGAAGCGGAACTGCCCCAAGTATTTGGCGGATAAGAAGGATGGCAAGGTGAACAAAGGTATATGTGATATACATGTTGTTGATGTGTACCTTACTAGAGCTCGCAGTAGCACCTGGGTATTTGATACTGGTTCTGTTGCTAATATTTGCAACTCGAAACAGGGACTACGGAATAAGCGGGCACTGGCAAAGGACGAGGTGACGATGCGCGTGGGAAATGGTTCCAAAGTTGATGTGATCGCGGTCGGCACGCTACCTCTACATCTACCTTCGGGATTAATATTAGACCTAAATAATTGTTATTTGGTGCCAGCGTTAAGCATGAACATTATATCTGGATCTTGTTTGATGCGAGACGGTTATTCATTTAAATCAGAGAATAATGGTTGTTCTATTTATATGAGTAATATCTTTTATGGTCATGCACCCTTGAAGAGTGGTCTATTCTTATTGAATCTCGATAGTAGTGATACACATATTCATAATGTTGAAGCCAAAAGATGCAGAGTTGATAATGAAAGTGCAACTTATTTGTGGCACTGTCGTTTAGGTCATATCGGTATAAAGCGCATGAAGAAACTCCATACTGATGGACTTTTGGAACCACTTGATTATGAATCACTTGGTACTTGCGAACCGTGCCTCATGGGCAAGATGACTAAAACACTGTTCTCCGGTACTATGGAGAGAGCAACAGATTTGTTGGAAATCATACATACCGATGTATGTGGCCCGATGAATATTGAGGCTCGTGGCGGATATCATTATTTTCTCACCTTCACAGATGATTTAAGCAGATATGGGTATATCTACTTAATGAAACATAAGTTTGAAACATTTGAAAAGTTCAAAGAATTTCAGAGTGAAGTTGAAAATCATCGTAACAAGAAAATAAAGTTTCTACGATCTGATCGTGGAGGAGAATATTTGAGTTACGAGTTTGGTGTACATTTGAAAAACTGTGGAATAGTTTCGCAACTCACGCCACCCGGAACACCACAGCGTAATGGTGTGTCCGAACGTCGTAATCGTACTTTACTAGATATGGTGCGATCTATGATGTCTCTTACTGATTTACCGCTATCATTTTGGGGATATGCTTTAGAGACGGCCGCATTCACGTTAAATAGGGCACCATCAAAATCCGTTGAGACGACGCCTTATGAACTGTGGTTTGGCAAGAAACCAAAGTTGTCGTTTCTTAAAGTTTGGGGCTGCGATGCTTATGTGAAAAAGCTTCAACCTGATAAGCTCGAACCCAAATCGGAGAAATGTGTCTTCATAGGATACCCAAAGAAAACTATTGGGTACACCTTCTATCACAGATCCGAAGGCAAGACATTCGTTGCTAAGAATGGATCCTTTCTAGAGAAGGAGTTTCTCTCGAAAGAAGTGAGTGGGAGGAAAGTAGAACTTGACGAGGTAACTGTACCTGCTCCCTTACTAGAAAGTAGTTCATCACAGAAAACTGTTTTAGTGACTCCTACACCAGTTAGTGAGGAAGCCAATGATAATGATCATGAAACTTCAGATCAAGATACTGCTGAACCTCGTAGATCAACCAGAGTAAGATCCGCACCAGAGTGGTACGGTAATCCTATTTTGGAAGTCATGATACTAGATCATGATGAACCTACGAACTATGAAGAAGCGATGGTGAGCCCAGATTCCGCAAAGTGGCTTAAAGCCATGAAATTTGAGATGGGATCCATGTATGAGAACAAAGTATGGACTTTGGTTGACTTGCCCGATGATCGGCAAGCAATTGAGAATAAATGGATCTTTAAGAAGAAGACTGACGCTGATGGTAATGTTACTGTCTACAAAGCTCGACTTGTTGCAAAAGGTTTTCGGCAAGTTCAAGGGATTGACTACGATGAGACCTTCTCACCCGTAGCGATGCTTAAGTCCGTCTGAATCATGTTAGCAATTGCCGCATTTTATGATTATGAAATTTGGCAGATGGATGTCAAAACTGCATTCCTGAATGGATTTCTGGAAGAAGAGTTGTATATGATGCAACCGGAAGGTTTTGTCGATCCAAAGGGAGCTAACAAAGTGTGCAAGCTCCAGCGATCCATTTATGGACTGGTGCAAGCCTCTCGGAGTTTGAATAAACGTTTTGATAGTGTGATCAAAGCATTTGGTTTTATACAGACTTTCGGAGAAGCCTGTATTTACAAGAAAGTGAGTGGGAGCTCTGTAGCAATTCTGATATTATATGTGTATGACATATTGCTAATTGGAAATGATATAGAATTTCCGGATAGCATAAAGGGATACTTGAATAAAAGTTTTTCAATGAAGGACCTCGGTGAAGCTGCTTACATATTAGGCATTAAGATCTATAGAGATAGATCAAGACGCTTAATTGGACTTTCACAAAGCACATACCTTGACAAGATTTTGAAGAAGTTCAAAATGGATCAAGCAAAGAAAGGATTCTTGCCTGTATTACAAGGTGTGAAGTTGAGTAAGACTCAATGCCCGACCACTGCAGAAGATAGAGAGAATATGAAAGATGTTCCCTATGCATCAGCCATAGGCTCTATCATGTATGCAATGCTGTGTACCAGACCTGATGTGTGCCTTGCTATAAGTTTAGCAGGGAGGTACCAAAGTAATCCAGGAGTGGATCACTGGACAGCGGTCAAGAACATCCTGAAATACCTGAAAAGGACTAAGGATATGTTTCTCGTATATGGAGGTGACAAAGAGCTCACCGTAAAAGGTTACGTTGATGCAAGCTTTGACACTGATCCGGACGATTCTAAATCGCAAACCGGATACGTGTTTACATTAAACGGTGGAGCTGTCAGTTGGTGCAGTTCTAAACAAAGCGTCGTAGCGGGATCTACATGTGAAGTGGAGTACATAGCTGCTTCGGAAGCAGCGAATGAAGGAGTCTGGATGAAGGAGTTCATATCCGATCTAGGTGTCATACCTAATGCATCGGGTCCAATGAAAATCTTTTGTGACAATACTGGTGCAATTGCCTTGGCAAAGGAATCCAGATTTCACAAAAGGACCAAACACATCAAGAGACGCTTCAACTCCATCCGGGATCTAGTCCAGGTGGGAGACATAGAGATTTGCAAGATACATACGGATCTAAATGTTGCAGACCCGTTGACTAAGCCTCTTCCACGAGCAAAACATGATCAGCACCAAAGCTCCATGGGTGTTCGAATCATTACAGTGTAATCTAGATTATTGACTCTAGTGCAAGTGGGAGACTGAAGGAAATATGCCCTAGAGGCAATAATAAAGTTATTATTTATTTCCTTATAATCATGATAAATGTTTATTATTCATGCTTGAATTGTATTAACCGGAAACATGATACATGTGTGAATACATAGACAAACAAAGTGTCACTAGTATGCCTCTACTTGACTAGCTCGTTAATCAAAGATGGTTATGTTTCCTAACCATGGACAAAGAGTTGTTATTTGATTAACGAGGTCACATCATTAGTTGAATGATCTGATTGACATGACCCATTCCATTAGCTTAGCACCCGATCGTTTAGTATGTTGCTATTGCTTTCTTCATGACTTATACATGTTCCTATGACTATGAGATTATGCAACTCCCGTTTGCTGGAGGAACACTTTGGGTGCTACCAAACATCACAACGTAACTGGGTGATTATAAAGGAGCATTACAGGTGTCTCCAAAGGTAGATGTTGGGTTGGCGTATTTCGAGATTAGGATTTGTCACTCCGATTGTCGGAGAGGTATCTCTGGGCCCCCTCGGTAATGCACATCACATAAGCCTTGCAAGCACTGCAACTAATATGTTAGTTGTGAGATGATGTATTACGGAACGAGTAAAGAGACTTGCCGGTAACGAGATTGAACTAGGTATTGGATACCGACGATCGAATCTCGGGCAAGTAACATACCGATGACAAAGGGAACAACGTATGTCGTTATGCGGTCTGACCGATAAAGATCTTCGTAGAATATGTAGGAGCCAATATGGGCATCTAGGTCCCGCTATTGGTTATTGACCGGAAACGTGTCTCGGTCATGTCTGCATTGTTCTCGAACCCGTAGGGTCTGCACGCTTAAGGCTACGATGACAGTTACATTATGAGTTTATGCATTTTGATGTACCGAAGTTTGTTCGGAGTCCCGGATGTGATCACCGACATGACGAGGAGTCTCGAAATGGTCGAGACGTAAAGATTGATATATTGGAAGCCTATGTTTGGACATCGAAAGTGTTCCGGGTGAAATCGGGATTTTACCGGGTTACCGGGAGGGTTACCGGAACCCCCCGGGAGCCATATGGGCCTTCATGGGCCTTAGTGGAAAGGTGAAAGGGCTGCCCACCAGGGCTGCGCGCCTCCCCCCTTCCCCTAGTCCTATTAGGACTAGGAGAGGTGGCCGGCCAGCCCTCTCTCTCTCTCCCCCTTGGGAATCCTAGTTGGAATAGGATTGGGAGGGGAGTCCTACTCCCGGTGGGAGTAGGACTCCTCCTGCGCCACCTCTCCTGGCCGGCGCCTCCTCCCCCCCTTGGCTCCTTTATATACTGAGGCAGGGGCACCCCATAACACACAAGTTGATCCACGTGATCTATTCCTTAGCCGTGTGCGGTGCCCCCTGCCACCATATACCTCGATAATACTGTAGCGGAGTTTAGGCGAAGCCCTGCTGCTGTAGTTCATCAAGATCGTCACCACGCCGTCGTGCTGACGGAACTCTTCCCCGACACTTTGCTGGATCGGAGTCCGGGGATCGTCATCGAGCTGAACGTGTGCTCGAACTCGGAGGTGCCGTAGTTTCGGTGCTTGATCGGTTGGATCGTGAAGACGTACGACTACTTCATCTACGTCGTGTCATCGATTCCGCAGTCGGTCTGCGTTGGGTACGCAGACAACACTCTCCCCTCGTTGCTATGCATCACATGATCTTGCGTGTGCATAGGAAATGTTTTGAAATTACTACGAAACCCAACACTTTCGACCCGAGAGTTCTATCTCTCTCAGATCCAAGCTTTCAATAATGGTGTTGAACATGAAGGACCATCTACCATCAAAGTTGTCATTGTTCTTCTCCTCCCGCCTCCGGATGATATTGAAATCACCTCCGACTAAAATCGGTAGTTGTTCTGACCCACAAATTCGAACTAGGTCAGCTAGAAACTCCACTTTAAACTCAGGCTGCGCGGCACCATATACCGCCACCAAAGCCCAGTTGAAGCCATCAATCTTAGACCTAACTCGAAACTTTACGGCGAAGTCACCCATCACTACACTACGGACTTCAAGTGAATCGCATCTCACACCTAGTAAGATGCCCCTCGATCTTCCTCGCGGAGGTAAGCAATGCCAATCGAAATCTATACCACCAACTAGTGAGGAGAGAAACTATGGTGCAAAGTTATCTCTACCCGTCTCCGATAGAGCAACAAAATCTAGCTTCTGCTCAATAGAAGTCTCAGCCAGGAATCTTCTTTTAGCCAAGTCCTTAAGACCTCTGCTGTTCCAAAAAATTCCTCTCATAGTTCATCATGGAATTTTTTGGTGGTTCGAATCCTAGCACTCCTACGAACTGCGGAATCGGGATAAATCTTCCGTTTCCACTTACGTTTAGGTTTATTGAGCTCGAGTCCCCGTTCCTCATGACCGGGTTCTGAAATATTGCTAGCGTCATTCTGTAGGGGCACATCCGCTTCGTCAGCCTCATGGTTAGTGGGTGCGAGATCCTCACACAGGCTATCAAGCACTCTAACTCCTAACGCATTTATCTCATCATCATTCATAGGTTTAACTGCTGCAAGATTACAAATAGTCTCTAAAGCCCGTTCCGCTTCCAGGTCTAAAATATCATTCACCTGTAGCACCTAGTGAAACTCCTAATTGGTTTGCATTATTTATAATGTCCTCATTAGAAAAATGAAATAAGGAATTAGACAAGTCAACGGACATACCCGATGTACAAGCAGCCTCCTGAAGCTTGGCCGCCCTCATAGCGCACCGCTGCTGCATATCATCAACCTCCGGGACGTCGAGGATGCGAGCACTCATCCGTCTGCCCCCGAAAGTAGGGTCCGGGATCCCGCCAAACGCGATCACCTCCTCCCTAGTATAACCTGGCACCGAAACTCCAGGTGGTGCCGAGGTCACTAGCGAAGGCATCTGCGGGCTCCCGATCCCGTCGGACGAGTGCCCCACCGCAGGCAATGGGGAGGAGTGAACGACCGGGGCCACCTGCCCGCCGTCTCCTCCCGCCGCAACCTGCGGCTCAGACGTAGTAGCCCTCGGAGGGGTGGTCCGCCTGACCACCTGGGCAGAGGGAGGAGACCGGGCCACCTGCCCTGGCGTCCTCCCTCCCGCAGCAGCAGCGACAGTGGTAGCCACCACCGTCGCGGAGGTCGTCAAGGCCGCCTGCCTCGAGGACCCTCCAACCGCTGGAACTGTCCCCCAAGGGGTCAAACCCACCGGCGAAACCTGCAACGTCCTCGGGACGGGGGGAGAATGGACTCCAGGTCCCGAACCCCCTCCCCCACAACCCCTCGGCCCCGTGCTCGCTGACACCGAAGTCACTCCCACAGCAGTCAGCAATCCAGTAGGGCTATCACTGTGCCCGCAGTCCGCACCAACCTCCCTCTCAACCTCCAGTGAAGGAAGCGTGTGCTCAAGAGCATCGTCCGACTCCACCCTGTCACTCCAAAGCCTGGGAGGTGCCGAAGCTGGCTCGAAAGAACCGAAACGCAAAGTAGCCATGGGTAATGCCGGTGAGACAGTGGGCTCAGCCTCCGGTCCAGTCCCGGCCGACTGAGGGTGAGATCCGTTGGATCCCTCTCGCATGGTCTCATCTGACGGGGCCCCCTTAGTCCCCGCACCACCCTCGCGGTCGTGCATATCAACATCATTGCCGTTAACTGCATCGTCAAATAAGTCGGTGTCCTCAAACTCAATATCTAGCGGGAAGACCTCACCCTTATATGTCCAGTTGACCTTATCGGGCACATACTCAATATCCAAAATGCTCACAAGAATCCGGGCAATCCCATTGGCACGAGTGAAAGCCATGTCCACTTTTTTAGTTTTTCCAACGAGGATACCCAAACTGGCCACAACACGAGCGTCCTGCAGAGGCTTAGATGGAGCCCCCAAAAACCTCAGCCATACCTGTGTAAGCGGTTTTCCTTTAGGCTCAACCTGTTTCCACTCGTTAAACTCCAGAATACACTTAGTACCGGGAACTTTACACAAGCCAAAACTTAACAATTTCTGCAGGTCCTCGACAGATGGGAAATCAACCTTAAAAACTCTGTCCTCAATGGGCACTAACTCCCAAACAAAATCACCGGGAGCTAACTCCTGCAACCTCCTCACAATCTGTGCCTCAGTCACCTCACCCTGTGTCGCTCTGACAATCCCAGTAGTTGAAGTGTGGTTATCCTCCAGGACCTCTCTCGCCTCCGGGGACTCAAAAAACATGAGCTCAGCACAGTAGACTCCATAGATGTTCAGAGTCGGAGGTACGTCACGCAAGATCGGGCACTCACCCGACTCATGTGCAAGCTTGCCACATGACTCACACAATTGGGCCACACATTCAGCAATAAAGTGGCCCTTGTCCCCACATCGATAGCAAATCATCCTCTCCTTCTTACGGGCATACTTGGAAGCCCTCTCTGCATCAGACCTGTCGGTGGCCTCATCCACCGTCCCAGCCTCAGAAACGTCAACATTGGCCAACTCCTTTACCACCTCCATCGCCTGTGGAGGTAGCTCTGAGGAATGCTGAGTCTCATCCGTAGCATCAGAATGAACTGTCACCCTAGGTGGTTGTGGGCGACGAAATCTCCCACGACCCCAAGTCCGACCACCTCTGTTACCACGAAAACCTCCTCGCTGACGATGATCCGGGCCTGATGCCCCCTCAACAAACTCGCCGGCCGGCCCTAGAAAGGGTCTCTCGGCCGAACCGTCACTCTGCCAAGCGTAGCCACGGCCTCCTCCCATCGACGAGGAGCCGCGGTGATGTCCCTCACCGTATGCATCGTAGCCGTCATCCCCCCACTGGCCTCGGGGAGGAGCATTAGACTGAGTGGACCTGTTTTGCACCGGCTTAGCAACATAGTGCGGTGGTGGTTTTCCCGTGGTTGCCGGCGCACTTCCAGCCGGCCCATCGCCAGCAGTAGACGGCGCCTGGGGTCTAGGTCCCCCTCGACCGGCAGCTTGTGGGGCAGGGGGCGGCGCCGTTGTAGCCCTCCTGACACCCCGGCCTGCAGAATTCGCCACGGGCGCCAGGACCGGAGCCGTCGGCCTCAAGCCACCCCTCGCAAGGGCCGGCTGCGGATGGGATGTCCCCGGCGGCAGCGCCCCCCCGGTAGGTGCACCTCGACCCGCAACCCCAGCCGCACCGCCACCTCCCACCGGCGGCCTCTGGCCGACCTGCGTCTGACCCCCACGAACGGTGGTCGCTGCCGGCGGTGGAGCCACTCCTCCCCGACCTGCCGCAGCCGACAGGGATCGTTTCGCCGGCGGATGAGCATCCCCTCGACCTGCCATAGCCGACCAGGGCTGGATGCGCCGCGCTCGTCTATCTCCGCAAGACGGGAACCCTCTCGTACCTGATTTGCGAGCCCTAGACGGCGGCAGGCGAGCGACAGACACAACATGATCAACGTACGTGCATGCGCCTTCCACAGGCCGGACCGACCTGGCGTCGCACTCC
This sequence comes from Triticum timopheevii, assembly GCA_963921465.1. NCBI lineage: Eukaryota > Viridiplantae > Streptophyta > Magnoliopsida > Poales > Poaceae > Triticum > Triticum timopheevii. The sequence continues at coordinate 579,899,057 of OY997272.1, forward strand.
TGGGCCACATACCCGTTGGAGGCCGCACGCTCCAGGCCCGCATCAGCACCCCCATGATGGGCCTCATGCCCATTCATGCTCTGGACACCGGCCCGAACCCTACCGGCCCACTCAGAGCCAAGTAGCGATTTCAAACGATCGGACCTGGCTGCCCTGATCTCGTCGGCCGCCCAGGTCGCCGGCGGCGGAGGTGCAGGATCTGGCCTCCCCCCCTTCTTCCTCTTCTTTCGAATAACCATCTTCCAATCCTCTACAGGAAAAAAATCGGACAAAGTAATTGGTTGAACGCATACCTTAGGCAAAGGCCCTTTCCATGGTCGGATCGCCGTCGCCGCCGTCCTCCGGTGTATAATCCGGCGAACCACCTCCACTCGATCGGTAGAATGCAGACCTAGCCGCGCCGGATCATCTCCCGGCACGATTTCATCTACCAACGCAGCAACATCTTCCTCCGAATATCCAGGATTGAACGCCTCGCAGATCACGTCCGATGGTGTTGGCGAATACTCTGGCACCGGATCGTCTTCGTCCTCCTCATCTTCCGAGTCCGCTAGCGCCCAGAATCGACCCCCCACGCGAGCCTCGATCAGATCCGGCGACTTCCGTCGGTGGCCGGCGACGGTCGCCCAATGTAAAAAATATAATAAACCAAGCCTTACGTACAGACATCAATACACTGTGTATACAATCATCACAATCACATCTTTTTACAAGGAAAATGGCAAGTCCATCTTACCGGTGTATCATTTATTCAACTGATGATGCTGGTATATCATTTCATACCTTTCGTGCCAACCCTATGCGGCCGAGACCATAACAAGGACAGACAGTCAGCATTGATGTTTTGATCCCTTGAAATTGTACGGAGAATACTGATATTCAGAACACCCAAAACATTTCCTTGAGGCTACTGTACAGACATCAACACAATATCTATAGGGTAATCACAATTGCGTCTTTTTTTCACAAGGAAAACGATAAGCCATCGTCGTATTCTAGTGTCTATGAAGTCACTTATTTGATTACTGCAGGGAGATCATTTCATACCTTTCGTGCTAATCGTATCATATGTTGCCGGGACCGTAACACGGACAGACAGTAGCTACTTCACAAGGCCTAGGCTGAGGATACCGAAGGAGGTATGGGGCCAATCCTTTTCCTTGGCTTTGGTCAGCATGGCTCTGCCCCAGGATGCCCACCCCTCCCATGGCATTCTCTTGTCCCAGCTGCTCCCCCACTCCAGCAGCAGCTTCAGCCCTTCCTCCGCCTGCTCCTGCGCCTCCTCGTACATCTCCGTGTTCAGGCACATCTGCGCGAGCACCAGCCGTGGCTCCCCCACAAACGGGTTCTTGGCGATGCTTTGCCGGAGCAGCTCCTCCACTTTGGACCGGTCTGTCGCCTCCTCGTCGCTGCACACGGCCTCCCAGTAGAGGTCTCGCGCCGCCTTCTGGTCTTCAGGGTCCAGCACCTTCGTGCAGCCGTCGAACACCGGCGGTATCACAAGTGCGATGTCCTCGTCGCGTGTGGCAGCAGAGTTGTTTCCTTCTTGGCTAGTGTGTGCTCGGTGAGCTATGTATATCTCCTCTTCGCGAACAATTAGGCTGTAGAGCACACCCATGCGGGAGATAGAGGTGGTCCAAAGGCCGGGCTTGCCTGTGCCAGGCCACAGTGACGTCCAGGTGTTGCCTCGGTACTCAAGGCGGCCGTTGGCGTTGTCAAAGAGGCGGTCCTGCCAGTCGAAAAGCTGGTCACTGAAGTCTGCCATTGTCATCATAAGGAATGTCGCCGCTACCCGCCTAGAGAGAGCCACATCCTCACCAGTCCTGCAGGGTAACGATTTACATCAGGTGCACAGTAGAAGCAGAGCAATCTTTTCTGAACTCCAAATTCTCATTCAGTTTCGATAAGGTGCAGAGACTAGCTAGTTTGCTTAGCAAATCCCTTTTGCACAGCAGAAGCAGTACCGCCTTTTCTTAAATCAAAATTCTCACTTTTTTTAGAACTATCAAAATTCTTATTGGGTTTGGATTAAGCTGCGGCTACTAGTTTGCTTGGCAATTATCCTTTTGCTTCACTTGGCTGCCGAGTTCAGAACAGATTTTTTTTAATTCAAATTTAACATATCTTGGCAAGATGCCACATAATCGTGCAAATTTGGCATAACAAAGTTTTTCTCTCACAGCAACATGAATGAGGTTTTTAACTGTATAATTTGCCTGAAACAAAGTTGTGAGATAGTACAAATTTTTCCTAATCCTGATAAACACTGCATGAAGGCCTAATCCTGAATCTTACAACTTGTAACGATCAATGAAACAAGAGTACTTGATCCTCGATTTTTAATCTACCATCTCGCTCATAACCATGGATTTCTCAGTGAACTCTGCATCAGTCAGTATATATTTCCAAGAAACGCCTAATCCTGATAGGAAATGTACAATACTACAAGGTAACTATAGGAACACCTAATCCTGAGTATTTAATCCTCATATTGGTCATAGCCATGGATTTCTCGGACAACTCTATGTGTCTGTCAGTACAGTAGTATATATTTCCGACAAAGACTAGGCACACCAGGGTCTAATTCAGTTATCTGAACATGAGTAGTGATTTCATTCAGGCAAGATACAATTGTCAAAAAAAAAAAGATTGTAAAGAGTATTCTAAGTTTTTCTCTCACAGCAACATGAGTGAGGTTTTTAACTGTATAATTTGCCCGAAACAAAGTTGTGAGATACAAAATTTTCCTAATCCTGAATTTTGATAAACACTGCATGAACGCCTAATCCTGAATCTTACAACTTGTAATGATCAATGAAACAATAGTACTTGATCCTCAATTTTCAATCTATCATTTCGCTCATAACCTTGGATTTCTTGGTGAACTCTATACATCTGTCAGTAGTATATACTGTATTTTCCAAGAAACACTACACAACAGTGTCTAATTCAGTTATCTGAACATGAGCACTGATTTCCTTCAGTTACCGTCAAAATCAGAGGCACACGCACCTGATGTGCTTGACGGTGATGCCGTCGGCTGGGAGGAGGCGCTGGATCTTGCGGCGCCAGAGCTCATCCTCGTCGAACACCCCGCGGCGCGCATCCAGGACGGACTCCTCCGATCGGGCGAGGTCGGCGACGAGCTCACCATCGTCGTAGTGGAAGAGCAGGTCGTCGTGGACGAGCTGCTGGCGCGGGACCACGCAGAAGAGGTGGACGAGGCGCTCGGCCTCGTCCCCTACCACGGCGGCGACGCGGCCCCGGCCGACGTCGGGCTCGAAGATGGCGAGGTTGACGTAGGAGTTGGAGTAGGCGGAGTGGTAGAGGCCGCAGCGCGCCACGGCGTCGGGCGCGCCCCAGAGGCGCAGGATCCGGTAGACCTCGAGCAGGTGGGCGAGGAAGGTGCCGTGCTTGTGCCAGCACTCGCCGGCGCCCGCGGCGCGCAGCACGGCGGTGAGGGTCGGCAGGGCCGGGTCGCCACACTGGTCCTCCTCGCCCCGCAGGTACGGGCGCGCCGCCGCCAGCGCGTCGGCGAAGGTGGTGCGTGACGCCATGGGTGTCGCGGTCGTCGGTCGTCGCCGGCGGTGGGGAGAGATCGGGGGCAGAGGAGGATGCCAAAGTTGTCAGTTTTGTTTAGCTGCTGGGCGGCTGGGCCACCAGTTGCCCACTTGCTACTCCACTCTGGAGAGGATGTGGATAGACAACCTTTGGCATAGAGAAGAGGTTGCCAACAAGTGAGGTAAAATGTTTGTTTTGTTCCAAGTAATGTGACTTCTTCTTTTTTGTAGATTCCAAATGGGATTTGATAATTTATACTGAGAAAATACTTCTGATATTTGTTCTTTACATTATTTATTCTTATAGTAGGAATTTATTTTGTATGCTAAGAGCATATATAGCCGGGCGCCTCAAACTCCCTCATACACCCGGGCGGACGGCCCGGTAAAAAAAACCCAACCCAGATGGGTGCCTCAAACCGGCCTCGAACGTCCGACTGACCAGCACTCCTCATATCTAGCCCAAATATGGGACGCATATGAGGTGGCCCGGGGGTGAGCGGGCACATCAGCCACATTGGACCCCTCTCACACAGGCCCATCTGGCCCCACATATATTTGTCCTCATTCGCTCCCTGGACCAAACCCTAACTACTCCACTCCAATCCAATCCACCACATGTGCTCCCGTCTGGCGATCTCCTACCTTCTCCGACATGGTGGGCAGCGGATCCGAGTTCTACACCTCCAGAACCATTGATCTGGAACTCTTCCCACGCGACCCCGAGAAGGAGATGGACGTCCACCTTGCGCTCCGCCCCCGGTAGGAGGCCGCTAGACGATAGCGCTCGGACTCCTTCTGTCGAGAATCCATTATATCCGTCGAAATGGCGCATGGATCCAACACGAGGTGTATCACCGCTGCCTCACCGGAGGCGATGCGGTCCGTCTGGCGTCCGAACGCGGCTGTGGATGCGCGATCGCTTTGTTGGCGCGCCGATGCAAAGATGAACGCATGGGCGTCATTCGACGTAGATATGGCGCGGCATGCCTGCTATGCGAGGCAGCGGGCGCGAGAGGCGACATAAGCCTTCATGGCAGTGGACATTCACAAGGTGGAATCGCATTCTCCGGCCCCCTGGATGGTGCACCAGTCCGTGCGTCGCAACCGCGTTGTGGTGGACGTCACATGCTCCTCCCATGATGGATCCATCATCGATCTCACATCCCACCAGCACTGTGAAGGCTCTAGAGTCCGACGAGAAAGAGTGTGGCATGGGAGAAGGCAGCGCCTTGAGTCTCGTGGGTTGATGCGTATCCCATGTCCGACTCTATCTTGCCGATGAACGGAGCAACACTTCGAGGGCGTAGTTAGCCACCGGACATGAGAACGACGAAGCCGGATGAGCTTCGTTTATATTAGATTTTACGTTGCATGTAATAGTATGGATTTGAAGTTTCTTAATTAAGGTATCCAATTGTCAAAGAGATTATTTTATGGCATAACCGGTCACTGTCCGTTTTCATGGGTGTTTTGGAGGTCGGATTTGTTGTATTTGGTTGTAGATGCTCTTACCGTGGTAGATAGTGCCTGACTGAAGCGTCTTGCACCCCAATGTCGTGTCGTGAACCTAGATTGTTGTAGCACCCGCTTGCGTCGTGAAGCTAGTGAGTCATTTTTACTATGACCAGAAAGTCACCAGACTTTGCCATGAGGGATGCCAGCAATGATCCAAACATGTACCATCAACAAGGAGAAGAAGGCGAAGGAATATGCGCTTGAAGTAAATAACATAAAATTAAATAAATGAGTGCAGTAGGACTAGAGTAACAAGTGGACTGGCAGAGGAGCAAGGCGTTTTCAGGGAGTCTGGAATTTTCATTGGTATATGTATCTATTACGACATATGCTACGGCATAGTGTTAACTTGATACTTGAGCCACTCTTGACGTTGCTTGGAGGAGCCGGGTACAGAAAACATTCTACTCTAGGTAAACTTCGTGCCACGCACTCCACCACTATAGTTTCTCCCTGCAAGTTACAACTTTGATAATTAAGGGTTTCCTTGTGGACGAGGCCTCGCTAGCAAGGGTTCTCTGTAATTCCCCTATCAATTGTAAAAGCTAGGGGTGAAGGCTTTTACTGTCACCTCGAATTACCTTCACTTCCTAACCTTTACAACGACAGTGATACACTTGTGGCCTTCTCGCGGTAATGCTGAGTGGGGCCTCTTCACAACATTCACGAAGTTTATTAAACTAAACACTCAACAGGAAATCTCATATCCTTATTGTCATTTCAGAACCTATACATACCAAGGTTCATCCATATCTCAGAGAACTAGGGGTTTATTCGTACATAGGGACAACATACATCATGCAAGTGGTGATGACAAACATGGATGATGTGAATGAGTAATACACACAATGATCCACCAGAGTTTCGGCATTACAACGAGGTGGAGATGGATGTGGATGATGATGGTTGGTGAAGGTGGATGATGCCGGCGTCCCCTTGCACATGGTGATGAAGATGTCGATCTCCGCCAATTCCCCATTCAGATGCCTTCCAGAGGCTAGGGTTCGTCCTTATGAATGAGTTTCTGGTGTGCGAATGCATCTATTCTCCGATCCGATCATGTAGTATAGAAGTAGTCAACCAGGGAGGCGGTGCCGCTTCATACGACCGCTCATATGAATACGAGCATGCTTGTATGGTTGGCCGTCTTGTGCTTTGGATGAGCCGCACAAGCTCCAAATGCATCCAAATGTTTTATTCTTTCTATGGTAGGTGATACTCACATTGATTGAGACGATTCCACCATAATTTCCTGGGATTTTTTTCCATGGTATTTCATTTGCTCCAAAAGATGTACCCTGGGAAAACCGACAAAAAGTAGTGTGCTGGCATGGTAAAATTTCTCAAAGCCTACTATGTAGTCTCAAAGTAACCATAAAAACTATCATACATTTTGGACTCATGATCCACTTATGTGTTGATCAAACCAGTGGAGGGTCATCAGTTTTATCGTTGATTAAGGGTTGAGTTTGGGAGAGGCTAAGTTTTGATTAGGGGTGGAATGTTTGGTTTTGGGAGAAGGACGGTTTGGTAAACTGTCTTAGATGGCGATCTTCGCCGATGTGAACTGCATGTGCTAGGATGTTAATTTGGGTTTTATTGTGATGCACATTGTAGTTTGATTTATGTTGTGGTCAATGGTGTGTTTACTGATATTTGTCATTACAATCGTATGTAGGCAAGCTGGTCATCGATGGCAATACTCTGGCCAACTACTCCAAGGATAAATCTGTGGTATGGGTCAGACCCTCCAACAAGCGTCGGGAAAGGCCGGCGAACGTTTATCACTTCAAAGAGGCATGGTCCGACCCAGTTTTGGAAGGTCACTTTTGCACTTGAGATGGAGTTACTTCTGATTGCCAAGCCCTTTCTACAATTACTTTGCTTCCTATGCAGGGAGGGGTATCTTCTCAACCCATGGATAGAGAGGAAGACACTATCCAAGTCCAATATCGCAATGTTTCTCAGCAACTGATGGTGTGGGAGGTCACTACTAGAAAGGATGCCATTCTGAGAGTTCATCTACCCTTGCCCGCCCCGACACGTTGGCTGAGCATCGCTCATATGAGGAGCGGTGTCAAGCACATGATTTTAGGCCCGCAAAATGGAGTCAAGCCCGTCTAGGAGAACCTTCTCGTTCACCTATAGAGACTTTCGGAGAACCAGCCCGGGCCTTCTAGCTTCACAAGCGTCTCAGCACAACCACCTGTTGTAGCAAAAAGGTGAAGGTCTATGAGCTTAATGGGAGACTCGCCATTGACCAAGTGTGGCCCAGCTTTGTGGTCGTTCTCCAGGTTAAGATCGGGTACTTCCTCACCTTCAAGCTCCTAGCTAAGGATAATTGGAGGGTTATCGTGTTCGACCTTTTCAATGCGGAGGTCGTGGCTAGTGTGGTCAACACAAAAAAAACTTCCCATGATCCAAGAGTAGTTGTCCCTATTGTCATTCCTAGGTTACTTGGATTCTTGATTGCAATTAGTCTTTGAGTCAGGGGCTCAATCGTTCATCTAGTTTAGTTAAATATTAGCCAACTGAATCCTTAACCCTCCATTTTTATCTAATTCTCTTAAATTCAAGACAATTATCCTCCCTCAAACTTTAAAAGGGTTTTTTATTTTATTTTTTGATGTAAATTCGGTCAGTCTCCTTTGTCCTTTGTAACCCTAGTCTAGTCTCATTTGTTCCACTCGTCCTTGCTTTTTTCTTCTTATTGGTCCCATGGCCAATGAAAGAGGTTATAGTGTAAATATTTCGGAACAATTCTTAAATATATTGACTGTGCGATGTAATGTGTAGAATCTAACAAACTTATTGATATGAATTTTTAAAGTTATGTCTATCTTAGCTGTAAGTAAATATGAAACTAAGTACATTAGGTGTTTATACATGATTTATCAAATTGATATTTTAGGTCTTGTATTCTAGTATGTCCTATGTCAGGATATTTATATTGTTAGACTAGTGCCCTAGAATATTGTACTAATGTATTTCAAAATTTGGAAGCCATAAACATTAAGTGGCAGAACTTAGTTCATCACTAAACCTGATCTTTTTAATTTGGTAAGATTTATGAAAAATTTGATCTTCTTAATAACCAACGCTAACATTGTGATGGAAAGTATGTCTTTTAGTGAAAAAATGTCATTTCCATCCTTTTGTACTTGTAATAATGACCCAAACACAGCTATTTCTGACTCCTTTGAGAAATGACAAGGAAAAACAAAAGAAAGAATTATATTAATAGATGTACCATAAGCAAATGACATATAATTTATCAAAGAATAAAGTTGCTTATAAAATTAAAAGAGTTCAATATAAATAGCTAAACCCAATTATTAGTGAATGTGCGCATGATCCAGTGGTGTCCCCTTTTATCGGACCAGCCATCTGACATTAGTGTGCAGCCATATTGCTTCCATGCAAGCTCGTCACCCTCAACTATTTTGTTTCCTTGACACAATCCCTAAGCAATGGCTCCCGCGGCTCAGGAGGAGAAGGAGGCTTGTAACCTGAGCCATATTGACAAGAGGCTTCTATTGCAATTTGGAATTGCCTAGAGCTTGCAACATTGAAAGGTATGCCACACTCATAGGAAAACAATGCCCACTGCATACTCACATAGTGCCTCCCTTCCCGTGTTTTTGTGCTGGACTCCAAGGTGCTTCGGGAGCAACCGGAGCGTCTTTCATCAATAACACCCTCAGGTTTCTTCGTAAGCATGGAAATAATTGACTTGGCTGCAACAGATTGACACTTTTTGCTTGAGATTTTTACCGCAAAGGCTTTCTTGTTCTTCTTGGCTGCTGTTCCTGAACTTGGTCTTGTAGCGGAGACTTGAACCGCTGCTGCATTAGTGGAGCCTTGAACTTACCCTGCTGCATCTACCTCCACTACATCATCATCATCCGGCTGTCCTATGTTTCTCCTGTTCTTTTCGAAATATTCTAACATTTCCCGCCTAAGTTGTGTGGTAGCTGATACGTCTCCAACGTATCTATAATTTTTGATTGCTCCATGCTATATTATCTACTGTTTAGGCAATATTGGGCTTTATTATTCACTTTTATATTATTTTTGGGACTAACCTATTAACCGGAGGCCCAGCCCAGATTTGCTGTTTTTTTGCCTATTTCAGTGTTTCGAAGAAAAGGAATATCAAACGGAGTCAAAATGGAACGAAATCAACTGGAGAAGTTATTTTTGGAAGGAAACCCACCTGATGGACTTGTACTCCACGTCAGAACATACGGGAGGTGCTCACGTGGGTGGGGGGGGGGGGGGGGGGGCGCCCACCCCCCTAGGGCGTGCCCCCCTGCCTTGTGGGGCCCCCGTAGCTCCACCGACGTACCCCCTGTGATGGAGTCATGTACCTAGGGTAGGGTCATAGACCTGATCTAAGTACCCTGCCCAAGGACACCCTTAGAAGAGATCACCTTCCAGTCGACCTACGAGGAACCCAATCGACTGACTTGAAGGACTCGACCATGAAGACTCACTCGACCACCAGAAGGTCAAGAAGCACTCTGCACTGCAACGATCTGTAATTAAGTAGACTTTATGATAGTTAAGACACTTTATGTGGGGCGTTACCAGTAACGCCCCGGACTTAATGTAGCTTAAACCCTTCATTACGTGGGTTGGCTGGGGTCCTGGCGCACTCTATATAAGCCACCCCCCTCCACAGGCAGAAGGGTTCGCACCACTGTAACTCATATACGCATAATCCACTCGACCGCCTCCGGGCTCCGAGACGTAGGGCTTTTACTTCCTCCGAGAAGGGCCTGAACTCGTACATCTCTTGTGTTTACAACCTCTCCATAGCTAGGACCTTGCCTCTCCATACCTACCCCCACTCTACTGTCAGACTTAGAACCACGACAGTTGGCGCCCACCGTGGGGCAGGTGTTTTAGCGATTTTTTGGAGAAGTTGCGATTCTTCCGAGTATATTCATCATGATGACTGCTGGAGTTTTGGTCGAGGGTCGCGAGATCCATCTCAGCGCTCTCACCTTCATCGCCGACGACTCCGCCTGGCTCCAGGAGGCTCCACTCGACGTTGATGCGCTCCCCGTCCGCGGTGCGACGCATTTTCGCGCATGTGTCCGCGGCGTTCTGTTGCGACAACCGTTGACCCCGTATCTGTCGACTCCCCTATCGACCACCCTCCCGGTCTCCCGCCAGCGCAAGCGCTCTGGTCGGTCGAGACTTCAGCGTTGGGTGAGACACGCGGTGGCTCGCCAGACGGCCACCATCCAAGTTGCGGCAATCGAGCCTGGCGAATCTCTCTACGGCGTGTTCGATCTGTCGACTGGCTCCATAGAGACTGCATCCGAATGCAATAGCAGTGATCCGGCGGCGGAAATCCTGATGGTCAACGGACCTCTCAGTCCCCTGGCTTCGCCCATGAGGGCGGGGCAGGCGGCGGAGACGACCCCGCACGAGACCACGAAGAGTACCAGCCGAGCCACTCGACTCTCTGCAAAGAGAGGAGCTTCGCCGCAGGAACATGGATGCCCTGCATACTCCCATCGCAGGAGAAACCCCCGAGGCTCGCGCCTTTGAGGAGGCACGTTTGGCCAATTTGGCCGAACACGCTCGTTTGGAGAATCTTCAGCGAGCACTCGACGAGCGCGCGCGGCAACGAGTTCCCGACGCCAATCGACGTCAACTCTTCCCGCCGACTCAGGTATATCGAACCCCAATCCAGAATTTAGCAGCTGCGACCCGTATAGCAGAGTCCATCCAGCCCTCTCAGTCGGAAGCTGGCAGAGGCTTGATGCAGATCAGGGATTTGCTCCGGGCAGCAGGGGACCAGAATTCAGCCGTGTCGCAGTCGCGCAACAGAATTCACAGTCGATCCGTCGCTGCGAATACGGTTCAGTCGGCTCACAGTCCTAGATCGCCTCCGCGGCGTGAAGGGCGCGAGAATTGGCGAGACTAGTACGGAGACCGACACGACCGGGATGATAGGCGTCGAGTGCCCACTTCCCCTCCAAGGGGTGGGTCTTACGCTCCTCGGCAGCAAGATGACAGGCGTCAGCTCAGTGTGGGGCGAAGAGTTCCAGTCGACCCCAGGGAACCAGGCTTCGACGCGCGATCCATTATCGTGCAAGGCTTGGTCGACCGGAACAAAGCCCATCGGGGTGGACCCGACAGAGATGCGCCCACAAGCAGTCGAGTGCATGTTTCTGGTCCAGAATGTTTCAGCAGGGCTATCAGAGCCGCAGTGATCCCCCCCAATTTCAGGTTGGCAACAGGAGTCAGCAAGTTCACCGATGAGTCTAAGCCTGAAACTTGGCTTGAGGACTACCGAGTGGCGGTTCAGATTGGTGGTGGGAATGACGAGGTGGCCATGAAGCATTTGCCCCTCATGTTGGAAGGTTCTGCCAGAGCGTGGTTGAATCAGTTACCTCCTAGCAGCATTTACACTTGGGAAGATCTGTCCCGAGTGTTCGTCAGAACGTTTGAAGGAACTTGCAAGCGACCGGCTGGATTGACAGAGCTGCAAGTCTGTGTACAGAAGACGAATGAGACTCTTAGAGAGTATATTCAGAGATGGATCACTTTGCACCATACCGTGGAGAACGTGTTTGACCATCAGGCAGTTTGCGCCTTCAAGGATGGCGTCAAGAACAGAGAATTGAGTTTGAAATTTGGTCGAACCGGAGACATGACCCTGAGTCGGATGATGGAGATTGCTACCAAGTACGCCAACGGCGAAGAAGAAGACCGACTCTGAAGCGGCAAGTACAAGCCGAGTCAGTCGGAGAAGGGAAACACCGGTCGGAAACAGAAGCGGAAGGCTGAACTAGCAGCTCCTGGAGAGGCTCTAGCCGTGACTCAGGGAAAGTTCAAAGGGAAACCTAAAGGATCCTGGAACCCTAAGAAGGTAAAGGATAAAGAAGGGAACGACGTGATGGATATGCCGTGTCACATCCACACGAAGAAAGATGAAGAGGGCAATATCATTTACCCAAAGCATACCACTCGCCAATGTCGACTCCTGGTCCAGCAGTTTCAAGGAAAACAGTCTAAGGACAAGGAAAAGGAGTCGGACAAGGCCGAAGACAAGGAGGACAGTGAGGAAGGATATCCGCATGTCAACTCCACTCTGATGATCTTCGCAGATGTGGAAAGCAAGAGCCGACTGAAGGTCATTAATCGTGAGGTGAACATGGTTGCCCCAGCAAAACCAAGTTATCTGAGATGGTCCCAAACACCCATCACATTCGACCAATCTGATCATCCGACTCATATTGCCACCCCTGGGAGGCAAGCTTTGGTGGTCGATCCAGTTGTCGAAGGCACTCGACTGACAAAAGTGCTGATGGACGGTGGTAGTGGGCTGAACTTGTTGTATGCAGACACACTGAAAGGAATGGGCATTCCGATGTCCCGACTGAGCACCAGTAACATGAGCTTTCATGGAGTTATACCCGGAAAGAAAGCCGAGTCACTCGGCCAAATAGCTCTAGACGTGGTGTTTGGTGATTCAAAACATTTTCGCAAAGAGAAGTTGACGTTTGAGGTCGTGGATTTTCAGAGTGCGTACCACGCCATTTTGGGGAGGCCAGCTTACGCACGGTTCATGGCTCGACCATGTTACGCGTACCTCAAACTGAAGATGCCCGGCCCCAAAGGAGTGATCACTGTCACCGGTGATCGGAAAAAGGCAGAAGAGTGCTTTCAGAAAGGCTCGAAGATTGCCGATTCCCAAGTGACAGCGGTCGAGTTTGAAGAATATAAACAAAGCGCAGATCCGAGTGATTTGCTGCGATCCAAGAAGCCCGCCACAGAATCTGCATTTCAGTCGTCCGGTGAGACGAAGCCTGTCCACATTCACCCGACCGATCCCAATGCAGCCCCGACCCACATCTCCACAACACTCGACCCGAAATAGGAAGAGGCGCTCATCCAGTTCCTCCGTGAGAACTGGGACAGTTTTGCATGGAAGCCAGCTGACATGCCAGGTGTTCCCAGGGGACTGGCTGAGTATAGCCTTAGAGTTGACTCATCAGCAAAACTAGTTAAAGAACATCTTCGGCGGTCCGCCGTCCAGAAGAGAAAGGCTATTGGTGAGGAAGTGGCTCGACTGTTGGCGGCAGGATTTATCCGAGAGATATACCACTCCGAGTTGCTTGCTAATGTCATCATGGTTCCTAAGAAGGACAAATCGCTATGAATATGCATTGATTTCAAGCACATCAATCGGGCCTGCCCGAAAGATCATTTTCCTCTCCCTCGCATTGATCAAATTGTTGACTCGACCGCGGGGTGCGAGAGATTGTCTTTTCTAGACGCCTATTCCGGGTACCATCAGATCCGTCTGTATGGACCCGATGAGATAAAAACAGGTTTCATCACTCCATTCGGGTGCTTCTGCTATATCACCATGCCATTCGGCCTCAAGAATGCCGGAGCCACATTTATGCGAATGATTCAGAAGTGTCTGCTCACTCAAATCAGTCGGAATGTGGAAGCGTATATGGATGATATCGTCGTCAAGTCACGAAAAGGTTCCGACCTGCTCACTGACCTCGCTGAAACATTTGCCAACCTCAGAAGGTATGATATCAAGCTCAATCCATCAAAGTGCACGTTCGGAGTTCCTGGTGGCAAGTTACTCGGTTTTCTCGTTTCCGAGCGAGGGATCGATGCTAATCCAGAGAAGATCGGCACTATTCTCCGAATGAAACGCCCTGTGCGAGTGCATGATGTCCAGAAGCTTACTGGATGCTTGGCCGCATTAAGTCGATTCATCTCACAACTCGGTGAAAAGGCATTGCCTCTTTACCGACTGATGAAGAAGGCAGACAAGTTCGAGTGGACTCCAGAAGCTGATGCAGCGTTTGCCGAGCTAAAAGCTCTGCTCTCCACCCAGCCGGTGCTTGCTGCTCCAATCAGCAAAGAGCCTCTGTTGCTTTATATCGCAGCCACAGGACAAGTCGTTAGTACAGTGCTTACGGTCGAGCGGGAAGAAGAAGGAAAAGCCTTCAAAGTTCAGCGCCCAGTGTATTATTTGTCTGAAGTTTTGACTCCATCCAAGTAGAGATACCCTCATTATCAGAAGCTTGTGTATGGGATATACATGAACACGAAGAAGGTTGCTCATTATTTCTCTGATCATTCCATCACAGTCGTCAGCAACGCTCCACTTTCAGAGATTTTGCACAACAGAGACGCAACTGGTCGAGTGGCGAAATGGGCGATTGAACTTCTTCCCCTGGATATCAAGTTTGAGGCAAAGAAAGCCATTAAGTCCCAGGCAATAGCAGATTTCCTCGCCGAGTGGATTGAACAGCAGCAACCGACTGAGGTTCACTCGGAGCATTGGACCATGTTCTTTGATGGCTCTAAAATGCTGAATGGTTTCGGTGCTGGGGTGGTCTTGGTTTCCCCCAGAGGAGATAAGCTTAGATATGTGCTCCAGATTCACTTTGATTCCTCCAACAATGAAGCAGAGTATGAGGCCCTCCTGTATGGATTACGCATGGCCATTCCACTCGGCGTCCGTCGCCTGATGGTCTATGGCGATTCGGATTTAGTGGTCAACCAAGTGATGAAGGAGTGGGACGTGAGAAGCTCAGCCATGACTGGATACTGCAATGCAGTGAGGAAGCTGGAAAAGAAGTTTGAGGGGTTAGAGCTCCATCATATACCCCGACTGAAAAATCAAGCAGCTGATGATCTAGCAAAGATAGGTTCCAAGAGAGAAGCCATTCCGAGTGGTGTGTTCTTGGAGCACATTCATACTCCGTCAGTTAAGGAAGACCCTTTCACTGAAGAAACCCCGCAACCCAAGAGTGCCACGGATCCGACTGAGGTAGAAGTCCCAGCAGTGGTCGACTTGGTTATGGAGATCTTGGTGGTCACACCTGACTGTTCAATTCCATATATCGCGTATATCCTGAGAAAAGAACTCCCAGAGGATGAGGAAGAGGCTCGACAGATCGTCCGTCGATCCAAGGCCTTTATCGTTATCAAAGGATAGTTGTATAGAGAGAGCGCGACTGGAGTTGGTCAGAAGTGCATAACGCCGGAAGAAGGTCGAATCATTCTCAATGATATCCACTCGGGGACCTGTGGTCATCATGCGTCCTCTCGGACCATCGTGGCCAAAGCATACCGAGATGGATTTTACTGGCCAAAGGCGAATGAGATGGCAAAGGAAATAGTGGACAAGTGCGAAGGATGTCAGTTCTACTCAAATATGTCACACAAGCCTGCGTCAGCTCTGAAGACCATTCCACTCGTCTGGCCTTTCGCAGTATGGGGGTTAGACATGGTCGGTCCCTTGAGAACAGGTCGAAGTGGCTTCACGCATGTACTGGTGGCAGTCGACAAGTTCACCAAGTGGATTGAGGCTAAGCCAATCAAGAACCTTGACGCCGGTACTGCTGTTAGCTTCATCAGGGAACTGATATTCAGATATGGAGTCCCGCACAGCATCATTACGGATAATGGGTCGAACTTTGACTCAGAGGAATTCAGGGATTTCTGCAACTCTCAAGGCACACGAGTCGACTACGCTTCAGTCGCCCATCCACAGTCGAATGGACAAGCAGAGCGAGCCAATGGCCTGATCCTCAAAGGATTGAAACCCCGACTGATGCTTGATCTCAAGCATGCGGCTGGAGCGTGGGTCGACGAACTTCCCTCGGTGCTTTGGGGACTGCGGACCACACCTAATCGGGCGACCGGAAGAACTCCATTCTCCTTGGTCTACGGAGCTGAGGCAGTCTTGCCGAGTGATCTTCTCCACAATGCTCCTCGAGTTGAACTCTACAACGAAGCAGAAGCTGAGCAAGCGCGGCAGGACGCAGTCGACCTTTTAGAGGAAGAAAGGGAGATGGCTCTGATCCGATCGACCATCTACCAACAAGACTTGCGTCGTTTCCACGCCAGAAATGTGAGGGGTCGAGCCTTCCAGGAAGGGGATTTAGTTCTCCGAGTGGATCAGCAGAAACAACACAAGCTTGCTCCTTCTTGGGAAGGACCCTTCATCGTCACCAAAGTTCTCCACAACGGGGCGTACCGTCTTTACCACGTCGAACATAATATCGACGAGCCTCGAGCTTGGAACGCGGAACTACTTCGCCCATTTTACACTTAAGTTTATCACTCGGATGAGTTGTAATAAAGTACTTCTGTAGTTCATGGATTACAAAATAATAGTGCCATAATTTTGTTGGGGAACGCAGTAATTTCAAAAATTTTCCTACGCACACACAAGATCATGGTGATGTATAGCAACGAGAAGGGGAGTGTATCTTCATACCCTTGAAGATCGCTAAGCGGAAGCGTTTATCAATGCGGTTGATGTAGTCGTACGTCTTCACGATCCGACCGATCCAAGCACCGAACGCACGGCACCTCCGAGTTCTACACACGTTCAGCTCAATGATGTCCTCGCCTTCTCGATCCAGCAAGACAGACGAAGTAGTAGATGAGTTCTGGCAGCACGACGGCGTGGTGACGGTGTTGGTGAAGAACAATCTCCGCAGGGCTTCGCCTAAGCACTACGGAAACTATGACGGAGGATAAACTAGAGGGGACGGGGTTGCCGGCAGACGGCTTGGTGTTTCTTGATGTGTCTTTGGTGCTAGCCCTACCCCTCTATTTATATGTTGAGCCTTGGGGTCGAAACTTGGAGTAAAAGCCTCCACAAAGTCGGTTTCACCCGAAAGGCAAGAGTCCTTCTCGGACTCCAGGGCCAGACGCCAGGGTTCCCGGCGTCTGGACCCAGACGCCAGGGACCCTGGCGTCTGGCCCCTGGACTCCGCAAAACTTCCTTTTGCGCTTTCCAAAAACCTTGTGGGCTTTCCCCTTTGGCCCAAATAACGTGTTCTCGTACCCAAACATTTGGGGAAACATCCGGAACCCCTTCCGGTGAATTCCGGAACCCTTCCGGAGATCAAATACTATTATCCCATATATCAAACTTTATCTCCGGACCATTCCGGAGTTCCTCGTCATGTCCATGATCTCATCCGGGACTCCGAACAACATTCGGTTACCAACATGCATAACTCATATAATACTATATCATCAACGAAACGTTAAGCGTGCGGACCCTACGGGTTCGAGAACTATGTAGACATGACCTAAAACCATTCTCGGTCAATAACCAATAGCGGGACCTGGATGCCCATATTGGTTCCTACATATTCTACGAAGATCTTTATCGGTCAAACCGCATAACAACATACTTTGTTCCCTTTGTCATCGGCATGTTACTTGCCCGAGATTCGATCGTCGGTATCCAATACCTAGTTCAATCTCGTTACCGGCAAGTCTCTTTACTCGTTCCGTAATACATCATCTCACAACTAACTCATTAGTTGAAATGCTTGCAAGGCTTAAGTGATGTGCATTACCGAGAGGGCCCAGAGATACCTCTCCGACATTCGGAGTGACAAATCCTAATCTCGAAATACGCCAACTCAACAAGTACCTTCGGAGACACCTGTAGAGCACCTTTATAATCACCCAGTTACGTTGTAACGTTTGGTAGCACACAAAGTGTTCCTCCGGCAAACGGGAGTTGCATAATCTCATAGTCATAGGAACATGTATAAGTCATGAAGGAAGCAATAGCAACATACTAAACGATCGGGTGCTAAGCTAACGGAATGGGTCATGTCAATCAGATCATTCAACTAATGATGTGACCTTGTTAATCAAATAACAACTCCTTGTTCATGGTTAGGAAACATAACCATCTTTGATTAACAAGCTAGTCAATGTTGGGTTTCGTAGTAATTTCAAAAATTTTCCTACGCACACGCAAGATCATGTGATGCATAGCAACGAGGGGAGAGTGTTGTCTGCGTACCCAACGCAGACCGACTGCGGAAGTGATGACACGACGTAGAGGAAGTAGTCGTACGTCTTCACGATCCAACCGATCAAGCACCGAAACTACGGCACCTCCGAGTTCGAGCACACGTTCAGCTCGATGACGATCCCCGGACTCCGATCCAGCAAAGTGTCGGGGAAGAGTTCCGTCAGCACGACGGCGTGGTGACGATCTTGATGAACAATAGCAGCAGGGCTTCGCCTAAACTCCGCTACAGTATTATCGAGGTATATGGTGGCAGGGGGCACCGCACACGGCTAAGGAATAGATCACATGGATCAACTTGTGTGTTATGGGGTGCCCCTGCCTCAGTATATAAAGGAGCCAAGGGGGGGAGGAGGCGCCGGCCAGGAGAGGTGGCGCAGGAGGAGTCCTACTCCTACCGGGAGTAGGACTCCCCTCCAATCCTATTCCAATTAGGATTCCCGGAGGGGGAAAAGAGGAGGAGGGGGCCGGCCACCTCTCCTAGTCCTAATAGGACTAGGGGAGGGGGGAGGCGCGCAGCCCATCCAGGGCAGCCCCTTCTCTTTTCCACTAAGGCCCACTATGGCCCATATAGCTCCCGGGGGGTTCCGGTAACCCTCCCGGTAACCCGGTAAAATCCCGATTTCACCCGGAACACTTCCGATGTCCAAACATAGGCTTCCAATATATCAATCTTTACGTCTCGACCATTTCGAGACTCCTCGTCATGTCCGTGATCACATCCGGGACTCCGAACAACCTTCGGTAAATCAAAATGCATAAACTCATAATGTAACTGTCATCGTAACCTTAAGCGTGCGGACCCTACGGGTTCGAGAACAATGCAGACATGACCGAGACACGTTTCCGGTCAATAACCAATAGTGGGACCTGGATGCCCATATTGGCTCCTACATATTCTATGAAGATCTTTATCGGTCAGATCGCATAACGACATACATTGTTCCCTTTGTCATCGGTATGTTACTTGCCCGAGATTCGATCGTCGGTATCCAATACCTAGTTCAATCTCGTTACCGGCAAGTCTCTTTACTCGTTCCGTAATACATCATCTCACAACTAACATATTAGTTGCAGTGCTTGCAAGGCTTATGTGATGTGCATTACCGAGAGGGCCCAGAGATACCTCTCCGACAATCGGAGTGACAAATCCTAATCTCGAAATACGCCAACCCAACATCTACCTTTGGAGACACCTGTAATGCTCCTTTATAATCACCCAGTTACGTTGTGACGTTTGGTAGCACCCAAAGTGTTCCTCCGGCAAACGGGAGTTGCATAATCTCATAGTCATAGGAACATGTATAAGTCATGAAGAAAGCAATAGCAACATACTAAACGATCAGGTGCTAAGCTAATGGAATGGGTCATGTCAATCAGATCATTCAACTAATGATGTGACCTCGTTAATCAAATAACAACTCTTTGTCCATGGTTAGGAAACATAACCATCTTTGATTAACGAGCTAGTCAAGTAGAGGCATACTAGTGACACTTTGTTTGTCTATGTATTCACACATGTATCATGTTTCCGGTTAATACAATTCTAGCATGAATAATAAACATTTATCATGATTATAAGGAAATAAATAATAACTTTATTATTGCCTCTAGGGCATATTTCCTTCAGTCTCCCACTTGCACTAGAGTCAATAATCTAGATTACACTGTAATGATTCTAACACCCATGGAGCTTTGGTGCTGATCATGTTTTGCTCGTGGAAGAGGCTTAGTCAACGGGTCTGCAACATTCAGATCCGTATGTATCTTGCAAATCTCTATGTCTCCCACCTGGACTAGATCCCGGATGGAGTTGAAGCGTCTCTTGATGTGTTTGGTCCTTTTGTGAAATCTGGATTCCTTTGCCAAGGCAATTGCACCAGTAGTGTCACAAAAGATTTTCATTGGACCCGATGCATTAGGTATGACACCTAGATCGGATATGAACTCCTTCATCCAGACTCCTTGATTCGCTGCTTCCGAAGCAGCTATGTACTCCGCTTCACATGTAGATCCCGCTACGACGCTTTGTTTAGAACTGCACCAACTGACAGCTCCACCGTTTAATGTAAACACGTATCCGGTCTGCGATTTAGAATCGTCCGGATCAGTGTCAAAGCTTGCATCAACGTAACCTTTTACGGTGAGCTCTTTGTCACCTCCATATACGAGAAACATATCCTTAGTCCTTTTCAGGTATTTCAGGATGTTCTTGACCGCTGTCCAGTGATCCACTCCTGGATTACTTCGGTACCTCCCTGCTAAACTTATAGCAAGGCACACATCAGGTCTGGTACACAGCATTGCATACATGATAGAGCCTATGGCTGATGCATAGGGAACATCTTTCATATTCTCTCTATCTTCTGCAGTGGTCGGGCATTGAGTCTTACTCAACTTCACACCTTGTAATACAGGCAAGAATCCTTTCTTTGCTTGATCCATTTTGAACTTCTTCAAAATCTTGTCAAGGTATGTGCTTTGTGAAAGTCCAATTAAGCGTCTTGATCTATCTCTATAGATCTTAATGCCTAATATGTAAGCAGCTTCACCGAGGTCCTTCATTGAAAAACTTTTATTCAAGTATCCCTTTATGCTATCCAGAAATTCTATATCATTTCCAATCAGCAATATGTCATCCACATATAATATCAGAAATGCTACAGAGCTCCCACTCACTTTCTTGTAAATACAGGCTTCTCCGAAAGTCTGTATAAAACCAAATGCTTTGATCACACTATCAAAACGTTTATTCCAACTCCGAGAGGCTTGCACCAGTCCATAAATGGATCGCTGAAGCTTGCACACTTTGTTAGCTCCCTTTGGATCGAGAAAACCTTCCGGTTGCATCATATACAACTCTTCTTCCAGAAATCCATTCAGGAATGCAGTTTTGACATCCATCTGCCAAATTTCATAATCATAAAATGCGGCAATTGCTAACATGATTCAGACGGACTTAAGCATCGCTACGGGTGAGAAGGTCTCATCGTAGTCAATCCCTTGAACTTGCCGAAAACCTTTTGCAACAAGTCGAGCTTTATAGACAGTAACATTACCATCAGCGTCAGTCTTCTTCTTCAAGATCCATTTATTCTCAATTGCTTGCCGATCATCGGGAAAGTCAACCAAAGTCCATACTTTGTTCTCATACATGGATCCCATCTCAGATTTCATGGCTTCAAGCCACTTTGCGGAATCTGGGCTCACCATCGCTTCTTCATAGTTCGTAGGTTCATCATGATCTAGTATCATGACTTCCAAAATAGGATTACCGTACCACTCTGGTGCGGATCTTACTCTGGTTGATCTACGAGGTTCAGCAGTATCTTGATCTGAAGTTTCATGATCATTATCATTGGCTTCCTCACTAACTGGTATAGGAGTCACTGAAACAGTTTTCTGTGATGAACTACTTTCCATTAAGGGAGCAGGTACAGTTACCTCGTCAAGTTCTACTTTCCTCCCACTCACTTCTTTCGAGAGAAACTCCTTCTCTAGAAAGGATCCATTCTTAGCAACGAATGTCTTGCCTTCGGATCTGTGATAGAAGGTGTACCCAATAATTTCCTTTGGGTATCCTATGAAGACACATTTCTCCGATTTGGGTTCGAGCTTATCAGGTTGAAGCTTTTTCACATAAGCATCGCAGCCCCAAACTTTAAGAAACGACAGCTTTGGTTTCTTGCCAAACCACAGTTCATAAGGCGTCGTCTCAACGGATTTTGATCGTGCCCTATTTAACGTGAATGCAGCCGTCTCTAAAGCATATCCCCAAAATGATAGCGGTAAATCAGTAAGAGACATCATAGATCGCACCATATCTAGTAAAGTACGATTACGACGTTCGGACACACCATTACGCTGTGGTGTTCCGGGTGGCGTGAGTTGCAAAACTATTCCACAGTTTTTCAAATGTACACCAAACTCGTAACTCAAATATTCTCCTCCATGATCAGATCGTAGAAACTTTATTTTCTTGTTACGATGATTTTCAACTTCACTCTGAAATTCTTTGAACTTTTCAAATGTTTCAGACTTATGTTTCATTAAGTAGATATACCCATATCTGCTTAAATCATCTGTGAAGGTGAGAAAATAACGATATCCGCCACGAGCCTCAATATTCATCGGGCCACATACATCGGTATGTATGATTTCCAACAAATCTGTTGCTCTCTCCATAGTACCGGAGAACGGTGTTTTAGTCATCTTGCCCATGAGGCACGGTTCGCAAGTACCAAGTGATTCATAATCAAGTGGTTCCAAAAGTCCATCAGTATGGAGTTTCTTCATGCGCTTTATACCGATATGACCTAAACGACAGTGCCACAAATAAGTTTTACTTTCATTATCAACTCTGCATCTTTTGGCTTCAACATTATGAATATGTGTATCACTACTATCGAGATTCAATAAGAATAGACCACTCTTCAAGGGTGCATGACCATAAAAGATATTACTCATATAAATAGAACAACCATTATTCTCTGATTTAAATGAATAACCGTCTCGCATCAAACAAGATCCAGATATAATGTTCATGCTTAACGCTGGCACCAAATAACAATTATTTAGGTCTAATATTAATCCCGAAGGTAGATGTAGAGGTAGCGTGCCGACCGCGATCACATCAACTTTGGAACCATTTCCCACGCGCATCGTCACCTCGTCCTTTGCCAGTGCCCGCTTATTCCGTAGTCCCTGTTTCGAGTTGCAAATATTAGCAACAGAACCAGTATCAAATACCCAGGTGCTACTGCGAGCTCTAGTAAGGTACACATCAACAACATGTATATCACATATACCTTTGTTCACCTTGCCATCCTTCTTATCCGCCAAATACTTGGGGCAGTTCCGCTTCCAGTGACCAGTCTGCTTGCAGTAGAAGCACTCAGTTTCAGGCTTAGGTCCAGACTTGGGTTTCTTCTCTTGAGCAGCAACTTGTTTGCCGTTCTTCTTGAAGTTCCCCTTCTTCTTCCCTTTGCCCTTTTTCTTGAAACTAGTGGTCTTGTTAACCATCAACACTTGATGCTCCTTCTTGATTTCTACCTCCGCAGCTTTCAGCATTGCGAAGAGCTCGGGAATAGTCTTGTTCATCCCTTGCATATTATAGTTCATCACGAAGCTCTTGTAGCTTGGTGGCAGTGATTGGAGAATTCTGTCAATGACGCAATCATCCGGAAGATTAACTCCCAATTGACTCAAGTGATTGTTATACCCAGACATTTTGAGTATATGCTCACTAACAGAACTGTTCTCCTCCATCTTGTAGCTATAGAACTTATTGGAGACTTCATATCTCTCAATTCGGGCATTTCCTTGAAATATTAACTTCAACTCCTGGAACATCTCATATGCTCCATGACGTTCAAAACGTCGTTGAAGTCCCGATTCTAAGCCGTAAAGCATGGCACACTGAACTATCGAGTAGTCATCAGCTTTGCTCTGCCAGACGTTCATAACATCTGGTGTTGCTCCAGCAGCAGGCCTGGCACCCAGCGGTGCTTCCAGGACGTAATTCTTCTGTGCAGCAATGAGGATAATCCTCAAGTTACGGACCCAGTCCGTGTAATTGCTACCATCATCTTTCAACTTTGCTTTCTCAAGGAACGCATTAAAATTCAACGGAACAACAGCACGAGCCATCTATCTACAATCAACATAAACAAGCAAGATACTATCAGGTACTAAGTTCATGATAAATTTAAGTTCAATTAATCATATTACTTAAGAACTCCCACTTAGATAGACATCTCTCTAATCCTCTAAGTGATTACGTGATCCAAATCAACTAAACCATGTCCGATCATCACGTGAGATGGAGTAGTTTTCAATGGTGAACATCGTTATGTTGATCATATCTACTATATGATTCACGCTCGACCTTTCGGTCTCCGTGTTCCGAGGCCATATCTGCATATGCTAGGCTCGTCAAGTTTAACCTGAGTATTCTGCGTGTGCAAATCTGGCTTGCACCCGGTTTAGATGGACGTAGAGCTTATCACACCCGATCATCACGTGGTGTCTGGGCACGACGAACTTTGGCAACGGTGCATACTCAGGGAGAACACTTCTTGATAATTTAGTGAGAGATCATCTTATAATGCTACCGTCAATCAAAGCAAGATAAGATGCATAAAAGGATAAACATCACATGCAATCAATATAAGTGATATGATATGGCCATCATCATCTTGTGCTTGTGATCTCCATCTCCGAAGCACCGTCATGATCACCATCGTCACCGGCGTGACACCTTGATCTCCATCGTAGCATCGTTGTCGTCTCGCCAATCTTATGCTTCTACGACTATCACTACCGTTTAGTAATAAAGTAAAGCATTACATCGCGATTGCATTGCATACAATAAAGCGACAACCATATGGCTCCTGCCAGTTGCCGATAACTCGGTTACAAAACATGATCATCTCATACAATAAAATTCAGCATCATGCCTTGACCATATCACATCACAACATGCCCTGCAAAAGCAAGTTAGACGTCCTCTACTTTGTTGTTGCATGTTTTACGTGGCTGCTACGGGCTTAAGTAAGAACCAATCTCACCTACGCATCAAAACCACAATGATAGTTTGTCAAATAGACTCCGTTTTAACCTTCTCAAGGACCGGGCGTAGCCATACTCGGTTCAACTAAAGTTGGAGAGACAGTCGCCCGCAAGCCATCTATGTGCAAAGCACGTCGAGGGAACCGGTCTCGCGTAAGCGTACGCGTAAGGTTGGTCCGGGTCGTCTCGTCCAACAATACCGCCGAACCAAAATATGACATGCTGGTAGGCAGTATGACTTGTATCGTCCACAACTCACTTGTGTTCTACTCGTGCATATAACATCAACATAAGTAACCTAGGCTCGGATACCACTGTTGGGTTTCGTAGTAATTTCAAAAAAATTCCTACGCACACGCAAGATCATGTGATGCATAGCAACGAGGGGAGAGTGTTGTCTGCGTACCCAACGCAGACCGACTGCGGAAGCGATGACACGACGTAGAGGAAGTAGTCGTACGTCTTCACGATCCAACCGATCAAGCACCGAAACTACGGCACCTCCGAGTTCGAGCACACGTTCAGCTCGATGACGATCCCCGGACTCCGATCCAGCAAAGTGTCGGGGAAGAGTTCCGTCAGCACTACGGCGTGGTGACGATCTTGATGAACAACAGCAGCAGGGCTTCGCCTAAACTCCGCTACAGTATTATCGAGGTATATGGTGGCAGGGGGCACCGCACACGGCTAAGGAATAGATCACGTGGATCAACTTGTGTGTTATGGGGTGCCCCTGCCTCAGTATATAAAGGAGCCAAGGGGGGGAGGAGGCGCCGGCCAGGAGAGGTGGCGTAGGAGGAGTCCTACTCCTACCGGGAGTAGGACTCCCCTCCAATCCTATTCCAATTAGGATTCCCGGAGGGGGAAAAGAGGAGGAGGGGGCCGGCCACCTCTCCTAGTCCTAATAGGACTAGGGGAGGGGGGAGGCGCGCAGCCCATCCAGGGCAGCCCCTTCTCTTTTCCACTAAGGCCCACTATGGCCCATATAGCTCCCGGGGGGTTCCGGTAACCCTCCCGGTAACCCGGTAAAATCACGATTTCACCCGGAACACTTCCGATGTCCAAACATAGGCTTCCAATATATCAATCTTTACGTCTCGACCATTTCGAGACTCCTCGTCATGTCCGTGATCACATCCGGGACTCCGAACAACCTTCGGTACATCAAAATGCATAAACTCGTAATGTAACTGTCATCGTAACCTTAAGCGTGCGGACCCTACGGGTTCGAGAACAATGCAGACATGACCGAGACACGTTTCCGGTCAATAACCAATAGCGGGACCTGGATGCCCATATTGGCTCCTACATATTCTACGAAGATCTTTATCGGTCAGACCGCATAACGACATACGTTGTTCCCTTTGTCATCGGTATGTTACTTGCCCGAGATTCGATCGTCGGTATCCAATACCTAGTTCAATCTCGTTACCGGCAAGTCTCTTTACTCGTTCCGTAATACATCATCTCACAACTAACATATTAGTTGCAGTGCTTGCAAGGCTTATGTGATGTGCATTACCGAGAGGGCCCAGAGATACCTCTCCGACAATCGGAGTGACAAATCCTAATCTCGAAATACGCCAACCCAACATCTACCTTTGGAGACACCTGTAATGCTCCTTTATAATCACCCAGTTACGTTGTGACGTTTGGTAGCACCCAAAGTGTTCCTCCGGCAAACGGGAGTTGCATAATCTCATAGTCATAGGAACATGTATAAGTTATGAAGAAAGCAATAGCAACATACTAAACGATTAGGTGCTAAGCTAATGGAATGGGTCATGTCAATAAGATCATTCAACTAATGATGTGCCCTCGTTAATCAAATAACAACTCTTTGTCCATGGTTAGGAAACATAACCATCTTTGATTAACGAGCTAGTCAAGTAGAGGCATACTAGTGACACTTTGTTTGTCTATGTATTCACACATGTATCATGTTTCCGGTTAATACAATTCTAGCATGAATAATAAACATTTATCCTGATTATAAGGAAATAAATAATAACTTTATTATTGCCTCTAGGGCATATTTCCTTCAGTCAAGTAGAGGCATACTAGTGACACTCTGTTTCTCTATATATTCACACATGTATTATGTTTCCGGTTAATACAATTCTAGCATGAATAATAAACATTTATCATGATATGAGGAAATAAATAATAACTTTATTATTGCCTCTAGGGCATATTTCCTTCAGTCTCCCACTTGCACTAGAGTCAATAATCTAGATTACACAGTAATGATTCTAACACCCATGGAGTCTTGGTGTTGATCATGTTTTGCTCGTGGAGGAGGCTTAGTCAACGGGTCTGCAACATTCAGATCCGTATGTATCTTGCAAATCTCTATGTCTCCCACCTGGACTAGATCCCAGATGGAATTGAAGCGTCTCTTGATGTGCTTGGTTCTCTTGTGAAATCTGGATTCCTTCGCTAAGGCAATCGCTCCAGTATTGTCACAAAAGATTTTCATTGGACCCGATGCACTAGGTATGACACCTAGATCGGATATGAACTCCTTCATCCAGACTCCTTCATTGGCTGCTTTTGAAGCAGCTATGTATTCCGCTTCACACGTAGATCCCGCCACGACGCTTTGCTTTGAACTGCACCAACTGACAGCTCCACCGTTTAATGTAAACACGTATCCGGTTTGTGATTTAGAATCATCCGGATCAGTGTCAAAGCTTGCATCAACGTAACCATTTACGATGAGCTCTTTGTCACCTCCATATATGAGAAACATATCCTTAGTCCTTTTCAGGTATTTCAGGATGTTCTTGACCGCTGTCCAGTGATCCACTCTTGGATTACTTTGGTACCTCCCTGCTAGACTTATAGCAAGGCACACATCAGGTCTGGTACACAGCATTGCATACATGATAGAGCCTATGGCTGAAGCATAGGGAACACTTTTCATTTTTTCTCTATCTTCTGCAGTGGTCGGGCTTTGAGTCTTACTCAACTTCACACCTTGCAATACAGGCAAGAACCCTTTCTTTGCTTGATCCATTTTGAACTTCTTCAAAACTTTGTCAAGGTATGTGCTTTGTGAAAGTCCAATTAAACGTCTTGATCTATCTCTATAGATCTTAATGCCCAATATGTAAGCAGCTTCACTGAGGTCTTTCATTGAAAAACTTTTATTCAAGTATCCCTTTATGCTATCCAAAAATTCTATATCATTTCCAATCAATAATATGTCATCCACATATAATATTAGAAATGCTACAGAGCTCCCACTCACTTTCTTGTAAATACAGGCTTCTCCAAAAGTCTGTATAAAACCAAATGCTTTGATCACACTATCAAAACGTTTATTCCAACTCCGAGAGGCTTGCACCAGTTCATAAATGGATCGCTGGAGCTTGCACACTTTGTTAGCTCCTTTTGGATCGATAAAACCTTCCGGTTGCATCATATACAACTCTTCTTCCAGAAATCCATTCAGGAATGCAGTTTTTACATCCATTTGCCAAATTTCATAATCATAAAATGCGGCAATTGCTAACATGATTCGGACAGACTTAAGCATCGCTACGGGTGAGAAAGTCTCATCGTAGTCAACCCCTTGAACTTGTCGAAAACCTTTTGCAACAAGTCGAGCTTTGTAGACAGTAACATTACCGTCAGTGTCAGTCTTTTTCTTGAAGATCCATTTATTCTCAATTGCTTGCCGACCATCGGGCAAGTCAACCAAAGTCCATACTTTGTTCTCATACATGGATCCCATCTCCGATTTCATGGCTTCAAGCCATTTTGCGGAATCTGGGCTCACCATCGCTTCTTCATAGTTCGTAGGTTCATCATGATCTAGTAGCATGACTTCCAGAATAGGATTACCGTACCACTCTGGTGCGGATCTTACTCTGTTCGACCTACGAGGTTCTGTAGTAACTTGATCTGAAGTTCTATGATCATCATCATCAACTTCCTCACTAGTTGGTTTTGACGTCACAGAAACCGGTTCCTGTGATGTATTATTTTCCAACAAGGGAGTAGGTACAATTACCTCATCAAGTTCTACTTTCCTCCCACTCACTTCTTTCGAGAGAAACTCCTTCTCTAGAAAGGATCCATTCTTAGCAGCAAATGTCTTGCCTTCGGATCTGTGATAGAAGGTGTACCCAACAGTCTCCTTTGGGTATCCTATGAAGACACATTTCTCCGATTTGGGTTCGAGCTTATCAGGTTGAAGCTTTTTCACATAAGCATCGCAGCCCCAAACTTTAAGAAACGACAATTTTGGTTTCTTGCCAAACCATAGTTCATAAGGTGTCGTCTCAACGGATTTCGATGGTGCCCTATTTAACGTGAATGT
Organism: Triticum timopheevii; assembly: GCA_963921465.1. NCBI lineage: Eukaryota > Viridiplantae > Streptophyta > Magnoliopsida > Poales > Poaceae > Triticum > Triticum timopheevii. Next base: position 579,927,876 of record OY997272.1, read on the forward strand.
GGCCGTCTCTAAAGCATAACCCCAAAACGATAGCGGTAAATCTGTAAGAGACATCATAGATCGCACCATATCAAGTAAAGTACGATTACGACGTTCGGACACACCATTTCGCTGTGGTGTTCCGGGTGGCGTGAGTTGCGAAACTATTCCACATTGTTTTAAGTGTAGACCAAACTCATAACTCAAATATTCTCCTCCACGATCAGATCGTAGAAACTTTATTTTCTTGTTACGATGATTTTCAACTTCACTCTGAAATTCTTTGAACTTTTCAAATGTTTCAGACTTATGCTTCATTAAGTAGATATACCCATATCTACTTAAATCATCTATGAAGGTGAGAAAATAACGATATCCGCCACGAGCCTCAAGATTCATCGGACCACATACATCTGTATGTATGATTTCCAACAAATCTGTTGCTCTCTCCATAGTACCGGAGAACGGCGTTTTGGTCATCTTGCCCATGAGGCACGGTTCGCAAGTACCAAGTGATTCATAATCAAGAGGTTCCAAAAGTCCATCAGTATGGAGTTTCTTCATGCGCTTTACACCGATATGACCTAAACGGCAGTGCCACAAATAAGTTGCACTATCATTATCAACTCTGCATCTTTTGGTTTCAACACTATGAATATGTGTATCACTACTATCGAGATTCATCAAAAATAGACCACTCTTCAAGGGTGCATGACCATAAAAGATATTACTCATATAAATAGAACAACCATTATTCTCTGATTTAAATGAATAACCGTCTCGCATCAAACAAGATCCAGATATAATGTTCATGCTCAACGCTGGCACCAAATAACAATTATTTAGGTCTAATACTAATCCCGAAGGTAGATGTAGAGGTAGCGTGCCGACCGCGATCACATCGACTTTGGAACCGTTTCCCACGTGCATCGTCACCTCGTCCTTTGCCATTGTTCGCTTAATCCGTAGTCCCTGTTTCGAGTTACAAATATTAGCAACAGAACCAGTATCAAATACCCAGGTGCTACTGCGAGCTCTAGTAAGGTACACATCAATAACATGTATATCACATATACCTTTGTTCACCTTGCCATCCTTCTTATCTGCCAAATACTTGGGGCAGTTCCGCTTCCAGTGACCAGTCTGCTTGCAGTAGAAGCACTCAGTTTCAGGCTTAGGTCCAGACTTGGGTTTCTTCTCTTGAGCAGCAACTTGTTTGCTGTTCTTATTGAAGTTCCGCTTCTTCTTCCCTTTGCCCTTTTTCTTGAAACTAGTGGTCTTGTTAACCATCAACACTTGATGCTCCTTCTTGATTTCTACCTCCGCAGCCTTTAGCATTGCGAAGAGCTCGGGAATCGTCTTATCCATCCCTTGCATATTATAGTTCATCACGAAGCTCTTGTAGCTTGGTGGAAGTGATTGGAGAATTCTGTCAATGACGCTATCATCCGGAAGAGTAACTCCCAGTTGAATCAAGTGATTACAATACCCAGACATCTTGAGTATGTGCTCACTGACAGAACTATTCTCCTCCATCTTGCAGCTATAGAACTTATTGGAGACTTCATATCTCTCAATCCGGGCATTCTTCTGGAATATTAACTTCAACTCCTGGAACATCTCATATGCTCCATGACGTTCAAAACATCGTTGAAGTCCCGGTTCTAAGCCGTAAAGCATGGCACATTGAACTATCGAGTAGTCATCAGCTTTGCTCTGCCAGACGTTCTTAACGTCGTCAGTTGCATCAGCAGCAGGCCTGGCACCCAGCGGTGCTTCCAGGACGTAATTTTTCTGTGCAGGAATGAGGATAATCCTCAAGTTACGGACCCAGTCCGCGTAGTTGCTACCATCATCTTTCAACTTAGCTTTCTCAAGGAACGCATTAAAATTCAACGGAACAACAGCACGGGCCATCTATCTACAAACAACATAGACAAGCAAGATACTATCATGTACTAAGTTCATGATAAATTTTAGTTCAATTAATCATATTACTTAAGAACTCCCACTTAGACAGACATCTCTCTAGTCATCTAAGTGATCACGTGATCCAAATCAACTAAACCATAACCGATCATCACGTGAGATGAAGTAGTTTTCAATGGTGAACATCTTATGTTGATCATATCTACTATATGATTCACGCTCGACCTTTCGGTCTCCGTGTTCCGAGGCCATATCTGCATATGCTAGGCTCGTCAAGTTTAACCTGAGTATTCTGCGTGTGCAAAACTGGCTTGCACCCGTTGTAGATGGACGTAGAGCTTATCACACCCGATCATCACGTGGTGTCTGGGCACGACGAACTTTGGCAACGGTGCATACTCAGGGAGAACACTTCTTGATAATTTTTTTAAGTGAGAGATCATCTTAAAATGCTACCGTCAATCAAAGCAAGATAAGATGCATAAAAGATAAACATCACATGCAATCAATATAAGTGATATGATATGGCCATCATCATCTTGTGCTTGTGATCTCCATCTCCGAAGCACCATCATGATCACCATCGTCACCGGCGCGACACCTGGATCTCCATCGTAGCATCGTTGTCGTTTACGCCATCTATTGCTTCTACGACTATCGCTACCGTTTAGTGATAAAGTAAAGCAATTAAAGGGCGTTTGCATTTCATACAATAAAGCGACAACCATATGGCTCCTGCCAGTTGCCGATAACTTCGGTTACAAAACATGATCATCTCATACAATAAAATATAGCATCATGTCTTGGCCATATCACATCACAACATGCCCTGCAAAAACAAGTTAGACGTCCTCTACTTTGTTGTTGCAAGTTTTACGTGGCTGCTACGGGCTTAAGCAAGAAACAATCTCACCTACGCATCAAAACCACAACGATAGTTTGTCAAGTTGATGCTGTTTTAACCTTCGCAAGGACCGGGCGTAGCCACACTCGGTTCAACTAAAGTTGGAGAAACTGACACCCGCTAGTCACCTGTGTGCAAAGCACGGCGGTAAAACCAGTCTCGCGTAAGCGTACACGTAATGTCGGTCCGGGCCGCTTCATCCAACAATACCGCCGAACCAAAGTATGACATGCTGGTAAGCAGTATGACTTATATCGCCCACAACTCACTTGTGTTCTACTCGTGCATATAACATCAAACCATAAAAACCTAGGCTCGGATGCCACTGTTGGGGAACGCAGTAATTTCAAAATTTTTCCTACGCACACACAAGATCATGGTGATGTATAGCAACGAGAAGGGGAGTGTATCTTCATACCCTTGAAGATCGCTAAGCGGAAGCGTTTATCAACGCGGTTGATGTAGTCGTACGTCTTCACGATCCAACCGATCCAAGCACCGAACGCACGGCACCTCCGAGTTCTACACACGTTCAGCTCGATGATGTCCTCGCCTTCTCGATCCAGCAAGACAGGCGAAGTAGTAGATGAGTTCCGGCAGCACGACGGCGTGGTGACGGTGTTGGTGAAGAACAATCTCCGCAGGGCTTCGCCTAAGCACAACGGAAACTATGACGGAGGATAAACTAGAGGGGACGGGGTTGCCGGCACACGGCTTGGTGTTTCTTGATGTGTCTTTGGTGCTAGCCCTACCCCTCTATTTATATGTTGAGCCTTGGGGTCGAAACTTGGAGTAAAAGCCTCCACAAAGTCGGTTTCACCCGAAAGGCAAGAGTCCTTCTCGGACTCCAGGGCCAGACGCCAGGGTTCCCGGCGTCTGGACCCAGACGCCAGGGACCCTGGCGTCTGGCCCCTGGACTCCGCAAAACTTCCTTTTGCACTTTCCAAAAACCTTGTGGGCTTTCCCCTTTGGCCCAAATAACGTGTTCTCGTACCCAAACATTTCGGGAAACATCCGGAACCCCTTCCGGTGAATTTCAGAACCCTTCCAGAGATCAAACACTATTATCCCATATATCAAACTTTATCTCCGGACCATTCCGGAGTTCCTCGTCATGTCCATGATCTCATCCGGGACTCCGAACAACATTCGGTTACCAACATGCATAACTCATATAATACTATATCGTCAACAAAACGTTAAGCGTGCGGACCCTACGGGTTCGAGAACTATGTAGACATGACCTAAAACCATTCTCGGTCAATAACCAATAGCGGGACCTGGTTGCCCATATTGGTTCCTACATATTCTACGAAGATCTTTATCGGTCAAACCGCATAACAACATACTTTGTTCCCTTTGTCATCAGCATGTTACTTGCCCGAGATTCGATCTTCGGTATCCAATACCTAGTTCAATCTCGTTACCGGCAAGTCTCTTTACTCGTTCCGTAATACATCATCTCACAACTAACTCATTAGTTGAAATGCTTGCAAGGCTTAAGTGATGTGCATTACGGAGAGGGCCCAGAGATACCTCTCCGACATTCGGAGTGACAAATCCTAATCTCGAAATACGTCAACTCAACAAGTACCTTCGGAGACACCTGTAGAGCACCTTTATAATCACCCAGTTACGTTGTGACGTTTGGTAGCACACAAAGTGTTCCTCCGGTAAACGGGAGTTGCATAATCTCATAGTCATAGGAACATGTATAAGTCATGAAGGAAGCGATAGCAACATACTAAACGATCGGGTGCTAAGCTAACGGAATGGGTCATGTCAATCAGATCATTCAACTAATGATGTGACCTTGTTAATCAAATAACAACTCCTTGTTCATGGTTAGGAAACATAACCATCTTTGATTAACAAGCTAGTCAAGTAGAGGCATACTAGTGACACTCTGTTTGTTTATATATTCACACATGTATTATGTTTCCGGTTAATAAAATTCTAGCATGAATAATAAACATTTATCATGATATGAGGAAATAAATAATAACTTTATTATTGCCTCTAGGGCATATTTCCTTCAAATTTCTCCATAATATTTGTCACTTTTTGTTTACCCAATAAAATTTTCCCCTCAGTGGGTGACTTAGCCGCGAATCCGTTTCGCCTAAGTTTGTAAAAAAAATCCTTACCGAGTGGTGAGCCAGACTCCCACTCGGAGGCTTAGCTGCGAATCCGTTTCGTCTAAGTTTAAACAAAATCCTACCGAGTGGTAAGCCAGACTTCCACTCGTAGGCTTAGCTGCAGTCCAAGTACTCGCCTAAGTTATAAAAATCCTACCGAGTGGTAAGCCAGACTTCCACTCGGGGGCTTAGCTGCAGCCCAGCGCTCGCCTAAGTTATAAAAATCCTACCGAGTGGTAAGCCAGACTTCCACTCGGGGGCTTAGCTGCAGCCCAGCGCTCGCCTAAGTTATAAAAATCCTACCGAGTGGTAAGCCAGACTTCCACTCGGGGGCTTAGCTGCAGCCCAGTGCTCACCTAAGTTATAAAAATCCTACCGAATGGCGAGCCAGACTCCCACTCGGGGGGCTTAGCTGCAGTTTAAACACTCGCCTAAGCACAATGTGCGCTCGCAAGGAGGACGAGGTGCAGGTCGACTGCGACCCTCTCCTCTGAGCTACGCCACAAATACAACGTACGCTCGCAAGAAGGACGAGTCTGCGACCCTCTCCTCTGAGCTACGCCATAAGTACAATGTGCGCTCGCAAGGAGGACGAGGTGCAGGTCGACTGCGACCCTCTCCTCTGAGCTACGCCACAAATACAACGTACGCTCGCAAGAAGGACGAGGTGCAGGTCGACTGCGACCCTCTCCTCTGAGCTACGCCATAAGTACAATGTGCGCTCGCAAGGAGGACGAGGTGCAGTTCGACTGCGACCCTCTCCTCTGAGCTACGCCATGAGTACAACGTGCGGTCGTAAGGAGGACGAGGTGCAGGTCGACTGCGACCCTCTCCTCTGAGCTTCGTCACAAGTACAACGTGAAAATCCTACCGAGTGAAGAGCAAACCTCTCACTCGGGGGCTTAGCTGCAGCCCAGTGCTCGCCTAAGGTATAAAAATCCTACCGAGTGAAGAGCAAACCTCTTACTCGGGGGCTTAGCTGCAGCTCAGTGCTCGCCTAAGATATGAAAATCCTACCGAGTGAAGAGCAAACCTCTCACTCGGGGGCTTAGCTGCAGCCCAGTGCTCGCCTAAGATATGAAAATCCTACCGTGTGAAGAGCAAACCTCTCACTCGGGGGCTTAGCTGCAGCCCAGTGCTCGCCTAAGATATGAAAATCCTACCGAGTGAAGAGCAAACCTCTCACTCGGGGGCTTAGCTGCAGCCCAGTGCTCGCCTAAGATATAAAAATCCTACCGAGTGAAGAGCAAACCTCTCACTCGGAGGCTTAGCTGCAGCCCAGTGCTTGCCTAAGTTACAGAAATCCTGCCGAGTGAAGGGCAAACCCCTCACTCGGGGGCTTAGCTGCAGCCCAGCGCTCGCCTAAGGGAATTAAGGAACAAGTCGACTGCAGTGAGTGTCTTGCTTTGAACCTGCAAAAGACATTTCGAGCCAAGCGCAGTCATATTTTCAAACATCAAATCCAAGTTCAGATCGATACCTAAAGGAACCGAAAGTGCTCAGGCGCTAAGCCTATTAAGGTTTATCGGTTACAAATTCACTCAGCATACCGAGGCAAATTTAAAGTGTCGAGCCTAAAGAAGTTTTTTACCCCTCCTGTGGAGGGCTGGAAGGTGCAACAAACTCATCAAGATCAATTCTGTCTGCGATCCCAGTGGCAGCAGCAATGAAGGTTTCCATGAAGGATCTGAAGTCGTGTTTCTTGGTGTTGGCCACCCGGAGAGCCGCCAGCTTGTCTTCTCGCGCATCTTTGCAGTGGACTCGGGCTAGACACAGAACAACATCTGCACCGCACCGAGCCAAGGACTTTTTCCACTCCTGCACTCGACCAGGGACCGTGTTCAGGCGAGCCATCAGCGACTCGAGGTCGTTCTGGAGTGTCTCCCTGGGCCATAGCGTTGAGTCGATGCGAGAAGTGGCGACCTTCAGCCTCGCAAGATAGTCCATGACAGCTGCAACACGGGACTCCAGTCGGAAAACATTCATGGCAACTTCATCGTTCACCGGAGAATTGACGGGGTCAAGGTTTGGTTCCAGCCGGCTAGTCTCTTCTTCAAAGTTTTGACAAAATTCTACAAGGACAATCACCGAGTCAAGGCAATGGTCGAATGGAAAGATCACAACTGAAAATGATTGTCGAGTGTAAAGGGTTACCTTCAAGCATAAGGAACAACTTCTTGGCAAGACCACTCAGGAAGGCCTCCAGATCATTTTTCTTCCCAGTCAACTGGCTGACTTTGTCGGTCAGGGCAGCTTTGTCAGTTTTCAGTCGACTGACTTCCTTGTTGGCAATCCCAAGAGCAGCTTTCAGATTAGTATTTTCTTCTTCGAGCTTGGTGACTGAAGCTAACTTCTCGTCAGCAAGCTTGGTCTTCTCAGCTAGCTCAAGGTCTTTTTTCTTCTGGGCCTCCTTCACCTTGCCTGCAAGTTACAGCATGGTCAGATTTTGAAACAAATGAAGGGAAAAAGGAGTCGTCAAGGTCTCACCGAACATACCTTTGGTCTCCTCCTTCGCCTTCGTCAGATTCTCCTAAACCAGCTTCAGATCCAGTTCGAGCTGAATGTGCTTGTGCTCCAGCTCGGTATAACGAGCCGCAAGTCACAGGTTTTCTGCGAAGAACCAATCGACAAAATATCAAAGATAATTCACTTCCGAGTGGATAAGAGAAAATCATGCGTTTCTAAGACTACAGCCGAATACAAACATTCGACCGTAGTCTCGGGGACTACACCCAGTGGGTGCACTCAGCGTGCCCCCACTAGTTCTATTAAAGACAGAGTCGACCAGTCGACCCCCTAAAAAAACGCTCAAGACATATTCTTCAGACTCTAATCAACTGCAAGCAGTCGACCACAGTCTCGGGGACTACACCCAGTGGGTGCACTCAGCGTGCCCCCACCGGTTTGGGAAATCCATTCGCCATAGTCGAATGACGGAAAGACTGAACTTATAAAGCCTAAGGTCGACTGCCAGCAGTCGACCTTAGCCTTGGGGACTACACCCAGCGGGTGCACTCAGCGTGCCCCCGCTAACACGGAGTTCCAATCCACACACCCGCTGGGTGATCGCTATAGATTCCGGAAAGAAAAGCTTTTTGATAGCATATCCTAACAGAACAAGCGATCCGACTGACCTGTACATTGCTTTGAAGAGCAGAACTGGCGTCGTAAGCTGCCTGGCTCGCATCCCGGATGGCCTTCACCTGCTCCATCATGATCCCCGCCTGGCGTATCGCCTCCTTTGCGGCACTAGCTTGGTCCTCTGGGACGTGGTGCATCGTGAAGAGGGAAGGTTGTGCGGCACTCGACGAAGCAGGGAGAGCACTCGTCAGTGGAACTGCGAAGGACACGGTGTGTCGAGTGGTGTTCTCCTCCTCCGCGACTAGAGTCTCGGGCGCCGTTACATCCCGGGCCACCCTGCCGGCAGACGCTTTCCTGCTCCTTCTGTGCTTCAGCTGTTCCTCATCGTCATCATCATCAGGAAGAGTGATAACGACATTGGATGGAGCTACAGAAAAGAATCAGAATTAGAGATCATGAGTCAGTCGACTAAAAACGGAATTAAGAGTATAGTACCAGGGTTTGAGGTTGCTGCGTCCTCCATCTCATGGTCGTCAGCCTTGCCTGAGGTCTCAGAAGTAGCAGCACTGCAGTTCCCAAGAATCAGTCGGCTAACTTAAATGTCAACCAGAGATAAAGCTTACACAAAACAAGAAGACTTAAGCAGCAGGTTTACCCTGATATGGTGGGGATGGACACCTTCATCTTTGGTAGGAGCTTGGTCGGCTTTGACGGGGCCACCTTGGATTGCTTCGGCGCCTTTTCAGTCGGCGCCGGAGAAGTGGTCCGAGGGCGTTTGGTCGACTGCGCGACAGTCGCAACCCCCTTGCCACGTTCAGTCGCAGGGTCATGGGCAAGTTTCGACCGCCTTTCCGAGCGCGGTGGAGCAACCTCCTCCTCCTCCTCTTCTTCATCCTCCTCATCGTCGTCATCATCATCGTCATCCTCAGCGGCATCCGAGTCCCACTCCTCCTGGCTCTCGCCCCCGCTCGCTTCTCCCTCTTCAATCGGAGCCTGTGCTCCATTGGGCATCGGGTACAGCTCGGTGAGGGCCTGATAGACATCAAGACAAAAATCAATCGACCGATTTGCGGAGAAAACAGAATTAAATATGACAAGAATACAATGGGAGGTAGAGCGGACATACTTTGTCTGGAACGCTGTGATGGTCGAGTGGAGGAATCCTTCTGGGTCCACGGGGGTTATCCTTGTTCCCGGTGACCGCGGCCACCCACCTTTCCACCGTGGCATCGTCGACTGCTTTTGGGTGGACCCGAGTCTCATCTTCAGTCCCGCAGTACAATCACATGCAATAGCTCCGGAACTGAAGAGGCTGGATATGCCGCCTAAGGAAAACTTCCAAGAGATCCATACCAGTTACTCCATCTCGAACAAGCTGAACTACATGCTCCATCAGCATCTTCACGTCGGCTTTCTCCTCCGGAATCACCTTCAGTGAAGAAGGTTTGTTCACTCGGTCCATGGTAAACTGAGGGAGTCCACTCGACTGCCCCGGCGTCGACTCATTCTGGCAGTAGAACCAGGTCGACTGCCAGCCTCTGACAGACTCGGGAAACGACATGGCTGGGAAGGTGCTCTTATTCCTCATCTGGATCCCCAGACCACCACACATCTGGACAACTTGGGTATTTTCATCGCCTGGGCTCACCTTCTTCACGGTCTGAGAGCGACACGTGAATATGTGCTTGAACAAGCCCCAGTGCGGTCGACAGCCCAGAAAATTCTCACACATGGACACAAATGCGGCAAGATAGGCGATAGAGTTTGGGCTGAAGTGGTGGAGTTGGGCTCCAAAGAAGTTCAAAAAACCACGGAAGAAAACACTCGGTGGCAAAGAAAATCCGCAGTCGACGTGGGTAGCCAGAAGCACGCACTCACCCTCCGCCGACTGGGGCTGCCATTCTTTCCCCGGAAGTCTCGCAGCTCCGTGGGGGATCAGACCGTCGTTGGCCATGTCGAGGAGATCCTTCTCCGTGATGGTCGACCGGATCCAGTCTCCCTGGACCCAGCCGTTCGGCAGACGGGATCTGGACGAAGACCCGCCGCGGCTGGTGGATCTCCTCTTCGTCTTCTCCGTCGCCGACGCCTTCTTCGCGCGTTCCAGCGCCGCCGTATTCTCCTTCACCATGGCTGCCGGCGAGACGCGCGAGGAGAAGTTGTGCGGAGGCGAGAGCGGGCGCGTTGGGCGGAGACGAGGAGAGCAGAGAGGGAATGCTGAGGCACTGTTCAAAAACCCTCACCGGGCGCATTTATAAGATCCCTTCCGAGTGGATGACAGGTTGGCCCGGTCGATCTAATCATATCCCGAAACAGTTGCGCGGACGCGATACGTGGAGAAAAAAGTGGCGCAAGGATCGAGGCGTCTATGCCCTATCCCATCCGAGCGCCGCGGTCCGCCCCGCTTCGCGCGCTTCCCCAAATTTCATATCCCGCAGAATCCGCGAACGGCAGATCGGTCTGTCAGACGCGGGATTTCCTACGATCCGTCGCTCGGAAATCGGCAAAGTCCAAAAGATCACTCGATGAAAGAAAAGAATGGATCGAGTCGACTGAAGAAAAGTTGCTCACTATCAACAAAGAGATTCTTGGTTCAAAACAACGCATGACCAGTATGCAAAGGCCAATCGGAAACAACATCAACTCCTTCCTCACTCAAGCCTCAATCCATTCGGGGGCTAATGATGGAGTCATGTACCTAGGGTAGGGTCATAGACCTGATCTAAGTACCCTGCCCAAGGACACCCTTAGAAGAGATCACCTTCCAGTCGACCTACGAGGAACCCAATCGACTGACTTGAAGGACTCGACCATGAAGACTCACTCGACCACCAGAAGGTCAAGAAGCACTCTGCACTGCAACGGTCTGTAATTAAGTAGACTTTATGATAGTTAAGACACTTTATGTGGGGCGTTACCAGTAACGCCCCGGACTTAAATGTACCTTAAACCCTTCATTACGTGGGTTTCCTGGGGTCCTGGCGCACTCTATATAAGCCACCCCCCTCCACAGGCAGAAGGGTTCGCACCCCTGTAACTCATATACGCATAATCCACTCGACCGCCTCCGGGCTCCAAGACGTAGGGATTTTACTTCCTCCGAGAAGGGCCTGAACTCGTACATCTCTTGTGTTTACAACCTCTCCATAGCTAGGACCTTGCCTCTCCATACCTACCCCCCACTCTACTGTCAGACTTAGAACCACGACACCCTGCACCCATATATACCTATGTATCGTAAAACTTCCATAACAGAAGATAGATCAGGAGTTCCGCCGCCGCAAGCCTCTATAGCTACCAAAAACCTCTCGAGAGCCCGTTCCGGCGCCCTGCTGGAAGGGGATCCCAACACCGGTGGCCATCTTCATCATCCCTGCGCTATCCATGACGAGGAGGGAGTAGTTTACCCTCGGGGCTGAGGGTATGTACCAGTAGCTATGTGTTTGATCTCTCTCTCTCTCGTGTTCCCTCTATGGCACGATCTTGATGTATCCCGAGCTTTGCTATTGTAGTTGGATCTTATGATGTTTCTCCCCTCTACACTCTTGTGATGAATTGAGTTTTCCCTTTGAAGTTATCTTATCGGATTGAGTCTTTTATGAGAACACTTGATGTATGTCTTGTCGTGATTATCTGTGGTGACAATGGGATATCATGTGCCAGTTGATGTATGTTTTGGTGATCAACTTGCGGGTTTCGTGACATTGGGAACCTATGCATAGGGGTTGGCACACGTTCTTGACTCTCCGATAGAAACTTTGGGGCACTCTTTGAAGTACTTTGTGTTGGTTGGATGAATCTGAGATTGTGTGATGCATATCGTATAATCATGCCCATAGATATTTGAGGTGACAATGGAATATCTATGTCACGCCCAAGATGCGTCCTTATCCTAAAGGAACTCGAAGGTCCCACCAAGGATAGAAGCGCACGCTTTTGCAAGGTGGATATCATTACATCAACATTACATAATAGATGGGGATACATACAAGAGGCAAACAATGCCACACGAATACATCAATACATCATACATAAGATCAACATCCGACTACGGATGAAACACAAACAGAGACTCAAATGACATCCACCCTGCTAGCCCAGGCTGCCGACCTAGAACCTATCCCCTGATTGAAGAAGAAGCAGAAGAAGAACTCCAAACAAGCAAACATCGCTCTCGTGTCAAGATCATCGCAAAACCTGTACCTGCAACTGTTGTTGTAGTAATCTGTGAGCCACGAGGACTCAGCAATCCCATTAACATGGGTACCAAGACTAGCAAAGCTTAATGGGAAAGGAAGGGGTAAAGTGGTGAGGTTGCAGCAGCGACTAAGCATAATATGGTGGCTAACTTTCGCAAATAAGAGCGAGAAGAGAAGCAAACGGAACGGTCGTGAAGCTAGCAATGATCAAGAGGTGATCCTAAACTCCTACTTACGTCAAACATAACCCAAAACCATGTTCACTTCCCGGACTCCGCCAAAAAGAGACCATCACGGCTACACACACGGTTGATGCATTTTAATCCCATTTGCCACATAACCGCGGGCACGGCTTTCGAAAGATAATACCCTGCAGGGGTGTTGAGGGAGTCCTGGACGAGGGGGTGTCCGGACAGCCGGACTATCATTATCCGCCGGACTCCAAGACTACGAATATACAAGATTGAAGACTCCGGCTCGTGTCCGGATGGTACTTTCCTTGGCGTGGAAGGCAAGCTTGGCAATACGGATATGTAGATCTCCTACCATTGTAACCGACTCTGTGTTACCCTAGCCCTCACCGGTGTCTATATAAACCGGAGGGCTTTAGTCCGTAGGACAACATACATTACAACAATCATACCATAGGCTACCTTCTAGGGTTTAGCCTCCTTGATCTCGTGGTAGATCCACTCTTGTACTACCCATATCATCAATATTAATCAAGCAGGACGTAGGGTTTTACCTCCATCAAGAGGGCCCGAACCTGGGTAAAAACATCGTGTCCCTCGTCTCTTGTTACCATCCGCCTAGACGCACAGTTCGGGACCCCCTACCCGAGATCCGCTGGTTTTGACACCGACATTGGTGCTTTCATTGAGAGTTACTCTGTGTCGTCACCGATAGAGCGGATGCCTCCACCCGTCCTCAAAGACGGTGTTTTCGCCGGAGGGGCCTTGGCCGCCGGCCAAACTATCCGGCTTGGTGGTTTTCTCATGACCGCCTGTCCGGTCGCCGCTTCGGCAATGACTTCTCAAGTCGTCGGAAGCAATCTTCGCGTCAGCCCTAAAGCTGCCGAACAGTTAGATCCAATAGAGCTCTCGTCTGTTAACGAGCTCTTGGATCGCATCGCCGCCCTGGGAGTCGCTACGGACTACAACCAGATTGGGCTTAAAACCGATCTGAGAGAGATTAACTCTCCCCAGGCCACCCACCACGTCGCAGTGGTAGAGGAGCAATACAGCAACTCTTTGCCAGTGTTGAAAACAATTCATGTCCGGATTCCCGAACCCTCCATGCCGGATTCCCGCGGGGGGACGGACTTTGATCGAGCATCGAACTTAAAAGAGTTGGATTGTCCCCGGACTCGCTGGATTGTCCCCAGCAAACCAAACTTCCGAATTCGGAAACCCCTTGGCCTTTGAGCCTCAAGATGGGCAGGGATCCGGATTTTATTCCACCCACCCGCCCAAACATATGCGATCTATCTCTAATACGGCAAGAGCCCACTGAAACAGTACATCACTACTGGGCCGGATTCCTCCTGGTTATGGACAGGATAAAGGACTGCCGAGAGGAAAACGCAATATCAATCTTCTGCAATAACTGCACGGACAAGGGAATACTAAACGCCATTGATCGTCACAAAATTACGCGCTTCACCGATCTGGCATCCATTGTACGAAAGTATTGTGCGATGGAGAGTTTCCGGAAAACCGAAAATCAATTTTGGGATAATCCGGCCCCAAACCCAGTCCGCAGTAAAAGGGCGCCTTACACTCAGGCCCCAGATGCAAAAATGAAAAAACAAAAACCCAATAAGGGAAACGGAACCGTACTGGAGGGATGGCTCAATGGACCCTGTAAGCTTCATAGTACAGAGGGAGCCATCCCAACACATAGCCTTCGAGCATGTTGGATATTACGGTAGGTGGCCAAAAGTGGCGAAGAGCTTCTAGCTCCGGGAAACTACTCCAACAATATCAGCACGGTATCAACAGTCTTCGAGACTTTCGCATCAAATAGTACGCGAAAACGAACAATCCGCGAACTCGCCGAAGTGTACCAAGTAGCAACAGCAAATCCATGGAGCGACACAGCTATTACCTTCAATGGCAGCGACGAGCCCACATTCCGAACAACCAGAGCCCCAGCCGCACTGGTACTTAGTCCCATAGTGGACGGCTTTCGACTGACAAAAGTCCTCCTGGACGGCGGCAGCGGACTAAACCTCATTTATGAGGAAACTCTGCGAAAAATGGAAATCGATTGGAGCCGTATTGAGCGAAGAAGCACAACCTTTAGAGGAATAATCCCTAGCCGGGAAGCGCGCTACACCGGAAAAATCACACTCGATGTGGTGTTCGGCTCTCCGGATAATTTCAGATCCGAAGAAGTCACGTTCCAGGTGGCCTCGTTCAGCAGTGGGTATCACGCCATATTAGGACGAGAGGCATTCACAATTTTTCAAGCAATACCTCATTACGGGTACATGAAGCTCAAAATGCCTGGGCCCAGCGGAATAATCACTCTCGCTAGTGAACCGGACATAGCACTCCACGCCAAAAACAAGACAGCCGCACTAGCCCTCGAGGCACTATCCGAAGCCTTAGCGGCAGAGGAACTCACCGCGCTGCGCTCTACGGTGAACAGGGACGATGTGATACTCGATAAAAGATCCAAGTCCACCTCCTTCAAACCAGCAGACGAGATAATAAATTCCAGGTCCATCCAACGGACCCAACAAAGACGGCCTCCATTGGGGCATAGTTGAACCCCGAAGTAGACACCGCACTGCGCGAATTCCTTCGGGAAAATTGGGATATCTTCGCCTGGCATCCTTCGGACATGCCCGGAATCCCTCGCAGGTTGGCAGAACACAGCCTAAACATCCTAAAAGGATTCAAGCCAGTCAAACAGGCTCTTCGACGATTTTCTGAGCCCAAAAGACAGGCAATGGGAGAAGAGCTAGCCAAATTATTGGAAGCCGGATTCATTAGAGATATCAAACATCCAGACTGGCTAGCAAATTTGGTGATGGTACCAAAGAAGGATAAATCCTGGCGCCTCTGTGTCGATTTTAAAGACCTCAATAAAGCTTGCCCAAAGGATCCCTTCCCTCTCCCCCGCATCGATCAAATTATCGATGCCACAGCAGGGCACGATTCGTTGTGCTTCCTGGACGCATACTCTGGCTATCATCAAATCAAGATGGCGGAAGCAGACCAAGCCACAACGGCATTTATCACTCCATATGGACCATTCCGCTTCAACACGATGCCCTTCGGACTCAAAAACGCCGGCGCAACATATCAGCGCATGATTCAAACATGTCTGGCCACCCAGATCGGCAAAACAGTCGAGGCATACGTAGACGATGTAGTCGTCAAAACAAAACACGTCGAAACTTTAGTAGACGATTTGAGGCTCACATTTGACAACCTCAGAGCATATGACATCAAGCTGAATCCGGAAAAATGCGTTTTCGGCGTACCAGCCGGAAAGCTGCTGGGCTTCATCGTATCCGGTAGAGGAATTGAAGCAAATCCGGCGAAAATCCGAGCTCTGTCACAGTTGGATATTCCAAAAGACCTCAAACAAATACAAAAATTAACAGGATGCGTGGCAGCCTTAAGCCGCTTTATCTCCCGTTTAGGAGAAAAGGCGTTGCCCCTCTATCGCCTCCTCAGGCGCACCGAACACTTCGAGCGGACGGGTGCTGCCACTGCCGGACTCGAAGAAATAAAGGCCATACTGGCAACAAATCCGGTCCTGGCTGCGCCCACTCTGGGCGAACCAATGTTGTTATACATCGCAGCAAAGATCAAGTTGTAAGCGCGGTCCTCGTCGTCGAACGAGTGACAGAAGGGCATAAATTCCCTCTTCCAAAACCAGTGTACTATGTATCCACTGTGTTGACCCCCTGCAAATCCCGTTACCCGCACTATCAGAAGATAGCATATGCCGTGTTCATGGCGTCTCGGAAACTCTGGCACTACTTTCAAGAGTGTTCGATAACAGTGGCCTCTGAAGTACCACTCAATGATATTATAAATAACCGTGACGCAACGGGCAGGATCGCAAAATGGGCCATTGAGCTCTTACCATTCGACATAACTTATAAACCTCGACGAGCTATAAAGTCACAAGTTTTGGCTGACTTCGTCGCTGAATGGACTGAAGCCGAACTCCCTAAAGAGTACGGCGCATACTCCAATTGGACTATGCATTTCGACGGCTCCAAAATGTTGGCCGGACTGGGGGCTGGCGTCGTACTGATGTCCCCCACCGGAGATACAGTCCAGTATGTATGTCAAATAATGTACACGGACTCCAACAATGCGGCCGAATACGAGGCCCTGTTACATGGTCTCCGGATGGCGGTCTCCATGGGCATTCAACGCCTAGAGGTGCGCGGGGATTCAAACCTTGCAATATCCCAAATAAACGGAGACTTCGACGCCAAGGATCCGAAAATGGCAGCATATCGCAACGCTGCCCTAAAAATGTCAGCTCGGTTTGAAGGACTCGAATTCCATCACATAGCCCGAGATAATAACCAAGCGGACGATGTCCTGGCATGCATCGGCGTGAAACGTGATGCTGTCCCTCCAAATATCTTCCTGGAACGGCTCTTCAAGCCATCCGTACTATGGGAAGAGGAGCCCGGTAGTGACAAACCGGAGAAAACCACACCAACCGGTGATTCGGCAGATGACATAACACCCTCCGCCCACGTCATAATGGCAGTAATCGCCGCGTGGACAGAACCTCTCCTAGCCTACTTACTTAGGCAGGAACTTCCCGAAGACCAAAATAAGGCCTTCTATATAGTCCGGCGATCGAAGGCCTACAAGGTCCATGAGGGAGAACTTTATAAGAAAAGTACCACCGGAGTCCTTCAAAGGTGTATCTCCAAAGAAGAAGGGAGAAACCTCCTGGCTGAAATTCATGCCGGACTAGGCGGACACCACGCAGCAGCCCGGGCCCTTGTAGGAAAGGCATTCCGTAGAGGATTTTATTGGCCGACGGCTCGGGCAAACGCACAGGACTTGGTCCAGCGATGCCTTGGTTGTCAGCTCTTTGCTAATCAGAGCCATATGCCACCCACCTCCCTCAAAACCATACCCATTACCTGGCCGTTCGCGGTCTGGGGGCTTGACATGGTTGGACCCCTTAAAGGGGGAACCCACAAGAAAAGGTACCTATTGGTCATGGTGGATAAGTTCACCAAAAGGATAGAGGCCAAACCGGTCAAAACGGCAGAGTCCAGACCAGTGATAGACTTTATATCAGGGGTGGTACACCGTTACGGAGTCCCCCACAGCATCATCACCAACAACGGCACGAACTTCACAGCCGACGAGGTTAAGTCATGGTGCAAAAATATGGGCATCAAGCTCGACTATGCGTCAGTCTATCACCCTCAAACCAACGGTCAAGTGGAAAGAGCAAATGGTCTAATAATGAGCGGCATTAAACCCAGACTAGTGAGGTCACTCACTAAATCCGACACATAATGGGTCGAGGAGCTCGACTCCGTACTCTGGGGGCTGCGGACAATGCCTAACCGTACTACCAGATTCACACCATTTTTTATGGTATACGGCGCAGAGGCAGTCTTGCCCTGTGACATTATTCATGACTCACCTCGAGTGCGCATGTATGAGGAAAGAGAGGCCGAGCTTGATCGGCAGGACAGCTTGGACACATTGGAGGAAGAACGTGACGTCGCGAAGGCTCGTTCCGCATTCTATCAGCAGCAGGCCTGAAGATATCAAAGCAGAGAAGTACGGGCCAAGACTTACAACGTTGGTGAACTAGTTCTATGCCTGCCGGACAAGAAAAAGGACAAGCTCAAGCCCAAATGGGAGGGCCCCTTCATTATCGATCAAGTACTGACCGGCGGAGCATACCGTCTATGAAATGCGTCGGATAACCGACTCGAGCCGAACCCATGGAACGCAGCCCGCCTCCGACGATTCTATGCCTAGCGCTGGACTAAGAGTTCGTCCCCTGCCCCCGTCCAAACTTTTATACTTCGGCTGTCTTTTGTTTCTCTTTTTATCCTTTTCACTTAAAAGCCCTTCCGGGCCTATTTTTGCATTCTTTGCATATGATGTGCCATCCGCACTCATTATTCCTAGGGGCTTCTTTTACAGAAGCTCAATTATACGGGTTTCATACCCAGCACGTGTGTCAAGCTTCCACATGTACCTTTTACTCGCCATTATATGCATCGATATGACTTAAGTTTTGGCCAAGCTGGGTTGCCTGGCTCCTGTGCTTACCCCTACGTTCCCGATTGTTCGGCTAGGAGGTAAAGGGAGCACCTCTGCGATTGTTACTGCCGGGTCGGCCGGATGTGTACCTCAGACTGGGTGAAGCCGAAAGCTAGCGTTCTTAAGGGAATATTCGGTCGGTGACTTAAAAGATGACTTTTTACCTATTTATCTATTTGCCCCCAGATGTTTTACTGCTTTCTTTGCAGTCCGGACATGCACTTTAGGGCATGCCTCCCAGCGAAAGGAAACCTTAACGGAACTATTCTCCCTGGAAGATGTTTCTTACTAACCATGTAATATAACATAACTAGTTGGGCACTTGTCTGATAAAGCACTAATGACCCCTACGCCTGGTCTCCATGCATACCACGGTTGTTTCTTAACCAAAAAGGTATTCGGACACACTCCAGACTCTAGGGTCCCGAGGTCGAAGCGAAAAGGTCGGCAAAGACAAACGATCTACAATCCGGCAAGAAGGCATTTCACATGTCACTTTAAAGGATAACATACATTGTCAAATTTATTGATTGTATTCCTCCTCAATCCCGTCTAACAGGCTGTCTAGTTTACAGTCCCGTTGGGAAAATTTAGCAGCCAACTCTACTTGGCTGTACACTAAACTCACAGGGATCTCCTTCCCATCGGGCCCCACCGGTCCAACTTCGGCCATGTGGTTGGGGTCCGCCTTCTTGTACCACGTCTTCACCATGGCCCAAGCCTCCCTGGCACCTTGACGGCAAGCCAAAATCTTCCACAAACGGAAGCGCTACCGCACTCCCTGCAGCTTCTCCGCAAGCTCCCCGAGGCCCTCGGGTAGGGGGAGGGCTGGCCATAAAGCCTGAACGACACCGCTCATTGCCTGCCGAACTCGTTCGAGTAGCTGCAACAGTTCGGGAAGTTGATCACCCATTGATAAAGGCATCTCCTCTGCAGGACGACCCGTGAGTATACCTACAAGACATATCATGTCAAAATACTTCCTCACCGAACTCTTCTTTTCAAAAGAGTTCGCTCAAGCACTTACAATAAATGCCGCGACGAAGCCGCTGATTCTCCTTAACGGAGCCGGACAGCTCGGCCTGAGCGCCTTTCAGCTCTTCTCTGAGCTTGGCGTTGGCATCCTGGAGATTGTTCCTTTCCTGCTGAACCCTATTCAGCACACTCTCGCCGGCTTTTAGCTGGCGTAGCAATGCTTGCCTGTCCGGATCTTGTCCGGCGGTACCTACAATGTCATTATTAGACTCGCGCGCATGCCGCACAACGCTTATATTTATTAATAAAAATGTGTTACCAGGAGAGGTCTTTCCGTCTCCTCCTGCGGCAGCAAGTGCGGCCTCAAGTTGGGCCTTGCAATCTTGTAGCTCCCGAGACAGCTGGGCATTCTTCTCGTTAAGTGCCTGAAATTTCCAATGATCCTTAAATCAGTTAGCATAACTACTTTAAGTCTCGGAGGCTACTGGTATATACAACCATTAAAATTCCCTTACCCGTATGTCTTTCACATACTGCTCCGTGGCGCTGGTAAAACCATTCTGAGCGACACGGAGATGCGCGTCCCCTGCGTTGAGGGCATCCAATGCCTCAGGGGAAAAGCACGCTTCTTGAAATACTATTCGGCGGCGCCTATGGTTCATGGCGCTCTCCACCTCAGACTTGGTGGCGGACAGTCTGTCAGTATCCTCCGTTGGAGAAGGATCCGGCTCGCGTCTTGCGCTTGCCTCCCCCTCCAGGCCGGGCGCTGGAGCCTGGCCGGTGTTGGTCGGATTGGCAATTCCTGCACTCGCAGTCCGGCGAGCGCTTTTTCTCCTACAAAGATCATGAGCACTCAGACGTTTCCTCGGAACGTTGCTCTAAAAATTCAAATATGAGCTATACCTTTGCGGTGACGTTTCCGTCCGCACTGCGCTCCTTTTCCGCCTGCTGGTCCGGACTGGCCTCTGTTGGTCAGCCGCCGCGGGCTCGGCTTCCTGCCGTAAAGGCGATTCCTGCAAAATACCATCGTTCGCGAAGGTCAGAGATGGGCAGGGAGGAGATGATGGTGTCCGGACTTCGGTCGCGGTCACCTGGGAAGTCGGATTCAGTCCGGGGTAGTCCGCCGTAATGGCGACCAAGGGATTTTCTATGCTGAGCTGGTGATACACCCCGTCGATCAGCTCCACCCCGATGTCCGGGTCCTCTTCGAAGGCCTGATCCAGGGATCCTTTTGGATCCTCGGGTTGCGGAGCAGGACTCACCATGTCCTCCACAGTCCGGTGTAGATCCTGTGCCGAAGACATAATGTAAGAAGCTTAAACTTCGAAAGCTTGGGTTGAACCCTTCAAGGTGTCCACTTACCCATCCTCTAGGGTTGATCATGGAAAACCCATTCAAAGGGTTCGTTCGAAGGAAGACCTCCTTCTCCCCTTTGTACAGGCCGGACAGGGTCTTTACTAGATCCTCGGTCGAATCCGGCCCTTTGCGGCCGTGCCGGGTAGCATCGTCTTCCCCGTTGAAATCCCACATGGGGTGGCCTCTGTATTGCAGTGGCTGCACCCCTTGCTTGATGCATGTCGCCATGACTCCGATCATGGTCAAGCCGGAATGAGCCATTAATCTTATCCGGCCCATCAAGTAATGGACGCTCTTGTCTTCCTCCAAACGGGGGCTCCGCGGGCGCCAGCTGAGGCGTTTCTTCAAGGGAGCAGCATCAAACTCCGGGAGGCCGATCCGGACTGGGTCGGGCAGCGGAGCGTCTTCTATATAAAACCACTCCGAGGGCCAGTCTTTGGACGCCTTCTTGGGAGTACTGGATAGGTATCCGGTCCCGGCGATGCGCCATATTTCGGCGCCGCCCACTTGATATATGGACCCCTGGTGAGAACGGGGTATGAGGCAAAACAGCCTCTTCCACAATGCGAAATGGGGCTCGATGCCCAGGAATAGCTCGCAAAGAGCTACGTAGCCCGCGATATGCAGGACAGAGGCGGGCGTGAGGTGGTGGAGCTGGAGTCCATAGAACTTCAGGAGCCCGCGGAGGAACGGATGTATTGGAAATCCGAGTCCCCTTATCAGATAGGGGACAAAGCATACTCGCTCCCCCTTATTGGGGCTTGGGTTGTCCTCCGCCTGCCTCCCACCTTGATAAGTAACCAGTCCGGCCCGGACTGGGACCATGAAGGCCGGAGGGAGAAATCCCCCCGTTTGGAGCTTCACTAGCTCGTTGTGTGAAATAGAGCACCTCCTCCAATTCCCCGGCGGTGGGCTGGGAGCGTGTGAAGAAGAGCCGCATTGACAATCCATGGTGGAATGGATTTCTAGGTCAGAGGCACTTCGATGGAGTATACGCGGGAGGAAGACGGTGCGGTTTGGATCGGGATTCTTGCCTCTTTTATAGGCGGGCGACTCGCACAATTAGGGGGTAAAATGCAAAAGACACCCTGGCTTTTCGCATTCGTGCGACGCGTGGAAGAGGGCCATTATTTGGCGTAGAAGCCGAGGAACACAGTATTCAAGATGAAGCCGGAAACTGTTCGGCAGGTACATGGAAATTGAAGGGAGAACCCGCCTTGCAACGCCGAAGACTATAAACGCGCTGGACTAATCGTCATTGAAGCCTGGTTCGGGGGCTACTGAGGGAGTCCTGGACTAGGGGGTGTCCGGACAGCCAGACTATCATTATCCGCCGGACTCCAAGACTACGAAGATACAAGATTGAAGACTCCGGCTCGTGTTCGGATGGTACTTTCCTTGGCGTGGAAGGCAAGCTTGGCAATACGGATATGTAGATCTCCTACCATTGTAACCGACTCTGTGTAACCCTAGCCCTCTCCGGTGTCTATATAAACCGAAGGGCTTTAGTCCGTAGGACAACATACATTACAACAATCATACCATAGGCTAGCTTCTAGGGTTTAGCCTCCTTGATCTCGTGGTAGATCCACTCTTGTACTACCCATATCATTAATATTAATCAAGCAGGACGTAGGGTTTTACCTCCATCAAGAGGGCCCGAACCTGGGTAAAAACATCGTGTCCCTCGTCTCTTGTTACCATCTGCCTAGGCGCACAGTTCGGGACCCCCTACCTGAGATCCGCCGGTTTTGACACCGACAGGTGTCCCAACTTAGCCCATGATAAGCTCTCGCGATCAACGAAGGATATACCTTCTCCCAGGAAGACTCGATCAGTCTCAGAATCCCGGTTTACAAGACATTTTAACAATGGTAAAACAAGACCAGCAAAGCCGCCCGATGCGCCGACAATCCCGATAGGAGCTGCACATATCTTGTTCTCAGGGCAACACCGGATGAGACATCCTACAAGTAAAACCAGACCTTGAGTTTCCCCGAGGGGGCCCTGCAGTCTACTCGGTTCGGACCAACACTTAGACAAGCATTGGCCCGGGGGGGCTAAAATAAAGATGACCCTCAGGTTAATTAGTCCCAAGGGAAATGTAGGTGGTGGTGAGGCAAATGGTAAAACCAAGGTTGGGCCTTGCTGGAGAAGTTTTATTCAAAGCGAACTGTCAAGGGGGTCCCATAAATCACCCGACCGCGTAAGGAACGCAAAATCCAGGAACATAACACCGGTATGACGGAAACTAGGGCGGCAAGAGTGGAACAAAACACCAGGCATAAGGCCGAGCCTTCCACCCTTTACCAAGTATATAGATGCATTAATTAAATAAGAGAATATTGTGATATCCCAACATAATCCTGTCCACCATGGAGCAATCTTCAACTTCACCTGCAACTAAAAACGCTATAAGAGGGGCTGAGCAAAGCGGTAACATAGCCAAGAAACGGTTTGCTAGGAAGGGTGAAAAGGTTAGAGGCTGACATGGCAATTTGGGAGGCTTGAAGAGTCAAAAGATAGGTAGCGCAGCATAGCGATAGAACGAAGCAACTAGCATGGCAATGATAGTAATGAGATCCAAGGTGACGGTCATCTTGCCTGAAATCCTGCAAGGAAGAAGAACGAGTCCATGAATAAGATGAAGCCACGAAGACGAACCAAGCGTAGACGAACGAAGCCTCATGATCGCAACGAAACGGGAACTATCGAGAAGAAGCACACAACATGGTAAACACACCACACATAAGCATGAAATGATGCACAACCAAGCATGATGCATGACAAATATACATTGAGCTACTCATGGCAAAAGATGATGCATACAAGACCAACACATCAAAGCAAGTTTAAATGAGGCCGGAAACAACATATAACAATTCCGGTAAGTCCGCATATGCAAGTTTCAAAGTTGGTCCAGATCTGAACAAACATTAAGTTGAAGTTGTTAAATAGCAAGTTAAAGAGCACCAAGATGATCTACACGAAATTCTAGTCAAATTACATATAAAGTTCATTAGATTCGGAGCTACGGCCTAGAAGATATGAGCAAAACAAGTTAAACATGGCATTGATGCTAAATGCACCCAAACATCAAGCAAACACCTCAAAACAAGGATGCAACATGGTAATATGAAACAACATGCAATTCTAAGCAAGTTTCATATAAGGCACACTCAAAACGGAGCAACGGTTCAACACACACACACTATACAAGATATGACAACAATCTGTCCATAATAGCAACTAGGCATATTGCAAGCATCAAAACAACCTGCTACAGTACCACAATATGAAAACAAGAGGCATGGACATGATGTACCGGTAATGCATGACAAAACATGAACACTGAGCTATCTCCAGAAATCACTAGAACATGCTCAAACACACATGGCAAGATTGCATATATTAACAGTTTCAGACTTTGCAGAAATAACATCAGGTTGCAATGTTTAGAGCTATCAAACAACATGTTACAGGAACTTAACATGGCAAAAAAGGCATGGAATGAATCTACTAATGACACATAACAAAAGTCCCTTACTGACCATGATCCAAGAAGTATCAGAAGATATGATGGCTTCCATGTAAACATAGCAAGTTATATGACAGATTCATACATGGCAAGAACAACGATAAGTAGGCATGTTGGTGAGCTTGAACCACTCAGTACAGAGCAATACATGGCATGGCAAGGCAACCAACAGTAAGAATACATGTTTATGAAGTTATGCATGACAAGAGCAAGTTCATAGGGTACATGGATCACTAGCAAAGGTCATGGCAAAGCTGAACTTCATGTTAACAGGCTGACATCAACATTATTTAGCAAGTTTGGAGCAAGATTTCAACATGTTATAGCAGGCTATAATTGCAACCAGTGGCATGGATGGATAGAGCATGACATGTACAACAAAACATCCTTAGTGAACATCTCCAGGTTATGCATAGAATGACTTGTAGCAGCAGGTTTACATAGCAACAAAATATAGCAGAATCAGCCTAGCAAAACAGCAACAGCAAGTACCCTACTTCACGAGCTCGTTGCACTCAGTACAAGACTCACAAAAAAACATGGATGGCACCACTGTGAAGATGGCATGACATAGTTCAAGACACATGTAGGGCTCAAGCTCATAGGATGCACACATCAAATGCAACGAAAATGACAAATCATCAAGTTATAACAGTTTCAGCAGGTTAACATCATATAGCACTCTTGCAACGATGATAAGGGCATCAAGATGAACTAAAACAAACATGGCCCAATGGAATGAAATAAAGATCATATCCTGATGAACATTTTGATATATTACACGCACAAAACGGAGCTACAAGCACATAGATACAGAAGGTCAAAGATGCACTCATGATGCTGATGAAACTCAGGACTTGGTCATTTCTGGAGAAAAACGGGCGAGCGTAGTAACAACGACGTCTACTGCAACTTCACACAAAATTTGGAGATCGCCGGAGCATCGAGATCAAGGCGAAGACATGGATCGGGCGAGTGCTATGGGGTTCTACACGCCATGGAAAGAAATGGAGAGGGAGGTGCGTTACCCAGCTCACCCTAGGACACGACGAGATCGACGGAGATGAGCCGGCGGCGTCGCGGACGAGCTTTGAACCCTGGGCGCTCGCTGTCAACCGAAGAAGGAGGGAGCAGAGGAGGCAGCACGGTGCAGATCTTGGCGTTCCCTCGACGATGGAGTGGACATAGCGGACGACGGGGACGACGGGAATGCAGACGGACTCGGCTGAGGCAGCTGGAGGCGACCGGTGGGGCGACGGCGGCGGCGATGTGCTTCAGCCGAAGAGTAAGAAGAGAAACGTGGCGTCTCCAGCCCTGTGTAGCCGTGGGAATGAGGTCGGGGAGGCGTCCTGGAGCGCGTGGACGGAGGTGGGAAGCCGTCGGGGCGCACTACTCCGGCGACAAGCATGAGCTCGCCTCGGCCATGACGACGATCGGACGAAGAAGCAGGCGTGAGAGGGGGATCTATGGAGAGGCAGCGGCACGGAGGGAGGTGAGGAGGAGAGTAAGAAACCCTAGGAGAGTGCAGGTGCTGCTTATAAAGGGGCACGAGCACCGGGCCTCGACGTCCGTGAGCTCACGGCGCGACGGTACGAGCGCTCTGGCTCTTAAGCGAGGGAGACGGAGGGGAATGGAGCAGGATACCGTGAGGGGAATGGGTCGCTGGCAGGCGGGCCCGGCGAGAAAGAGAGGGAAAGAGTCAGTGCTGGCGGGCTGCGGGCGAGGGAAAACCTGGGCCGGCCTGGAGGTCAGGCCCAGCTTGCTGCTGTTGCGGCCTTTTCCATTCCCTTTAAGTTTCTGTTTATTTAAATAAACAGCAAGAGAAAAGAAAAAATGTCCAGGGGGCTAGGAGAAGAGTTTTTCAGATATAAAAATATCCTCAAGCTCCTGGAGTTTTGTAGTATTTGAAATAATTGTTTTGGTCCTTTTTAGAGTTAGAAAAATAAAACAAGTTTGAATATAATTCAAACTTGAGGTATTTTTGAACCCAACAAAAACAACTCCAAAATGGATGATACTTTACAGAGAGGTATAAGGCATGGTGCATGATTTATTGGCAAAGATTGAACATTAATGGAGAAGGGAGAAATGGCACTTGCATATAGGAGTAAAAGAAGAGGAAGGAGAAGGTGATGGTGCATGGCTTGGTTTGAGAGAGATAGCAAAGGGGTGATGCTCACACAACAACTAGAGCAACACACAACATATATAAAGGGCAATGCACAAGATGAACATGGCAACAACATGATGATTACCAAAAGGTATATGACTAGCATGCAAAATGACAAGAGGCAATGCAATATAACAATGATGAGCATGGCATATGGAACAAATAAAGGAACAAAGCAAAACAAGATGACAAGGCAAAGTGAAACACCCAAGCAAATGACATGGCAACGAAGGCGGATAACTGGAAGACACCTAGCGCATCGAATCCGGGGCGTTACAACACTCGTCCACTAACAAGAGATCTCGTCCCGAGATCTTAGGACCGAGACGGAAGGGAAAAAGGATGAGGTGAAACAAGAACTCAAAAGAAGAAGCAAAGAATCGAGAGCACTCGAGAATAAGAGAGGAACGACGAGAATGACAAGAATCGAAAGCTCACAGAATCAAATAGACTATGAAATCACTCGGGTTAGAACGAGATAATAAACGAATAAGACTGAAAGGATTTAGGCAGCACTCTGACTAAACATGGAAAGAATAGAACATGAACTTGAGAGGATGGACTGATACTTGATGAAGACATCACACAAAACCTCCGGAAAGTATTGAAAGAGTTGAATGAAAAGAACGGAGAAGAAAATGACAACTTGTGCCACGAATGAAATAGAAAGCATCTTTAGAAGGAAGGTTTAAACAGAGTTGTTGAGAAAATCACAACGAAAAGAATAAGCTTGTTGTGATCTTATAGGTAACATCTCAAGATCATAAGGTGATAACCAGCCACAAACGGAAATGATTGGATAGCTGAGAAGAACGAAGAAATGCAAAACTCCACTTCAAAATAATATGGAGAATTAATTACACTTCGAGACGCGAGAAGAAAAGATACTTGAATTCCTTCGATAAGAATCTTGATGAGCTCTTGAAGAATGAATGAAATCATGAAGAACCACCATGAAGAACTCCGGTGATAAAAGGACAATGATATAGAATTGAAGTATGAAAGAGTAAGATTAAAGCTTGCGGTGATTTAGATGGAGGTTCCGACGAGATGACCGAGGAAATTGAACTCCGGAAAAGAAAAGATGAAAACACTTGGAACTAGAATTTAATCCTCACGAACAAACTCTGAAGGAAGGGATTACTCACTTGGATGAAATAAGAATAAGATTTATTGTATGCTTATCCTTCATCAAATTAAATTGATGACAAGCAATGGATTTGCATACTACTTATCCTTCTTGAAAAGGATTGAGAAGTGACATGTCGCAAACTTGAGAAGGTCTTCATGCACCACCGGTAGGATTGAAAAGAACGAATGAATTAAAAAGATAATAAAGGAAAAAGAATCTTGAACGAACCACCGTAAGAATTAGGAAATGACTGATGGAAGAGAATGAATCACCGGGAAGAATTAGAAGAACAAATATGCTTGAGGTTATTTAGATGCAAAAGAACGAAGAGATAACAAGCTGATTAAAGAATACTTGACAGATATGCCGGGATAATTGGATAGCGATAGCTGGAATGTGAGGACGACGAATTCTTCTGGAACGATGGCCTCCGGTGAAAAGAAACGGGAAAACAACTTCTGACATACTCTGTATGGGTAAGAAAAGAATATCTGACGATTGAAATAATTCGAGAGGATAACATGAAGTTGGAACCACGAATCTTCGGGAGAACGGGCAAGATTTAGAGGAAAAACTCTTCTTCGGTCTTCAAATGACGACGAGAAACACCACCAAAATTGCTGAGATACTCCGGGAGAATGAAAAAGCGAAGAGGTTGAGGCAACAATGAAAATGATTTGAAATTGATCTTGGAAAAGATCTGACTGATGAGATCCATTCTTACGTCACACTTGAAAAGAATTGAGAATAACCCCGGGGGAATTAGAAGAGTCAGGTAAGATCCTGGGAAAATACCTGTGGGCCCACTAAAAGAAAACACCATTGGAAAGGATTGTTGAACAGATAGATGATGCACCGGAACAAATGAAATATTTGAATGAGGTGACACCCTCGAATTAATTGGAACATAGACGAATCTCCTGAGATGTCTTTCGAACTCCGGAATGATTGAATGGCGAGAGGCAAACGAGCAAGGAGAACACTTGATCCAAGGAAAAGAATATGATCAACCCGAACAAAAACTTGACTTGAGTCCACCGGAAAACAAAGGGATGAAGAATGTCAAACAAAAGAGAATTCACCGGTTGAAATGATTGAGGGAAGACTGAAGATACTCCGCACAAATGAAATTGATTACTCGAATAAAGGCTCAGACTCCTGAATAAAAAGGGTGGGAGGGCGGGAAAACAGAGGAAACTTGGAAGGGGAAACCGATGAATATCTTGAAGAGAAAACACCGGTTGAAATTATTGAAGAAAGAAGGCAAAGACTTCACACGAGTAGGATGGATTCTCGATTACGGACTCCGGCTCCGAGAAGAAAAGAGGTGGGCGGGTGGGAAAAAACAAGGACAACTCCGGACGGGGAAAACAATGTCCACGGAGGAAGAACTGAGGATTGATCTTGACAATGATGAAGAGGCTCGAGTCGACTTGACGAGAGATGCACCGGACAAAAGAGGATGGACAACTCACGAAACTAACCACGTGATCCTAACGAAAAATTTGAACGGGAAGAGGAGTAATTCAAAACACCTACGTCAAGATTCCTCACCAGAGCTACGAAGGGGCTGAGGAGTAAAAAGAATTCCTACTCTCCGATATAACTAGACTCCGAAAATAGTTTTCTTCTAGACTCAACAACGGCCAAACTACACGATCAATCAAGGGGGCTCCTATGGTCGGTCGAGGCTCTGATACCAACTTGTCACGCCCAAGATGCGTCCCTGTCCTAAAGGAACTCGAAGGTCCCACCAAGGATAGAAGCGCATCTTGAAGACGCTTTTGCAAGGTGGATATCATTACATCAACATTACGTAATAGATGGGGATACATACAAGAGGCATACAATGCCACACGAATACATCAATAAATCATACATAAGATCAACATCCGACTACAGATGAAACACAAACAGAAACTCAAACGACATCCACCCTGCTAGCCCAGGCTGCCAACCTGGAACCTATCCCCTGATCGAAGAAGAAGCAGAAGAAGAACTCCATGCTGGAAATATGCCCTAGAGGCAATAATAAAAGCATTATTATTATATTTCCTTGTTCATGATAATTGTCTTTATTCATTGTGTTATCCGGAAACCGTAATACATGTGTGAATAACAGACACCAACATGTCCCTAGTGAGCCTCTAGTTGACTAGCTCGTTGATCAACAGATAGTCATGGTTTCCTGACTATGGACATTGGATGTCATTGATAATGAGATCACATCATTAGGAGAATGATGTGATGGACAAGACCCAATCCTAAACATAGCACAAGATAGTATAGTTCGTTTGCTAGAGTTTTCCAATGTCAAGTATCTTTTCCTTAGACCATGAGATCGTGTAACTCCCGGATACCGTAGGAGTGCTTTGGGTATGCCAAACGTCACAACGTAACTGGGTGACTATAAAGGTAGACTACGGGTATCTCCGAAAGTGTCTGTTGGGTGACATGGATCAAGACTGGGATTTGTCACTCTGTATGACGGAGAGGTATCACTGGGCCCACTCGGTAATGCATCATCATAATGAGCTCAAAGTGACCAAGTGTCTGGTCACGGGATCATGCATTACGGTACGAGTAAAGTGACTTTCCGGCAACGAGATTGAACGAGGTATTGGGATACCGACGATCGAATCTCGGGCAAGTAACATATCGATTGACAAAGGGAATTGCGTACGGGGTTGATTGAATCCTCGACATTGTGGTTCATCCGATGAGAGCATCGTGGAGCATGTGGGAGCCAACATGGGTATCCAGATCCCGCTGTTGGTTATTGACCTGAGAGTCGTCTCGGTCATGTCTGCTTGTCTCCCGAACCCGTAGGGTCTACACACTTAAGGTTCGGTGACGCTAGGGTTGTGAAGATATGTATATGCAGTAACCCGAATGTTGTTTGGAGTCCCGGATGAGATCCCGGACGTCACGAGGATTTCCGGAATGGTCCGGAGGTAAAGAATTATATATAGGAAGTGCAGTTTCGGGCATCGGGACAAGTTTCGGGGTTATCGGTATTGTACCGGGACCACTGGAGGGGTCCCGTGGGCCCACTGGGTGGGGCCACCTGTCCCGGGGGGCACATGGGCCGTAGGGGATGCGACTTGGCCGAGATGGGCCAAGGGCACCAGCCCCTATAGGCCCATGCGCCTAGGGTTTCCACCAAGGAGGAGTCCAAGTGGTGGAAGGCACCCCTAGGTGCCTTGGGGGGGAGGGAAACCTCCCCTTGGCCGCCGCCCCCCCTAGTAGATCTCATCTACTAGGGCCGGCGCCCCCCCATGGCACCCCTATATATAATGGGGTGGGGAGAGGAGGGAAGACACACCAGCCCCTGGCGCCTCCCTCTCTCCCCGTTACGTTTCTCCCTCGTAGACTTGGCGAAGCCCTGCTACGGTGACGTCCTGCATCCGCCACCACGCCGTCGTGCTGCTGGATCTTCATCAACCTCTTCTCCCCCCTTGATGGATCAAGAAGGAGGAGACGTCTCCCGTCCCGTACGTGTGTTGAACGCGGAGGTGCCGTCCGTTCGGCGCTTGGTCATCGGTGATTTGGATCACGTCGAGTACGACTACATCATCACCGTTCTTTTGAACGCTTCCGTGCGCGATCAACAAAGGTATGTAGATGCATCCAATGACTCGTTGCTAGATGAACTCCTAGATGATCTTGGTGAAACGAGTAGGAAATTTTTTGTTTTCTGCAACGTTCCCCAACAGTGGTATCAGAGCTAGGTCTATGCGTAGTTCTTCTTGCGCGAGTAGAACACAATCAGTTGTGGGCGTGGATTTCTCAACTTTCTTGCCGTTACTAGTCTTTTCTTGCTTCAGCGGTATTGTGGGATGAAGCGGCCCGGACCAACCTTACACGTACGCTTACGTGAGACCGGTTCCACCGACTAACATGCACAAGTTGCATAAGGTGGCTGGCGGGTGTCTGTCTCTCCTACTTTAGTTGAAGCGGATTCGATGAACAGGGTCCTTATGAAGGGTAAATAGAACTTGACAAATCACGTTGTGGCTCTAACGTAGGTAAGAAGACGTTTTTGCTAGAACCCTAATTCAGCCACATAAAACTTGCAACAACAATTAGAGAACGTCTAACTTGTTTTTGCAGCAAGTGGTTTGTGATATGATATGGCCAAAGTTGTGATGAATGATGAATGATCTATATGTGATGTATGAGATGTTCATGCTATTGTAATAGGAATCACGACTTGCATGTCGATGAGTATGACAACCGGCAGGAGCCATAGGAGTTGTCTTTATTCTTTTATATGACCTGCGTGTCATTGAGAAACGCCATGTAAATTACTTTACTTTATTGCTAAACGCGTTAGCCATAGTAGTAGAAGTAATAGTTGGTGAGCAACTTCATGGAGACACGATGATGGAGATCATGATGATGGAGATCATGGTGTCAAGCCGGTGACAAGATGATCATGGAGCCCCAAGATGGAGATCAAAGGAGCTATGTGATATTGGCCATATCATGTCACGTTTATTATTTGATTGCATGTGATGTTCATCATGTTTTGCATCTTGTTTACTTAGAACGACGGTAGTAAATAAGATGATCCCTCATACTAATTTCAAGAAGTGTTCCCCCTAACTGTGCACCGTTGCGACAGTTCGCTGTTTCAAAACACCACGTGATGATCGGGTGTTTTTTTCAGACGTTCACATACAACGGGTGTAACACAGATTTACACATGCAAACACTTAGGTTGACTTGACGAGCCTAGCATGTACAGACATGGCCTCGGAACACAGAAGACCGAAAGGTCGAGCATGAGTCGTATAGAAGATACGATCAACATGAAGATGTTCACCAACGTTGACTAGTCCGTCTCACGTGATGATCGGACACGGTCTAGTTAACTCGGATCATGTAATACTTAGATGACTAGAGGGATGTCTAATCTAAGTGGGAGTTCACTAATAATTTGATTAGTTGAACTTAATTATCATGAACTTAGTCTAAATATTTTACAATATGTCTTGTAGATCAAATGGCCAACGTAGTCCTCAACTTCAACGCGTTCCTAGAGAAAACCAAGCTGAAAGACGATGGCAGCAACTATACGGACTGGGTCCGGAACCTGAGGATCATCCTCATAGCTGCCAAGAAAGATTATGTCCTACAAGCACCGCTTGGTGACGCACCCGTTCTCCCTGCAGAACAAGATGTTATGAACGCTTGGCAGGCACGTACCGATGACTACTCCCTCGTTCAGTGCGGCATGCTTTACAGTTTAGAGCCGGGGCTCTAAAAGTGTTTTGAGAGACACGGAGCATATGAGATGTTCGAAGAGCTGAAAATGGTTTTCCAAGCTCATGCCCGGGTCGAGAGATATCAAGTCTCCGACAAGTTCTTCAGCTGTAAGATGGAGGAAAACAGTTCTGTCAGTGAGCACATACTCACTATGTCTGGGTTGCATAACCGCTTGACTCAGCTGGGAGTTAATCTCCCGGATGATGCGGTCATTGACAGAATCCTCCAGTCGCTTCCACCAAGCTACAAGAGCTTTGTGATGAACTTCAATATGCAGGGGATGGAAAAGACCATTCCTGAAGTATTTGCTATGCTGAAATCAGCAAAGGTAGAAGTCAGGAAGGAACATCAAGTGTTGATGGTCAATAAAACCACTAAGTTCAAGAAAGGCAAGGGTAAAAAGAACTTCAAGAAGGACGGCAAGGAGGTTGCCGTGCCCGGCAAGCAAGCTGCCGGGAAGAAGCCAAAGAATGGACCCAAGCCCGAGACTGAGTGCTTTTATTGCAAGGGAAGCGGTCACTGGAAGCGGAACTGCCCTAAGTACTTAGCGGATAAGAAGGCCGGCAAAACAAAAGGTATATGTGATATACATGTAATTGATGTGTACCTTACTAGTGCCCGTAGTAGCTCCTGGGTATTTGATACCGGTGCAGTTGCTCACATTTGTAACTCAAAGCAGGGGCTGCGGAATAAGCGGAAACTGGCAAAGGACGAGGTGACGATGCGCGTCGGGAATGGTTCCAAGGTCAATGTGATCGCCGTCGGCACGCTGCCTCTGCATCTCCCTTCGGGATTAGTTTTAAACCTTAATAATTGTTATTTCGTGCCATCTTTGAGCATGAACATTGTATCGGGATCTCGTTTGATTCGAGATGGCTACTCATTTAAATCCGAGAATAATGGTTGTTCTATTTATATGAGAGATATGTTTTATGGTCATGCTCCTATGGTGAATGGTTTATTCTTTATGAATCTCGAACGTGATGCTACACATGTTCACAATGTGAGTACCAAAAGAAGTAAGGTTGATAATGATAGTCCCACATACTTGTGGCACTGCCGCCTTGGTCACATTGGTGTCAAACGCATGAAGAAGCTCCATGCAGATGGACTTTTAGAGTCTCTTGATTATGAATCATTTGGCACGTGCGAACCATGCCTTATGGGAAAAATGACCAAGACTCCGTTCTCAGGAACAATGGAGCGAGCAACCAACTTATTGGAAATCATACATACTGATGTGTGTGGTCCAATGAGTGTTGAGGCTCGCGGTGGCTATCGTTATGTTCTCACCCTCACTGATGATTTAAGTAGGTATGGGTATATCTACTTAGAACACAAGTCTGAAACCTTTGAAAAGTTCAAGGAATTTCAGAGTGAGGTTGAAAATCAACGTGACAGGAAAATCAAGTTTCTACGATCAGATCGTGGAGGAGAATACTTGAGTCACGAGTTTGGTACACACTTAAGAAAATGTGGAATAGTTTCGCAACTCACGCCGCCTGGAACACCTCAGTGTAACGGTGTGTCCGAACGTCGTAATCGCACTCTATTAGATATGGTGCGATCTATGATGTCTCTTACCGATTTACCGCTATCTTTTTGGGGCTATGCTTTAGAGACTGCCGCATTCACTTTAAATAGGGCTCCGTCGAAATCCGTTGAGACGACACCATATGAATTATGGTTTGGGAAGAAACCTAAGCTGTCGTTTCTAAAAGTTGGGGGATGCGATGCTTATGTCAAGAAACTTCAACCTGAAAAGCTCGAACCCAAATCGGAAAAATGCGTCTTCATAGGGTACCCAAAGGAAACTATTGGGTACACCTTCTACCTCAGATCCGAAGGCAAGATCTTTGTTGCCAAGATTGGGTCCTTTCTAGAGAAAGAGTTTCTCTCGAAAGAAGTAAGTGGGAGGAAAGTAGAGCTTGATGAAGTATTACCTCTTGAACCGGAAAATGGCGCAACTCAAGAAAATGTTCCTGATGTGCCTTCACCGACTAGAGAGGAAGTTAATGATAATGATCAAGATACTTCTGATCAAACTCCTACTGAAATTCGAAGGTCCACAAGGACACGTTCCGCACCAGAGTGGTACGGCAACCCTGTCATGGAAATCATGTTGTTAGACAACAGTGAACCTTCGAACTATGAAGAAGCGATGGCGGGCCCGGATTCCGACAAATGGCTAGAAGCCATGAAATCCGAGATAGGATCCATGTATGAAAACAAAGTATGGACTTTGACTGACTTGCCCGTAGAACGGCGAGCCATAAAAAATAAATGGATCTTTAAGAAGAAGACAGACGCGGATGGTAATGTGA
This sequence comes from Triticum timopheevii, assembly GCA_963921465.1. Classification (NCBI taxonomy): domain Eukaryota; kingdom Viridiplantae; phylum Streptophyta; class Magnoliopsida; order Poales; family Poaceae; genus Triticum; species Triticum timopheevii. The sequence continues at coordinate 579,963,150 of OY997272.1, forward strand.
CCATCTATAAAGCTCGACTTGTCGCTAAGGGTTATCGACAAGTTCAAGGGGTTGACTACGATGAGACTTTCTCACCGGTAGCGAAGCTATAGTCCGTCCGAATCATGTTAGCAATTGCCGCATTCTACGATTATGAAATATGGCAAATGGACATCAAAACGGCATTCCTTAATGGTTTCCTTAAGGAAGAATTGTATATGATGCAGCCGGAAGGTTTTGTCGATCCTAAGAATGCTGACAAGGTGTGCAAGCTCCAACGCTCGATTTATGGGCTGGTGCAAGCATCTCGGAGTTGGAACATTCACTTTGATGAGATGATCAAAGCGTTTGGGTTTACGCAGACTTATGGAGAAGCCTGCGTTCACAAGAAAGTGAGTGGGAGCTCTGTAGCATTTCTCATACTATATGTAGATGACATACTTTTGATGGGAAATGATATAGAACTCTTGGACAGCATCATGGCCTATTTGAATAAGAGTTTTTCAATGAAGGACCTTGGAGAAGTTGCTTATATATTAGGCATCAAGATCTATAGAGATAGATCAAGACGCCTCATAGGTCTTTCACAAAGCACATACCTTGATAAGATATTGAAGAAGTTCAATATGGATCAATCTAAGAATGGGTTCTTGCCTGTGCTACAAGGTATGAAATTGAGCTCAGCTCAATGTCCGACCACGGCAGAAGATATAGAAGAGATGAGCATCATCCCCTATGCATCAGCCATAGGCTCTATTATGTATGCCATGCTATGTACCAGACCCGATGTTAACCTTGCCGTCAGTTTGGTAGGAAGGTACCAAAGTAATCCCGGCAAGGAACACTGGACAGCAGTCAAGAATATCCTAAAGTACCTGAAAAGGACTAAGGAAATGTTTCTCGTTTATGGAGGTGACGAAGAGCTCGTCGTAAAGGGTTACGTCGACGCTAGCTTCGACACAGATCTGGATGACTCTAAGTCACAAACCGGATACGTGTATATATTGAATGGTGGGGCAGTAAGCTGGTGCAGTTGCAAGCAGAGTGTCGTGGCGGGATCTACATGTGAAGCGGAGTACATGGCAGCCTCGGAGGCAGCACATGAAGCAATATGGATGAAGGAGTTCATCACCGACCTAGGAGTCATACCCAATGCGTCGGGGCCGATCAAGCTCTTCTGTGACAACACTGGAGCTATTGCACTTGCCAAGGAGCCCAGGTTTCACAAGAAGACAAGGCACATCAAGCGTCGCTTCAACTCCATTCGTGAAAATGTTCAAGATGGAGACATAGAGATTTGTAAAGTACATACGGACCTGAATGTAGCGGATCCATTGACTAAACCTCTCCCTAGAGCAAAACATGATCAACACCAGAATTCCATGGGTGTTCGATACATCACAATGTAACTAGATTATTAACTCTAGTGCAAGTGGGAGATTGTTGGAAATATGCCCTAGAGGCAATAATAAAAGCATTATTATTATATTTCCTTGTTCATGATAATTGTCTTTATTCATTGTGTTATCCGGAAATCGTAATGCATGTGTGAATAACAGACACCAACATGTCCCTAGTGAGCCTCTAGTTGACTAGCTCGTTGATCAACAGATAGTCATGGTTTCCTGACTATGGACATTGGATGTCATTGATAATGAGATCACATCATTAGGAGAATGATGTGATGGACAAGACCCAATCCTAAACATAGCACAAGATCGTATAGTTCGTTTGCTAGAGTTTTCCAATGTCAAGTATCTTTTCCTTAGACCATGAGATAGTGTAACTCCCGGATACCGTAGGAGTGCTTTGGGTATGCCAAACGTCACAACGTAACTGCGTGACTATAAAGGTAGACTACGGGTATCTCCGAAAGTGTGTGTTGGGTGACATGGATCAAGACTGGGATTTGTCACTCCGTATGACGGAGAGGTATCACTGGGCCCACTCGGTAATGCATCATCATAATGATCTCAAAGTGACCAAGTGTCTGGTCACGGGATCATGCATTACGGTACGAGTAAGGTGACTTGCCGGTAACGAGATTGAACGAGGTATTGGGATACCGACGATCGAATCTCGGGCAAGTAACATATTGATTGATAAAGGGAATTGCGTACGGGGTTGATTGAATCCTCGACATCGTGGTTCATCCGATGAGATCATCGTGGAGCATGTGGGAGCCAACATGGGTATCCAGATCCCGCTGTTGGTTATTGACCTGAGAGTCGTCTCGGTCATGTCTGCTTGTCTCCCGAACCCATAGGGTCTACACACTTAAGGTTCGGTGACGCTAGGGTTGTGAAGATATGTATATGCAGTAACCCGAATGTTGTTCGGAGTCCCGAATGAGATCCCGGACGTCACGAGGAGTTCCGGAATGGTCCGGAGGTAAAGAATTATATATAGGAAGTGCAGTTTCGGGCATCGGGACAAGTTTCGGGGTTATCGGTATTGTACCGGGACCACCGGAGGGGTCCCGTGGGCCCACTGGGTGGGGCCACCTGTCCCGGGGGGCCACATGGGCAGTAGGGGATGCGCCTTGGCCTAGATGGGCCAAGGGCACCAGCCCCTAGAGGCCCATGCGCCTAGGGTTTCCACCAAGGAGGAGTCCAAGTGGTGGAAGGCACCCCTAGGTGCCTTGGGGGGGGAGGGAAACCTCCCCTTGGCCGCCGCCCCCCCTAGTAGATCTCATCTACTAGGGCCGGCGCCCCCCCCATGGCACCCCTATATATAGTGGAGGGGAGAGGAGGGAAGACACACCAGCCCCTGGCGCCTCCCTCTCTCCCCGTTACGTTTCTCCCTCGTAGACTTGGCGAAGCCCTGCTACGGTGACGTCCTGCATCCACCCCCACGCCGTCATGCTGCCGGATCTTCATCAACCTCTTCTCCCCCCTTGCTGGATCAAGAAGGAGGAGACGTCTCCCGTCCCGTACGTGTGTTGAACGCGGAGGTGCCGTCCGTTCGGCGCTTGGTCATCGGTGATTTGGATCACGTCGAGTACGACTACATCATCACCGTTCTTTTAAACGCTTCCGTGCGCGATCTACAAAGGTATGTAGATGCATCCAATGACTCGTTGCTAGATGAACTCCTAGATGATCTTGGTGAAACGAGTAGGAAAATTTTTGTTTTCTGCAACGTTCCCCAACACTCCAAACAAGCAAACATCGCTCTCGCGTCAAGATCATCGCAAAACCTGTACCTGCAACTGTTGTAGTAGTAATCTGTGAGCCACGAGGACTCAGCAATCCCATTACCATGGGTATCAAGACTAGCAAAGCTTAATGGTAAAGGAAGGGGTAAAGTGGTGAGGTTGCAGCAGCGACTAAGCTTAATATGGTGGCTAACTTTCGCAAATAAGAGCGAGAAGAGAAGCAAACGGAACGGTCGTGAAGCTAGCAATGATCAAGAGGTGATCCCGAACTCCTACTTATGTCAAACATAACCCAAAACCGTGTTCACTTCCTGGATTCCGCCGAAAAGAGACCATCACGGCTACACACACGGTTGATGCGTTTTAATTCGGATCTGGTGTCAAGTTATCTACAACCGGACATTAACAAATTCCCATCTGCCACATAACCGCGGGCACGTCTTTCGAAAGATAATACCCTGCAGGGGTGTCCCAACTTAGCCCATGATAAGCTCTCGCGATCAACGAAGGATATACCTTCTCCCAGGAAGACCCGATCAGTCTCGGAATCCCGGTTTACAAGACATTTCGACAATGGTAAAACAAGACCAGCAAAGCCTCCCGATGCGCCGACAATCCCGATTGGAGTTGCACATATCTCGTTCTCAGGGCAACACCGGATGAGACATCCTACGAGTAAAACCAAACCTCGAGTTTCCCCGAGGGGGCCCCGCAGTCTACTCGGTTTGGTCCAACACTTAGACAAGCATTGGCCCGGGGGGGGGGGGGCTAAAATAAAGATGACCCTCGGGTTAATTACTCCCAAGGGAAAGGCAGGTGGTGGTGAGGCAAATGGTAAAACCAAGGTTGGGCCTTGCTGGAGGAGTTTTATTCAAAGCGAACTGTCAAGGGGGTCCCATAAATCACCCGACCGCGTAAGGAACCCAAAATCTGGGAACATAACACCGGTATGACGGAAACTAGGGCGGCAAGAGTGGAACAAAACACCAGGCATAAGCCGAGCCTTCCACCCTTTACCAAGTATATAGATGCATTAATTAAATAAGAGAATATTGTGATATCCCAACATAATCCTGTCCACCATGGAGCAATCTTCAACTTCACCTGCAACTAACAACGCTATAAGAGGGGCTGAGCAAAGTGGTAACATAGCCAAGAAACGGTTTGCTAGGAAGGGTGAAAAGGTTAGAGGCTGACATGGCAATTTGGGAGGCTTGAAGAGTCAAAAGATAGGTAGCGCAGCATAGCGATAGAACGAAGCAACTAGCATGGCAATGATAGTAATGATATCCAAGGTGATGGTCCATGAAGAAGATGAAGCCACGAAGACGAACCAATCGTAGATGAACGAATCCTCATGATCGCAACGAAACGGGAACTATCGAGAAGAAGCACACAACATGGTAAACACACCACACATAAGCATGACATGATGCACAACCAAGCATGATGCATGACAAATATACATGGAGATACTCATGGAAAAAGATGATGCATACAAGACCAACACATCAAAGCAAGTTTAAATGAGGCCGGAAACAACATATAACAATTCCGGTAAGTCCTCATATGCAAGTTTCAAAGTTGGTCCAGATCTTAACAAACATTAAGTTGAAGTTGTTAAACAGCAATTTAAAGAGCACCAAGATGATCTACACGAAATTCTAGTCAAGTTACATATAAAGTTCATTAGATTCGGAGCTACGGCCTAGAAGATATAAGCAAAACAAGTTAAACATGGCATTGATGCTAAATGCACCCAAACATCAAGCAAACACCTCAAAACAAGGATGCAACATGGTAATATGAAACAACATGCAATTCTAAGCAAGTTTCATATAATGCACACTCAAAACGAGAAACGGTTCAACACACACACACACTATACAAGATATGACAACAATCTGTCCATAACAGGAACTAGGCATATTGCAAGCATCAAAACAACCTGCTACAGTACCACAATATGAAAACAAGAGGCATGGACATGATGTACAGGTAATGCATGACAAAACATGAACACTGAGCTATCTCCAGAAATCACTAGAACATGCTCAAACACACATGGCAAGATTGCATATATTAACAGTTTCAGACTTTGCAGAAATAACATCAGGTTGCAATATTTAGAGCTATCAAACAATATGTTACAGGAACTTAACATGGCAAACAAAGGCATGGCATGAATCTACTAATGACATATAACAAAAGTCCCTTACTGACCATCAGCCAAAAATGATCAGAAGATATGATGGCACCCATGTAAACATAGCAAGTTATATGACACATTCATACATGGCAGGAACAACGATAAGTAGGCATGTTGGTGAGCTTGAACCACTCACTACATAGCAATAAATGGCATGGAAAGGCTACCAACAGTAAGAATACATGTTTAAGAAGTTACGCATGACAAGAGCAAGTTCATAGGGTACATGGATCACTAGCAAAGCTCATGGCAAAACTGAACATGTTAACAGGCTGACAGCAACATTATTTAGCAAGTTTGGAGCAAGATTACAACATGTCACAGCAGGCTATAATTGCAACAAGGAACACGGATAGTTAGAGCATGACATGTACAACAAAACATCCTTAGTGAACATCTCCAGATTATGCATAGAATGACTTGTAGCAGCAGGTTTACATAGCAACAAAATATAACAGAATCAGCCTAGCAAAACAGCGACAGGAAGTACCCTACTTGACGAGCTCGATGTACTCAGTACAAGAATCACAAAAATACATGGATGGCACCACTGTGAAGATGGCATGACATAGTTCAAAATACATGTAGGGCTCAAGCTCATAGGATGCACACATCAAATGCAACAAAAATGACAAATCATCAAGTTATAATAGTTTCAGCATGTTAACATCATATAGCACTCTTGCAATGATGATAAGGGCATCAAGATGAACTCAAACAAACATGGCCCAATGGAATGAAATGAAGAGCATATCCTGATGAACATTTTGATTATTACACGCACAAAACAGAGCTACAAGCACATAGATGCAGCAGGTCAAAGATGCACTCATGATGCTGATGAAACTCAGGACTTGGTCATTTCTGGAGAAAAACGGGCGAGCGCAGTAACAACGACGTCTACTGCAACTTCACACAAAATTCAGAGATTGTTGGAGCATCGAGATCAAGGCGAAGACATGGATCGGGCGAGTGCTATGGGGTTCTACACGCCATGGAAAGAAATGGAGAGGGAGGTGCGTTACCCAGCTCACCCTAGGACACGACGAGATCGACGGAGATGAGCCGGAGGCGTCGCGGACGAGCTCTGAACCCTGGGCGCTCGCTGTCAACCGAAGGAGGGAGCAGAGGAGGCAGCACGGTGCAGATCTTGGCGTTCCCTCAATGATGGAGTGGACGCATCGGACGACGGGGACGACGGAAAGGCAGACGGACACGGCTGAGGCAACTGGAGGCGACCGGTGGGGCAACGACGGCGGCGACGTGCTTCAGCCGAAGAGTAAGAAGAGAAACTTGGCGTCTCCAGCCCTGTGTAGCCGTGGGAATGAGGTCGGGGAGGTGTCCTGGAGCGCGTGGACGGAGGTGGGAAGCCGTCAGGGCGCACTACGCTGACGACGAGCATGAGCTCGCCTCGGCCATGGCGACGATCGGACAAAGCAGCAGGCGCGAGAGGGGGATCTGTGGAGAGGCAGCGGCACGGAGGGAGGTGAGGAGGAGAGGAAGAAACCCTAGGTGGGCGCAGGCGCTGCTTATAAAGGGGCGCGAGCGCCGGGCCTCGACGTCCGTGAGCTCATGGCATCCATTTCGGTGCAACAAGACCAAGACCAGCCCAACGGCAGGGAGGAAGTCATTGTGGAGCCCAAGCAGGCGTCACCACCAGAGCCTTTGATAGGCGAGGACCAACTTTCAAAATGGCTAATTGTTGGCGCCCTTCCCGCTCAATATTTGGGAAGAGGCCCAGGGCCTTTGCCTATAAATAGGACTAGCCACCCCAGGGTAGAGGCATCGAGAATCCTCACCAAGAAACCAGTAGAGAGAGTGACTGAACTCCTCCTAGCAGTTCGTCGCACCAGCCAAGAACAGACCCTCGCGAGGCTGTTCTTCCTTGTATTGTTCATCATCAGCCCAAGAGGCAATCCACCACACCACACACTTGAGAAGGGTATTGCACCACAATGGTGGCCTGAACCAGTATAAATTCTGTGTCTCTTGTGTTGTTAATTTCGTAGTTTAGATCTCAGCGAGGCGTCGAGGAACAGGTAGGTAGTGGGCGAAATCTCCGTGCATACCCCAGTGTTCGAACCTCAAGGGTCTGCCGGAACCCGAAATCCGACATTTGGCGCGCCAGGTAGGGGTGCGCCGGAATTCGTCTTCCGTCGCCCTGTTCTTCTCCGACCGTCGCATCCATGTCTGACGCTCGTCGGGATCGCGCCGAGCGCCGAGCCGCCCTCGCTTCCCGCGTCGCCCAGACAGCTCCCATCGGCGGGCGCCCTCGTCGTTCCCCGTCGCCTGCCATCAACGCCGCCACCGGCCCGGCGGGGAATGAGCAGCAAGCATCGTCCCAGCATCCATCCATGAGGTGAGACGGGCGCACTGCTACACCCTCGCTCACCCCAGCTGGTTCTTCGTCCCGCGCGCCCTGCGCGGCCATGGAGGCTCGAGCTGTGCTCATCGCAGCAAATGAGCTCCTGCGCTACTGCCCATTCGATGACGTCTATGAAGAGTGGCTCGACCGAGTCGCCGAGCTTGTCCGCGCCGCTGGGGGCTCCCCCACGCCGTCCTTCTCGCTGCACCGCGCCCCACCCTGCGCGGGCAATGAAGCGCCGGGGGCGCCTCAACCGCCTCCCCCTCAAGAAGGTGCCCTGGCCCCAAGGCGCGTGGCCCCTGGACAGAACCCGCTCCGTCAGGCGCCAGCGCGGCAAGAGCAGAGCTGCCAAGAAGTCCCTCGCCCTCGAGAAGCTGCCCGAGCGCAACCTGCTCCAGCTCGTCGCGAACACGCTCCCGCTCCAGCACATCAAGACCCCGCGCTGCTCCCAGCTGCAGCGCATGGGGACCCGCAGGACCAAGCTCTTCGTCACCCAAGGCCTCCCGTGGCCACAGGGGCTGCTGCGCCTTCACCGCCGAGCTGCGCAGGGTCGCGTGGCCCGGCAGGATCAAGCCAGACCTGCCTCCTCGCTACGACAGTATGGGTGACCCTGCAGAGTTCCTCCAGCTCTACGAGCTGGGCATCGAGGCTGCCAACGGAGACGAGAAGGTCATGGAGAACTGGTTTCTCATGGCGCTCAAGGACGGGGCCTGCACCTGGCTCCTGAACCTGACTCCAGGCACGATTTCCTCCTGGGACGAGATGCGCACCCTCTTCATCGCCAACTTCCAGGGTACTCGCGACCGGCCACCCGCCGTGAGCGACATGTGTCGTATCAAGTAGCAACCAGGGGAAACCCTGTAGAAGTACATCCAGCGCTTCAACAACGTGCGCCTCAAGATTCCCAAGGTGACTGAGGAGGCCATCATCTCAGCCTTCTCCGACGGTGTGAGAGATGTCAAGATGAAGGAGGAGCTGGCGATGCATGAAGACCTGTGCACTTCCTTGGAGCTGTTCAACTTGGCGACCAAGTGCGCCAGGGCTGAGGAAGGCGTCTCTCCCTCCTCGAGCTGCCTGCCGCAGACCCAGAAGAGAAGAAGCCCAAGGCCAAGGACGTGAAGCGCAAGGGGGCTGCCGTGCTCGCGGCAGAACCAGACACCAAGCGGGGCAGAGATCAGCCCGAATCTTCCAAGGGCAGTCGGTACTGCGTGTACCATGACCTCCTCGCCCACAACGCCAATGAATGCCAAGAGCTCCGTGCCGTGCGTGAAGGAAGGGTCGGCCGATGTCCCGACCGCAGCGACCGGGGCTACGGCCGAGGAGGAGGAAGGAACGCAGGAAGCTGGGAAGACCGCGGCCCACGCCAAGGGTGGCGCGACCAACCTTGCAAGGATCGCTGGCAGGACCCGCCTCATGAGGGAGCATGGAGGGATCAGCCTCGCGAGGATCGCCCGCAAGGTAACGCAGGCCTCCCTCCGCTGCCGCCGCAGCCAAGGAGAAATGAGGACCATCATCAGGACGAGGGGGCTGGGGGCTTCCAGGAACCACGTGCGATCGCCTGCATCCTGGGCGGAGCTCAAGCCCCAGCCTGTCAACGCATCTTCAAGCAGTTCGCTCGCGAAGTAAATGCAGTCCTTCCCAAGCTCGAGGCCACGCGCCCTCTCACGTTCAGCTCAGCGGATCAGCTCAAGTGCGCGGCCACAGCTGGAGTCCTCCGGATGCTTTGTTCCCCAATCATCAGCAACGTGCTAGTCACCAGGACCCTCATCGATGGCGGGGCAGGGCTCAACGTCCTGTCCGCGGAAATGTTCAACAATCTCCAAGTGCCCTACAATCAGCTGCAGCCAACCAAGCCTTTCTCTGGAGTCACCGACGGCTCCACGGTCCCGATTGGGCACGTCTGCCTCCCTATCACCTTCGGGGCACGCGACAACTACCGCACCGAGCTCATTGACTTCGACGTCGCCCACATTCGCCTGCCATACAACGCCATCCTCGGGTACCCAGTGTTGGCCAAGTTCATGGCCGTAACCCACCACGGTTACAACGTCCTCAAGATGCCAGGAAGTGGCGGAGTCATCACGGTGCCCTGCGAAGAGAGAGACGCAGTGTGCTCCCTGGAACGAGCCTTTCAGGCCGCATCATTGGAAGACCCGGATCACGGAAGCAGGAGGCTTCCCGAGGCCGCCCCCAAGAAGAAGAAGACATCGTCCGGCCCGGCCCCTCAGGAGGCAGGCCCCTCAGGGCCCGTGCCTGCCCAGGGGGAACCTCCTTCCATCGCATAGGGAAGCGCGCCTGGCGCCCTCCTCAGGCAGGGCTCGGGGGCTCTCCCCTGGAGGGCCGCCGACCTCGCCAAGATCACAAGGGAGGCGCTTGGGCACCACTTGGAGGCGTGTTTCGAAGCACGTTTCCCTCAAGAAGGAGCAAGGCAAGGAGGGCCAAACCCTCAGGAGTTCGTCAGCAAGGCCATTCAGGAGCTACAGGAGTCAAGAGTCATGAGAGGCAGCCGCCGCTTACCCGCTGTGGCCCCCCATCCAGGCGAGGATGGTGGGCTGCGCGTCTGCATCGACATACCAGGGCTCAACGAAGCCGCATCTCAGGAGCGCCTCTGGCCCTCGCAAGTGGGGCGCTGCGAAGGTCCACCCCACAGCTACGTTCGCATGCCTTATGGCTTGCCGAACGCGGCTGCCACGTACCAGCGCCTCATGAGGGGCATCCTGGAGGCTCAAGAGGTCAGGCGTTCTGCAGCCCTGGCGGAGATGGAGACGGTCCGCGAGGAGCCACCAGCGCCTCCGGAGCCTCCCGGGGCCCCAGGGCCTGGGGGCTCGTGAGGATCGGCTTCCGCAGCCCACCGAGTCTCCTACACCAACACCCCTTCGTCCTCAACATCATCAGGTGACATCTTTCAAGTTTCATTTCCAGCTGGGAGCGCCCTCAGGGCTGCATCATTCCCAGGCCACGTGGGTCTGTCTCTACGGCGTGTATCCCTTTTGCTCGTGTTCTTAGCTTACTTTGTTGGGGGCGCCCTCGGGCTGCATTACCCCAAGTCGCTCGGGTCAGACCCAGCGGCGTGTACCCCTCTCGCGTTTATCTTAAGGCCATGCTTTCGACCTACCATGCTTGTTATTTGGTGCCTGGCACCTTTTCTTCCTGGATGTCGGAAGCTTGCGCGTTAAAGGGTGGTGCCTGAGCATCACGACTCAGGGCTCCTACCGGCTCTCCAGCCCTCACCCTCTGGTCTTGTCCACGACATCGTGACCTGGCATACCAGCGACAGCTGAGACCAGCTCGAGGGCCGGGACCCAAGGACGTAGAGTTTCGACATCTAACCAAGCTTGCGCGTTAAAGGGGGGGTACCTGAGCATCGCGACTCAGGGCTCCTACCGGCTCTCCAGCCGTCACCCTCTGGTCTTGTCCACGGCATCGCGACCTGGCATGCCAGCGACGGCTGAGACCAGCTAGCTCGAGGGCCGGGACCCGAGGACGTAGAGCTTCGGCATCTAACCAAATTTGCAGCAACACATCCCAAGATAAGGCCCAGTGCCAGGTGCAACCCACCTTGAGGTAGGGCCCCGTGAGTCCCGCGCTGGCGCACAGGTGCCCAGATACACCTCGTCAGGCCCTACCGTGCCAGCCACGTGTCAGGGCGGGGCTGTACACGCCCCTGGGGCTCCTCCTGGAGGGGAGCCCTCTCCCACGCACTAGTGGAAGCACCATGCTCCGCGCTGGCTGACGACACTGCTGAGGAGCGGCTATGCCCGTACACATACGGAAGCGCTATGCTCCGCGCTGGTGATAGACAACTGAGGGTGGCCTCCGGGCCGCATCAACCTTAGGGAGCCCAGAGCTCAGTGTCTGGCCTCATCGCAACGCCCCCCCTCGGGAGTGCCGCGCGAGGGGGCTGGGCACGGGGGTTGCGCCTGGGTCACGCCCAGACGCACGCCACCCAGCCAGGACCCCCCGGGCCTGGTTCGTCGCACGTCCCTCCCCGAGTGGAGCCAAGGGACGAAGGCCGTTTGAGCTTCAAGGGGGACTCCTGAGCATCGCGACTCAGGAGCCTAACTGGTCACGTAGCCCCTCACTCCTTAGTTCCGAAAGGCTAACGGCGGTTGAGGTATGCGCGGGGCCGGGCTCTGCAGACGTACAACGGTAGATCCACCCGCATCTCACCTCCCTGAGGAGTCACCCCCACATCTCACCTCCCTACTTGCTGTTCGAGCACCAAGGGGGACTCTTTGAGCATCGCGACTCCGGAGCCTAACTTGTCACGTAGCCCCTCACTCCTTGGTCCCGTCCTGGTTTCCGGTCGGGGCTAACAGCGGCTGACGTACGCGCGGGGCCGGGCTCTGCCGGCGTAGAACATAAGCAAGTAGGAAGGAAATATCGCAAATTTCAAGGAATTCAAAAGCAAATATTATAGTCCATACTGTTATCACAGCACCAAATGAAAGTTTTAACGCCTCCCCGAGGCATGGTACATGCGTAGGAATTAAAAGCAGGACGGGAGCCACAACGGAGTCACTTGCCGGCGGTGGAGCTGCACGCAGCAGGTTCGCCTCGTGGAGCTGCAGGGTCGGTAGCGCCCAGCTTCGGCTTGGTGCTGAAGGCCCGAAACTTCCCCAACAGAGCCTCCGCATGACCCTTCACAGCCTCAGCAGCGGCAGCGGCAAGCTCGCTGCTCGCTGGCTCCAGCAGGCTGTCGAGGTCGACGTTGGGGTCGCGAAGATAGATGTGGGTAAAGACCCACGTCAGCGCTGCAGAAGACAAGGCGCGCGCCTCGGCCTCAGCCGTAGGGCCAAGGCCAAGGGTGACATCTTCAAGAACACGAACCAGGAAGGGAAGCAGCTTGGCGGGGCCGTCCTTGTCGCCGGCCAGCGGACTCTCCAGGCCGCTGTCATAAAGCGTCTTCAGCGAGGTGCGGGCCTTCTCCTCCATCTCTGCGAAGGCCACGCGATCCTCGGCAAGAACTCGCGCCTTGCCGTCCAGCTCGACCTTCCTCGCCTCCAATTCTTGCTTCAGCGCGCCTAGGCGGTCACGGCGCTTCTTGAGCTTGGTGTCCCGGTCCTTGACGGCCGCCTCGCAAGCCTTCATGCCTTCCTCCTGCTCTTGGCGAAGGCGGGTCTCCTCGGCGAGCTGGTCCTGCAGGCCCTTCAGCTCGCTCTCCAGCGCCTTGCAGTGACCTTGGACATTAGCCACCTTCCCCAAGGCGGCGTCGCGAGCAGCCTTCGCCCAAAGGAGGGCCTACTTCTCCTCGTCGCAAGCCATCGAGGCCTGGACCAGCGCCGCGTGAATTGAAGCATCGGAGCGAATCCAGCCAGAAGCTAGCTCCAAGCGCCCGGCCACTCAACGAGGGTCGGCGCTCAGAAGATCCTGCCGCAGACGGTCTAGTTCAGCAGCAGCGCGATCCAGAACAATAGGAGGAGTCGGGGAAACAGCATTCGATGGAGTAGGAGGAGAAGACGGCAGCGTGACCACAATATCCTGAGGCGGAGCCTGCTGCGCCCCAATGGCTGTGGTGGCGGCATCAAGCAAGGGCACCTCGAGAGTCGCTTGGGCCATGGGGGCTGAGCTCGCCCCAACTAGCTCAGCCAGGCCTCGCGAGGACGCCCGGGCAGGAGAGGCCCGTGCGTCACGGTCACCTTCTTTCGGGGACAGAGGCGCTGCCACGGATGGAAACTCAGGAGCTCCCTTCGACTTCTTTGCCGCGGGCGCCAGCCTAGCCGGGAGATACGAACGTCAAGCCTCAGCAACAGAACAAGAAATAAGACAGGAACCAAGCACTTACAGGTTATCGCTCGCGAGCTCGAGCAGCCTCCGGCCTTACTTGAAGCCCGAGAGCCGGCTGCAAGGATCAGCCTCAAGGAGCTCGGGAGCAGGAGGTGCGTTTGCGGATCGCCTTGGGGCCGGGGCAGACCCGCGGGGGATCAGCCCAGTCCTGTCCTTCTTCCGGATCGAGGGCAGGCTCCCGCCGCCCTGCTCGTCATCATCCTCGTCATCATCACTCACAGAGAGGCGGAGGGCGCGGGACCTGCGCCGAAAGGGGGAGCCCTCGACTCTCCATCGGTCGCCTTGGAGTCAGCCCCCTTTTCCCGCTCCCCTTCTTCCTTCTCTTCACTGGAGTCACCGGAGGACACGTCCACCGGGTCCTCGGGAGCCTCCGCGGGCACGGGCCCGTCCCCGTTGAAGACGGGCATGGACCCCACTACCTGCTCCCAGTCCTTGCGGAGGAACAGGGGCGCAGGAGCGCCCTCCAACCTCGCCACGTGGCCCCTGACCAAAGACTGGAGAACCGCAGCCAGATCCTCGTCGGCCAAGACCGCGGGGCTCGGGTGGGGCCTCCACATCGGAAGTGAGTACTGACGAAGTGGAGCCAGCTGGTGCTCCAGGAATTCCCTCAGCAGCGATGCGCCAGTCAGCTTCGCTGCCGCCATGCTGGCCGGCCTCAGATCCGCGTCCATCTTCTCCAACACTGGCCTTGCGCAGGGGTCCACAAGCTCCACTCAAGACCAGTCGTCGGAGCTCGAGGGGTGCCCCGTGGGCAAGATCTGCCGGGGGTGGATGCGCCCAGCATCTACCAAGACCCACTTGCTCCTGAAGCCCTCAATCCTTTTCCCGGGGTTCGAAATGGCGATGGAGCTGCCGTACGCGATGAAGCTCGCGCACGCAGAGACGGGACCACGAGAGGTCCAGAGGGAGAAGTAGTTGCGCAGCAAGGCCACTGAGGGCTTCACCCCTACGTGAGCCTCGCAATAGTAGGCAAAGATTGCCAGAAGAAGGACAGAGTTGGGGTGGAGATGCAGAGCTTGAAGATTATAATGGCGGAGGACGGAGAAGAAGAACTCAGAAAAGGGAGGCACCAGACCGGCAACAATGGCGCTCACGAAGGGCGGATAGAAGGTGCTCCCTTGGCCCTCAGGGAGGGCAGAGCCGGCCTTGAACACCTTCACCCCGTCGATGCCATGCGCCGCCGCCATCTGGCGCACCCGGGCAAGGCTCGCCTCTGACACGTTCGGCGAGTCCAAGGCGGACGAATACCAAGCTCCGGCCGGGGCCTGGCGAGGCGCCATGTCTTGCTAGAGCGCGCAGATGGAGTAGATCTGAAGATTTCGGAGGCAGGAAGGAGAGGCGCAAGAAAGGGGATTTGAGCAGCAACCGGAGAAAGCAAAGGAGGTAAAGCCTAGACAGATGCCGCTCCTTTATCAACTCGCACGGTTGCTGAGGCGCCCACATCCAATCAACCGCCACGCGGTGCCCAAGGCCGGAGGCTGTTAGGGCCCGCGGCGCTTCGCACTTGCCCTTTTGCCTCTCTGCTCGGCCAAGTCCGGGCGCGCCTTGGGCCCGGGGGTTACTGTCGGCGTTCTGGGAACGGGGGTCCCTAGACTTGCGTGCCTGCGGCCTGCGGCGTGGATCAAAGGCGGCCCAGCATGGCCCATCTTCATGAACACAAGCTCAAGACCCTCGCGAGGGGGCCAAGCCTCGTGGGGCGGACGACAAGGAGCTTCCTCAGGCACGTCCTCATCAGGCTGGCTCACGAGGAGGCGGAGAGATCAAGGCGGGGTACCTCGCGAGGTGCCCCATGACGCAAGCCATGACGACCAAGGGCGCCAGTCGGGCGCCAGCCCGCGCAGTGTCCTCCTTTCCTCTTTGGTGCAAAGGGACCAAGCGCAGGCGAGAGCATCAAGCAAAGGCATCCATTTCGGTGCAACAAGACCAAGACCAGCCCAATGGCAGGGAGGAAGTCATTGTGGAGCCCAAGCAGGCGTCACCACCAGAGCCTTTGACAGGCGAGGACCAACTTTAGTCAGGATAAGTGTACCCGCTGTTCCCCTTCAAAATGGCCAATTGTTGGCGCCCTTCCCGCTCAATATTTGGGAAGAGGCCTAGGGCCTTTGCCTATAAATAGGACTAGCCACCCCCAGGGTAGAGGCATCGAGAATCCTCACCAAGAAACCAGTAGAGAGAGTGACTGAACTCCTCCTAGCAGTTCATCGCACCAGCCAAGAACAGACCATCGCGAGGTTGTTCTTCCTTGATTGTTCATCATCAGCCCAAGAGGCAATCCACCACACCACACACTGGAGTAGGGTATTACACCACAATGGTGGCCTGAACAAGTATAAACTCTGTGTCTCTTGTGTTGTTCCTTTCGTAGTTTGGATCTCAGTGAGGCGGCGAGGAACAGGTAGGTAGTGGGCGAAATCTCCGCGCGCACGCCAGTGTTCGAACCTCAAGGGTCTGCCGGAACCCAAAATCCGACAGCAACCAAAAGAGAACATTCCAATTTGGTGAATAATATGTGCTAGGGATCATATTTTGATATTATTGGTTTTTTAGTTATTGTTTTCCTCAAACCAGACTCATTTCCTTTTTCATTTATCTACCAAAAACAAAGTATGAGAGGGAAGAGCTAAGAAAAAGAAGAGTGTGATCAACGCACGTGTAGCAAGCCCACTATCACTTAAAGCATGGTTAATAGTATAGCCACCTGCTAGCTACATGGACATGCCATGTCACCAAGAGTTAGCATTATTAATTGGTCATACAATACTGTGGGCTATAAGGTTGACTATAAGCTCACAATTTTTTTCACTTTCTCTCTATCTCTTTTCTCTCATAAATGTTTTTGCCTAGGAGCACGCGTAGAGCCTGCCTTTTGTATGAGAGCTCACTCCTTCACTTTTTTCTTGTCTCTCTCCTCCATATAGACAAAAGTGCAATGTAAGCGGGCTTATAGCCCACTATTGTACTTGCTCTTATGGTCCCGAGAGATGCTCTACAGGACAAAAGCCTACAAGCACCTAATATATGTTGGGGAACGTAGTAATTTCAAAAAAATCCTACGCACACGCAAGATAATGGTGATGCACAGCAACGAGAGGGGAGAGTGTTGTCCACGTACCCTCGTAGACCGAAAGCGGAAGCGTTAGAACAACGCGGTTGGTGTAGTCGTACGTCTTCACGATCCGACCGATGCACCTCCGAGTTCAGCACACGTTCAGCTCGATGACGATCCCCAGACTCCGATCCAGCAGGGTCTCGGGGAAGAGTTCCGTCAACACGACGGCGTGGTGACGGTGATGATGTTCTACCAACGTAGGGCTTCGCCTAAGCACCGCTACGATATGACCGAGGTGAAATATGGTGGAGGGGGGCACCGCACACGGCTAAGGAACGATCACAAAGATCAACTTGTGTGTCATGGGGTGCCCCCTACCCCCGTATATAAAGGAGGGAGTGGGGAGGTGCGTCCCCTAGGGGTGCGCCTGGAGGAGTCCTACTCCCACAGGGAGTAGGACTCCCCCCTCTTGCCTTGTTGGAGAAGGAAGGGGGAAGGGGGAAAGAGGAAAGGGGGCCGCCGCCCCCCTTCCTTGTCCTATTCGGACTAGGGGGGAGGGGGGCGCGGCCTGCCCTGCCCGGCCCTCCTCTTCTCCCTTAGGACCCATGTAGGCCCATTAAACCCCGGGGGGGTTCCGGTAACCCCCCGGTACTCCCGTAAAATCCCAATTTCACCCGGAACAATTCCAATATCCAAATATAGGCTTCCAATATATCAATCTTTATGTCTCGACCATTTCGAGACTCCTTGTTATGTGCGTGATCATATCCGGGACTTCGAACAACCTTCAGTACATCAAAATCTATAAACTCATAATATAACTGTCATCGTAATGTTAAGCATGCGAACCCTACGGGTTCGAGAACTATGTAGACATGGCCTAGAACTGTTTCCGGTCAATAACCGATAGCGGAACCTGGATGCTCATATTGGCTCCTACATATTCTACGAAGATCTTTATCGATCAAACCACATAACAACATACGTTGTTCCCTTTGTCATCGGTATGTTACTTGCCCGAGATTCGTTCGTCGGTATCCAATACCTAGTTCAATCTCGTTACTGGTAAGTCTCTTTACTTGTTACGTAATGCATCATTCAAACTAACTCATTAGCTACATTTCTTGCAAGGCCTATAGTGATGTGCATTACCGAGAGGGCCCAGAGATACCTCTCCGACAATCGGAGTGACAAAACCTAATCTCTAAATATGCCAACTCAACATGTACCTTTGGAGACACTTGTAGAGCTCCTTTATAATCACCCAGTTACCTTGTGACATTTGGTAGAACACAAAGTGTTCCTCCAGTAAACGGATGTGTCTATGGCTAGGAAACAATAGCAACATACTAAACAATCAAGTGCTAAGCTAACGGAATGGGTAAAGTCAATAACATCATTCTCCTAAAGATGTGATCCCGTCAATCAAATGACAACACATGTCTATGGCTAGGAAACATAACCATCCTTGATTAATGAGCTAGTCAAGTAGAGGCATACTAGTGACATTAAGTTTGTCTATGTATTCACACATGTATCATGTTTTTGGTTAATACAATTATAGCATGAATAATAAACATTTATCATGATATGAGGAAATAAATAATAAATTTATTATTGCCTCTAGGGCATATTTCCTTCAGTCTCCCACTTGCACTAGAGTCAATAATCTAGATTACACAGTAATGAATCTAACACCCATGGAGTCTTGCTGCTGATCATGTTTTGCTCGTGAGAGAGGCTTAGCCAACGGGTCTGCAACATTCAGATCCGTATGTATCTTGCAACTTTCTATGTCTCCCACTTGGACTTGGTCCCGGATGGAATTGAATCGTCTCTTGATGTGCTTGGTCCTCTTGTGAAATCTGGATTCCTTTGCCAAGGCAATTGCGCCAGTATTGTCACAGAAGATCTTCATTAGTCCCGATGCACTAGGTATGACACCTAGATAGGAAATGAACTCCCTCATCCAGACTCCTTCATTTGCTGCTTCCGAAGCAGCTATGTACTCCGCTTCGCATGCAGATCCCGCTACGACTTTGTTTAGAACTGCACCAACTTACAGCTCCACCGTTTAATATAAATACGTATCCGGTTTGCAATTTAGAATCGTCCAGATCAGTGTCAAAGCTTGCATCGATGTAACCTTTTACGACAAGCTCTTTGTCACCCCCATAAACGAGAAACATATCCTTAGTCCTTTTCTAGTATTTCAGGATATTCTTGACCGCTGTCCAGTGATCCACTCCTGGATTACTTTGGTACCTCCTTGCTAAGCTAATAGCAAGGCACACATCAGGTCTGGTACATAGCATTGCATACATGATAGAGCCTATGGCTGAAGCATAGGGAACTCCTTGCATTTTCTCTCTATCTTCTACAGTGGTCGGGCATTGAGTCTGACTCAATTTTATACCTTGTAATACAGGCAAGAACCCTTTCTTTGCCTGATCCATATTGAACTTTTTCAACACTTTATCAAGGTACGTGCATTGTGAAAGTCCAATCAAGCGTCTTGATCTATCTCTATAGATCTTGATGCCCAATATGTAAGAAGCTTCACCGAGGTCTTTCATTGAAAAACTTTTATTCAAGTATCCTTTTATGCTATCCAGAAATTCTATATCATTTCCAATCAACAATATGTCGTCCACATATAATATTAGAAATGCTACAGAGCTCCCACTCACTTTCTTGTAAATACAGGCTTCTCCAAAAGTCTGTATAAAACCATAGATTGATTGCTGGAGCTTGCACACTTTGTTAGCTCCCTTAGGATCGACAAAACCTTCCGGTTGCATCATATACAACTCTTCTTCCAGAAATCCATTCAGGAATGCAGTTTTGACATCCATATGCCACATTTCATAATCATAAAATGTGGCAATCGCTAACATGATTCGGACAGACTTAAGCATCGCTACGGGTGAGAAGGTCTCATCGTAGTCAACCCCTTGAACTTGTCGAAAACCTTTTCAACAAGTCTAGCTTTGTAAACAGTAACATTACCGTCAGCGTCAGTCTTCTTCTTGAAGATCCATTTATTCTCTATTGCTTGCCGACCATCGGGCAAGTCAACCAAAGTCCACACTTTGTTCTCATACATGGATCCCATCTCAGATTTCATGGCTTCAAGCCATTTTGCGGAATCTGGGCTCACCATCGCTTCTTCATAGTTCGTAGGTTCACCATGATCTAGTATCATGACTTCCAGAATAGGATTACCGTACCACTCTGGTGCGGATCTTACTCTGGTTGATCTACGAAGTTCAGTAACAACTTGATCTGAAGTTTCATGATCATCATCATTAACTTCCTCACTAATTGGTGTAGGTGTCACAGGAACCGATTTCTGTGATAAACTACTTTCCAATAAGGGAGCTGGTATAGTTACCTCATCAAGTTCTACTTTCCTCCCACTCACTTCTTTCGAGAGAAACTCTTTCTCTAGAAAGGATCCATTCTTAGCAACGAATGTCTTCCCTTCGGATCTGTGATAGAAGGTGTACCCAATAGTCTCTTTTGGGTATCCTATGAAGACACATTTCTCCGATTTAGGTTCGAGCTTATCTGGTTGAAGTTTCTTCACATAAGCATCGCAGCCCCAAACTTTAAGAAACGACAACTTTGGTTTCTTGCCAAACCACAGTTCATAAGGCGTCGTCTCAACGGATTTTGATGGTGCCCTATTCAACGTGAATGCGGCCGTCTCTAAAGCATAACCCCAGAACGATAGCGGTAAATCAGTAAGAGACATCATAGATCGCACCATATCTAGTAAAGTACGATTACGACGTTTGGACACACCATTTCGTTGTGGTGTTCCGGGTGGCGTGAGTTGCGAAACTATTCCGCATTGTTTCAAATGTAAACCAAACTCGTAACTCAAATATTCTCCTCCATGATCAAATCATAGAAACTTTATTTTCTTGTTACGATGATTTTCCACTTCACTCTGAAATTCTTTGAACTTTTCAAATGTTTCAGACTTGTGTTTCATTAAGTAGATATACCCATATCTGCTCAAATCATCTGTGAAGGTGAGAAAATAACGATACCCGCCACGAGCCTCAACATTCATTGGACCACAAACATCAGTATGTATGATTTCCAACAAATCAGTTGCTCGCTCCATAGTTCCGGAGAACGGCGTTTTAGTCATCTTGCCCATGAGGCACGGTTCGCAAGTACCAAGTGATTCCAAAAGTCCATCAGTATGGAGTTTCTTCATGCGCTTTTCACCGATATGACCTAAACGGCAGTGCCACAAATAAGTTGAACTATCATTATCAACTCTGCATCTTTTGGCTTCGACATTATGAATATGTGTATCACTAGTATCGAGATTCAATAAAAATAGACCACTCTTCAAGGGTGCATGACCATAAAAGATATTACTCATATAAATAGAACAACCATTATTCTCTGATTTAAATGAATAACCGTCTCGCATCAAAAAAGATCTTGATATAATGTTCATGCTCAACGCTGGCACCAAATAACAATTATTCAGGTCTAAAACTAACCCCGAAGGTAGATGTAGAGGTAGCGTGCCGACCGCGATCACATCGACTTTTGAACCGTTTCCCACGCGCATCGTCGCCTCGTCCTTGGCCAGTGCTCGCTTATTCCGTAGTCCCTGTTTCGAGTTGCAAATATTAGCAACAGAACCAGTATCAAATCCCCAGGTGCTACTGCGAGCTCTAGTAAGGTACACATCAATAACATGTATATCACATATACCTTTGTTCACCTTGCCATCCTTCTTATCCGCCAAATACTTGGGGCAGTTCCTCTTCCAGTGACCAGTTTGCTTGCAGTAGAAGCACTCAGTTTCAGGCTTAGGTCCAGACTTGGGTTTCTTCTCTTGAGCATCAACTTGCTTGTTGTTCTTCTTGAAGTTCCCCTTCTTCTTCCCTTTGCCCTTTTTCTTGAAACTAGTGGTCTTGTTGACCATCAACACTTGATGCTCCTTTTTGATTTCTACCTCCGCAGCTTTTAGCATTGCGAAGAGCTCGAGAATTGTCTTGTTGATCCCTTGCATATTATAGTTCATCACGAAGCTCTTGTAGCTTGGTGGCAGTGATTGGAGAATTCTGTCAATGATGCTATCATCCGGAAGATTAACTCCCAGTTGAATCAAGTGATTATTATACCCAGACATTTTGAGTATATGCTCACTGACAGAATTATTCTCCTCCATCTTGCAGCTGTAGAACTTATTGGAGACTTCATATCTCTCAATCCGGGCATTTGCTTGAAATATTAACTTCAATTCCTGGAACATCTCTTATGCTCCATGACGTTCAAAACGTCGTTGAAGACCCGGTTCTAAGCCGTAAAGCATGGCACACTAAACTATAGAGTAGTCATCAGCATTGCTCTGCCAGACGTTCACAACATCTGGCGGTGCTCCTGCAGCAGGCCTGGCACCCAGCGGTGCTTCCAGGACGTAATTCTTCTGTGCAGCAATGAGGATAATCCTCAAGTTATGGACCCAGTCCGTGTAATTGCTACCATCATCTTTCAACTTTGCTTTCTCAAGGAACACATTAAAATTCAACGGAACAACATCGCGAGCCATCTATCTACAAACATAGACAAGCAAAATTACTATCAGGTACTAAGTTCATGATAAATTTAAGTTCAATTAATCATATTACTTAAGAACTCCCACTTAGACAGACATCTCTCTAGTCATCTAAGTGATCACGTGATCCAAATCAACTAAACCATAACCGACCATCACGTGAGATGGAGTAGTTTTCAATGGTGAACATCACTATGTTGATCATATCTACTATATGATTCATGCTCGACCTTTCGGTCTTCGTGTTCTGAGGCCATATCTGCATATGCTAGGCTTGTCAAGTTTAACCTGAGTAATCTACGTGTGCAAAACTGGCTTGCATCTGTTGTAGATGGATGTAGAGCTTATCACACCCGATCATCACGTGGTGTCTGGGCACGACAAACTTTGGCAACGGTGCATACTCAGGGAGAACACTTCTTGATAATTTTTAGTGAGAGATCATCTTAAAATGCTACCGTCAATCAAAGCAAGATAAGATGCATAAAGGATAAACATCACATGCAATCAATCGTGATCACCATCTCCGAAGCACCGTCAATTGTGATCTCCATCTCTGAAGCACCGTCGTGATCACCATCGTCACCGGCGCGACACCTTGATCTCCATCGTAGCATCGTTGTCGTTACGCCATCTATTGCTTCTACGACTATCGCTACCGCTTAGTGATAAAGTAAAGCAATTACAGGGTGTTTGCATTTCATACAATAAAGCGACAACCATATGGCTCCTGCCAGTTGCCGGTAACTTCGGTTACAAAACATGATCATCTCATACAATAAAATATAGCATCACGTCTTGACCATATCACATCACAACATGCCCTGCAAAAACAAGTTAGACGTCCTCTACTTTGTTGTTGCAAATTTTACGTGGCTGCTACGGGCTTAGCAAGAACCGTTCTTACCTACGCATGAAAACCACAACGATAGTTCGTCAAGTTAGTGCTGTTTTAACCTTCGCAAGGACCGGGCGTAGCCACACTCGATTCAGCTAAAGTGAGAGAGACAGACACCCGCCAGCCACCTTTAAGCACGAGTGCTCGTAACGGTGAAACCAGTCTTGCGTAAGCGTACGCGTAATGTCGGTCCTGGCCGCTTCATCTCACAATACCGCCGAACCAAAGTATGACATGCTGGTAAGCAGTATGACTTGTATCGCCCACAACTCACTTGTGTTCTACTCATGCATATAACATCAACGGACAAAACCTAGGCTCGGATGCCACTGTTGGGGAACGTAGTAATTTCAAAAAAATTCCTACGCACACGCAAGATCATGGTGATGCATAGCAATGAGAGGGGAGAGTGTGTCCACGTACCCTCGTAGACCGAAAGCGGAAGCGTTATGACAACACGGTTGATGTAGTCGTACGTCTTCACCATCCGACCGATCCAAGCACCGAACGTACGGCACCTCCGTGTTCAGCACACGTTCAGCTCGATGACGTTCCCCGGACTCCAATCCAACAGGGTGTCGGGGATGAGTTCCGTCAGCACGACGGTGTGGTGACGATGATGATGTTCTACCGGCGCAGGGCTTCGCCTAAACTCCGCGACGATATCACCGAGGTGTAATATGGTGGAGGGGGGCACCGCACACGGCTAATGAACGATCCGTAGATCAACTTGTGTGTCTAGGGTGCCCCCTACCCCCGTATATAAAGGAGCAAGGGGGGGCGCGGCCGGCCCTAGGAGGAGGCGCGCCGGAGGAGTCCTACTCCCACCGGGAGTAGGACTCCCCCCCTTTCCTAGTTGGATTAGGACTTAGGGGGAGGGAAAGAGGAAAGGGGGGCGCCGCCCCCCCCCCCCCTTCCTTGTCCTATTCGGACTAGGGGGGAGGGGGCGCACGGCCTGCCCTGGCCGGCCCTCCTTTTCTCCCTCATGGCCCACTAAGGCCCATTAACCCCCGGAAGGGTTCCGGTAACCCCCCAGTGTTCCGGTAAAATCCCGATTTCACCCGGAACCATTCCGATGTCCAAACATAGGCTCCCAATATATCAATCTTTATGTCTCGACCATTTCGAGACTCCTCGTCATGTCCCTGATCACATCCGGGACTCCGAACAAACTTCGGTACATCAAAACCTATAAACTCATAATAAAACTGTCATCGTAACGTTAAGCGTGCGGACCCTACGGGTTCGAGAACTATGTAGACATGACCTAGAACTGTTTCCGATCAATAACCAATAGTGGAACCTGGATGTTCATATTGGCTCCTACATATTCTACGAAGATCTTTATCGGTCAAACCGCATAACAACATAGATTGTTCCCTTTGTCATCGGTATGTTACTTGCCCGAGATTCGATCGTCGGTATCCAATACGTAGTTCAATCTCATTACCGACAAGTCTCTTTACTCGTTCCGTAATACATCATTCCGTAACTAACTCATTAGTTACAATGCTTGCAAGGCTTAAGTGATGTGTATTACCAAGAGGGTCCAGAGATACCTCTCCGACAATCGGAGTGACAAAACCTAATCTCGAATTACACCAACTCAACATGTACCTTTGGAGACACCTGTAGAGCACCTTTATAATCACCCAGTTATGTTGTGACGTTTGGTAGCACACAAAGTGTTCCTCCAGTAAACGGGAATTGCATAATCTCATAGTTGTAGGAACTTTGTATAAGTCATGAAGAAAGCAATAGCAACATACTAAACGATCAAGTGCTAGGCTAACAGAATGGGTCAAGTGTCAGAGTAATGGGCCACGGGTAGGCTAACACGAGTCCCAGAACCTTTCAAGACATCGGGGCAGACTGCGCCCCTCAAGTACCTGCGGCGACTCCCATTCAAGCCGAGTCCCAAAGGCGACTCCAATTCAAGCCGAGTCCCAGAGGCGACTCCAAGGAAGCCGACTATGGGGAGTCGGCCCGCGAGTCCAACCACCCCGACAATTAAAGGCAGGCATGGCCACAGTGTGCCATACCCATGGAGATCTCCACCCGGCGTGGCACTGTTGCCATGCCAGCCTTGACATCAGCCCTTGGGGCAGGGCCCTGTACCCACGACGCCCTGTCTGTACGGCCCGAAGACGGCGGGTGAGGGAGTCCTGGACTAGGGGGTGTCCGGACAGCCGGACTATCATCGTCAGCCGGACTCCAAGACTATGAAGATACAAGATTGAAGACTTCGTCCCGTGTACGGATGGGACTTTCCTTGGCATGGAAGGCAAGCTTGGCGATACGGATATGTAGATCTCCTATCATTGTAACCGACTCTGTGTAACCCTAGCTGAGGGAGTCCTGGACTAGGGGGTGTCCGGACAGCCGGACTATCATCGTCCGCCGGACTCCAAGACTACGAAGATACAAGATTGAAGACTCCGTCCCGTGTCCGGATGGGACTTTCCTTGGCGTGGAAGGCAAGCTTGGCGATACGGATATGTAGATTTCCTACCATTGTAACCGACTCTGTGTAACCCTAGCCTCCCCCGGTGTCGATATAAACCGGAGGGCTTTAGTCCATAGGACACAACATACATTACAACAATCATACCATAGGCTAGCTTTAGGGTTTAGCCTCCTTGATCTCGTGGTAGATCCACTCTTGTACTACCCATATCATCAATATTAATCGAGCAGGACGTAGGGTTTTACCTCCATCGAGAGGGCCCGAACCTGGGTAAAACATCGTGTCCCTCGTCTCCTGTTACCATCCGCCTAGACGCACAGTTCGGGACCCCCTACCCGAGATCCGCCGGTTTTGACACCGACATTGGTGCTTTCATTGAGAGTTCCTCTGTGTCGTCACTGATAGGCCCGATGGCATCTTCAACCAACGACGCTGTCCAGGGTGAGACTTTTCTCCCCAGACAGATCTTCGTATTCGGCGGCTTCACACTGCAGGCTAATTCGTTTGGCCATCTAGAGCAGATCGAAAGCTACGCCCCTGGCGGTCAGGTCAAATTCGGAAGCCTAAACTTCACGGCCGATGTCCACGGAGACTTGATCTTCGACGGACCCGAGCCACAGCCAAGCGCGCCGCACTGTCGCGATGGGCATGATCTAGCTCTGCCGCTGAACAGTGCCTTGGTGACCGCACACGAATCCGCTCCGGCCACTAGTCCGGAGCCGATTCCCGGATAGAGGATCGGTGGATAGACACCGCCTTGGGGGCTTCAACTAAAACGGCGATGGAGCCGAACACTAATCTTGTCCCTCGCAAAACTCGTGATTCCGAGGTGCCGGACTCCCTGCCGGACTCCGAACCTCCCGCGCCCCTACCAACCAAATCAGATTGGGCGCCGGTTATGGAATTCACCGCCACGGACATCTTCCAATACTCGCCCTTTGGCGACATCCTGAATTCACTAAAGCATCTCTCGTTATCAGGAGAGCCCTGGCCGGACTATGGCCAGGATGGTTGGGATGCGGACGACGAAGAAATTCAGAGCCCACCCACCACCCACTTTGTAGCCACTGTCGACGATCTAACGGACATGCTAGACTACGACTCCGAAGACATCGACGCTATGGACGACGATGCCGGAGACGAACAAGAACCAGCGCCTACAGGGCACTGGAAGACCACCTCGTCATATTACATATACATGGTGGATACCCCAAAAGGTGGGGACGGCGAAGAAACAACGGAGGCAGATTCTCTAAAGAAACAGCCCAAGCGCCGGCGTCAGCGGCGCCGCTCTAAATCCCGCCACAGCAAGAATGGAGATTCCGGCATAGGAGATAATAATACCCCAGAAAGTGCCGAAGACAACCCCCTCCAGCAAGACTCAGCGCAGGAGGATGCAGAAGCAAGCCCTCAGGAGAGGGCGGCGGACGAAGAGGTTGGGGATTACAACTATATGCCTCCCTCCGAAGACGAGGCCGAAGAGTATAAACTCGAACGCCCCTCCAAAAGCTATCCAAGACGCAAGCTGCTCCCCCGATTAGAGGAGGAAGCATACATACCTCCATCACCAGTGCACCATACGGCTGACCGACCACCTCGCGGTCATGACAAAGAGGCATCCAGGCCCCTAGCCAAGACCGTACCCCGGCATCGCTCCAAAATTACGAAGCCAAGAGGGAACGCGCCGGACTTGCGAGATATATTGGAGGACAAAGCAAGGCATTCCAGATCCATCTACGGATCATGTGGGCGCCCCACGACCCATGACGAATACCGTCGTACCGGATATAATAACCCCGGCCGGGCCGAACATGGCAGACAGCGCTCTCTCGAGCTGCGTCGTGATATTGCTCAATACAGAGGCGCCGCACACCCACTATGCTTCACTGACGAAGTAATGGATCATCAAATCCCTGAAGGGTTTAAACCCGTAAACATTGAATCCTACAATGGCACAACAGATCCCGCGGTTTGGATAGATGATTATCTTCTCCACATCCATATGGCCCGCGGCAACGATCTCCACGCCATCAAGTATCTCCCACTCAAGCTTAAAGGACCAGCTTGGCATTGGCTTAATAGCTTGCTTGCAGAGTCAATTGGGTGTTGGGAAGACCTGGAGGCCGCATTCCTTGATAACTTCCAAGGCACGTATGTGCGACCACCAGACGCCGATGACCTAAGCCACATCATTCAGCAGCCAGACGAATCGGCCAGACGATTCTGGACATGGTTCTGGACGAAGAAAAATCAAATCGTCGACTGTCCGAATGCATAGGCCCTTGCAGCCTTCAAGCATAACATCCGCGATGAATGGCTAGCCCGGCACCTGGGCCAGGAAAAGCCGAAATCTATGGCAGTCCTCACATCATTAATGACCCGCTTCTGCGCGGGAGAGGATAGCTGGCTAGCTCGCACCAACAATCTCCGTAAAAATTCTGGCAGTCCGGATACTAAGGACAACAACGGCAGGTCACGTCGAAACAAAAACAAACGCCGCATTAACAGCGACGACAAAGAGGATACGGCAGTCAACGCCGGATTCCGAGGCTCTAAACCGGGTCAACGGAAGAAGCCATTCAAAAGAACCACTCCGGGTCCGTCCAATTTTGACCGAATACTCGACCGCTTATGCCAGATACATGGCACCCCTGAAAAACTAGCCAATCACACTAATAGAGATTGCTGGGTGTTCAAACAGGCAGGCAAGTTAATTGCCGAAAACAATGACAAGGGGCTAAACAACGATGATGAGGAGGAGACCCGCCCGCCAAACATAGAGGACAGAAGGGTTTTCCCCCACAAGTGCGGACGGTGAACATGATTTACGCAACCCATATACCCAAGAGGGAGAGGAAGCGCACATTAAGGGACATCTATCCGAAGGAGCCAGTCGCCCCGAAGTTCAATCCATGGTCCTCTTGTCCGATCACTTTTGATCGTAGAGACCATCCGACCAGCATACGCCATGGCGGATTCGCTGCATTGGTTTTAGACCCAATCGTCGATGGATTTCACCTCACGAGAGTCCTGATGGACGGCGGTAGTAGCTTGAACCTGCTTTATCAGGATACAGTGCACAAAATGGTCATAGACCCCTCAAGGATTAAACCTACAAAGACAACCTTTAAAGGTGTCATACCAGGTGTGGAAGCCAACTGTACAGGCTCAGTAACACTGGAAGTGGTCTTCGGATCCCCGGACAATTTCTGGAGCGAGGAGTTAATCTTCGACATAGTCCCGTTGCGCAGGGGCTATCACGCTCTGCTCGGACGAACCGCGTTTGCCAAATTCAACGCGGTGCCGCATTATGCATACCTCAAGCTCAAGATGCCAGGCCCTCGCGGGGTCATCACGGTCAACGGGAATACAGAACGCTCCCTCCGAACGGAGGAACATACAGCGGCTCTCACGGCAGAAGTACAGAGCAGCCTCTTAAGGCAATTCTTGAGTCCGGCCATTAAACGGCCGGATACAGCAAAACGCGCCCGAAGCAATACCAACCAAGACCACCTGGCGCGATCAGAGCACGCGTAGCAATGCGGCCCCAACCCCCGCCCGCGCATGATCGCAAGAATAACACTCCGCGTACATCACTACGCTTTGGAGATACCATGGGCGCAGGGGAAGGGGCACGATCGCAATGGACCCAGAGTGCGGTTCGACCACACCAGGGGCTCGCAAGTGTGCCCCCTTTTTTTAGTTATTATTTTCATTCTTTATGTACATAGGACTCCGGTAACCAGAGGCCCTGTCCGGCGGCGAACCTGCCGAACTCGTGATGCAACAGTCAGGGACGAAAGAAGGCCGCGACGAACACTCAGGTGGTCTCAATTTCGAGCATTAAATTCGATTGTATACACCAAATCCGCGGCTCACCCCTGGAGGGGGACATGTTTACTTAGTCCAAATCCCTTGCTTACCGCACTATTTGTATCAGTCCGCACTTATAGCAGACTTCCTTTAATAAATAATGCAGCACTTTTCGACTGCAATTACATTAACTTTTATATATATATGATCATTACGCGACATCTTGCACCCGTACATTTTGGTACGGCCGAATACACCAGGGGCTTGTGTTCCCCGCATTATGGTGTGATAAGTCCGAACACTTTCACAAGTGCGGCACCCCGAACTTATAGCATTATATGAATCGGCTCCGAATCATGTCTTGGGTCAATAGTTGGGTTTGCCCGGCTCCCACGTTTTGGTGCCTTACGTTCCGTTCTGTCGGCTAAGGTGGCACTGGGAGAACCACTGCGATTGCGCCCCGGTTGAGCTAGGCGAGCGCCTCAGTGGAGAAAGCTAAAACTGACTGGCATGATAAGGCGAGAGACTGGTCGCTGTTCGAGAGGTTTTTTTCGGGTCCTTAAAGACTCACGCCGCTTCGAGCGAAGTTCCGGACAATGTCCGACGAAGGCGTGGATAGCGCCCCGGGTTTGGCCTTCCGAATACCAGGGGCTTCGCCGAAATTTAAAATTATAGAATTCTATGGCTAAGTGAGAGTGTTCAAGCACTATAAGTCCGGTTGCCTTGTTCGCTGTGTTGAGCGCCTCCCTAGATGGACCCAAAAATGGGAACAAGAGCGCTCAAGGTTATCCCGAACACCCCAGCACTCGTGGCTTGGGGGCTGAAGCCAACGACTTGCCATCTCTCAGATTTTTACATGGCCGCGCAGAAGGTAATATTTTAAATTAAACAAGCATTGCGTAATGCGCACATGAACAAAGTCTCAGTGCAAAGGATAATATATAACGAGTCTACTCAAAGATTACATTTCTGGGGCACTCATCCGCAATATCGCGGGCTCCCTTCAGGACAGTTTTATAATACATTTCAGGCGTGCGATACTCCTTGCCCGGTGGCGGTGGGTCCGTGAGAAGCTTCTCCGCATCCAACTTGCCCCAATGCACCTTTGTGCGCGCAAGGGCCCGACGAGCACCTTCAATACAGGCGGAGCGCTTGATGACCTCCACCCAGGGACATGCATCCACCATCCGCCACACGAGGCCAAAGTAGCTCCCAGGCATGGCCTGTCCAGGCCACAGCCGGACTATAAGGCCCTTCATGGCCTCCTCAGCTACCTTGTGGAGTTCGACCAGCTGCTTCAGCTGGTCGCTTGGGGGCACCGGGTGTCCGGCCTCAGCGTACTGAGACCAGAAGACTTTTTCCGTCGAGCTCCCCTGTTCGCCACGATATAATGCGGCGGCATCGGACACACTACGCGGCAGATCTGCAAACACCCCTAGAGAGCTCCGAATGCGGGTAAGTGTCAGGTATTTTACATTAACATGCTTGCTTTGCATGAAAAATGCCTTACCCGCCGCTATTTTTTTTACATCTTCAACCTCCTGAAGGGCCTTATGGGCCTCGGCCTTGGCGGACTTGGCACTTTCGAGAGCCGAGGCAAGCTCGGACTCTCGAGTCTTGGAGTCCCGCTCCAAACTCTCATGTTTCTCCATGAGAGCCTGGAGCTCTTGCCGTACTTCCGCCACCCGTGCCTCCTTCTTCTCTCGCTCTTCCCGCTCCGCGGACGCACTGCGTTCGGCCGCGGACACAGCCTCCTTCAGGGCTGCCACCTCGTTTGTGGCCCCTGCAATACCCATATTATCCTTGTTAATTTTATTGCAACCAAAATCCTTTTCTGTAAGGTAACCATTCAAAGTGGTGTGACTCACCTTCTTTGTCCTCGAGCTGCTTCTTGGCATGGCCGAGCTCTTGCTCGGACCGCTCGAGATCCTTTTTCAACACATCGACCTCCGCCGATAGTGCGGCGGAGGTCAGCAGCGCAGCCTGCAAACCCATATTGACATATTTTAGGCAACCCTGCGTATATCTTGTTAGATCCTCAGTCCGGCTTTTCTTTCCGAACACCGAACTAAGCATCAGGGGCTACTGTCTATGCGGTATTACATTACATAATTTTAACTTCTTACCTCAAAGCCTGTTAGAAGGCTGCTGCAGGCTTCGGTCAGCCCGCTTTTGGCGAGCTGAACCTTTTGAATCACCGCACTCATGATAGTGCGGTGTTCTTCCTCGATGGAAGCGCCTTTAAGCGCCTCCAACAAGTTATCCGGCGCCTCCGGTTGGACGGAGGCCGCCGGTGTCAAGGTCTTGCCCACTACGGGTTCCGCTGTAGAGTCCGGCGCAAAGTCCGGGAGGCTGCCTGACGGCGCCTCCGGAGCCTCCTCCTGATGGGTCCCTCTCTGGGATCCCACCTCGACGTCCTCGTCGGCGCGTGGGGTAGAGGCAGTCGGAGGTGAATCCACATCCGATGGGTCCAACGACCCGCTCGATGAGTCGGGGAGATCGTCATTGGCCGGACTACGGACAGAATGCGGCCTTAAGGACACTACGCGACACGAAAGAAATTGCATATAAAGGATCCGGATACTTACGATCTTGCCGGACGCCTGGCCCTTGGAGGCCACTCATCCTCGCCAACTGTGGGGTTGGCGAAACTGTCCGGGGGATAGTCCTCCCCCTCTTGGACCCTTCGGCCTCCCCTATTGGGGAAGCCTTCCTCTTCTTCTCTCCCTCCTCCGGGAGAGAGTACTCCTCCGGGAGAGAGTACTCCTCCGGGAGAGAGTACTCCTCCTCCTCCTCGTCTTCGGGGGAGGAGTACGCCTCGTTGTCAGACGCCTGATTGCGGGAACTCTTTCGAGTCCCCGCGGCCACCTTCTTGGCCTTCTTCTCCGGCACCACGTGCGGTGCCGGAACCAGCAGCCCTGCTAAACGGGCGTTCTCTGGGTCTTCTGGCATGGGAGCCGGGCTGATGAGCAGCTTGGCCTTCTCCATCCATTCCTGTCAAAGGAAAAGACAGAATGAAACCCCTCTAGAATCAATTTGATTACCACAAGTGTCCCGTAAAGGGGTTGAATCACTTACCTCGTCAGCCGGATGCTGCGAGCGAAATCCGCGATCTTCTGTCGCGGATGCGGGGGCTTCGGCGCCCTTAAACAGCACCCTCCAGGCGCCTTCATATGTCGTATCGAAGAGCCCGCTTAGCACCTGGTGCTATTCCGGATTGAACTCCCACAGATTGAATGCCCGTTCTTGGCATGGGAGGATCCGGGGGATGAGCATGACTTGGACCACGTCGACGAGCCTGAGCTTACCGCTCACCAGTTTCTGGATGCAGGCTCGTAGTCCCGTCAGCTCCTTCAGATTGCCCCACAACAAGCCCTTCTCTTTCCAGGAGGTGAGCTGCGTGGGGACGCCAGATCTAAACTCGGGGGCCGCCGCCCATCTGGGCTTGCGCGGCTCGGTGATGTAGAACCACCCCGATTGCCACCCCTTTATGGAGTCCACGAAGGCCCCTTCGAGCCAAAGGACGTTGGGCAACTTACTCAACATGGCGCCTCCGCATTCCGCTTGCGTGCCCTTCACAACCTTCGTCTTGACGTTGAAGGTCTTGAGCCAGAAGCCGAAGTGGGGCCGGATGCAGAGGAAGGCCTCGCACACGACGATAAACGCCGAGATGTTGAGGATGAAGTTCGGCGCCAGATCGTGGAAATCCAGGTCGTAGTAAAACATGATCCCCCCTACAAATGGGTGCAGTGGAAAGCCCAGTCCGTGGAGGAAGTGGGGGAGGAAGACAACCCTCTCATGGGGCCCAGGGGTAGGGATGAGGTGCCCCTCGTCGGGCAGCCGATGTGCGATATCGCCGGAAAGATATCCGGCGTTGCACAGTTTGGTGATGTGCTCCTCCTTAACGGTGGAGGCCAACCATTTGCCTACCGCTCCGGACATATTCGGAGAAGGTTGGGGCAAGATGCGCGAGCTTGGGCGTTGGAGCTTGAGTACGCGGAGATGGATAAGCAAAGGAGGAAGAAGGCGTAGGTGAGAAGGTAAATCCTTATCCCTTATATATAGGCGGACGAAAACTATGCGTCCCGCTGGCCTGATAAAACTCGCTTATCTCCCAAGCGCCACCATCAATGGCGCGGTTGGGTTACCCACGTCCGTATTGATGAGAATCCCGGAATAAGGGGAACACGATCTATGCTTCGACAAGACGTGCCAAGGAAACTGCTTCGCTAAACGTGCTGAGGTGGTATAGTAAAAAAAGATTCAAACAAAGGCTTGGTAGCGGTGTGATGTCACGCCGCATAATACGTCAGCAGATTGGACTGGTGTACATTTTATTCTCTCTACGGGGGAATGTGGAATTTATTTTTGCAGAGCCGGACACTATCCTGGTGTTCATGATCTTCTCTGGATTATTCAAGGAAGGAACCCGCCTTGCAATGCTGAACATTATGCACGCCAGACTTATCGTCATTGAAGCCTGGTTCAGGGGCTACTGAGGGAGTCCTGGACTAGGGGGTGTCCGGACAGCCGGACTATCATCGTCCGCCGGACTCCAAGACTACGAAGATACAAGATTGAAGACTCCGTCCCGTGTCCGGATGGGACTTTCCTTGGCGTGGAAGGCAAGCTTGGCGATACGGATATGTAGATTTCCTACCATTGTAACCGACTCTGCGTAACCCTAGCCTCCCCTGGTGTCTATATAAACTGGAGGGCTTTAGTCCGTAGGACACAACATACATTACAAAAATCATACCATAGGCTAGCTTTAGGGTTTAGCCTCCTTTATCTCGTGGTAGATCTACTCTTGTACTACCCATATCATCAATATCAATCAAGCAGGAGTAGGGTTTTACCTCCATCGAGAGGGCCTGAACCTGGGTAAAAACATCGTGTCCCTTGTCTCCTGTTACCATCTGCCTAGACGCACAGTTCGGGAGCCCCTACCCGAGATCCGCCGGTTTTGACACCGACATTGGTACTTTCATTGAGAGTTCCTCGGTGTTGTCGCCGATAGGCTTGATGGCTTCTTCAACCAACAACAACTCAGTCTAGGGTGAGACCCTTATCCCCGGACAGATCTTCGTATTCGGCGGCTTCGCACTACGGGCCAATTTGCTTGGTCATCTGGAGCAGATCGGAAGCTACGCCCCTGGCCATCAGGTCGGGTTTGGAAGCCTAAACTTCACGGCAGACATCCGCGGAGACTTGATCTTCGATGGATCCGAGCCACAGCAAAGCGCGCCGCACTGTCACGATGGGCATGATCTAACTCTGCCGCCGGACAGTACTTTAGAGGCCGCGCACGAATCCACTCCGAACCATAATTCGGAGCCGATCACGCAGATCGAGGACGGATGGCTGGACACCGCCTCGGGGGCTTCAACAACTATGGCGATGGAGCCGAACACTGACCTTGTCCCTTATAAAGCTCATGACTCCGAGGTGCCGGACTCCGAACCTCCCGCGCCCCTGCCAATCGAATCCGATTGGGCGCCGATCATGGAGTTCACCGCCACATACATCTTTCAACACTCATCCTTTGGTGACATCTTGAATTCGCTAAAGCATCTCTCGCTATCCGGAGAGCACTGGCCGGACTACGGCCAGGACGGTTGGGATGCGGACGACGAAGAAATTCAAAGCCCACCCACCACCCACTTTGTAGCCACTATCGACGACCTAACCGACATGCTAGACTACGACTCCGAAGACATCGACGGTATGGATGACGATGCCGGAGACGATCAAGAACCAGCGCCTACAGGGCACTGGAGGGCCACCTCGTCATACGACATATACATGGTGGACACCCCAAAGGATGGGGACGGCGAAGAAGCAGCGGAGGCAGATTCCTTAAAGAAACAACCCAAGCGCCAACGTCAGCGGCGCCGCTCTAAATCCCGCCACAGCAAGAATGGAGATTCTGGCATAGGAGATAATAATACCCCAGAGAGTGCCGTAGACAACCCCCTCTAGCAGGATTCAGCGCAAGAGGATGCAGAAGCCAGCCCTCACAAGAGAGCGGCAGACGATGAGGTCGAGG
The DNA here is from genome assembly GCA_963921465.1 of Triticum timopheevii. NCBI lineage: Eukaryota > Viridiplantae > Streptophyta > Magnoliopsida > Poales > Poaceae > Triticum > Triticum timopheevii. Next base: position 579,998,513 of record OY997272.1, read on the forward strand.
ACGATAATTACATACCTCCCTCCGGAGACAAGGCAAGCCTCGACGACGACGAATTCGTCGTGCCCGAGGATCCCGTCGAACAAGAGCGTTTCAAACGCAGGCTAATGGCCACAGCAAATAGCTTAAAGAAAAAGCAGCAACAGCTTCAAGCTGATCAAGACCTGCTGGCCGACAGATGGACCGAGGTCCTCGCGGCCGAAGAGTATGAACTCGAACGTCCCTCCAAAAGTTACCCAAAACGCAAGTTGTTCCCCCGATTAGAGGAGGAAGCATATAAACCTTCGTCACTAGCGCACAATACGGCAGACCGGCCACCTCGTGGCCGCGACAGAGAGGCATCTAGGCCCTCCAACTGGATCGTACCCCGGCATCGCTCGAAAAGTACGAAGCCACGGCGGAACACGCCGGACTTGCGGGATATACTGGAGGACAAGGCAAGACAATCCAGATCCATCTATGGATCACATGGGCGCCCCACGACCCACGACGAATATCGTCGCGCCGGATACAGCAACTCCGGCCGGGCCGAACACAGCAGACAACGCTCTCTTGAGCTACGTCGTGATATTGCTCAATATAGAGGCGCCGCACACCCGCTATGCTTCACAGACAAAGTAATGGATCATCAAATCCCTGATGGGTTTAAACCCGTAAACATTGAATCCTACGATGGCACAACAGACCCCGCGGTTTGGATCGAAGATTATCTACTTCATATCCATATGGCCCGCGGCAACGATCTCCACGCCATCAAATACCTCCCACTCAAGCTTAAAGGACCAGCTCGGCATTGGCTTAACAGCTTGCCCGCAGAGTCAATTGGGTGTTGGGAAGACTTGGAAGCCGCATTCCTTGACAACTTCCAGGGCACATATGTGCGGCCACCAGACGCCGATGACCTAAGCCACATAATTCAGCAGCCAGACGAATCGGCCAGACAATTCTGGACACGGTTCTTATCAAAGAAAAATCAAATCGTCGACTGTCCGGATGCAGAGGCCCTCGCAGCCTTCAAACATAACATCCGCGACGAGTGGCTGGCCCGGCACCTAGGACAGGAAAAGCCGAAATCCATGACAGCACTCACATCACTCATGACCTGCTTCTGTGCGGGAGAGGACAGCTGGCTAGCTCGCAGCAACAACCTTAGCAAAAATGTTGGAAGTCCGGATACTAAGGACCACAATGGCAGGTCGCATCGAAACAAAAACAAACGCCACGTTAATGGCGATAACAATGAGGATACGGCAGTCAACGCCGGATTCCGAGGCTCTAAACCCGGTCAGCGGAAGAAGCCATTCAAAAGAACCACTCCGGGTCCGTCCAATTTGGACCAAATACTCGACCGCTCTTGCCAGATACAGGGCACCCCCGAAAAGCCAGCTAACCACACCAACAGAGATTGTTGGGTATTCAAGTAGGCAGGCAAGTTAATTGCCGAAAACAATGACAAGGGGCTGCACAGCGACGACGAGGAAGAGACCCGGCCGCCGAACAGTAGAGGACAGAAGGGCTTCCCCCCACAAGTGCGGACGGTAAACATGATATACGCAACCCATATACCCAAGAGGGAACAGAAGCGTGCACTAAGGGACGTATATGCGATGGAGCCAGTCGCCCCGAAGTTCAATCCATGGTCCTCTTGCCCGATCACTTTCGATCGAAGAGACCATCCGACCAGTATCCGCCATGGTGGATTCGCCGCATTGGTTTTAGACCCAATCATCGATGGATTTCACCTCACGAGAGTCCTGATGGACGGCGGCAGTAGCCTGAACCTGCTTTATCAGGATACAGTGCGCAAGATGGACATAGACCCCTCAAGGATTAAACCTACAAAGACGACCTTCAAAGGCGTCATACCAGGTGTCGAGGCCAATTGTACAGGCTCAGTCACACTGGGAAAAAAGTGGTCTTCGGATCCCCGGATAATTTCCGAAGCGAGGAGTTAATCTTTGACATAGTCCCGCTCCGCAGCGGCTATCACGCTCTGCTCGGACGAACCGCGTTCGCAAAGTTCAACGCGGTGCCGCATTATGCATACCTCAAGCTCAAGATGCCAGGCCCTCGCGGAGTCATCACGGTCAATGGAAATACGGAACGCTCCCTCCGAACGGAGGAACATACAGCGGCTCTTGCGACAGAAGTACAGAGCAGCCTTCTAAGGCAATTTTCGAGTCCGGCCGTTAAACGACCGGACACGGCCAAACGCGCCCGGAGCAACATCAACAAAGACCACCCGGCACATTCCGAGCACGCGTAGCAATGCGGCCCCAACCCCAGCCCTCGCATGATTGCAAAACCAGCTCTCCGCGTACATCATTACGCTCTGGAGATAACATGGGCATAGGGGGAGGGGCACGACCACAACAGACCCAGAGTGCGGCTCAACCACACTAGGGGATCCCACGTGCGTCGCTCTTTTTATTTTTTATTTCCCTTCCTTTTATATACAGGACTCCGTTCACCAGAGGCCCTGTCCGGCGGCGAACCTGCCGAACTCACGATGCAACAGCCAGGGAGGGACAAAGGCTGCGATGAATACTCAGATGGTCTCCATTATGAGCATTCAATTTGTTAAATCCACCTTTCCGCAGCCTACCCCTGGAGGGAGACACGTTTAATTAATTCAATCCCTTGCTTACCGCACTATTTGTATCATTCCGCACTCATAGCAGAATTCCTTGAATAAATAATGCAGTATTTTTTGCTTATAATTGCATTACTTTACATATATGTTCATTAATGACATCTCGCACCCGTATATTTTGGTACGGCCGAATACACCAGGGGCTTATGTTCCCCTCATTATGGTGTGATAAGTCCGAACACTTTCACAAGTGCGGCACCCCGAACTTATAGCATTATATGAATCGGCTCCGAATCATGTCTTGGGTCAATAGTTGGGTTTGCCCGGCTCCCATGTTTTGGTACCTTACGTTCCGTTCTGTCGGCTAAGGTAGCACTGGGAGAACCACTGCGATTGCGCCCCGGTTGAGCTGGGCGAGCGCCACAGTGGAGATCTTTTCGAGTCCCTAAAGACTTATGCCGCTTCGAGCGAAGAACCAGTGTCGGGGGTTGGATGCGACATATGCCAATGGGTGGCTTATCATGGTGGGGGCGAGTAGAATGTCGCCGGTGCCTGGAAACGGGATGAGGTGCAGACATGCACGCCGGCGAATCTTACCCAGCTTCGGGGCTCTCCGGGGAGATAACACCCCTACTGCTGCTCTACGGGGTCTCCGCATGATCACTATGGGATGATAATACAAAGGTGCTCCTTGAGCTGTTTCGGGTGGCCGGAGGGAGCAAGGCTGGCTCTCTCCCCTGCTTGCTATGTGTCTAAAACCTATCCAAGGCCCAACCCTTTGCATGGGTGCCCCGGGGGGGTTATATAGGCCTACCCCCCGGGGGTACAATAGTAAACTGACTGGGTGCGGTCCCCAGCTGTCTGTCTCTCATGCCGCCGCCCTTCCTGCCGGCTTTTGGGGCCCGCCGACTGGCGGGCCTCGCGGACATGCAGAACACTGTGCAACACTCCTGATGACGCAGGCTCGGTCATGGGGTCGTGGGAACAGTGCCGCCGTATGTCAGGCGATCGCTGTCGCCACTCCCCGTCCAATCTGGTTTATGGCTTGTGGGGCCCTGACTGGGAGGCGGCCGACTCTGGGGAGGCCGACTCCCGCAGGGCCGTCTTCGGGCTCTCCGGCCATCCTCTTCTCGCTCACTGACAGGGGGCCCGTCGATCTTCGGGCCGCACAGGCCGCCGTCGTGGGCACAGTGCCTTGTGCACTGTGGCTGAAGTCAGGGGAGGCATGGCAACAGTGCCGCGCCTCACCACAGATCTCCCGGTGGTACGGCTCACTGTAGCCATGCCTACCTCCCGTGGGTTTGAGGGGACGGCCACGTCGGGGCCGTACCCTGCGTCGGTCTTCGTGAAAGGTTGCGGGCCGACTCTCATAGTCGGCCCCCTGTAAGGTCGCAAGCCCGGAGTCGGCTTGCTTCAGAGCCGCCATTTGGGGACTCGGCTTCTTCGAAGGTCGCCAGCTGGGACTCGGCCTTCTCGAAGGTCGCCAGCTGGGACTCGGCCTTCTCGAAGGTCGCCAGCTGAGACTCGGCTGAGGGGCACGGCCTGCCCCGATGTCTTGAAAGATCTTGGGACCCGGGTCTGCCTACCCGTGGCCCATTACTCCGACAGTAGTCCCCGAAGCTGGTGAAGCCTGGCGGGCGCCGCCTCGAAGGGCTTCAACAGTTTCAACCTTCCTAGTGCCGACTCTGAGACCCGGCCGCTTGTTGCTTTGGGCCGCCTCGCCGAAGTCGGACTCGTTCAGCGAAGGGCCGCGGTCCGCAAGTCGCGGCGGGAAACGGGAGGCGTATCGGTCACGCTTCCCTGCCATTATCGAGACGGTCATATCGTGTGGTGCCACGTGGAGGCGATAGTCTGCCTACCCACGCGCATGACGGGACGGGCCGTCAGGTGGGGCCCGCCATTACCGCGCCTCGGCTCCCGAGCGGATCCGCTGTGGCCGAGGGCGGTTGGCATCCCCACATCGTTACTGCGCGCAGTAACTTCGTGGGGGTTAATCGTGGGCGGCGTGGGGCCACGGGCGCAGTTAATCCCCACGTCGCCCCCTCGGCTTCTCAGCCCGCCGGGCTATAAGTAGGCGGGGAGGAACGGGCGGCACTGCACGCGCACTCTCTCCCCCGCTCTCCCGCCTTTCTCCTTCCTTCGCCGCGAACCACGGCATTCTTCTCCATCGCGAGCCAAGGCGTTCTTCCTCGCCGGCGATGAGTTCTTCTTCCGCCGCGCCCCCCGCCTCGCGCTCCGGCGAGTGGGATGGCTCGGACGTGGAGGCGGAGGACATCGAGTTCCTTCGCCGGACTCGCCGCCTCCCCAGTGCGGACCTGGTGCACGCCCGTCCCGCGCCGGCGAGAGAGATCCGGCCCGCGCCGGCGGATGGCGAGCGGGTTATCTTCTGCTCGCATCTTATGCGCGGGCTGGGGCTTCCGGCGAGCGGATTCTTCCGCTCGTTTCTCGAGTTCCACAAGCTGCAGCCGCACCACCTCACCCCCAATGCGGTGGTGCTTCTCTCCGCCTTCGCCACCCTGTGCGAAGGCTACATCGGCGTTCTCCCCACCCTCGAGCTGTGGGGGGAGTTCTTCTCTGCAAAACTCGGCACTCAGGCCGCCAGCACGCCGGCTCAGTGCGGCACCTACATCGCGGTGCGGCGCTCGACGGCCGACAATCCTTTTCCGCCCATCCCGCTGGTGAAGTCGGTGAAGATGTGGCAGAAGTCCTACTTCTACATGAAGAACATCTCCACCAATGGCGACTGGGTCAATTTGCCGCCTTTTGACCCCGAGCCGCTGACTGGCCGGCTGGCCAGTTGGTCCCATCAGTCCAAGTCACTTTCGACCTCCGGAAACGGCGCCGTGGCACGGCTCCGAGTCATGCTGCAGTCGGAGGGGCTCGTCGCCTCCGATCTTCTGGCCGCCTTCGTGGCGCGCCGGGTTCTTCCACTCCAAGGCCGGCCTCACCTCATCTGCCAGATGAGCGGCCGCAACGATCCGAGCCGTCTATGCACCAGGGACATGCCGCGTGGGGAGGTGGCGAACTTGGTGAACCACATCGCCCACTGCGGGTTCACGGAGGAGTGGCAGTTCGGCAAGGAGCCGTACTCGCGCGACAACCCCCCTCCAATGGTAAGTCGCATCCGTTTGCGGCTCGATCTTAGTTGCGTCTGACCTCGAGCTCTGATCTTTGTTGGCATCTTCTGAGCAGAACCCTCTCACGGCACCCGCAGCCGGCGCCACAAGAGAGCCTCGCGACTACGTCCCAGATCGCGAGGCCAGCGACGTCGACGACCCCGACTTAGGGGCCGCGGCGCTGGAGGCCGACGCCGAAGGCGGCGGAGAGGGGGCAGACGGCGGCCTTAAGCCGTCGGCGACCTTCGCCGACTGGCCCGAGGACGACGTCGACACGGAAGTCATCCCGCGCCGCCAGCCGAAAGCCGGCCCCTCCAGCCAAGCCGGCGCGAAGAGGCGTCACGCCGGGCCGAGTGTGCCCGGCGGCCCGAAGAAGTTCAAGGGAGCCGCCGCCGCGACCAAGCGGGAGGAGGCGGCCGCGAAGGCCAACCGCTTCCGGAAGGAAGTGAGAAGGCCGCCGCTAGTTTCCTCGTGAGTCTTCTTACTCTGTCATTTCTTTGTTGGATCTCATTTGAGTCTTTCCTGATTTTCCCTCCAATCTTCCCCAGAGCTCCCCTCTTCCTTGAGAGAGCCGCCGTCCCCTCCGTCATGGGGTCGGTGGAGACGTCTGCCAACACACGGCGGATTGATCCCGCCGCCGACCTTCGGGAGGCAACGGCACGGAACGCGCGAGAGAAACGTGAGGAGGAGGAGGCCGACCGCCTGGAGAAGGCGGAGGCCGAGAAGGCGGCCGCCAACACCCAGCGACGCCTGGAGGAGGCCGAGACTACGGCCGCGGCGAAGCGGCATGCCGAGGAGGTCGCGCGTCGCCGATCGGCGATGCTTGTCCCCCCGCTGTCGTCGGCGCCGCCGGCTCCCGAGTTCACTGGGCAGACCGGGGAGGTCGGCGCCGCGAACCCTCTCGCGGAGGAGGGCGGCGACGTCTCCGGCTCGGATACTCACGCACCGCCTCCGCCGCCTCCGTCTTCGAGGTCGCATGGCAAGCAGTCGGTGGACCCACATGATCCTCCGACTGCAGACGACGCCGATGCGCAACTGCTTCTTCAGGTCGCCATGCCGGCACGCCGCCATCTTGAGAGGACGAGCTCAGCGCCGCGAGCTCGGGAAACCGGCGCCGCAAGCTCGTTGAACCTGGACGCCGAGGCCTCAAGTGCCGCGCCGACCGGCTGGCTGCGCGAAGGCGGCACCGGCCCGCTGAACCAGGCCCTTCTGGACGTCTAGTCGAAGCTGCGCAAAGAGGGCGACGCCCTCCAACTCTACACCAAAGCGCATCTGGCCCTGCGGACCTCCGTCTGGGTATGTTTCGTTTTTCCTTTTTTAGTTTATGTCTTTTTCCGTGGGGGCGCGCCAGCGCACCCACTGGGTGTAGTCCCCCAGTTCGGGGTCGGCTGCTGAGCAGGGGGCTCGGAACTCCTTCTGGTGAGCTCCGAAGGCTAACTTTGCCTTGCCGGTTCTGCAGGAATACCACAATCTCCGCGCCACTGCCTTCAACCACAATGTTGAAGAGCTGAGGAAGCGGACCGCCGATCTAACGGAAAGCCGAGGTGAGCTAATTCTTTCTTCTTCGCGGGGGCGCGCTGGCGCACCCACGGGCTGTAGTCCCCGAGATTCGGGCCGACTGCTGAGCAGTCGGGCCGGATCTCCCCGGTGATCTATCTTCCTTCTTTTCCGCGGGGGCGCGCTTGCGCGCCCGCGGGCTGTAGTCCCCGAGATTCGGGCCGATTGCTGAGCAGTCGGGCCGGATCTCCCCGGCGACCTTCCTTACTGAAGACGTTCTTGTCTTTTTCCTTCGAACTTCAGGCGCCAACGCCGCCCTCCAGGAGCAGCTGGGCGAGGCCAACACCGCCCGCCGCGCCAAGGAGGAGGAGTGCGACAAACTCGTCCAAGAGCGCGACCTGCTGGCGACGCAGCTGGCCGAGCAGAAAGAACTGCTCTGAAAGGCGCAAGAGGACGCCAAGTCGCGGGAGGATGCCCTCATAGCCGAGTTCAAGGTCGAGCGCTCCGCCTGGAACGACCGGGAGGCGATGCTGACCTCCGGCTACCACGAGCTCGAGGACATCGTCGACGGTAATTCTTTTTTCTCTTCTTTGGTCTTCCGACTCTGTGTCGGGCTGATTTTGGGTTTTCTAACTGTTTTTCCTTCTGTCTTGGCAGACTTCTTTCCCGGCCACTCGCAGGCCGTTCCTCTGGCCATCGAGGCGGCTCGGGAGGAGCAAAGGGCGAAGGGCGAAGTGATTGCCGCCAACGCCACCCGAACCATCGACGAGTAGCTTCTGAGCATCGGGGTTCGTCTTCGTCCTGCTCAACGCCTGCTGCGCCGTCTTCAACGCGCCGGCGCTCAAGTGGTTGCCGCCCTGTGGCCGGAGGTGCCGACTCTTTGCACCGCCAGCCGGACGGCCGACTGGCTGGAGGTCGCCGCTGGTCGCTTTGAGGCTTGGAGGGGCTCCTCGGCTTGGGCCGGAGCGCGCCGAGCCTTGGAGTTCGTCAAAGGGTGGTATCCAGGGCTGGACCTGGACCGTCTGGCCGCGTTCCGGTCAGAGGCCCAGGCCGAGCTGGAGGCCGTCGAAGGCGCCCTTGTCGAGCGCGCGGCGGCCATCGCCGAGTACACGGACACCAGTGTCTTCGTGCCCGAGCGGACCGAAGGCGGCGAGGAGGTGCCGCTGGAGTGGTTCGGGATGCACCCGGAGTACGAGGAGGACTCGGCGGAGGTGATCGGCTCCAGCGCTGAGGAGGAGGACGAGTCGGAGGACGGAAGCGAGGAGGAGGAGGCGCCAGAGGACGAGGCAGGCGGTCAGCCTCAGCCCGATCGTGCCTCCAGCAACGAGCCGCACAAGGATAAAGCGACCGTTTCCGGAGGCGACCAAGCTGAGATCGCCCAACCGACTGCCCCGGCATCCGACGCCGCCGTCACCTCCGACCCTCCGGCTCCGGAGGCCGCCCCCTAGAGCGCTTCTGTTTATCTGTCTTTGCTGTTCTTTTAAAAAACTTGTCAGATTCGAACAATTCCACCCACTGGGTGTATTCGGCCAAGGGCCTTATGTAAATATTTATCAAATTTCCGCCTTTCCTTGCTTTTGTTCTTTAGACTTTTTCCTTTGCCGCCTTCCTTCAGTTGCCGCCTTGCCAACTGGGCAGCCGCTCTGCGGACTGGCGCCGGGTCAAGTGCTCAGCTACTTTAGGGAGGCAAGTACTTAGTTGTTTAGAATATCTTAGCAAGTTGGCTAGAAATCGACAGGCCGACTATCGAGAGTCAGCCATTCTTGATGAAAATTGAGACGGCGAGCCGACTGCTCGTGAGCCGACTCGGTAAGGGGAGGCTGGTAGCCGGCTTGGGCTATGCGTAGCTCTTAAGTCCTTAGCCGTTTTTCATGTGTGCGCTCGTTCTTTCCCGTCCCCTGCTTACCAACAGTCGCTCTCCGAGCTGCGGCTTTCGGCAAGAGACGGCTTTGAGCGCAGCACATTACTTGTCTGACTTCAGGGAGCATTTCATAGCGCAAGACGGCGAGTCCCCGGGCCGACTATTCAGATCCGGTGCCAGACAGTATGATAAAAGGGGAAAGCATATTCGGAAGCGTAATCCATATCATACAGATAATCAAAAAGGCAGTCCCCGAGCTCGTCCCGGGGGGCCTAAGGTCTTAGTACTTTAATACAAAAGAGGGTACCGTGATACATACTGCATCAACTGTAAAATCTTCGCAGAAGATTTGCGTTCCACGGGCGCTCTGTTTCTTTGCCAGAGTCGTCCCTCTTGCGTGCTCGAGGCTTCTGAGCGTCGATCAGATAGTAGGCGTCGTTCCCTAGCACCTTGCTGATGATGAAGGGACCTTCCCAAGGCGCCGACAACTTGTGCTGGCCGGCTGTTCTCTGAATCAGCCGGAGCACAAGGTCGCCATCTTGGAATGATCTTGGCTTGACCTTGCGGTTGTAGTATCGGCGCAGACTCTGCTGGTAGATGCCGGACCGACTGAGTGCCAACAATCGGCCCTTTTCCAGCAGATCAACACCGTCTTGGCGTGCTTCTTCAGCCTCCTCTTCGGTGTACATGGAGACTCGCGGAGAGTCGAACTATATGTCCGTCGGGATGACGGCTTCGGCACCGTAGACGAGGAAAACGGCGTGAAGCCGGTTGACTTGTTTGGGGTTGTGCGCAGGCACCAGAGGACGGCAGGCAGCTCTTCGACCCAACAGCCGGCCGAGCGCTCGAGTGGTTCAACCAATCGAGGCTTGATGCCGGACAGGATGAGGCCGTTGGTTCGTTCCACCTAGCCGTTTGACTGCGGATGGGCAACGGACGCTAAGTCCAGTCGGATGCCCTGCGTCGCGCAGAAACGAGCCAAGGCGCCCTTGGCGAAGTTGGTGCCGTTGTCTGTGATGATGCTGTGCGGTATGCCATACCGTACTGTGATGTCGGCAATGAAGGTCACTGCTGTAGGCCCGTTTAATTTCTTGATGGGCTTTGCTTCCACCCACTTGGTGAACTTGTCCACCGCGACAAGCAAGTGAGTTAGGCCGCCTCGGGCCGTCTTGAAAGGTCCCACCATGTCCAAGCCCCAAACTACGAAGGGCCAGGCAATGGGGATGGTCTTCAGCGCGGAGGCCAGCTGAAGGGGCTTGGAGCGGAACACCTGGCACCCCTTGCATTTTTTGACTAGCTCTTTAGCTTCTTCCAGGGCAGTTGGCCAAAAGAAACCGTGCCGAAAGGCTTTGGCCACGAGTGCCCTCGAAGCCGCATGGTGGCCTCACTCGCCCTGATGGATGTCTCTGAGGATCGCTTGGCCTTGCTCTGACTCTACGCAGCGCTGGTGGACATCAGTGACACTGCGCCTGACTAGCTCTCTGTTGACCATAGTGTAGGCTGCTGCTCGGCATTGCACTTGCCGAGCCAGGGTCTCGTCTGCTGGTAATTCCTTGTTCACTAGGAACTTGAGGATGGGCTGAGCCCATGAAGGTGCTGCTATCTCTTCAACTACTACCACAGCGACTTGGACAAGGGTGGCTGGGCTGGGAGGCGGCGGGTTGGGGTCTGCCGCCGCTTGCTGGATCGATGGAATCTCTGGGCTGACTGGGGCAGCTCCCGGGCCGACTGGCGCAGTCCCTGGGCCGGGCTCAAAAGTCCCCGGGCCGACTGGCGCAGTCCCCGGGCCGGGCTCGGAAGTCCCCGGGCCGACTGGCGCAGTCCCCGGGCCGGGCTCGGAAGTCCCCGGGCCGACTGGCGCAGTCCCCGGGTTTGTTTCAAGTGTGGCTTTCTTGAGGTCGCCTGCTGGGGCCTTGGAGTCGGATCCGACCATTTCTGGCGGAGCGGGCACGAAGATGGAGTCGGATTCTGGCGAAGGCTTGATAGACGGCTTGAGGAGGCGCTGAAGGGCGACGCCGGAAGGTATTGCCTGGCGAGTGGAGCCGACTCGTGCCAAGGCGTCTGCTTGATCGTTGTCGTTTCTTGGCACGTGAAGGAATTCGCACCCCTCAAAATATCCGCTGAGTTGCTGCACCAGGAAGCGGTAGCTCGCCATGTTCGCGTCTTTGGCGTCCCAGTCGCCGGATGACTGCTGAACCACCAAGTCGGAGTCGCCATAGCACAGGATCCGGCGAATGCCGAGTTCTTTGGCAAGCCGGAGCCCGTGGACGAGCGCTTCATATTCGGCGACGTTGTTGGAGGCGGCGAAGTGGATTTGCAACACATACTTGAGCTTGTCGCCCTTGGGGGAGGTGAGGACGACGCCGGATCCAAGGCTGGTGCGCATCTTGGAGTCGTCGAAGTGCAGCCGCCAATGAGTAGAGTCGGGCGCTGGTGGCAGGTACTGAGTCTCGGCCCAGTCGACGAGGAAGTCGGCCAGCGCCTGCGACTTGATGGAGGTGCGAGGTTGATATTAGATGGTGTAAGGGGCTAGATCGATAGCCCACTTGGCCACTCGGCCGGAGGCGTCTCGGCTTCCAATGATCTCGGCGAGGGGAGCGGTGCAAACCACCGTGATTGGATGCTCTTGAAAGTAGGGCTTCAGCTTCTTGGCGGCAAAATGCACGCCGTAGCACATCTTCTGACAGTGAGGGTAGTTCTGCTTGGAGGTCGACGGTACCTCGCTCAGGTAATAAACCGGTCTCTGGACCGGAAGCGCCTTGCCTTCCTCCTTGCGCTCGACTACAATAACTGTGCTGACTACCCGGCTGGTGGCGGCGATGTACAAGAGCATGGGCTCCTTGGGAGTCGGAGCCGCCAACACAGGGGGAGTCGCCAGCATCTTCTTCAGTTGGAGAAATGCCTCATCTGCCTTGTGGTTCCACTCAAAAAAGGTGGTCTTCTTCATTAGTTGATACAAAGGCAGAGCTTTCTCGCCCAGCCGGCTGATGAATCGGCTGATTGATGCAAGGCAGCCGGTGAACTTCTGCACGTCCAGCAGTCGGCTGGGTACCTCCATTCTCTCAATGGCCTTGATCTTCACGGGGTTGCACTCTATGCCATGTTTGGAGATTAAAAAGCCGAGGAGCTGGCCGGCTGGGACTCTGAACACGCACTTCTCGGGATTGAGCTTGATCTGGAATCGGCGCAGATTTTCAAAGGTCTCTTTGAGGTCTTCTAGCAGCGTCCCACGCTTTTCCGTCTTCACCACCACATCATCCACATAAACGTGGGCGTTTCTGCCGAGTTGCTTGAGGAGGCACTTCTGCATGCAACGCTGAAAGGTGGCGCCGGCATTCCTCAAGCCGAACGTCATTGTCAGGTAGCAGAAGGCTCCGAATGGCGTGATGAATGCGGTCTTCTGCCTGTCTGCTGGATTTAGCTTGATCTGGTGATATCCTGAGTATGCGTCTAGGAAACTCAACAGCTCGCATCCGGCTGTGGAGTCTATTACCTGATCGATCCTTGGCAGAGCGAACGGGTCCTTCGGGCAGGCTTTATTGAGGCTGGTGTAGTCGATGCACATCCGCCACTGCTTGTTTTTCTTCAATACCAGTACTGGGTTTGCTAACCACTCCGAAAAAAACACTTCCATGATGAATCCGGCTGCCAGGAGCCGGGCTATCTCTTCTCCCACAACTCTTCTCTTTTCTTCTGATAGGCGGCGCAAGGGCTGCCTGACGGGCTTCACATACGGCCTGACGTGTAGCTTGTGCTCGGCGAATTCCGTCGGTACACCCGGCATGTCCTTGGGGGACCATGCAAAGATGTCCCGATTCTCACGGAGGAAATCGACGAGCTCGCCTTCCTATTTGCTGTCAAGGCCTGTGCCTATGACAGCGTACTTCTCTGGGTGCTCCGGGTCCAAGGGTATCTTCTTGGTTTCTTTAGCCGGCTTGAATGATCCTTCTGCTTCCGACTCCTTGGGGTCAGGCGACATCTCCGGCTGCTTCCCAGCCATCACCACGACACGGTCAAGGAGCCGCTTCTCGGCTGCGATCACCAAAGACTCGGCCAGCCGACTGCTCTCGGCCGCGCAGGCGGACGACTTCTTGTAGTCGCCGGCAATGGTCAGGATCCCCTTGGAACTCGGCATCTTCATCTTGAGGTAAGCGTAGTGGGGAACCGCCATGAACTTGGCCAAGGCAGGTCGGCCAAGCAGGGCGTGGTACGGGCTCTCCAAGTCTACCACCTCGAACCAGACTGGCTCTCGGCGGAAGTGATCTTTGTCTCCGAAGAGGACGTCTATCAGAATCTTGACGATTGGTGAGCAGGAGAGGCCGGGTACAATTCCATGGAATACTGTGCGGCTGCTCTGCAGCTGCCTTCGCCTGATTCCAAGCTTCTCCATTGTGTCCTTGTATAGGATGTTTATGCTGCTGCCTCCATCTATCAGGACCCGCGAGAAACGGGCGGCCCGCCTATCAGTGGCCAAGGTCGCGCCTAGGACCAGGGCGTAGGAGCCCGGACTCGGCATCACTTCTGGATGATCCGCCCGACTCCAGCTGATAGGCTTCTCAGACCAATGCATGAACTCTGGGGCATCAGTTGCTACTGCATTGACTTCTTGCTGTTGTTGGCGCCTGCTGCGCCGGTCATCTGCCATGCTGGTGAACACTACATAGGCTCCGTGCTCATCCGGGAACTCGTCTTGGACCGCGCCGACTGGCCGAGCCACTGGCTGCTGGGGCGGTGGCGGAGGCGGCGGCCCTGCAGGCGGCGGAGGGGCAAGGCCGTCTCCCTTGGTGATCCTGGCGAGCCAGTGGCACTTTCTTGTGGTGTGGTTTGACGGCTTCGCGCCGCTGTGGAACTTGCAAGGTCCATCCAAAGTCTGCTCATAGGAGAAGGCCGGCAACCAGTTGGACTTGCCGCCCTTCTGCCGCTTGGCTGGAGGCTGTCCCTCCGGCTGCTGATCTTCCACCGCTGCGACCTGCCGACTGTTGGAAGTTGGCTGAGGGGCCTTGCGCTTGTTGTCGTTTTGCTGCTGTCGCCGGCTGGCATCTCCAGCCGGGGTTCTGGGGGCTTGGGGGATCACCTTGCCAGCCGCGTTGACTTGAATCTCTGTCTTCATAGAAGAGTCGGCCGTGGCGTATTTGTCTGTTATGACTAGCAGTTCGTCGAGGGTTTCGGGCTCGTCGCAGAGGAGCTTGTGCTTGAGGAGGGTGCCCTCTCGGCACCCAGCCGTGAAGTACTCGATGGCGTGCACCTCGTGCACGCCCTCGCAGGAGTTTCGAAGTTCGCCCCAGCGAGTGAGGTAGTCGCGTGTTGATTCTTCAGGGCCTTGCACGCACAAGGAGAGCCGGCGCGGCTTGGGAGGTTGCTTGTACGTGCTGGTGAAGTTACGAATGAAGGCTTCAGTGAAGTCGACCCAGCTATTGATGCTGCGGGGCTTCAGGCTGTTCAGCCACGTCCGGGCCGTGCCCTGGAGCATGAGGGGAACATACTTCACGGCGACTCGCTTGTTGCCGTTTGCTATATTGACGGCTGTGGAGTAGTCTATCAACCAGTCTTCCGGCTTCACGGAGCCGGTGTACTTGGGCGTGTCTCTGGGGAGCGTGAACCCTTTGGGGAAGGGCTCGTCTCTGATGCGGGGCCCGAAGCAAGGCGGACCCAACTCGTCTTCTTCTTCTAACGCCAGGGATCTGTGAAGTCGGTCGATCCGATGGCGGGCGTCATTCTCTCCGACTCCCTCTCGGCGGCCTAGGCGACCTCCGAGAGTCGGATGCTCAACAGGCGGCGGAGAAACTCGCCGCTCTCTTCAGGGTGGGGGAGGCAGATAATCATCTCGCCGTTCCACTGCTCTGGGGCGGCCGTCTTGGTCGCGCTCGATGGTGATGCGAGTCCGGCTGTGACTGGCAGCCGGCTCCTTCTCTTTCCTTCTGCGGATTCCGCTAGTCGGCGTCCGGGAAATCGCGCCTTGATCTCGGCGAGGGGGTAAGTCTTTGTTCGGTTGCTGCAGCGCGTCCGCGCGGCCGCCTGCCGCGTTTTGCGCTGCAACCGCATCGAGGAGCTGCTGGACTCACTCCGTCATCACACGGCGCTCTTCGCCTTCGAAGTTCTTCAGCTCTTCGGTCGCCGCTTGGGGGGCGCGGATGTTCTCCGCAGGGGTGGCGTACACGGGGCGTTTCGCCCCGAGCAAGTCGGTGATGGCTGCGCCGCGCTCTCGGACCGCACCCAGATGGCTCGGCCCAGTCGGAGCCGGTGAGCCGCCTACAGCGCGATCCACCTCGCGCTGGTATGCTTCTGACAAGCGTCTCATGCTTGCCAACTTCTTGGCGCCTTCAATGATCTGAAGGCGGCGTTCTTCTAGCGTCTCTGCGTCCGCGTCCTCTGGAATGGGCGCGGTCAGGTCTTGCAGGGCCGCAGGCAGCGGGTCCTGGGCGTCTTCGCTGGAGTGCTCGCCGTGGCCGATGACGAGCACTTCCGTAACGGCGCTTCCGTCACTCTCCTCGTACGGAAGCGGCTCGTCGTAGATCACCATGTTGGTGGGGAAGATATCGAGCGATACGGCGTCGGAGTCGACCAGCATCGGGTCGGAGGAGCCTGCGGACTCCAAATCTACGGCGGGCTCGCCGGCGACGTGGAGTTGGTCGAGGAGGCCCCTGAGGAAGCTCTCGGGGCCACCCATCACCGCACTTGGTGCGGGCTCATCGGAGAGGCGCACCTCGCCAATGAGTTCGGCGAGGCCGCTCGCAGCGCAGGCGGCTTCGGCGCCGCGCAGCGTGTCGATGCAAACTCCATCTGGCGAGCCGGGCTGGCTGCGCTTGCCAGGGAGGAAGAGGGTTCCCGTCCAGAACAGATCTCCGGACGACGGGGCACCTCGCCCCATGGTGGGCGCCAAATGTCAGGGGTTGGATGCGACATATGCCAACGGGTGGCTTATCATGGTGGGGGCGAGTAGAACGTCGCTGGTGCCTGGAAACGGGATGAGGCGCAGACATGCACGCCGGCGAATCTTACCCAGCTTCGGGGCTCTCCAGGGAGATAACACCCCTGCTGCTGCTTTGCGGGGTCTCCGCATGATCACTATGGGATGATAATACAAAGGTGCTCCTTGAGCTGTTTCGGGTGGCAGGAGGGAGCAAGGCTGGCTCTCTCCCCTGCTTGCTATGTGTCTAAAACCTATCCAAGGCCCAACCCTTTGCATGGGTGCCCCGAGGTGTTTATATAGGCCTACCCCCCGGGGGTACAATAGTAAACTGACTGGGTGCGGTCCCCAGCTGTCTATCTCTCATGCCGCCGCCCTTCCTGCCGGCTTCTGGGGCCCTCCGACTGGCGGGCCCTGCGGACATGCAGAACACTATGCAACACTCCTGATGATGCAGGCTCGGTCATGGGGTCGTGGGAACAGTGCCGCCGTATGCCAGGCGATCGCTGTCGCCACTCCCCGTCCAATCTGGTTTATGGCTTGTGGGGCCTTGACTGGGAGGCGGCCGACTCTGGGGAGGCCGACTCCCGCAGGGCCGTCTTCGGGCTCTCCGGCCATCCTCTTCTCGCTCACTGACAGGGGGCCCGGCAATCTCCGGGCCGCACAGGCCGCCGTCGTGGGCACAGTGCCTTGTGCACTGTGGCTGCAGTCAGGGGAGGCATGGCAACAGTGCCGCGCCTCACCAGAGATCTCCCGGTGGTACGACTCACTGTAGCCATGCCTACCTCCCGTGGGTTTGAGGGGACGGCCACGTCGGGGCCGTACCCTGCATCGGTCTTCGTGAAAGGTCGCGGTCCGACTCTCATAGTCGGCCCCCTGTAAGGTCGCAAGCCCGGAGTCGGCTTGCTTCAGAGCCGCCATTTGGGGACTCGGCTTCTTCGAAGTTCACCAGCTGGGACTCGGCCTTCTCGAAGGTCGCCAGCTGGGACTCGGCCATCTCGAAGGTCGCCAGCTGAGACTCGGCTGAGGGGCACGGCCTGCCCCGATGTCTTGAAAGATCTTGGGACCCGGGTCTGCCTACCCGTGGCC
The DNA here is from genome assembly GCA_963921465.1 of Triticum timopheevii. Taxonomy (NCBI): domain Eukaryota; kingdom Viridiplantae; phylum Streptophyta; class Magnoliopsida; order Poales; family Poaceae; genus Triticum; species Triticum timopheevii. Next base: position 580,015,573 of record OY997272.1, read on the forward strand.
CATTACTCCGACAACCGGATAATGTGCGGCCAAGGCGTGGATAGCGCCCTGAACTCGGTCTTCCGAATACTAGGGGCTTCGCCGAAATTTAAAATTATAGAATTCTATGGCTAAGTGAGAGTGTTCAAGCATCATAAGTCCGGTTGCCTTGTTCGCTGTGTTGAGCGCCTCCCTAGATGGACCCAAAAATGGGAACAAGAGTGCTCAAGTTTATCCCGAACACCCCAGCACTCGTGGCTTGGGGGCTGAAGCCGACGACTTGCCATCTCTCAGATTTAATAAACGGCCGCACAGAAAGTAATATTTTAAATAAATAAGTGTTGCTTAGCGCATATGAACAAAGTTTTCAGCGCACAGGATAACACATACCGAGTTTACTCAATAATTACATCTCGGGGGCACTCATCCGCAATCTTGCGGGCACCCTTCAGGACAGTCTTATAGTACATCTCGGGCGTGCGATACTCCTTGCCCGCTGGCGGCACGTCAGTGATCAGCCTCTCCGCATCCAGCCTGCCCCAATGCACTTTGGCGCGGGCAAGGGCCCGACGAGCACCTTCAATACAGGCGGAGCGCTTGATGACCTCCACCCGGGGGCACGCATCCACCAGCCGCCGCACGAGGCCGAAGTAGCTCCCAGGCATGGCCTCTCCAGGCCACAACCGGACTATGAGGCCCTTCATGGCCTGCTCGGCTACCTTGTGTAGCTCGACCAGCTGCTTCAGCTGGTCGCTAGGGGGCACCGGATGGCCGGCCTCAGCGTACTGAGACCAGAAGACCTTCTCCGTTGAGCTCCCCTCCTCGGCTCGGTAAAACACGGCGGCATCGGATACACTGCGAGGCAGATCTGCAAACGCCCTTGGAGAGCTCCGAATTCGGGTAAGTAATAGGTAATTTACAATAACATGCTTGCTTTGCATGAAAAATGCCTTACCCGCCGCTATCTTCTTCACCGCCTCAATCTCCTGGAGGGCCTTATGGGCCTCGGCCTTAGCGGCTTTGGCACTTTCAAGAGCCGAGGCAAGCTCGGACTCTCGAGTCTTCGAGTCACGCTCCAAACTCTCATGTTTTTCCATGAGAGCCTGGATCTCTTGCCGCACCTCCGCCACCCGCGCCTCCTGTTTCTCTCGCTCCGTCCGTTCCGCGGCCGCATTGCGTTCGGCCGCGGATACGGCCTCCTTCAGGGTCTCCACCTCGTTCGTGGCCCCTGCAATACCCACGTTATCCTTGTTATTTTCATTGCAACCAAAATCCTTTTCTGTAAGGTACAAATTCAAAGATGGTATTGCTCACCTTCTTTGTCCTCGAGCTGCTTCTTGGCAAGGCCGAGCTCTTGCTCGGACCGCTCGAGGTCCTGCTTCAACGCACCGACCTCCGCACTCAGTGCGGCAGAGGTCAGCAGCGCAGCCTGCACACCCATATTGACACAATTTTTAGCATTCCTGCGTATATCTTTTTTAGATCCTCAATCCGGTTTTTCTTTCCGAACACCGAACCGAGCATCAGGGGCTACTGTCTATGCGGTATTACATTACATATTTTTTCTTACCTCAAAGCCTGTTAGAAGGCTACTGCAGGCTTCGCTCAGCCCGCTCTTGGCGAGCTGAACCTTCTGAATCACCGCACTCATGATAGTGCGGTGTTCTTCCTCGATGGAAGCGCCTTTGAGCGCCTCCAACAAGTTGTCCGGCGCCTCCAGTTGGACGCAGGCAGCCGGTGTCACGGTCTTGCCCTTCTTGCGAAGGGGCCGCCTGCCGGACTCTGGAACCACTGCGTGTTCCGGCGTGGAGTCCGGCGCAAAGTCCGGGAGGCTGCCTTGTGGCGCCTCCTGAGCCTCCTCCTGATGGGTCCCTTCCCGGGATCCCACCTCAGCGTCCTCAGCGTCACGAGGGGTGGAGGCGGTCGGGATGGAATCTACATCCGACGGAGCCAAAGACCCGCTCGACGAAGCGGGGAGATCATCATCGGCCGGACTGTAGGCAGTGTGCGGCATTAGAAGGACACTATGTGATACAAAAGAGAAATTATAAATCATTCAGGAATCCGGATACTTACGATCTTGCTGGAGGCCTGGCCCTGGAGGGCCACTCTTCGTCGCCAACGTTGGCGTTAGCAGAGCTGTCCGGGGGAATAGTCCTTCCCCTCTTGGACCCTTCGGCCTCCCCTGTCGGGGAAGTCTTCCTCTTCCTCTCCCCTTCCTCTGGGGGAGAGTTCTCTTTCTCCTCCTCGTCTTCGGGGGAGGAGTCCACCTCGGAGCCATCGGACGATGAGTCCGATAGCACCTGGCGTCGGGAACTTCTTCGAGTTCCCGTGGCCTTCTTCTTGGCCTTCTTCTTTGGCACCACGTAGAGTGCCGGAACCAGCAGCCCCGTTAAGCGGGCGTCCGCTGGGTCTTCGGGAAGGGGAGCCGAATAGTCTACCTGTCCGGACGTCCTCTGCCAGTCCTGTCAAAGGCATTGGGAGTTTTTAGATCCCACATAGAGTCAAACTATGAAAACAACTGTCCCATAGAGGATAACGAAGCTTACCTCACCGGCCGGGCGCTTGGTGCTGAATCCACGATCTTCCGTCGCGGACGTGGGGGCTTCTCCGCCCTTGAACAGCACCCTCCAGACGGCTTCATACGTCGTGTCAAAGAGCCCGCTCAAAGTCCGGTGTTGTGCCGGATCGAACTCCCACAGGTTGAAGGCCCGTTGTTGGCAGGGGAGAATCCGGCGGATGAGCATGACCTGGATCACATTGACAAGCCTAAGCTTCTTGTTCACCAGGGTCTGGAGATAGGACTGGAGTCCTGTCAGCACCTCCGAACTGCCCCATAGCAAGCCCTTCTCTTTCCAGGAGGTGAGCTGCATGGGGATACCAGATCTGGATTCGGGGGCCGCTGCCCATTTTGGGTCACGCGGCTTGGTGAAGTAAAACTGTTGGGGAACGTAGTAATTTCAAAAAAAAAAATCCTACGCACACGCAAGATCATGGTGATGGCATAGCAACGAGAGGGGAGAGTATTGTCCATGTACCCTCGTAGACCGTAAGCGGAAGCGTTATGACAACGCGGTTGATGTAGTCGTACGTCTTCACGATCCGACCGATCCAAGCACCGAACGTACGGCACCTCCGTGTTCTGCACACGTTCAGCTCGATGACGATCCCCGGACTCCGATCCAGCAGGGTGTCGGGGATGAGTTCCGTCAGCACGACGGCATGGTGAAGATGATGATGTTCTACCGACGCAGGGCTTCGCCTAAGCACCGCTACGATATGACCGAGGTGGAATATGGTGGAGGGGGCACCGCACACGGCTAAGGAACGATCACGTAGATCAACTTGTGTGTCTATGGGGTGCCCCCTGCCCCCGTATATAAAGGAGTGGAGGAGGGGAGGGCCGGCCCTCTCTATGGCGCGCCCTAGGGGAGTCCTACTCCCACCGGGAGTAGGATTCCCCTTTTCCTAGTCCAACTAGGAGACCTTCCAAGTAGTAGGAGTAGGAGACAAGGAAGGGGAAGAGAGAAGGGGAGGAAGGAGGGGGTGCGGCCCCTCCCCCTAGTCCAATTCGGACTAGGCCATGGGGGGGCGCGCGGCCTACCCTAGGCAGCCCCTCTCTCTTTCCATATGGCCCAATAAGGCCCAATACTTCTCCCCGGCGAATTCCCGTAACTCTCCGGTACTCCGAAAAATGCCCGAATCACTCGGAACCTTTCCGAACTCCGAATATAGTCGTCCAATATATCGATCTTTACGTCTCGACCATTTCGAGACTCCTCGTCATGTCCCCGATCTCATCCGGGACTCCGAACTCCTTCGGTACATCAAAACTCATAAACTCATAATAAAACTGTCATCGAAACCTTAAGCGTGCGGACCCTACGGGTTCGAGAACTATGTAGACATGACCTAGAACAATTCTCGGTCAATAACCAATAGCGGGACCTGGATGCCCATATTGGTTCCTACATATTCTACGAAGATCTTTATCGGTCAAACCGCATAACAACATACGTTGTTCCCTTTGTCATCGGTATGTTACTTGCCCGAGATTTCATCCGTATCCAATACCTAGTTCAATCTCATTACCGGCAAGTCTCTTTACTCGTTCTGTAATACATCATCTTATAACTAACTCATTAGTTACAATGCTTGCAAGGCTTAGGTGATGAGTATTACCGAGAGGGCCCAGAGATACCTCTCCGACAATCGGAGTGACAAAATCTAATCTCGAATTATGCCAACCCAACATGTACCTTCGGAAACACCTGTAGAGCACCTTTATAATCACCCAGTTACATTGTGACGTTTGGTAGCACCCAAAGTGTTCCTCCGGTAAACGGGAGTTGCATAATCTCATAGTTACAGGAACATGTATAAGTCATGAAGAAAGCAATAGAAACATACTAAACGATCAAGTGCTAGGCTAATGGAATGGGTCATGTCAATCACATCATTCTCCTAATGATGTGATCCCATTAATCAAATGACAACTCATGTCTATGTTTACGAAACATAACCATCTTTAATTAACGAGCTAGTCAAGTAGAGGCATACTAGTGACACTATGTTTGTCTATTTATTCACACATGTATTATGTTTCCGGTTAATACAATTCTAGCATGAATAAAAACATTTATCATGAAATAAGGAAATAAATAATAATTTTATTATTGCCTCTAGGGCATATTTCCTTTAGTCTCCCACTTGCACTAGAGTCAATAATCTAGTTCACATCGCCATGTGATTTAACACCAATAATCATATCTGTATATGATTAACACCCATAGTTCACATCGTCATGTGACCAACACCCAAAGGGTTTACTAGAGTCAATAATCTAGTTCACATCGCTATGTGATTAACACCCAAAGAGTACAAAGGTATGATCATGTTTTGCTCGTGAGAGAAGTTTAGTCAACAGGTCTGGCACATTCAGAGCCGTATGTATTTTGCAAATATTCTATGTCCACAATGCTCCGCACGGAGCTACTCTAGCTAATTGCTCCCACTTTCAATATGTATCCAGATTGAGACTTAGAGTCATCTGGATTGGTGTAAAAGCTTGCATCGTTGTAACTTTTTACGACGGGCTCTTTTATCACCTCCATAATCGAGAAACATATCCTTAGTCCTCACTAAGGATATTCTTGACCGCTGTCTAGTGATCTACTGTTAGATCAAACTTGTATTCCTTTGCCAAACTCAGAGAAAGGTATACAATAAGTCTGGTTCACAGCATAGCATACTTTATAGAACCTATGACTGAAGCATAGGGAATGACTTTTCATTCTCTTTCTATTTTCTGCCATGGTCGGGTCTTGAGTCTTACTCAATTTCACACCTTGCAACACAGGCAAGAACTCCTTCTTTGACTGTTCCATTTTGAACTACTTCAAAATCTCATCAAGGTATGTACTTATTGAAAAAATCTTATCAAGTGTCTTGATCTATCTATATAGATCTTGATGCTCAATGTGTAAGCAGCTTCACCGAGGTCTTTCATTGAAAAACTTTTATTCAAGTATCCTTTTATGCTATCCAGAAATTCTATATCATTTCCAATCAACAATATGTCGTCCACATATAATATCAGAAATGCTATAGAGCTCCCACTCACTTTCTTGTAAATACAGGCCTTTCCAAAAGTCTATATAAAACCATATGCTTTGATCAACTCATCAAAACATATATTCCAACTCCGAGATGCTTGCACTAGTCCATTGATGGATTGCTGGAGTTTGCACATTTTGTTAGCACCTTTAGGATTGACAAAACCTTCTGGTTGCATCATATACAACTCTTCTTTAATAAATCCATTAAGGAATGCAGTTTTGACATCCATTTGCCAGATTTCATAAAATGTGGCAATTGCTAACATGATTCGAACAGACTTAAGCATCGATACGAGTGAGAAAATCTCATCGTATTCAACACCTTGAACTTGTCGAAAACCTTTCGCAACAAGTCGAGCTTAGTAGATAGTAACACTACTATCAGTGTCCGTCTTCCTCTTGAAGATCCATTTATTTAACATGGCTTGCTGAACATTGAGCAAGTCAATCAAAGTCCATACTTTGTCCTCATATATGGATCATATCTCAGATTTTATGGCCTCAAGCCATTTCACGGAATGTGGGCTCATCATCGCTTCCTCATAGTTCGTAGGTTCATCATGGTCTAGTAACATGACTTCCAGAACTGGATTACCGTACCACTCTAGTGCGTATCTTACTCTGGAAGACCTATGAGGTTTTGGTAGCAACTTGATCTAAAGTTTCATGATCATCATCATTAACTTCCTCACTAATTGGTGTAGGAATCACTAGAACTGATTTCTGTGATGAACTACTTTCCAATAAGGGAGAAGGTACAATTACCTCATGAAGTTCTACTTTCCTCCCACTCACTTCTTTCAAGAGAAACTCCTTCTCCAGAAAGTATCCATTCTTAGCAACGAATATCTTGCCTTTGGATCTTTGATAGAAGGTGTACCCAATAGTTACCTTTGGGTATTCTATGAAGACGCACTTCTCCGATTTGGGTTTGAGCTTATCAAGATGAAACTTTTTCACATAAGCATCGCAGCCCCAAACTTTAAGAATCGACAACTTGGGTTTCTTGCTAAACCACAGTTCATATGGTGTCGTCTCAACGGATTTAGATGGTGCCCTTTTAACGTGAATGCAGTTGTCTCTAATGCATAACCCCAAAGCAATAGTGATAAATCAGTAAGAGACATCATAGATCGCACCATATCCAATAAAGTGCGGTTACGACGTTCGGACACACCATAACGTTGTGGTGTTCCAGGTGGCGTGAACTGTGAAACTATTTCACATTGTTTTAATTGAAGACCAAACTCGTAACTCAAATATTCGTCTTCACGATTAGATCACAGAAACTTTATTTTCTTTTTACGATGATTTTTCCAATTCACTCTGAAATTCTTTGATCCTTTCAACTATTTCAGACTTATGTTTCATCAAGTAAATATACCCATATCTGCTCAAATCATCTTGTGAAGGTCAGAAAATAATGATACTTGCCACGAGCGTCAACACTCATTGGATCGTATACATCGGTATGTATTATTTCCAATAAGTCAGTAGCTCATTCCATTGTTCCGGAGAACGGAGTTTTAGTCATCTTGCCCAAAAGGCACGGTTCGCAAGCATCAAATGATTCATAACCAAGTGATTCCGAAAATCCATCTTTATGGAGTTTCTTCATGCGCTTTACACCGATATGACCCAAATGGCAGTGCCATAAATAAGTTGCACTATCATTATTAACTTTGCATCTTTTGGCATCAATATTATGAATATGTGTATCACTACGATCGAGATCCAACAAACTATTTTCATTGGGTGTATGACCATCGAAGGTCTTATTCATGTAAACAGAATAACAATTTATTCTCTAAATTTAAATGAATAACCGTATTGCAATAAACATGATCAAATCATATTCATGCTCAACGCAAACGCCAAATAACATTTATTTAGGTTTAACACTAATCTCGAAAATATAGGGAGTGTGTGATGATGATCATATCAATCTTGGAACTATTTCCAACACTCATCGTCACTTCCCCTCAACTAGTCTCTGTTTATTATGTAACTCCTGTTTCGAGTTACTAATCTTAGCAACCGAACAAGTATCAAATACTCAGGGGCTACTATAAACAATAGTAAGGTACACATAAATAACCTGTATATCAAATATACCCTTGTTCAATATTCCATCCTTCTTATCTACCAAATATTCAGGGCATTTCCGCTTCCAGTGACCATTTCCTTTGCAGTGTAAACACTCAATTTCAGGCTATGGTCCAGCTTTGGGCTTCTTCACAGGAGTGACAACTTGCTTGTCTTTCCACTTGAAGTTCCCTTTCTTTCCCTTTGCCCTTTTCTTGAAACTAGTGTTCTTGTTAATCATCAACACTTGATGCTCTTTCTTGATTTCTACGTTCGTCGATCACGAAGAGCTCGGGAATCATTTACGTCATCCCTTGCATACTATAGTTCATCACGAAGTTCTAGTAACTTAGTGATGGTGACTAGAGAATTCTGTCAATCACTATCTTATCTGGAAGATTAACTCCCACTTGATTCAAGCGATTGAAGTACCCAGACAATATGAGCACATGCTCACTAGTTGAGCGATTCTCCTCCATTTTTAGCTATAGAACTTGTTGGAGAATTTATATCTCTCAACTCGGGTATTTGCTTGAAATATCAACTTCAATTTCTGGAACATCTCATATGGTCCATGACGTTCAAAACGTCTTTGAAGTCCCGATTCTAAGCCGTTAAGCATGGTGCACTAAACTATCAAGTAGTCATCATATTGAGCTAGCCAAACGTTCATAACGTCTGCATCTGCTCCTGCAATAGGTTTGTCACCTAGCGGTGCATCAAGGACATAATTCTTCTATGCAGCAATGAGGATAAACCTCAGATCACGGATCCAATCCGCATCATTGCTACTAACATCTTTCAACATAATTTTCTCTAGGAACATATCAAAATAAACATATGAAAGCAACAACGCGAGCTATTAATCTACAACATAATTTGCAAAATACTACCAGGACTAAGTTCATGATAAATTTAAGTTCAATTAATCATATTACTTAAGAACTCCCACTTAGACAGACATCTCTCTAGTCATCTAAGTGATCACGTGATCCAAATCAACTAAACCATAACCGATCATCACATGAGATGGAGTAGTTTTCAATGGTGAACATCACTATGTTGATCATATCTACTATATGATTCATGCTCGACCTTTCGGTCTCCGTGTTCCGAGGCCATATCTGCATATGCTAGGCTCGTCAAGTTTAACCTGAGTATTCCGCGTGTGCAAAACTGGCTTGCACCCATTGTAGATGGACGTAGAGCTTATCACACCCGATCATCACGTGGTGTCTGGGCACGACAAACTTTGGCAACGGTGCATACTCAAGGAGAACACTTCTTGATAATTAGTGAGAGATCGTCTTAAAATGCTATTGTCAAACAAAACAGAATAAGATGTATAACAGATAAACATCATATGCAATCAAAATATGTGACATGATATGGCCATGATCATCTTGCGCCTTTGATCTCCATCTCCAAAGTACTGTCATGATCTCTATCGTCATCGACACGACACCATGATCTTCATCATCTTGATCTATATCAATGTGTCGTCGCATGGTCTTCTCGCCAACTATTGCTCTTGCAACTATTGCTATCGCATAGCGATAAAGTAAAGCAATTATTTGGCACTTGCATCTTATGCAACAAAGAGACAACCATAGGGCTTCTGCCAGTTGCCGACAACTTCAACAAAACATGATCATCTCATACAACAACTTATAACTCATCACGTCTTGACCATATCACATCACAACATGCCCTGCAAAAACAAGTTAGACGTCCTCTACTTTGTTGTTGCAAGTTTTACGTGGCTGCTACGGGCTGTGCAAGAACCGTTCTTACCTATGCATCAAAACCACAACGATAGTTCGTCAAGTTAGTGTTGTTTTAACCTTCGCAAGGACCGGGCGTAGCCACACTCGGTTCAACTAAAGTTGGAGAAACTGACACCCGCTAGTCACCTGTGTGCAAAGCACGGCGGTAAAACCAGTCTCGCATAAGCGTACGCGTAATGTCGGCCCGGGCCGCTTCATCCAACAATACCGCCGAACCAAAGTATGACATGCTGGTAAGCAGTATGACTTGTATCGCCCACAACTCACTTGTGTTCTACTGGTGCATATAACATCAACGCATAAAACCTAGGCTCGGATGCCACTGTTGGGGAACGTAGTAATTTCAAAAAAAAAATCCTACGCACATGCAAAATCATGGTGATGGCATAGCAACAAGAGGGGAGAGTATTGTCCACGTACCCTCGTAGACCGTAAGCGGAAGCGTTATGACAACGCGGTTGATGTAGTCGTACGTCTTCACGATCCGACCGATCCAAGCACCGAACGTACGGCACCTCCGTGTTCTGCACACGTTCAGCTCGATGACGATCCCCGGACTCTGATCCAGCAGGGTGTCGGGGATGAGTTCCGTCAGCACTCGGAACCTTTCCGAACTCCGAATATAGTCGTCCAATATATCGATCTTTACGTCTCGAACATTTCGAGACTCCTCGTCATGTCCCCGATCTCATCAGGGACTCCGAACTCCTTCGGTACATCAAAACTCATAAACTCATAATAAAACTGTCATCGAAACCTTAAGCGTGCGGACCCTACGGGTTCGAGAACTATGTAGACATGACCTAGAACCATTCTCGGTCAATAATCAATAGCGGGACATGGATGCCCATATTGGTTCCTACATATTCTACGAAGATCTTTATCGGTCAAACCGCATAACAACATACGTTGTTCCCTTTGTCATCGTTATGTTACTTGCCCGAGATTTGATCGTCGGTATCCAATACCTAGTTCAATTTCATTACCGGCAAGTCTCTTTACTCGTTCTGTAATACATCATCTTATAACTAACTCATTAGTTACAATGCTTGCAAGGCTTAGGTGATGAGTATTACCGAGAGGGCCCAGAGATACCTCTCCGACAATCGGAGTGACGAAACCTAATCTCGAATTATGCCAACCCAACATGTACCTTCAGAAACACCTATAGAGCACCTTTATAATCACCCAGTTACGTTGTGACGTTTGGTAGCACCCAAAGTGTTCCTCTGGTAAACGGGAGTTGCATAATCTCATAGTTACAGGAACATGTATAAGTCATGAAGAAAGCAATAGCAACATACTAAACGATCAAGTGCTAGGCTAACGGAATGGGTCATGTCAATCACATCATTCTCCTAATGATGTGATCCCGTTAATCAAATGACAAATCTTTTGTCCATGGCTAGGAAACATAACCATCTTTAATTAACGAGCTAGTCAAGTAGAGGCATACTAGTGACACTATGTTTGTCTATTTATTCACACATGTATTATGTTTCTGGTTAATACAATTCTAGCATGAATAATAAACATTTATCATGAAATAAGGAAATAAATAATAAGTTTATTATTGCCTCTAGGGCATATTTCCTTCAAAAACCACCCCGATTGCCAGCCCTTGATGGACTCCAAAAGGCCCCTTCGATCCAGATGACGTTGGGCATCTTGCCCAACATGGCGCCTCCGCACTCCGCTTGGACGCCCTTCACTACCTTCGGCTTGACGTTGAAGGTCTTGAGCCACAAGCCGAAGTGGGGCTGAATGCAGAGGAATGCCTCGCACACGATGATAAACGCCGAGATGTTGAGGATGAAGTTTGGCGCCAGATCATGGAAATCCAGGCCGTAATAGTACATGAGCCCCCAGACGAAGGGATGCAACGGGAAGCCCAGTCCGCGGAGGAAGTGGGGAAGGAATAGGACCCTCTCATGGGGCCTGGGGGTGGGGATAAGCTGCCCCTTGTCGGGCAGCCGTGCGCGATGTCGCCGGAAAGGTATCCGGCGCTGCGCAGTTTTGCGATGTGCTCCTCCGTAACGGAGGAGGCCAACCATTTGCCTCCCGCTCCGGACATGGTCGGAGAAGGTCGAGACAAGATGCGCGGACTTGGGCGCTGGAGCTCGAGAGTGCGCGGAGATGGATAAGCAAAGGAGGAAGAAGGCGTAGGTAAAAAGGGTGGATCCTTATCCCCTTATATATGGGCGGACGAAAACTATGCGTCCCCACCGGCCTGCTAAAACTCGCTTATCTCCCAAGCGCCACCATCAATGGCGCGGTTGGGTTACCCACATTCGTATTGATGAGAATCTCGGAATAAGGGGAACACGATCTCTGCTTCGACAAGACGTGCCAAGGAAACCGCTTCGCTAAACGCGCTGAGGTGGTATAATAAAAACAATTCCAGTAAAGGCTTGGTGGTGGTGTGACATCATGCCACAAAACACGTCAGCAGATTGAACTTGTGCACATAATATTCTCTCTACGGTGGTATGTGGAATTTATTTTGCAGAGCCAGACACTATCCTGGTGTTCACAATCTTCTATGAATTATTCGGAGGAGGAACCCGCCTTGCAACGCCGAACAATATGCGCACCGGACTCATCGCCATTGAAGCCTGGTTCAGGGGCTACTGAGGGAGTCCTGGACTGGGGGTGTTCGGACAGCCGGACTATCAGCGTCAGCCGGACTCCAAGACTATGAAGATACAAGATTGAAGACTTCGTCCCGTGTCCGGATGGGACTTTCCTTGGCGTGGAAGGCAAGCTTGGCGATACGGATATGTAGATCTCCTATCATTGTAACCGACTCTGTGTAACCCTAGCCCTCTCTGGTGTCTATATAAACCGGAGGGTTTTAGTCCGTAGGACAACATAACCATTACAACAATCATACCATAGGCTAGCTTCTAGGGTTTAGCCTCCTTGATCTCGTGGTAGATCCACTCTTGTACTACCCATATCATCAATATGAATCAAGCAGGAGTAGGGTTTTACCTCCATCGAGAGGGCCCGAACCTGGGTAAAAACATCGTGTCCCTTGTCTCCTGTTACCATCCACCTAGACGCACAGTTCGGGACCCCCTACCCGAGATCCGCATAACAACATAGATTGTTCCCTTTGTCATCGGTATGTTACTTGCCCGAGATTCAATCGTCGGTATCCAATACCTAGTTCAATCTCGTTACCGGCAAGTCTCTTTACTCGTTCCGTAACACATCATTCCGTAACTAACTCATTAGTTACAATGCTTGCAAGGCTTAAGTGATGTGTATTACCGAGAGGGACCAGAGATACCTCTCCGACAATCGGAGTGACAAAACCTAATCTTGAATTACGCCAACTCAACATGTACCTTTGGAGACACCTGTAGAGCACCTTTATAATCACCCAGTTACGTTGTGACGTTTGGTAGCACACAAAGTGTTCCTCCAGTAAACGGGAATTGCATAATCTCATAGTTGTAGGAACTTTGTATAAGTCATGAAGAAAGGAATAGCAACATACTAAAATATCAAGTGCTAGGCTAACAGAATGGGTCAAGTGTCGGAGTAATGGGCCACGGGTAGGCTAACCCGAGTCCCAGATCCTTTCAAGACATCGGGGCAGACTGCGCCCCTCAAGTACCTGCGGTGACTCCCATTCAAGCCGAGTCCCAGAGGCGACTCCAATTCAAGCCGAGTCCCAGAGGCGACTCCAAGGAAGCCGACTATGGGGAGTCGGCCCGCGACTCCAACCACCCCGACAATTAAAGGCAGGCATGGCCACAGTGTGCCATACCCACGGAGATCTCTGCCCGGCGTGGCACTATTGCCATGCCAGCCTTGACACCAGCCCTTGGGGCGGGGCCCTGTACCCACGACGCCCTGTCTGTACGGCTCGGAGACGACGGGGCCTACCAGTCAGCGAGTGTGCCGAAGATGGCGAGAGCGCCACGAGTCGGACCCGTTGGGAGTCGGCCTGCCCTTCCCACGGGCCCCACACGCCATTAACCAGATGTGACAGGGGAATGGCCACAGTGATCGCCCGCCAGGCGGCGGCACTGTTGCCATAACCCCATGACCAAGCCCGCATCATTAGAAGCACGGCTACAGTAATCTGCAGCCGGCAAGACCCGCCTGCAGCGGACGCGGGCTGACGCCCTCGTACCAGGCCAGTCGGCAGGACCCACCAGCCGGCGGGCCCAGGAGCCGGCGGAGAAGACGGCGCCTGAGAGACAGACGGCTGGGGCCCGCACCCGGCCGGTTTTACCATTGTAACCCTGGGGGGTAGGCCTATATAAACCCCCCAGGGCACCCATGCAAAGGGTTCGCATTTCACTAGTATTAGACAGACCACAAGGGAAGGAGGGAGCTAGCCGTGCCCTCTCCTACCTCTAGAAACAGCTCTAGGAGCAAGCTTGTATTCACTTTGCCTTAGTGACCATGCGGAGACCCCGCAGAGCAGCAGTAGGGCTGTTATCTCCTCGGAGAGCCCTGAAGCTGGGTAAGATCCGCCGGCGTGCATGTCTTCGCCTCATCCCGTTTCCAGGCATCGGCGACGTTCTACTCGCCCCCACCATGATAAGCCATCCGTTGGCATATGTCGCACCCAACCCCTGACATTTGGCGCCCACCGTGGGGCCTGGTGCACCGTCGTCCGGAGATCTATTCTGGACGGGAACCCTCTTCCTCCCTAGCGAGCGCAGCCAGCCAGGCTCGCCAGACGGAGTCTGCATTGACGCGCTGCGCGGCGCTGAGGCCGCCTGTGCAGCAATCTGCCTCGCCGAACTTGTCGGCGAGGTTCGCCTCTCCGACGAGCCTGCGTCCGACGCAGGCACAGGTGGCCACGAGAGCCTCCTCGCGGGCCTTCTCGACCAACTCCACGTCACCGGCGAGCCTACCGTGGACTTGGAGTCCGTAGGCTCCACCGACCCAATGCTGGTCAACTCCGACGCCGTGTCGCTTGACACTTTCCCCACCAACGTGGTGGTCTACGACGAGCCGCTTCCTCATGAGGAGAGCGGCGGAAGTGCCGTCACGGAGGTGCTCGTCATCAGTCATGATGAGCGTTCCGGTGAGGGAGCTCAGGACCCGCTTGACGCGGCTCTACAGGGCCTGACTGCGCCTATTCCAGAAGATGCAGATGCTGAGACGCTGGAGACACGCTGCCTTCAGATCATCGAAGGCGCCAAGAGACTGACAAGCATGAGGCGCCTGTCAGAAGCCTACCAGCGTGAAATGGATCGCGCCGTGGGCGGCTCGCCGGCTCCGACTGGGCCTAGCCGCCTAGGCGCGGTCCGGCAGCGCGGCGCGACCATCGCCGACTTGCTCGGGGCCAATCGCCCCGTATACGCCACCCATGCGGAGAACATCCGCGCCGCCCAAGCGGCGACTGACGAGCTGAAGAACTTCGAAAGCGAAGAGCGTCGCATGATGACGGAGCGAGTCCAGCAACTCCTCGACGCAGTTGTTGCGCAGAATGCAGCCGGCGGCCGCACTGAGGCGCCACAGCAGCCAAACAATGACTTGCCTCCCCGCCGAGATCAGGGCGCGACGTCTCGGACGCCGATTGGTGGAGTCCGCGGAAGAAAAGACAAAGAGCCGGCTGTTAGTCGCAGTCGGACTCGCATCACCATCGAGCGCGACCAAGACGGCCGTCCGAGAGTAGTGGAGCGGCAGGACGACTACCTGCCTCCCCCACCAATTTGGACCGAATACTCGACCGCTTATGCCAGATACATGGCACCCCTGAAAAACTAGCCAATCACACTAATAGAGATTGCTGGGTGTTCAAACAGGCAGGCAAGTTAATTGCCGAAAACAATGACAAGGGGCTAAACAACGATGATGAGGAGGAGACCCGCCCGCCAAACATAGAGGACAGAAGGGTTTTCCCCCACAAGTGCGGACGGTGAACATGATTTAAGCAACCCATATACCCAAGAGGGAGAGGAAGCGCACATTAAGGGACATCTATCCGAAGGAGCCAGTCGCCCCGAAGTTCAATCCATGGTCCTCTTGTCCGATCACTTTTGATCGTAGAGACCATCCGACCAGCATACGCCATGGCGGATTCGCTGCATTGGTTTTAGACCCAATCGTCGATGGATTTCACCTCACGAGAGTCCTGATGGACGGCGGTAGTAGCTTGAACCTGCTTTATCAGGATACAGTGCACAAAATGGTCATAGACCCCTCAAGGATTAAACCTACAAAGACAACCTTTAAAGGTGTCATACCAGGTGTGGAAGCCAACTGTACAGGCTCAGTAACACTGGAAGTGGTCTTCGGATCCCCGGACAATTTCTGGAGCGAGGAGTTAATCTTTGACATAGTCCTGTTTCGCAGGGGCTATCACGCTCTGCTCGGACGAACCGCGTTTGCCAAATTCAACGCGGTGCCGCATTATGCATACCTCAAGCTCAAGATGCCAGGCCCTCGCGGGGTCATCACGGTCAACGGGAATACAGAACGCTCCCTCCGAACGGAGGAACATACAGCGGCTCTCGCGGCAGAAGTACAGAGCAGCCTCTTAAGGCAATTCTTGAGTCCGGCCATTAAACGGCCGGATACAGCAAAACGCGCCCGAAGCAATACCAACCAAGACCACCTGGCGCGATCAGAGCACGCGTAGCAATGCGGCCCCAACCCCCGCCCGCGCATGATCGCAAGAATAACACTCCGCGTACATCACTACGCTTTGGAGATACCATGGGCGCAGGGGAAGGGGCACGATCGCAATGGACCCAGAGTGCGGTTCGACCACACCAGGGGCTCGCAAGTGTGCCCCCTTTTTTTAGTTATTATTTTCATTCTTTATGTACATAGGACTCCGGTAACCAGAGGCCCTGTCCGGCGGCGAACCTGCCGAACTCGTGATGCAACAGTCAGGGACGAAACAAGGCTGCGACGAACACTCAGGTGGTCTCAATTTCGAGCATTAAATTCGATTGTATACACCAAATCCGCGGCTCACCCCTGGAGGGGGACATGTTTACTTAGTCCAAATCCCTTGCTTACCGCACTATTTGTATCAGTCCGCACTTATAGCAGACTTCCTTTAATAAATAATGCAGCACTTTTCGACTGCAATTACATTAACTTTTATATATATATGATCATTACACGACATCTTGCACCCGTACATTTTGGTAGGGCCGAATACACCAGGGGCTTGTGTTCCCCGCATTATGGTGTGATAAGTCCGAACACTTTCACAAGTGCGGCACCCCGAACTTATAGCATTATATGAATCGGCTCCGAATCATGTCTTGGGTCAATAGTTGGGTTTGCCCGGCTCCCACGTTTTGGTGCCTTACGTTCCGTTCTGTCGGCTAAGGTGGCACTGGGAGAACCACTGCGATTGCGCCCCGGTTGAGCTAGGCGAGCGCCTCAGTGGAGAAAGCTAAAACTGACTAGCATGATAAGGCGAGAGACTGGTCGCTGTTCGAGAGGTTTTTTTCGGGTCCTTAAAGACTCACGCCGCTTCGAGCGAAGTTCCGGACAATGTCCGACGAAGGCGTGGATAGCGCCCCGGGTTTGGCCTTCCGAATACCAGGGGCTTCGCCGAAATTTAAAATTATAGAATTCTATGGCTAAGTGAGAGTGTTCAAGCACTATAAGTCCGGTTGCCTTGTTCGCTGTGTTGAGCGCCTCCCTAGATGGACCCAAAAATGGGAACAAGAGCGCTCAAGGTTATCCCGAACACCCCAGCACTCGTGGCTTGGGGGCTGAAGCCAACGACTTGCCATCTCTCAGATTTTTACATGGCCGCGCAGAAGGTAATATTTTAAATTAAACAAGCATTGCGTAATGCGCACATGAACAAAGTCTCAGTGCAAAGGATAATATATAACGAGTCTACTCAAAGATTACATTTCTGGGGCACTCATCCGCAATATCGCGGGCTCCCTTCAGGACAGTTTTATAATACATTTCAGGCGTGCGATACTCCTTGCCCGGTGGCGGTGGGTCCGTGAGAAGCTTCTCCGCATCCAACTTGCCCCAATGCACCTTTGTGCGCGCAAGGGCCCGACGAGCACCTTCAATACAGGCGGAGCGCTTGATGACCTCCACCCAGGGACATGCATCCACCATCCGCCACACGAGGCCAAAGTAGCTCCCAGGCATGGCCTGTCCAGGCCACAGCCGGACTATAAGGCCCTTCATGGCCTCCTCAGCTACCTTGTGGAGTTCGACCAGCTGCTTCAGCTGGTCGCTTGGGGGCACCGGGTGTCCGGCCTCAGCGTACTGAGACCAGAAGACTTTTTCTGTCGAGCTCCCCTGTTCGCCACGATATAATGCGGCGGCATCGGACACACTACGCGGCAGATCTGCAAACACCCCTAGAGAGCTCCGAATGCGGGTAAGTGTCAGGTATTTTACATTAACATGCTTGCTTTGCATGAAAAATGCCTTACCCGCCGCTATTTTTTTTACATCTTCAACCTCCTGAAGGGCCTTATGGGCCTCGGCCTTGGCGGACTTGGCACTTTCGAGAGCCGAGGCAAGCTCGGACTCTCGAGTCTTGGAGTCCCGCTCCAAACTCTCATGTTTCTCCATGAGAGCCTGGAGCTCTTGCCGTACTTCCGCCACCCGTGCCTCCTGCTTCTCTCACTCTTCCCGCTCCGCGGACGCACTGCGTTCGGCCGCGGACACAGCCTCCTTCAGGGCTGCCACCTCGTTTGTGGCCCCTGCAATACCCATATTATCCTTGTTAATTTTATTGCAACCAAAATCCTTTTCTATAAGGTAACCATTCAAAGTGGTGTGACTCACCTTCTTTGTCCTCGAGCTGCTTCTTGGCATGGCCGAGCTCTTGCTCGGACCGCTCGAGATCCTTTTTCAACACATCGACCTCCGCCGATAGTGCGGCGGAGGTCAGCAGCGCAGCCTGCAAACCCATATTGACATATTTTAGGCAACCCTGCGTATATCTTGTTAGATCCTCAGTCCGGCTTTTCTTTCCGAACACCGAACTAAGCATCAGGGGCTACTGTCTATGCAGTATTACATTACATAATTTTAACTTCTTACCTCAAAGCCTGTTAGCAGGCTGCTGCAGGCTTCGGTCAGCCCGCTTTTGGCGAGCTGAACCTTTTGAATCACCGCACTCATGATAGTGCAGTGTTCTTCCTCGATGGAAGCGCCTTTAAGCGCCTCCAACAAGTTATCCGGCGCCTCCGGTTGGACGGAGGCTGCCGGTGTCAAGGTCTTGCCCACTACGGGTTCCGCTGTAGAGTCCGGCGCAAAGTCCGGGAGGCTGCCTGACGGCGCCTCCGGAGCCTCCTCCTGATGGGTCCCTCTCTGGGATCCCACCTCGACGTCCTCGTCGGCGCGTGGGGTAGAGGCAGTCGGAGGTGAATCCACATCCGATGGGTCCAACGACCCGCTCGATGAGTCGGGGAGATCGTCATTGGCCGGACTACGGACAGAATGCGGCCTTAAGGACACTACGCGACACGAAAGAAATTGCATATAAAGGATCCGGATACTTACGATCTTGCCGGACGCCTGGCCCTTGGAGGCCACTCATCCTCGCCAACTGTGGGGTTGGCGAAACTGTCCGGGGGATAGTCCTCCCCCTCTTGGACCCTTCGGCCTCCCCTATTGGGGAAGCCTTCCTCTTCTTCTCTCCCTCCTCTGGGAGAGAGTACTCCTCCGGGAGATAGTACTCCTCCGGGAGAGAGTACTCCTCCTCCTCCTCGTCTTCGGGGGAGGAGTACGCCTCGTTGTCAGACGCCTGATTGCGGGAACTCTTTCGAGTCCCCGCGGCCACCTTCTTGGCCTTCTTCTCCGGCACCACGTGCGGTGCCGGAACCAGCAGCCCTGCTAAACGGGCGTTCTCTGGGTCTTCTGGCATGGGAGCCGGGCTGATGAGCAGCTTGGCCTTCTCCATCCATTCCTGTCAAAGGAAAAGACAGAATGAAACCCCTCTAGAATCAATTTGATTACCACAAGTGTCCCGTAAAGGGGTTGAATCACTTACCTCGTCAGCCGGATGCTGCGAGCGAAATCCGCGATCTTCTGTCGCGGATGCGGGGGCTTCGGCGCCCTTAAACAGCACCCTCCAGGCGCCTTCATATGTCGTATCGAAGAGCCCGCTTAGCACCTGGTGCTATTCCGGATTGAACTCCCACAGATTGAATGCCCGTTCTTGGCATGGGAGGATCCGGGGGATGAGCATGACTTGGACCACGTCGACGAGCCTGAGCTTACCGCTCACCAGTTTCTGGATGCAGGCTCGTAGTCCCGTCAGCTCCTTCGGATTGCCCCACAACAAGCCCTTCTCTTTCCAGGAGGTGAGCTGCGTGGGGACGCCAGATCTAAACTCGGGGGCCGCCGCCCATCTGGGCTTGCGCGGCTCGGTGATGTAGAACCACCCCGATTGCCACCCCTTTATGGAGTCCACGAAGGCCCCTTCGAGCCAAAGGACGTTGGGCAACTTACTCAACATGGCGCCTCCGCATTCCGCTTGCGTGCCCTTCACAACCTTCGGCTTGACGTTGAAGGTCTTGAGCCAGAAGCCGAAGTGGGGCCGGATGCAGAGGAAGGCCTCGCACACGACGATAAACGCCGAGATGTTGAGGATGAAGTTCGGCGCCAGATCGTGGAAATCCAGGCCGTAGTAAAACATGATCCCCCCTACAAATGGGTGCAGTGGAAAGCCCAATCCGTGGAGGAAGTGGGGGAGGAAGACAACCCTCTCATGGGGCCCAGGGGTAGGGATGAGGTGCCCCTCGTCGGGCAGCCGATGTGCGATATCGCCGGAAAGATATCCGGCGTTGCACAGTTTGGTAATGTGCTCCTCCTTAACGGTGGAGGCCAACCATTTGCCTCCCGCTCCGGACATATTCGGAGAAGGTTGGGGCAAGATGCGCGAGCTTGGGCGTTGGAGCTTGAGTACGCGGAGATGGATAAGCAAAGGAGGAAGAAGGCGTAGGTGAGAAGGTAAATCCTTATCCCTTATATATAGGCGGACGAAAACTATGCGTCCCGCTGGCCTGATAAAACTCGCTTATCTCCCAAGCGCCACCATCAATGGCGCGGTTGGGTTACCCACGTCCGTATTGATGAGAATCCCGGAATAAGGGGAACACGATCTATGCTTCGACAAGACGTGCCAAGGAAACTGCTTCGCTAAACGTGCTGAGGTGGTATAGTAAAAAAAGATTCAAACAAAGGCTTGGTAGCGGTGTGATGTCACGCCGCATAATACGTCAGCAGATTGGACTGGTGTACATTTTATTCTCTCTACGGGGGAATGTGGAATTTATTTTTGAAGAGCCGGACACTATCCTGGTGTTCATGATCTTCTCTGGATTATTCAAGGAAGGAACCCGCCTTGCAATGCTGAACATTATGCGCGCCAGACTTATCGTCATTGAAGCCTGGTTCAGGGGCTACTGAGGGAGTCCTGGACTAGGGGGTGTCCGGACAGCCGGACTATCATCGTCCGCCGGACTCCAAGACTACGAAGATACAAGATTGAAGACTCCGTCCCGTGTCCGGATGGGACTTTCCTTGGCGTGGAAGGCAAGCTTGGCGATACGGATATGTAGATTTCCTACCATTGTAACTGACTCTGCGTAACCCTAGCCTCCCCTGGTGTCTATATAAACCGGAGGGCTTTAGTCCGTAGGACACAACATACATTACAACAATCATACCATAGGCTAGCTTTAGGGTTTAGCCTCCTTTATCTCGTGGTAGATCTACTCTTGTACTACCCATATCATCAATATCAATCAAGCAGGAGTAGGGTTTTACCTCCATCGAGAGGGCCTGAACCTGGGTAAAAACATCGTGTCCCTTGTCTCCTGTTACCATCTGCCTAGACGCACAGTTCGGGAGCCCCTACCCGAGATCTGCCGGTTTTGACACCGACATTGGTACTTTCATTGAGAGTTCCTCGGTGTTGTCGCCGATAGGCTTGATGGCTTCTTCAACCAACAACAACTCAGTCTAGGGTGAGACCCTTATCCCTGGACAGATCTTCGTATTCGGCGGCTTCGCACTACGGGCCAATTTGCTTGGTCATCTGGAGCAGATCGGAAGCTACGCCCCTGGCCATCAGGTCAGGTTTGGAAGCCTAAACTTCACGGCAGACATCCGCGGAGACTTGATCTTCGATGGATCCGAGCCACAGCCAAGCGCGCCGCACTGTCACGATGGGCATGATCTAACTCTGCCGCCGGACAGTACTTTAGAGGCCGCGCACGAATCCACTCCGAACCATAGTTCGGAGCCGATCACGCAGATCGAGGACGGATGGCTGGACACCGCCTCGGGGGCTTCAACAACTATGGCGATGGAGCCGAACACTGACCTTGTCCCTTATAAAGCTCATGACTCCGAGGTGCCGGACTCCGAACCTCCCGCGCCCCTGCCAATCGAATCCGATTGGGCGCCGATCATGGAGTTCACCGCCACAGACATCTTTCAACACTCATCCTTTGGTGACATCTTGAATTCGCTAAAGCATCTCTCGCTATCCGGAGAGCACTGGCCGGACTACGGCCAGGACGGTTGGGATGCGGACGACGAAGAAATTCAAAGCCCACCCACCACCCACTTTGTAGCCACTATCGACGACCTAACCGACATGCTAGACTACGACTCCGAAGACATCGACGGTATGGATGACGATGCCGGAGACGATCAAGAACCAGCGCCTATAGGGCACTGGAGGGCCACCTCGTCATACGACATATACATGGTGGACACCCCAAAGGATGGGGACGGCGAAGAAGCAGCGGAGGCAGATTCCTTAAAGAAACAACCCAAGCGCCAACGTCAGCGGCGCCGCTCTAAATCCCGCCACAGCAAGAATGGAGATTCCGGCATAGGAGATAATAATACCCCAGAGAGTGCCGTAGACAACCCCCTCTAGCAGGATTCAGCGCAAGAGGATGCAGAAGCCAGCCCTCACAAGAGAGCGGCGGACGATGAGGCCGAGGACGATAATTACATACCTCCCTCCGGAGACGAGGCAAGCCTCGACGACGACGAATTCGTCGTGCCCGAGGATCCCGTCGAACAAGAGCGTTTCAAACGCAGGCTAATGGCCACAGCAAATAGCCTAAAGAAAAAGCAGCAACAGCTTCAAGCTGATCAAGACCTGCTGGCCGACAGATGGACCGAGGTCCTTGCGGCCGAAGAGTATGAACTCGAACGTCCCTCCAAAAGTTACCCAAAACGCAAGTTGTTCCCCCGATTAGAGGAGGAAGCATATAAACCTTCGTCACTAGCGCACAATACGGCAGACCGGCCACCTCGTGGCCGCGACAGAGAGGCATCTAGGCCCTCCAACTGGATCGTACCCCGGCATCGCTCGAAAAGTACGAAGCCACGGCGGAACACGCCGGACTTGCGGGATATATGGGAGGACAAGGCAAGACAATCCAGATCCATCTATGGATCACATGGGCGCCCCACGACCCACGACGAATATCGTCGCGCCGGATACAGCAACTCCGGCCGGGCCGAACACAGCAGACAACGCTCTCTTGAGCTACGTCGTGATATTGCTCAATATAGAGGCGCCGCACACCCGCTATGCTTCACAGACAAAGTAATGGATCATCAAATCCCTGATGGGTTTAAACCCGTAAACATTGAATCCTACGATGGCACAACAGACCCCGCGGTTTGGATCGAAGATTATCTACTTCATATCCATATGGCCCGCGGCAACGATCTCCACGCCATCAAATACCTCCCACTCAAGCTTAAAGGACCAGCTCGGCATTGGCTTAACAGCTTGCCCGCAGAGTCAATTGGGTGTTGGGAAGACTTGGAAGCCGCATTCCTTGACAACTTCCAGGGCACATATGTGCGGCCACCAGACGCCGATGACCTAAGCCACATAATTCAGCAGCCAGACGAATCGGCCAGACAATTCTGGACACGGTTCTTATCAAAGAAAAATCAAATCGTCGACTGTCCGGATGCAGAGGCCCTCGCAGCCTTCAAACATAACATCCGCGACGAGTGGCTGGCCCAGCACCTAGGACAGGAAAAGCCGAAATCCATGACAGCACTCACATCACTCATGACCCGCTTCTGTGCGGGAGAGGACAGCTGGCTAGCTTGCAGCAACAACCTTAGCAAAAATGTTGGAAGTCCGGATACTAAGGACCAAAATGGCAGGTCGCATCGAAACAAAAATAAACGCCATGTTAATGGCGATAACAATGAGGATACGGCAGTCAACGCCGGATTCCGAGGCTCTAAACCCGGTCAGCGGAAGAAGCCATTCAAAAGAACCACTCCGGGTCCGTCCAATTTGGACCAAATACTCGACCGCTCTTGCCAGATACAGGGCACCCCCGAAAAGCCAGCTAACCACACCAACAGAGATTGTTGGGTATTCAAGTAGGCAGGCAAGTTAATTGCCGAAAACAATGACAAGGGGCTGCACAGCGACGACGAGGAAGAGACTCGGCCGCCGAACAGTAGAGGAGAGAAGGGCTTCCCCCCACAAGTGCGGACGGTAAACATGATATACGCAACCCATATACCCAAGAGGGAACAGAAGCGTGCACTAAGGGACGTATATGCGATGGAGCCAGTCGCCCCGAAGTTCAATCCATGGTCCTCTTGCCCGATCACTTTCGATCGAAGAGACCATCCGACCAGTATCCGCCATGGTGGATTCGCCGCATTGGTTTTAGACCCAATCATCGATGGATTTCACCTCACGAGAGTCCCAATGGATGGCGGCAGTAGCCTGAACCTGCTTTATCAGGATACAGTGCGCAAGATGGACATAGACCCCTCAAGGATTAAACCTACAAAGACGACCTTCAAAGGCGTCATACCAGGTGTCGAGGCCAATTGTACAGGCTCAGTCACACTGGGAAAAAAGTGGTCTTCGGATCCCCGGATAATTTCCGAAGCGAGGAGTTAATCTTCGACATAGTCCCGTTCCGCAGCGGCTATCACGCTCTGCTCGGACGAACCGCGTTCGCAAAGTTCAACGCGGTGCCGCATTATGCATACCTCAAGCTCAAGATGCCAGGCCCTCGCGGAGTCATCACGGTCAATGGAAATACAGAATGCTCCCTCCGAACGGAGGAACATACAGCGGCTCTTGCGACAGAAGTACAGAGCAGCCTTCTAAGGCAATTTTCGAGTCCGGCCGTTAAACGACCGGACACGGCCAAACGCGCCCGGAGCAACATCAACAAAGACCACCCGGCACATTCCGAGCACGCGTAGCAATGCGGCCCCAACCCCAGCCCTCGCATGATTGCAAAACCAGCTCTCCGCGTACATCATTACGCTCTGGAGATAACATGGGCATAGGGGGAGGGGCACGACCACAACAGACCCAGAGTGCGGCTCAACCACACTAGGGGATCCCACGTGCGTCGCTCTTTTTATTTTTTATTTCCCTTCCTTTTATATACAGGACTCCGTTCACCAGAGGCCCTGTCCGGCGGCGAACCTGCCGAACTCACGATGCAACAGCCAGGGAGGGACAAAGGCTGCGATGAATACTCAGATGGTCTCCATTATGAGCATTCAATTTGTTAAATCCACCTTTCCGCAGCCTACCCCTGGAGGGAGACACGTTTAATTAATTCAATCACTTGCTTACCGCACTATTTGTATCATTCCGCACTCATAGCAGAATTCCTTGAATAAATAATGCAGTATTTTTTGCTTATAATTGCATTACTTTACATATATGTTCATTAATGACATCTCGCACCCGTATATTTTGGTACGGCCGAATACACCAGGGGCTTATGTTCCCCTCATTATGGTGTGATAAGTCCGAACACTTTCACAAGTGCGGCACCCCGAACTTATAGCATTATATGAATCGGCTCCGAATCATGTCTTGGGTCAATAGTTGGGTTTGCCCGGCTCCCATGTTTTGGTACCTTACGTTCCGTTCTGTCGGCTAAGGTAGCACTGGGAGAACCACTGCGATTGCGCCCCGGTTGAGCTGGGCGAGCGCCACAGTGGAGATCTTTTCGAGTCCCTAAAGACTTATGCCGCTTCGAGCGAAGAACCAGTGTCGGGGGTTGGATGCGACATATGCCAACGGGTGGCTTATCATGGTGGGGGCGAGTAGAACGTCGCCGGTGCCTGGAAACGGGATGAGGCGCAGACATGCACGCCGGCGAATCTTACCCAGCTTCGGGGCTCTCCGGGGAGATAACACCCCTACTGCTGCTCTACGGGGTCTCCGCATGATCACTATGGGATGATAATACAAAGGTGCTCCTTGAGCTGTTTCGGGTGGCCGGAGGGAGCAAGGCTGGCTCTCTCCCCTGCTTGCTATGTGTCTAAAACCTATCCAAGGCCCAACCCTTTGCATGGGTGCCCCGGGGGGGTTATATAGGCCTACCCCCCGGGGGTACAATAGTAAAGTGACTGGGTGCGGTCCCCAGCTGTCTGTCTCTCATGCCGCCGCCCTTCCTGCCGGCTTCTGGGGCCCGCCGACTGGCGGGCCTCGCGGACATGCAGAACACTGTGCAACACTCCTGATGACGCAGGCTCGGTCATGGGGTCGTGGGAACAGTGCCGCCGTATGTCAGGCGATCGCTGTCGCCACTCCCCGTCCAATCTGGTTTATGGCTTGTGGGGCCCTGACTGGGAGGCGGCCGACTCTGGGGAGGCCGACTCCCGTAGGGCCGTCTTCGGGCTCTCCGGCCATCCTCTCCTCGCTCACTGACAGGGGGCCCGTCGATCTTCGGGCCGCACAGGCCGCCGTCGTGGGCACAGTGCCTTGTGCACTGTGGCTGAAGTCAGGGGAGGCATGGCAACAGTGCCGCGCCTCACCACAGATCTCCCGGTCGTACGGCTCACTGTAGCCATGCCTACCTCCCGTGGGTTTGAGGGGACGGCCACGTCGGGGCCGTACCCTGCGTCGGTCTTCGTGAAAGGTCGCGGGCCGACTCTCATAGTCGGCCCCCTGTAAGGTCGCAAGCCCGGAGTCGGCTTGCTTCAGAGCCGCCATTTGGGGACTCGGCTTCTTCGAAGGTCGCCAGCTGGGACTCGGCCTTCTCGAAGGTCGCCAGCTGGGACTCGGCCTTCTCGAAGGTCGCCAGCTGAGACTCGGCTGAGGGGCACGGCCTGCCCCGATGTCTTGAAAGATCTTGGGACCTGGGTCTGCCTACCCGTGGCCCATTACTCCGACAGTAGTCCCCGAAGCTGGTGAAGCCCGGCGGGCGCCGCCTCGAAGGGCTTCAACAGTTTCAACCTTCCTAGTGCCGACTCTGAGACCCGGCCGCTTGTTGCTTTGGGCCGCCTCGCCGAAGTCGGACTCGTTCAGCGAAGGGCCGCGGTCCGCAAGTCGCGGCGGGAAACGGGAGGCGTATCGGTCACGCTTCCCTGCCATTATCGAGACGGTCATATCGTGTGGTGCCACGTGGAGGCGATAGTCTGCCTACCCACGCGCGTGATGGGACGGGCCGTCAGGTGTGGCCCGCCATTACCGCGCCTCGGCTCCCGAGCGGATCCGCTGTGGCCGAAGGCGGTTGGCATCCCCACATCGTTACTGCGCGCAGTAACTTCGTGGGGGTTAATCGTGGGCGGCGTGGGGCCACGGGCGCAGTTAATCCCCACGTCGCCCCCTCGGCTTCTCAGCCCGCTGGGCTATAAGTAGGCGGGGAGGAACGGGCGGCACTGCACGCGCACTCTCTCCCCCGCTCTCCCGCCTTTCTCCTTCCTTCGCCACGAACCACGGCATTCTTCTCCGTCGCGAGCCAAGGCGTTCTTCCTCGCCGGCGATGAGTTCTTCTTCCGCCGCGCCCCCCCGCCTCGCGCTCCGGCGAGTGGGATGGCTCGGACGTGGAGGCGGAGGACATCGAGTTCCTTCGCCGGACTCGCCGCCTCCCCAGTGCGGACCTGGTGCACGCCCGTCCCGCGCCGGCGGATGGCGAGCGGGTTATCTTCTGCTCGCATCTTATGCGCGGGCTGGGGCTTCCGGCGAGCGGATTCTTCCGCTCGTTTCTCGAGTTCCACAAGCTGCAGCCGCACCACCTCACCCCCAACGCGGTGGTGCTTCTCTCCGCCTTCACCACCCTGTGCGAAGGCTACATCGGCGTTCTCCCCACCCTCGAGCTGTGGGGGGAGTTCTTCTCTGCAAAACTCGGCACTCAGGCCGCCGGCACGCCGGCTCAGTGCGGCACCTACATCGCGGTGCGGCGCTCGACGGCCGACAATCCTTTTCCGCCCATCCCGCTGGTGAAGTCGGTGAAGATGTGGCAGAAGTCCTACTTCTACATGAAGAACATCTCCACCAATGGCGACTGGGTCAATTTGCCGCCTTTCGACCCCGAGCCGCTGACTGGCCGGCTGGCCAGTTGGTCCCATCAGTCCAAGTCACTTTCGACCTCCGGAAACGGCGCCGTGGCACGGCTCCGAGTCATGCTGCAGTCGGAGGGGCTCGTCGCCTCCGATCTTCTGGCCGCCTTCGTGGCGCGCCGGGTTCTTCCACTCCAAGGCCGGCCTCACCTCATTTGCCAGATGAGCGGCCGCAACGATCCGAGCCGTCTATGCACCAGGGACATGCCGCGTGGGGAGGTGGCGAACTTGGTGAACCACATCGCCCACTGCGGGTTCACGGAGGAGTGGCAGTTCGGCAAGGAGCCGTACTCGCGCGACAACCCCCCTCCAATGGTAAGTCGCATCCGTCTGCGGCTCGATCTTAGTTGCGTCTGACCTCGAGCTCTGATCTTTGTTGGCATCTTCTGAGCAGAACCCTCTCACGGCACCCGCAGCCGGCGCCACAAGAGAGCCTCGCGACTACGTCCCAGATCGCGAGGCCAGCGACGTCGACGACCCCGACTTGGGGGCCGCGGCTGGAGGCCGACGCCGAAGGCGGCGGAGAGGGGGCAGACGGCGGCCTTAAGCCGTCGGCGACCTTCGCCGACTGGCCCGAGGACGACGTCGACATGGAAGTCATCCCGCGCCGCCAGCCGAAAGCCGGCCCCTCCAGCCAAGCCGGCGCGAAGAGGCGTCACGCCGGGCCGAGTGTGCCCGGCGGCCCGAAGAAGTTCAAGGGAGCCGCCGCCGCGACCAAGCGGGAGGAGGCGGCCGCGAAGGCCAACCGCTTCCGGAAGGAAGTGAGAAGGCCGCCGCTAGTTTCCTCGTGAGTCTTCTTACTCTGTCATTTCTTTGTTGGATCTCATTTGAGTCTTTCCTGATTTTCCCTCCAATCTTCCCCAGAGCTCCCCTCTCCCTTGAGAGAGCCGCCGTCCCCTCCGTCATGGGGTCGGTGGAGACGTCTGCCAACACACGGCGGATTGATCCCGCCGCCGACCTTCGGGAGGCAACGGCACGGAACGCGCGAGAGAAACGCGAGGAGGAGGAGGCCGACCGCCTGGAGAAGGCGGAGGCCGAGAAGGCGGCCGCCAACGCCCAGCGACGCCTGGAGGAGGCCGAGACTACGGCCGCGGCGAAGCGGCATGCCGAGGAGGTCGCGCGTCGCCGATCGGCGATGCTTGTCCCCCCGCTGTCGTCGGCGCCGCCGGCTCCCGAGTTCACGGGGCAGACCGGGGAGGTCGGCGCCGCGAACCCTCTCGCGGAGGAGGGCGGCGACGTCTCCGGCTCGGATACTCACGCACCGCCTCCGCCGCCTCCGCCGCCTCCGTCTTCGAGGTCGCATGGCAAGCAGTCGGTGGACCCACAGGATCCTCCGACTGCAGACGACGCCGATGCGCAACTGCTTCTTCAGGTCGCCACGCCGGCACGCCGCCATCTTGAGAGGACGAGCTCAGCGCCGCGAGCTCGGGAAACCGGCGCCGCAAGCTCGTTGAACCTGGACGCCGAGGCCTCAAGTGCCGCGCCGACCGGCTGGCTGCGCGAAGGCGGCACCGGCCCGCTGAACCAGGCCCTTCTGGACGTCCAGTCGAAGCTGCGCAAAGAGGGCGACGCCCTCCAACTCTACACCAAAGCGCATCTGGCCCTGCGGACCTCCGTCCGGGTATGTTTCGTTTTTCCTTTTTTAGTTTATGTCTTTTTCCGTGGGGGCGCGCCAGCGCACCCACTGGGTGTAGTCCCCGAGTTCGGGGTCGGCTGCTGAGCAGGGGGCTCGGAACTCCTTCTGGTGAGCTCCGAAGGCTAACTTTGCCTTGCCGATTCTGCAGGAATACCACAATCTCCGCGCCACTGCCTTCAACCACAATGTTGAAGAGCTGAGGAAGCGGACCGCCGATCTAACGGAAAGCCGAGGTGAGCTAATTCTTTCTTCTTCGCGGGGGCGCGCTGGCGCACCCACGGGCTGTAGTCCCCGAGATTCGGGCCGACTGCTGAGCAGTCGGGC
Source organism: Triticum timopheevii (assembly GCA_963921465.1). Lineage (NCBI taxonomy): Eukaryota > Viridiplantae > Streptophyta > Magnoliopsida > Poales > Poaceae > Triticum > Triticum timopheevii. The sequence continues at coordinate 580,045,305 of OY997272.1, forward strand.
CGGATCTCCCCGGTGATCTATCTTCCTTCTTTTCCGCGGGGGCGCGCTCGCGCGCCCGCGGGCTGTAGTCCCCGAGATTCGGGCCGATTGCTGAGCAGTCGGGCCGGATCTCCCCGGCGACCTTCCTTACTGAAGACGTTCTTGTCTTTTTCCTTCGAACTTCAGGCGCCAACGTCGCCCTCCAGGAGCAGCTGGGCGAGGCCAACACCGCCCGCCGCGCCAAGGAGGAGGAGTGCGACAAACTCGTCCAAGAGCGCGACCTGCTGGCGACGCAGCTGGCCGAGCAGAAAGAACTGCTCCGGAAGGCGCAAGAGGACGCCAAGTCGCGGGAGGATGCCCTCATAGCCGAGTTCAAGGTCGAGCGCTCCGCCTGGAACGACCGGGAGGCGATGCTGACCTCCGGCTACCACGAGCTCGAGGACATTGTCGACGGTAATTCTTTTTTCTCTTCTTTGGTCTTCCGACTCTGTGTCGGGCTGATTTTGGGTTTTCTAACTGTTTTTCCTTCTGTCTTGGCAGACTTCTTTCCCGGCCACTCGCAGGCCGTTCCTCTGGCCATCGAGGCGGCTCGGGAGGAGCAAAGGGCGAAGGGCGAAGTGATTGCCGCCAACGCCACCCGAACCATCGACGAGCAGCTTCTAAGCATCGGGGTTCGTCTTCGTCCTGCTCAACGCCTGCTGCGCCGTCTTCAACGCGCCGACGCTCAAGTGGTTGCCGCCCTGTGGCCGGAGGTGCCGACTCTTTGCACCGCCAGCCGGACGGCCGACTGGCTGGAGGTTGCCGCTGGTCGCTTTGAGGCTTGGAGGGGCTCCTCGGCTTGGGCCGGAGCGCGCCGAGCCTTGGAGTTCGTCAAAGGGTGGTATCCAGGGCTGGACCTGGACCGTCTGGCCGCGTTCCGGTCAGAGGCCCAGGCCGAGCTGGAGGCCGTCGAAGGCGCCCTTGTCGAGCGCGCGGCGGCCATCGCCGAGTACACGGACACCAGTGTCTTCGTGCCCGAGCGGACCGAAGGCGGCGAGGAGGTGCCGCTGGAGTGGTTCGGGATGCACCCGGAGTACGAGGAGGACTCGGCGGAGGTGATCGGCTCCAGCGCTGAGGAGGAGGACGAGTCGGAGGACGGAAGCGAGGAGGAGGAGGCGCCAGAGGACGAGGCAGGCGGTCAGCCTCAGTCCGATCGCGCCTCCAGCAACGAGCCGCACAAGGATAAAGCGACCGTTTCCGGAGGCGACCAAGCTGAGATCGCCCAACCGACTGCCCCGGCATCCGACGCCGCCGTCACCTCCGACCCTCCGGCTCCGGAGGCCGCCCCCTAGAGCGCTTCTGTTTATCTGTCTTTGCTGTTCTTTTAAAAAACTTGTCAGATTCGAACAATTCCACCCACTGGGTGTATTCGGCCAAGGGCCTTATGTAAATATTTATCAAATTTCCGCCTTTCCTTGCTTTTGTTCTTTAGACTTTTTCCTTTGCCGCCTTCCTTCAGTTGCCGCCTTGCCAACTGGGCAGCCGCTCTGCGGACTGGCGCCGGGTCAAGTGCTCAGCTACTTTAGGGAGGCAAGTACTTAGTTGTTTAGAATATCTTAGCAAGTTGGCTAGAAATCGACAGGCCGACTATCGAGAGTCAGCCATTCTTGATGAAAATTGAGACGGCGAGCCGACTGCTCGTGAGCCGACTCGTAAGGGGAGGCTGGTAGCCGGCTTGGGCTATGCGTAGCTCTTAAGTCCTTAGCCGTTTTTCATGTGTGCGCTCGTTCTTTCCCGTCCCCTGCTTACCAACAGTCGCTCTACGAGCTGCGGCTTTCGGCAAGAGACGGCTTTGAGCGCAGCACATTACTTGTCTGACTTCAGGGAGCATTTCATAGCGCAAGACGGCGAGTCCCCGGGCCGACTATTCAGATCCGGTGCCAGACAGTATGATAAAAGGGGAAAGCATATTCGGAAGCGTAATCCATATCATACAGATAATCAAAAAGGCAGTCCCCGAGCTCGTCCCGGGGGGCCTAAGGTCTTAGTACTTTAATACAAAAGAGGGTACCGTGATACATACTGCATCAACTGTAAAATCTTCGCAGAAGATTTGCGTTCCACGGGCGCTCTGTTTCTTTGCCAGAGTCGTCCCTCTTGCGTGCTCGAGGCTTCTGAGCGTCGATCAGATAGTAGGCGTCGTTCCCTAGCACCTTGCTGATGATGAAGGGACCTTCCCAAGGCGCCGACAACTTGTGCTGGCCGGCTGTTCTCTGAATCAGCCGGAGCACAAGGTCGCCATCTTGGAATGATCTTGGCTTGACCTTGCGGTTGTAGTATCGGCGCAGACTCTGCTGGTAGATGCCGGACCGACTGAGTGCCAACAATCGGCCCTTTTCCAGCAGATCAACACCGTCTTGGCGTGCTTCTTCAGCCTCCTCTTCGGTGTACATGGAGACTCGCGGAGAGTCGAACTATATGTCCGTCGGGATGATGGCTTCGGCACCGTAGACGAGGAAGAACGGCGTGAAGCCGGTTGACTTGTTTGGGGTTGTGCGCAGGCACCAGAGGACGGCAGGCAGCTCTTCGACCCAACAGCCGGCCGAGCGCTCGAGTGGTTCAACCAATCGAGGCTTGATGCCGGACAGGATGAGGCCGTTGGTTCGTTCCACCTGGCCGTTTGACTGCGGATGGGCAACGGACGCTCAGTCCAGTCGGATGCCCTGCGTCGCGCAGAAACGAGCCAAGGCGCCCTTGGCGAAGTTGGTGCCGTTGTCTGTGATGATGCTGTGCGGTATGCCATACCGTACTGTGATGTCGGCAATGAAGGTCACTGCTGTAGGCCCGTTTAATTTCTTGATGGGCTTTGCTTCCACCCACTTGGTGAACTTGTCCACCGCGACAAGCAAGTGAGTTAGGCCGCCTCGGGCCGTCTTGAAAGGTCCCACCATGTCCAAGCCCCAAACTACGAAGGGCCAGGCAATGGGGATGGTCTTCAGCGCGGAGGCCAGCTGAAGGGGCTTGGAGCGGAACACCTGGCACCCCTTGCATTTTTTGACTAGCTCTTTAGCTTCTTCCAGGGCAGTTGGCCAAAAGAAACCGTGCCGAAAGGCTTTGGCCACAAGTGCCCTCGAAGCCGCATGGTGGCCTCACTCGCCCTGATGGATGTCTCTAAGGATCGCTTGGCCTTGCTCTGACTCTACGCAGCGCTGGTGGACATCAGTGACACTGCGCCTGACTAGCTCTCTGTTGACTATAGTGTAGGCTGCTGCTCGGCATTGCACTTGCCGAGCCAGGGTCTCGTCTGCTGGTAATTACTTGTTCACTAGGAACTTGAGGATGGGCTGAGCCCATGAAGGTGCTGCTATCTCTTCAACTACTACCACAGCGACTTGGACAAGGGTGGCTGGGCTGGGAGGCGGCGGGTTGGGGTCTGCCGCCGCTTGCTGGATCGATGGAATCTCTGGGCTGACTGGGGCAGCTCCCGGGCCGACTGGCGCAGTCCCTGGGCCGGGCTCAAAAGTCCCCGGGCCGACTGGCGCAGTCCCCGGGCCGGGCTCGGAAGTCCCCGGGCCGACTGGCGCAGTCCCCGGGCCGGGCTCGGAAGTCCCCGGGCCGACTGGCGCAGTCCCCGGGTTTGTTTCAAGTGTGGCTTTCTTGAGGTCGCCTGCTGGGGCCTTGGAGTCGGATCCGACTATTTCTGGCGGAGCGGGCACGAAGATGGAGTCGGATTCTGGCGAAGGCTTGATAGACGGCTTGAGGAGGCGCTGAAGGGCGACGCCGGAAGGTATTGCCTGGCGAGTGGAGCCGACTCGTGCCAAGGCGTCTGCTTGATCGTTGTCGTTTCTTGGCACGTGAAGGAATTCGCACCCCTCAAAATATCCGCTGAGTTGCTGCACCAGGAAGCGGTAGCTCGCCATGTTTGCGTCTTTGGCGTCCCAGTCGCCGGATGACTGCTGAACCACCAAGTCGGAGTCGCCATAGCACAGGATCCGGCGAATGCCGAGTTCTTTGGCAAGCCGGAGCCCGTGGACGAGCGCTTCATATTCGGCGACGTTGTTGGAGGCAGCGAAGTGGATTTGCAACACATACTTGAGCTTGTCGCCCTTGGGGGAGGTGAGGACGACGCCGGCTCCAAGGCCGGTGCGCATCTTGGAGCCGTCGAAGTGCAGCCGCCAATGAGTAGAGTCGGGCGCTGGTGGCAGGTACTGAGTCTCGGCCCAGTCGACGAGGAAGTCGGCCAGCGCCTGCGACTTGATGGCGGTGCGAGGTTGATATTAGATGGTGTAAGGGGCTAGATCGATAGCCCACTTGGCCACTCGGCCGGAGGCGTCTCGGCTTCCAATGATCTCGGCGAGGGGAGCGGTGCAAACCACCGTGATTGGATGCTCTTGAAAGTAGGGCTTCAGCTTCTTGGCGGCAAAATGCACGCCGTAGCACATCTTCTGACAGTGAGGGTAGTTCTGCTTGGAGGTCGACGGTACCTCGCTCAGGTAATAAACCGGTCTCTGGACCGGAAGCGCCTTGCCTTCCTCCTTGCGCTCGACTACAATAACTGTGCTGACTACCCGGCTGGTGGCGGCGATGTACAAGAGCATGGGCTCCTTGGGAGTCGGAGCCGCCAACACAGGGGGAGTCGCCAGCATCTTCTTCAGTTGGAGAAATGCCTCATCTGCCTTGTGGTTCCACTCAAAAAAGGTGGTCTTCTTCATCAGTTGATACAAAGTCAGAGCTTTCTCGCCCAGCCGGCTGATGAATCGGCTGATTGATGCCAGGCAGCCGGTGAACTTCTGCACGTCCAGCAGTCGGCTGGGTACCTCCATTCTCTCAATGGCCTTGATCTTCACGGGGTTGCACTCTATGCCATGTTTGGAGACTAAAAAGCCGAGGAGCTGGCCGCCTGGGACTCTGAACACGCACTTCTCGGGATTGAGCTTGATCTGGAATCGGCGCAGATTTTCAAAGGTCTCTTTGAGGTCTTCTAGCAGCGTCCCACGCTTTTCCGTCTTCACCACCACATCATCCACATAAACGTGGGCGTTTCTGCCGAGTTGCTTGAGGAGGCACTTCTGCATGCAACGCTGAAAGGTGGCGCCGGCATTCCTCAAGCCGAACGTCATTGTCAGGTAGCAGAAGGCTCCGAATGGCGTGATGAATGCGGTCTTCTGTCTGTCTGCTGGATTCAGCTTGATCTGGTGATATCCTGAGTATGCGTCTAGGAAACTCAACAGCTCGCATCCGGCTGTGGAGTCTATTACCTGATCGATCCTTGGCAGAGCGAACGGGTCCTTCGGGCAGGCTTTATTGAGGCTGGTGTAGTCGATGCACATCCGCCACTGCTTGTTTTTCTTCAATACCAGTACTGGGTTTGCTAACCACTCCGAAAAAAACACTTCCATGATGAATCCGGCTGCCAGGAGCCGGGCTATCTCTTCTCCCACAACTCTTCTCTTTTCTTCTGATAGGCGGCGCAAGGGCTGCCTGACGGGCTTCACATACGGCCTGACGTGTAGCTTGTGCTCGGCGAATTCCGTCGGTACACCTGGCATGTCCTTGGGGGACCATGCAAAGATGTCCCGATTCTCACGGAGGAAATCGACGAGCTCGCCTTCCTATTTGCTGTCAAGGCCTGTGCCTATGACAGCGTACTTCTCTGGGTGCTCCGGGTCCAAGGGTATCTTCTTGGTTTCTTTAGCCGGCTTGAATGATCCTTCTGCTTCCGACTCCTTGGGGTCAGGCGACATCTCCGGCTGCTTCCCAGCCATCACCACGACACGGTCAAGGAGCCGCTTCTCGGCTGTGATCACCAAAGACTCGGCCAGCCGACTGCTCTCGGCCGCGCAGGCGGACGACTTCTTGTAGTCGCCGGCAATGGTCAGGATCCCCTTGGAACTCGGCATCTTCATCTTGAGGTAAGCGTAGTGGGGAACCGCCATGAACTTGGCCAAGGCAGGTCGGCCAAGCAGGGCGTGGTACGGGCTCTCCAAGTCTACCACCTCGAACCAGACTGGCTCTCGGCGGAAGTGATCTTTGTCTCCGAAGAGGACGTCTATCAGAATCTTGACGATTGGTGAGCAGGAGAGGCCGGGTACAATTCCATGGAATACTGTGCGGCTGCTCTGCAGCTGCCTTCGCCTGATTCCAAGCTTCTCCATTGTGTCCTTGTATAGGATGTTTATGCTGCTGCCCGCCTATCAGTGGCCAAGGTCGCGCCTAGGACCAGGGCGTAGGAGCCCGGACTCGGCATCACTTCTGGATGATCCGCCCGACTCCAGCTGATAGGCTTCTCAGACCAATGCATGAACTCTGGGGCATCAGTTGCTACTGCGTTGACTTCTTGCTGTTGTTGGCGCCTGCTGCGCCGGTCATCTGCCATGCTGGTGAACACTACATAGGCTCCGTGCTCATCCGGGAACTCGTCTTGGACCGCGCTGACTGGCCGAGCCACCGGCTGCTGGGGCGGTGGCGGAGGCGGCGGCCCTGCAGGCGGCGGAGGGGCAAGGCCGTCTCCCTTGGTGATCCTGGCGAGCCAGTGGCACTTTCTTGTGGTGTGGTTTGACGGCTTCGCGCCGCTGTGGAACTTGCAAGGTCCATCCAAAGTCTGCTCATAGGAGAAGGCCGGCAACCAGTTGGACTTGCCTCCCTTCTGCCGCTTGGCTGGAGGTTGTCCCTCCGGCTGCTGATCTTCCACCGCTGCGACCTGCCGACTGTTGGAAGTTGGCTGAGGGGCCTTGCGCTTGTTGTCGTTTTGCTGCTGTCGCCGGCTGGCATCTCCAGCCGGGGTTCTGGGGGCTTGGGGGATCACCTTGCCAGCCGCGTTGACTTGAATCTCCGTCTTCATAGAAGAGTAGGCCGTGGCGTATTTGTCTGTTATGACTAGCAGTTCGTCGAGGGTTTCGGGCTCGTCGCAGAGGAGCTTGTGCTTGAGGAGGGTGCCCTCTCGGCACCCGGCCGTGAAGTACTCGATGGCGTGCACCTCGTGCACGCCCTCGCAGGAGTTTCGAAGTTCGCCCCAGCGAGTGAGGTAGTCGCGTGTTGATTCTTCAGGGCCTTGCACGCACAAGGAGAGCTGGCGCGGCTTGGTAGGTCGCTTGTACGTGCTGGTGAAGTTACGAATGAAGGCTTCAGTGAAGTCGACCCAGCTATTGATGCTGCGGGGCTTCAGGCTGTTCAGCCACATCCGGGCCGTGCCCTGGAGCATGAGGGGAACATACTTCACGGCGACTCGCTTGTTGCCGTTTGCTATATTGACGGCTGTGGAGTAGTCTATCAACCAGTCTTCCGGCTTCACGGAGCCGGTGTACTTGGGCGTGTCTCTGGGGAGCGTGAACCCTTTGGGGAAGGGCTCGTCTCTGATGCGGGGCCCGAAGCAAGGCGGACCCAACTCGTCTTCTTCTTCTAATGCCAGGGATCTGTGAAGTCGGTCGATCCGATGGCGGGCGTCATTCTCTCCGACTCCCTCTCGGCGGCCAAGGCGACCTCCGAGAGTCGGATGCTCAACAGGCGGCGGAGAAACTCGCCGCTCTCTTCGGGGTGGGGGAGGCAGATAATCATCTCGCCGTTCCACTACTCTGGGGCGGCCGTCTTGGTCGCGCTCGATGGTGATGCGAGTCCGGCTGTGACTGGCAGCCGGCTCCTTCTCTTTCCTTCCGCGGATTCCGCTAGCCGGCGTCCGGGAAGTCGCGCCTTGATCTCGGCGAGGGGGTAAGTCTTTGTTCGGCTGCTGCAGCGCGTCCGCGCGGCCGCCTGCCGCGTTTTGCGCTGCAACCGCATCGAGGAGCTGCTGGACTCACTCCGTCATCACACGGCGCTCTTCGCCTTCGAAGTTCTTCAGCTCTTCGGTCGCCGCTTGGGGGGCGCGGATGTTCTCCGCAGGGGTGGCGTACACGGGGCGTTTCGCCCCGAGCAAGTCGGTGATGGCTGCGCCGCGCTCTCGGACCGCACCCAGATGGCTCGGCCCAGTCGGAGCCGGTGAGCCGCCTACAGCGCAATCCACCTCGCGCTGGTATGCTTCTGACAAGCGTCTCATGCTTGCCAACTTCTTGGCGCCTTCAATGATCTGAAGGCGGCATTCTTCTAGCGTCTCTGCGTCCGTGTCCTCTGGAATGGGCGCGGTCAGGTCTTGCAGGGCCGCAGGCAGCGGGTCCTGGGCGTCTTCGCTGGAGTGCTCGCCGTGGCCGATGACGAGCACTTCCGTAACGGCGCTTCCGTCACTCTCCTCGTACGGAAGCGGCTCGTCGTAGATCACCATGTTGGTGGGGAAGATATCGAGCGATACGGCGTCGGAGCCGACCAGCATCGGGTCGGAGGAGCCTGCGGACTCCAAATCTACGGCGGGCTCGCCGGCGACGTGGAGTTGGTCGAGGAGGCCCCTGAGGAAGCTCTCGGGGCCACCCATCACCGCACTTGGTGCGGGCTCATCGGAGAGGCGCACCTCGCCAATGAGTTCGGTGAGGCCGCTCGCAGCGCAGGCGGCTTCGGCGCCGCGCAGCGTGTCGATGCAAACTCCATCTGGCGAGCCGGGCTGGCTGCGCTTGCCAGGGAGGAAGAGGGTTCCCGTCCAGAACAGATCTCCGGACGACGGGGCACCTCGCCCCATGGTGGGCGCCGAATGTCGGGGGTTGGATGCGACATATGCCAACGGGTGGCTTATCATGGTGGGGGCGAGTAGAACGTCGCTGGTGCCTGGAAACGGGATGAGGCGCAGACATGCACACCGGCGAATCTTACCCAGCTTCGGGGCTCTCCAGGGAGATAACACCCCTGCTGCTGCTCTGCGGGGTCTCCGCATGATCACTATGGGATGATAATACAAAGGTGCTCCTTGAGCTGTTTCGGGTGGCAGGAGGGAGCAAGGCTGGCTCTCTCCCCTGCTTGCTATGTGTCTAAAACCTATCCAAGGCCCAACCCTTTGCATGGGTGCCCCGGGGGGTTTATATAGGCCTACCCCCCGGGGGTACAATAGTAAACTGACTGGGTGCAATCCCCAGCTGTCTGTCTCTCATGCCGCCGCCCTTCCTGCCGGCTTCTGGGGCCCTCCGACTGGCGGGCCCTGCGGACATGCAGAACACTATGCAACACTCCTGATGATGCAGGCTCGGTCATGGGGTCGTGGGAACAGTGCCGCCGTATGTCAGGCGATCGCTGTCGCCACTCCCCGTCCAATCTGGTTTATGGCTTGTGGGGCATTGACTGGGAGGCGGCCGACTCTGGGGAGGCCGACTCCCGCAGGGCCGTCTTCAGGCTCTCCGGCCATCCTCTTCTCGCTCACTGACAGGGGGCCCGGCAATCTCCGGGCCGCACAGGCCGCCGTCGTGGGCACAGTGCCTTGTGCACTGTGGCTGCAGTCAGGGGAGGCATGGCAACAGTGCCGCGCCTCACCAGAGATCTCCCGGTGGTACGGCTCACTGTAGCCATGCCTACCTCCCGTGGGTTTGAGGGGACGGCCACGTCGGGGCCGTACCCTGCATCGGTCTTCGTGAAAGGTTGCGGTCCGACTCTCATAGTCGGCCCCCTGTAAGGTCGCAAGCCCGGAGTCGGCTTGCTTCAGAGCCGCCATTTGGGGACTCGGCTTCTTCGAAGGTCACCAGCTGGGACTCGGCCTTCTCGAAGGTCGCCAGCTGGGACTCGGCCATCTCGAAGGTCGCCAGCTGAGACTCGGCTGAGGGGCACGGCCTGCCCCGATGTCTTGAAAGATCTTGGGACCCGGGTCTGCCTACCCGTGGCCCATTACTCCGACAACCGGATAATGTGCGGCCAAGGCGTGGATAGCGCCCCGAACTCGGTCTTCCGAATACTAGGGGCTTCGCCGAAATTTAAAATTATAGAATTCTATGGCTAAGTGAGAGTGTTCAAGTATCATAAGTCCGGTTGCCTTGTTCGCTGTGTTGAGCGCCTCCCTAGATGGACCCAAAAATGGGAACAAGAGTGCTCAAGTTTATCCCGAACACCCCAGCACTCGTGGCTTGGGGGCTGAAGCCGACGACTTGCCATCTCTCAGATTTAATAAACGGCCGCACAGAAAGTAATATTTTAAATAAATAAGTGTTGCTTAGCGCATATGAACAAAGTTTTCAGCGCACAGGATAACACATAGCGAGTTTACTCAATAATTACATCTCGGGGGCACTCATCCGCAATCTTGCGGGCACCCTTCAGGACAGTCTTATAGTACATCTCGGGCGTGCGATACTCCTTGCCCGCTGGCGGCACGTCAGTGATCAGCCTCTCCGCATCCAGCCTGCCCCAATGCACTTTGGCGCGGGCAAGGGCCCGACGAGCACCTTCAATACAGGCGGAGCGCTTGATGACCTCCACCCGGGGGCACGCATCCACCAGCCGCCGCACGAGGCCGAAGTAGCTCCCAGGCATGGCCTCTCCAGGCCACAACCGGACTATGAGGCCCTTCATGGCCTGCTCGGCTACCTTGTGTAGCTCGACCAGCTGCTTCAGCTGGTCGCTAGGGGGCACCGGATGGCCGGCCTCAGCGTACTGAGACCAGAAGACCTTCTCCGTTGAGCTCCCCTCCTCGGCTCGGTAAAACACGGCGGCATCGGATACACTGCGAGGCAGATCTGCAAACGCCCTTGGAGAGCTCCGAATTCGGGTAAGTAATAGGTAATTTACAATAACATGCTTGCTTTGCATGAAAAATGCCTTACCCGCCGCTATCTTCTTCACCGCCTCAATCTCCTGGAGGGCCTTATGGGCCTCGGCCTTAGCGGCTTTGGCACTTTCAAGAGCCGAGGCAAGCTCGGACTCTCGAGTCTTCGAGTCACGCTCCAAACTCTCATGTTTTTCCATGAGAGCCTGGATCTCTTGCCGCACCTCCGCCACCCGCGCCTCCTGTTTCTCTCGCTCCGTCCGTTCCGCGGCCGCATTGCGTTCGGCCGCGGATACGGCCTCCTTCAGGGTCTCCACCTCGTTCGTGGCCCCTGCAATACCCACGTTATCCTTGTTATTTTCATTGCAACCAAAATCCTTTTCTGTAAGGTACAAATTCAAAGATGGTATTGCTCACCTTCTTTGTCCTCGAGCTGCTTCTTGGCAAGGCCGAGCTCTTGCTCGGACCGCTCGAGGTCCTGCTTCAACGCACCGACCTCCGCACTCAGTGCGGCAGAGGTCAGCAGCGCAGCCTGCACACCCATATTGACACAATTTTTAGCATTCCTGCGTATATCTTTTTTAGATCCTCAATCCGGTTTTTCTTTCCGAACATCGAACCGAGCATCAGGGGCTACTGTCTATGCGGTATTACATTACATATTTTTTCTTACCTCAAAGCCTGTTAGAAGGCTACTACAGGCTTCGCTCAGCCCGCTCTTGGCGAGCTGAACCTTCTGAATCACCGCACTCATGATAGTGCGGTGTTCTTCCTCGATGGAAGCGCCTTTGAGCGCCTCCAACAAGTTGTCCGGCGCCTCCAGTTGGACGCAGGCAGCCGATGTCACGGTCTTGCCCTTCTTGCGAAGGGGCCGCCTGTCGGACTCTGGAACCACTGCGTGTTCCGGCGTGGAGTCCGGCGCAATGTCCGGGAGGCTGCCTTGTGGCGCCTCCGGAGCCTCCTCCTGATGGGTCCCTTCCCGGGATCCCACCTCGGCGTCCTCAGCGTCACGAGGGGTGGAGGCGGTCGGGATGGAATCTACATCCGACGGAGCCAAGGACCCGCTCGACGAAGCGGGGAGATCATCATCGGCCGGACTGTAGGCAGTGTGCGGCATTAGAAGGACACTATGTGATACAAAAGAGAAATTATAAATCATTCAGGAATCCGGATACTTACGATCTTGCTGGAGGCCTGGCCCTGGAGGGCCACTCTTCGTCGCCAACGTTGGCGTTAGCAGAGCTGTCCGGGGGAATAGTCCTTCCCCTCTTGGACCCTTCGGCCTCCCCTGTCGGGGAAGTCTTCCTCTTCCTCTCCCCTTCCTCTGGGGGAGAGTTCTCTTTCTCCTCCTCGTCTTCGGGGGAGGAGTCCACCTCGGAGCCATCGGACGATGAGTCCGATAGCACCTGGCGCCGGGAACTTCTTCGAGTTCCCGTGGCCTTCTTCTTGGCCTTCTTCTTTGGCACCACGTAGAGTGCCGGAACCAGCAGCCCCGTTAAGCGGGCGTCCGCTGGGTCTTCGGGAAGGGGAGCCGAATAGTCTACCTGTCCGGACGTCCTCTGCCAGTCCTGTCAAAGGCATTGGGAGTTTTTAGATCCCACATAGAGTCAAACTATGAAAACAACTGTCCCATAGAGGATAACGAAGCTTACCTCACCGGCCGGGCGCTTGGTGCTGAATCCACGATCTTCCGTCGCGGACGCGGGGGCTTCTCCGCCCTTGAACAGCACCCTCCAGACGGCTTCATACATCGTGTCAAAGAGCCCGCTCAAAGTCCGGTGCTGTGCCGGATCGAACTCCCACAGGTTGAAGGCCCGTTGTTGGCAGGGGAGAATCCGGCAGATGAGCATGACCTGGATCACATTGACAAGCCTAAGCTTCTTGTTCACCAGGGTCTGGAGATAGGACTGGAGTCCTGTCAGCACCTCCGAACTGCCCCATAGCAAGCCCTTCTCTTTCCTGGAGGTGAGCTGCATGGGGATACCAGATCTGGATTCGGGGGCCGCTGCCCATTTTGGGTCACGCGGCTTGGTGAAGTAAAACTGTTGGGGAACGTAGTAATTTCAAAAAAAAAATCCTACGCACACGCAAGATCATGGTGATGGCATAGCAACGAGAGGGGAGAGTATTGTCCATGTACCCTCGTAGACCGTAAGCAGAAGCGTTATGACAACGCGGTTGATGTAGTCGTACGTCTTCACGATCCGACCGATCCAAGCACCGAACGTACGGCACCTCCGTGTTCTGCACACGTTCAGCTCGATGACGATCCCCGGACTCCGATCCAGCAGGGTGTCGGGGATGAGTTCCGTCAGCACGACGGCGTGGTGAAGATGATGATGTTCTACCGACGCAGGGCTTCGCCTAAGCACCGCTACGATATGACCGAGGTGGAATATGGTGGAGGGGGCACCGCACACGGCTAAGGAACGATCACGTAGATCAACTTGTGTGTCTATGGGGTGCCCCCTGCCCCCGTATATAAAGGAGTGGAGGAGGGGAGGGCCGGCCCTCTCTATGGCGCGCCCTAGGGGAGTCCTACTCCCACCGGGAGTAGGATTCCCCTTTTCCTAGTCCAACTAGGAGACCTTCCAAGTAGTAGGAGTAGGAGACAAGGAAGGGGAAGAGAGAAGGGGAGGAAGGAGGGGGTGCGGCCCCTCCCCCTAGTCCAATTCGGACTAGGCCATGGGGGGGCGCGCGGCCTACCCTAGGCAGCCCCTCTCTCTTTCCATATGGCCCAATAAGGCCCAATACTTCTCCCCGGCGAATTCCCGTAACTCTCCGGTACTCCGAAAAATGCCCGAATCACTCGGAACCTTTCCGAACTCCGAATATAGTCGTCCAATATATCGATCTTTACGTCTCGACCATTTCGAGACTCCTCGTCATGTCCCCGATCTCATCCGGGACTCCGAACTCCTTCGGTACATCAAAACTCATAAACTCATAATAAAACTGTCATCGAAACCTTAAGCGTGCGGACCCTACGGGTTCGAGAACTATGTAGACATGACCTAGAACCATTCTCGGTCAATAACCAATAGCGGGACCTGGATGCCCATATTGGTTCCTACATATTCTACGAAGATCTTTATCGGTCAAACCGCATAACAACATACGTTGTTCCCTTTGTCATCGGTATGTTACTTGCCCAAGATTTCATCGTCGGTATCCAATACCTAGTTCAATCTCATTACCGGCAAGTCTCTTTACTCGTTCTGTAATACATCATCTTATAACTAACTCATTAGTTACAATGCTTGCAAGGCTTAGGTGATGAGTATTACCGAGAGGGCCCAGAGATACCTCTCCGACAATCGGAGTGACAAAATCTAATCTCGAATTATGCCAACCCAACATGTACCTTCGGAAACACCTGTAGAGCACCTTTATAATCACCCAGTTACATTGTGACGTTTGGTAGCACCCAAAGTGTTCCTCCGGTAAACGGGAGTTGCATAATCTCATAGTTACAGGAACATGTATAAGTCATGAAGAAAGCAATAGAAACATACTAAACGATCAAGTGCTAGGCTAATGGAATGGGTCATGTCAATCACATCATTCTCCTAATGATGTGATCCCATTAATCAAATGACAACTCATGTCTATGTTTAGGAAACATAACCATCTTTAATTAACGAGCTAGTCAAGTAGAGGCATACTAGTGACACTATGTTTGTCTATTTATTCACACATGTATTATGTTTCCGGTTAATACAATTCTAGCATGAATAAAAACATTTATCATGAAATAAAGAAATAAATAATAATTTTATTATTGCCTCTAGGGCATATTTCCTTTAGTCTCCCACTTGCACTAGAGTCAATAATCTAGTTCACATCGCCATGTGATTTAACACCAATAATCATATCTGTATATGATTAACACCCATAGTTCACATCGTCATGTGACCAACACCCAAAGGGTTTACTAGAGTCAATAATCTAGTTCACATCGCTATGTGATTAACACCCAAAGAGTACAAAGGTATGATCATGTTTTGCTCGTGAGAGAAGTTTAGTCAACAGGTCTGTCACATTCAGAGCCGTATGTATTTTGCAAATATTCTATGTCCACAATGCTCCGCACGGAGCTACTCTAGCTAATTGCTCCCACTTTCAATATGTATCCAGATTGAGACTTAGAGTCATCTGGATTGGTGTAAAAGCTTGCATCGTTGTAACTTTTTACGACGGGCTCTTTTATCACCTCCATAATCGAGAAACATATCCTTAGTCCTCACTAAGGATATTCTTGACCGCTGTCTAGTGATCTACTGTTAGATCAAACTTGTATTCCTTTGCCAAACTCAGAGAAAGGTATACAATAAGTCTGGTTCACAGCATAGCATACTTTATAGAACCTATGACTGAAGCATAGGGAATGACTTTTCATTCTCTTTCTATTTTCTGCCATGGTCGGGTCTTGAGTCTTACTCAATTTCACACCTTGCAACACAGGCAAGAACTCCTTCTTTGACTGTTCCATTTTGAACTACTTCAAAATCTCATCAAGGTATGTACTTATTGAAAAAATCTTATCAAGCGTCTTGATCTATCTATATAGATCTTGATGCTCAATGTGTAAGCAGCTTCACCGAGGTCTTTCATTGAAAAACTTTTATTCAAGTATCCTTTTATGCTATCCAGAAATTCTATATCATTTCCAATCAACAATATGTCGTCCACATATAATATCAGAAATGCTATAGAGCTCCCACTCACTTTCTTGTAAATACAGGCCTTTCCAAAAGTCTATATAAAACCATATGCTTTGATCAACTCATCAAAACATATATTCCAACTCCGAGATGCTTGCACTAGTCCATTGATGGATTGCTGGAGTTTGCACATTTTGTTAGCACCTTTAGGATTGACAAAACCTTCTGGTTGCATCTTATACAACTCTTCTTTAATAAATCCATTAAGGAATGCAGTTTTGACATCCATTTGCCAGATTTCATAAAATGTGGCAATTGCTAACATGATTCGAACAGACTTAAGCATCGATACGAGTGAGAAAATCTCATCGTATTCAACACCTTGAACTTGTCGAAAACCTTTTGCAACATGTCGAGCTTAGTAGATAGTAACACTACTATCAGTGTCCGTCTTCCTCTTGAAGATCCATTTATTTAACATGGCTTGCTGAACATTGAGCAAGTCAATCAAAGTCCATACTTTGTCCTCATATATGGATCATATCTCAGATTTTATGGCCTCAAGCCATTTCACGGAATGTGGGCTCATCATCGCTTCCTCATAGTTCGTAGGTTCATCATGGTCTAGTAACATGACTTCCAGAACTGGATTACCGTACCACTCTAGTGCGTATCTTACTCTGGAAGACCTACGAGGTTTTGGTAGCAACTTGATCTAAAGTTTCATGATCATCATCATTAACTTCCTCACTAATTGGTGTAGGAATCACTAGAACTGATTTCTGTGATGAACTACTTTCCAATAAGGGAGAAGGTACAATTACCTCATGAAGTTCTACTTTCCTCCCACTCACTTCTTTCAAGAGAAACTCCTTCTCCAGAAAGTATCCATTCTTAGCAACGAATATCTTGCCTTTGGATCTTTGATAGAAGGTGTACCCAATAGTTACCTTTGGGTATTCTATGAAGACGCACTTCTCCGATTTGGGTTTGAGCTTATCAAGATGAAACTTTTTCACATAAGCATCGCAGCCCCAAACTTTAAGAATCGACAACTTGGGTTTCTTGCTAAACCACAGTTCATATGGTGTCGTCTCAACAGATTTAGATGGTGCCCTTTTAACGTGAATGCAGTTGTCTCTAATGCATAACCCCAAAGCAATAGTGATAAATCAGTAAGAGACATCATAGATCGCACCATATCCAATAAAGTGCGGTTACGACGTTCGGACACACCATAACGTTGTGGTGTTCCAGGTGGCGTGAACTGTGAAACTATTTCACATTGTTTTAATTGAAGACCAAACTCGTAACTCAAATATTCGTCTTCACGATTAGATCACAGAAACTTTATTTTCTTTTTACGATGATTTTTCCACTTCACTCTGAAATTCTTTGATCCTTTCAACTATTTCAGACTTATGTTTCATCAAGTAAATATACCCATATCTGCTCAAATCATCTTGTGAAGGTCAGAAAATAATGATACTTGCCACGAGCGTCAACACTCATTGGATCGTATACATCGGTATGTATTATTTCCAATAAGTCAGTAGCTCATTCCATTGTTCCGGAGAACGGAGTTTTAGTCATCTTGCCCAAAAGGCACGGTTCGCAAGCATCAAATGATTCATAACCAAGTGATTCCGAAAATCCATCTTTATGGAGTTTCTTCATGCGCTTTACACCGATATGACCCAAATGGCAGTGCCATAAATAAGTTGCACTATCATTATTAACTTTGCATCTTTTGGCATCAATATTATGAATATGTGTATCACTACGATCGAGATCCAACAAACTATTTTCATTGGGTGTATGACCATCGAAGGTCTTATTCATGTAAACAGAATAACAATTTATTCTCTAAATTTAAATGAATAACCGTATTGCAATAAACATGATCAAATCATATTCATGCTCAACGCAAACGCCAAATAACATTTATTTAGGTTTAACACTAATCTCGAAAATATAGGGAGTGTGTGATGATGATCATATCAATCTTGGAACTATTTCCAACACTCATCGTCACTTCCCCTCAACTAGTCTCTGTTTATTATGTAACTCCTGTTTCGAGTTACTAATCTTAGCAACCGAACAAGTATCAAATACTCAGGGGCTACTATAAACAATAGTAAGGTACACATAAATAACCTGTATATCAAATATACCCTTGTTCAATATTCCATCCTTCTTATCCACCAAATATTCAGGGCATTTCCGCTTCCAGTGACCATTTCCTTTGCAGTGTAAACACTCAATTTCAGGCTATGGTCCAGCTTTGGGCTTCTTCGCAGGAGTGACAACTTGCTTGTCTTTCCACTTGAAGTTCCCTTTCTTTCCCTTTGCCCTTTTCTTGAAACTAGTGTTCTTGTTAATCATCAACACTTGATGCTCTTTCTTGATTTCTACGTTCGTCGATCACGAAGAGCTCGGGAATCATTTACGTCATCCCTTGCATACTATAGTTCATCACGAAGTTCTAGTAACTTAGTGATGGTGACTAGAGAATTCTGTCAATCACTATCTTATCTGGAAGATTAACTCCCACTTGATTCAAGCGATTGAAGTACCCAGACAATATGAGCACATGCTCACTAGTTGAGCGATTCTCCTCCATTTTTAGCTATAGAACTTGTTGGAGAATTTATATCTCTCAACTCGGGTATTTGCTTGAAATATCAACTTCAATTTCTGGAACATCTCATATGGTCCATGACGTTCAAAACGTCTTTGAAGTCCCGATTCTAAGCCGTTAAGCATGGTGCACTAAACTATCAAGTAGTCATCATATTAAGCTAGCCAAACGTTCATAACGTCTGCATCTGCTCTTGCAATAGGTTTGTCACCTAGCGGTGCATCAAGGACATAATTCTTCTATGCAGCAATGAGGATAAACCTCAGATCACGGATCCAATCCGCATCATTGCTACTAACATCTTTCAACATAATTTTCTCTAGGAACATATCAAAATAAACATATGAAAGCAACAACGCGAGCTATTAATCTACAACATAATTTGCAAAATACTACCAGGACTAAGTTCATGATAAATTTAAGTTCAATTAATCATATTACTTAAGAACTCCCACTTAGACAGACATCTCTCTAGTCATCTAAGTGATCACGTGATCCAAATCAACTAAACCATAACCGATCATCACATGAGATGGAGTAGTTTTCAATGGTGAACATCACTATGTTGATCATATCTACTATATGATTCATGCTCGACCTTTCGGTCTCCGTGTTCCGAGGCCATATCTGCATATGCTAGGCTCGTCAAGTTTAACCTGAGTATTCCGCGTGTGCAAAACTGGCTTGCACCCATTGTAGATGGACGTAGAGCTTATCACACCCGATCATCACGTGGTGTCTGGGCACGACAAACTTTGGCAACGGTGCATACTCAAGGAGAACACTTCTTGATAATTAGTGAGAGATCATCTTAAAATGCTATCGTCAAACAAAACAGAATAAGATGTATAACAGATAAACATCATATGCAATCAAAATATGTGACATGATATGGCCATGATCATCTTGCGCCTTTGATCTCCATCTCCAAAGTACTGTCATGATCTCTATCGTCATCGACACGACACCATGATCTTCATCATCTTGATCTATATCAATGTGTCGTCGCATGGTCTTCTCGCCAACTATTGCTCTTGTAACTATTGCTATCGCATAGCGATAAAGTAAAGCAATTATTTGGCACTTGCATCTTATGCAACAAAGAGACAACCATAGGGCTTCTGCCAGTTGCCGATAACTTCAACAAAACATGATCATCTCATACAACAACTTATAACTCATCACGTCTTGACCATATCACATCACAACATGCCCTACAAAAACAAGTTAGACGTCCTCTACTTTGTTGTTGCAAGTTTTACGTGGCTGCTACGGGCTGTGCAAGAACCGTTCTTACCTATGCATCAAAACCACAACGATAGTTCGTCAAGTTAGTGTTGTTTTAACCTTCGCAAGGACCGGGCGTAGCCACACTCGGTTCAACTAAAGTTGGAGAAACTGACACCCGCTAGTCACCTATGTGCAAAGCACGGCGGTAAAACCAGTCTCGCGTAAGCGTACGCGTAATGTCGGCCCGGGCCGCTTCATCCAACAATACCGCCGAACCAAAGTATGACATGCTGGTAAGCAGTATGACTTGTATCGCCCACAACTCACTTGTGTTCTACTGGTGCATATAACATCAACGCATAAAACCTAGGCTCGGATGCCACTGTTGGGGAACGTAGTAATTTCAAAAAAAAAAATCCTACGCACATGCAAAATCATGGTGATGGCATAGCAACGAGAGGGGAGAGTATTGTCCACGTACCCTCGTAGACCGTAAGCGGAAGCGTTATGACAACGCGGTTGATGTAGTCGTACGTCTTCACGATCCGACCGATCCAAGCACCGAACGTACGGCACCTCCGTGTTCTGCACACGTTCAGCTCGATGACGATCCCCGGACTCTGATCCAGCAGGGTGTCGGGGATGAGTTCCGTCAGCACTCGGAACCTTTCCGAACTCCGAATATAGTCGTCCAATATATCGATCTTTACGTCTCGACCATTTCGAGACTCCTCGTCATGTCCCCGATCTCATCAGGGACTCCGAACTCCTTCGGTACATCAAAACTCATAAACTCATAATAAAACTGTCATCGAAACCTTAAGCGTGCGGACCCTACGGGTTCGAGAACTATGTAGACATGACCTAGAACCATTCTCGGTCAATAATCAATAGCGGGACATGGATGCCCATATTGGTTCCTACATATTCTACGAAGATCTTTATCGGTCAAACCGCATAACAACATACGTTGTTCCCTTTGTCATCGTTATGTTACTTGCCCGAGATTTGATCGTCGGTATCCAATACCTAGTTCAATTTCATTACCGGAAAGTCTCTTTACTCGTTCTGTAATACATCATCTTATAACTAACTCATTAGTTACAATGCTTGCAAGGCTTAGGTGATGAGTATTACCGAGAGGGCCCAGAGATACCTCTCCGACAATCGGAGTGACAAAACCTAATCTCGAATTATGCCAACCCAACATGTACCTTCAGAAACACCTATAGAGCACCTTTATAATCACCCAGTTACGTTGTGACGTTTGGTAGCACCCAAAGTGTTCCTCTGGTAAACGGGAGTTGCATAATCTCATAGTTACAGGAACATGTATAAGTCATGAAGAAAGCAATAGCAACATACTAAACGATCAAGTGCTAGGCTAACGGAATGGGTCATGTCAATCAAATCATTCTCCTAATGATGTGATCCCGTTAATCAAATGACAACTCTTTTGTCCATGGCTAGGAAACATAACCATCTTTAATTAACGAGCTAGTCAAGTAGAGGCATACTAGTGACACTATGTTTGTCTATTTATTCACACATGTATTATGTTTCTGGTTAATACAATTCTAGCATGAATAATAAACATTTATCATGAAATAAGGAAATAAATAATAAGTTTATTATTGCCTCTAGGGCATATTTCCTTCAAAAACCACCCCGATTGCCAGCCCTTGATGGACTCCAAAAGGCCCCTTCGATCCAGATGACGTTGGGCATCTTGCCCAACATGGCGCCTCCGCACTCCGCTTGGACGCCCTTCACTACCTTCGGCTTGACGTTGAAGGTCTTGAGCCACAAGCCGAAGTGGGGCTGGATGCAGAGGAATGCCTCGCACACGATGATAAACGCCGAGATGTTGAGGATGAAGTTTGGCGCCAGATCGTGGAAATCCAGGCCGTAATAGTACATGAGCCCCCAGACGAAGGGATGCAACGGGAAGCCCAGTCCGCGGAGGAAGTGGGGAAGGAATAGGACCCTCTCATGGGGCCTGGGGGTGGGGATAAGCTGCCCCTTGTCGGGCAGCCGTGCGCGATGTCGCCGGAAAGGTATCCGGCGCTGCGCAGTTTTGCGATGTGCTCCTCCGTAACGGAGGAGGCCAACCATTTGCCTCCCGCTCCGGACATGGTCGGAGAAGGTCGAGACAAGATGCGCGGACTTGGGCGCTGGAGCTCGAGAGTGCGCGGAGATGGATAAGCAAAGGAGGAAGAAGGCGTAGGTAAAAAGGGTGGATCCTTATCCCCTTATATATGGGCGGACGAAAACTATGCGTCCCCACCGGCCTGCTAAAACTCGCTTATCTCCCAAGCGCCACCATCAATGGCGCGGTTGGGTTACCCACGTTCGTATTGATGAGAATCTCGGAATAAGGGGAACACGATCTCTGCTTCGACAAGACGTGCCAAGGAAACCGCTTCGCTAAACGCGCTGAGGTGGTATAATAAAAACGATTCCAGTAAAGGCTTGGTGGTGGTGTGACATCATGCCACAAAACACGTCAGCAGATTGAACTTGTGCACATAATATTCTCTCTACGGTGGTATGTGGAATTTATTTTGCAGAGCCAGACACTATCCTGGTGTTCACAATCTTCTATGAATTATTCGGAGGAGGAACCCGCCTTGCAACGCCGAACAATATGCGCACCGGACTCATCGCCATTGAAGTCTGGTTCAGGGGCTACTGAGGGAGTCCTGGACTAGGGGGTGTTCGGACAGCCGGACTATCAGCGTCAGCCGGACTCCAAGACTATGAAGATACAAGATTGAAGACTTCGTCCCGTGTCCGGATGGGACTTTCCTTGGCGTGGAAGGCAAGCTTGGCGATACGGATATGTAGATCTCCTATCATTGTAACCGACTCTGTGTAACCCTAGCCCTCTCTGGTGTCTATATAAACCGGAGGGTTTTAGTCCGTAGGACAACATAACCATTACAACAATCATACCATAGGCTAGCTTCTAGGGTTTAGCCTCCTTGATCTCGTGGTAGATCCACTCTTGTACTACCCATATCATCAATATGAATCAAGCAGGAGTAGGGTTTTACCTCCATCGAGAGGGCCCGAACCTGGGTAAAAACATCGTGTCCCTTGTCTCCTGTTACCATCCACCTAGACGCACAGTTCGGGACCCCCTACCCGAGATCCGCATAACAACATAGATTGTTCCCTTTGTCATCGGTATGTTACTTGCCCGATATTCAATCGTCGGTATCCAATACCTAGTTCAATCTCGTTACCGGCAAGTCTCTTTACTCGTTCCGTAACACATCATTCCGTAACTAACTCATTAGTTACAATGCTTGCAAGGCTTAAGTGATGTGTATTACCGAGAGGGACCAGAGATACCTCTCCGACAATCGGAGTGACAAAACCTAATCTTGAATTACGCCAACTCAACATGTACCTTTGGAGACACCTGTAGAGCACCTTTATAATCACCCAGTTACGTTGTGACGTTTGGTAGCACACAAAGTGTTCCTCCAGTAAACGGGAATTGCATAATCGCATAGTTGTAGGAACTTTGTATAAGTCATGAAGAAAGGAATAGCAACATACTAAAATATCAAGTGCTAGGCTAACAGAATGGGTCAAGTGTCGGAGTAATGGGCCACGGGTAGGCTAACCCGAGTCCCAGATCCTTTCAAGACATCGGGGCAGACTGCGCCCCTCAAGTACCTGCGGTGACTCCCATTCAAGCCGAGTCCCAGAGGCGACTCCAATTCAAGCCGAGTCCCAGAGGCGACTCCAAGGAAGCCGACTATGGGGAGTCGGCCCGCGACTCCAACAACCCCGACAATTAAAGGCAGGCATGGCCACAGTGTGCCATACCCACGGAGATCTCCGCCCGGCGTGGCACTGTTGCCATGCCAGCCTTGACACCAGCCCTTGGGGCGGGGCCCTGTACCCACGACGCCCTGTCTGTACGGCTCGGAGACGACGGGGCCTACCAGTCAGTGAGTGTGCCTAAGATGGCGAGAGCGCCACGAGTCGGACCCGTTGGGAGTCGGCCTGCCCTTCCCACGGGCCCCACACGCCATTAACCAGATGCGACAGGGGAATGGCCACAGTGATCGCCCGCCAGGCGGCGGCACTGTTGCCATAACCCCATGACCAAGCCCGCATCATTAGAAGCACGGCTACAGTAATCTGCAGCCGGCAAGACCCGCCTGCGGCGGACACGGGCTGACGCCCTCGTACCAGGCCAGTCGGCGGGACCCACCAGCCGGCGGGCCTAGGAGCCGGCGGAGAAGACGGCGCCTGAGAGACAGACGGCTGGGGCCCGCACCCGGCCGGTTTTACCATTGTAACCCTGGGGGGTAGGCCTATATAAACCCCCCAGGGCACCCATGCAAAGGGTTCGCATTTCACTAGTATTAGACAGACCACAAGGGAAGGAGGGAGCTAGTCGTGCCCTCTCCTACCTTCAGAAACAGCTCTAGGAGCAAGCTTGTATTCACTTTGCCTTAGTGACCATGCGGAGACCCCGCAGAGCAGCAGTAGGGCTGTTATCTCCTCGGAGAGCCCTGAAGCTGGGTAAGATCCGCCGGCGTGCATGTCTTCGCCTCATCCCGTTTCCAGGCATCGGCGACGTTCTACTCGCCCCCACCATGATAAGCCATCCGTTGGCATATGTCGCACCCAACCCCTGACATTTGGCGCCCACCGTGGGGCCTGGTGCACCGTCGTCCGGAGATCTATTCTGGACGGGAACCCTCTTCCTCCCTAGCGAGCGCAGCCAGCCAGGCTCGCCAGACGGAGTCTGCATTGACGCGCTGCGCGGCGCTGAGGCCGCCTGTGCAGCAATCTGCCTCGCCGAACTTGTCGGCGAGGTTCGCCTCTCTGACGAGCCTGCGTCCGACGCAGGCACAGGTGGCCACGAGAGCCTCCTCGCGGGCCTTCTCGACCAACTCCACGTCACCGGCGAGCCTGCCGTGGACTTGGAGTCCGTAGGCTCCACCGACCCAATGCTGGTCGACTCCGACGCCGTGTCGCTTGACACTTTCCCCACCAATGTGGTGGTCTACGACGAGCCGCTTCCTCATGAGGAGAGCGGCGGAAGCGCCGTCACAGAGGTGCTCGTCATCAGTCATGATGAGCATTCCGGTGAGGGAGCTCAGGACCCGCTCGACGCGGCTCTACAGGGCCTGACTGCGCCTATTCTAGAAGATGCAGATGCCGAGACGCTGGAGACACGCTGCCTTCAGATCATCGAAGGCGCCAAGAGACTGACAAGCATGAGGCGCCTGTCAGAAGCCTACCAGCGTGAAATGGATCGCGCCGTGGGCGGCTCGCCGGCTCCGACTGGGCCTAGCCGCCTAGGCGCGGTCCGACAGCGCGGCGCGACCATCGCCGACTTGCTCGGGGCCAATATTCCCGTATACGCCACCCATGCGGAGAACATCCGCGCCGCCCAAGCGGCGACTGACGAGCTGAAGAACTTCGAAGGCGAAGAGCGTCGCGTGATGACGGAGCGAGTCCAGCAACTCCTCGACGCAGTTGTTGCGCAGAATGCAGCCGGCGGCCGCACTGAGGCGCCACAGCAGCCAAACAATGACTTGCCTCCCCGCCGAGATCAGGGCGCGACGTCTCGGACGCCGATTGGTGGAGTCCGCGGAAGAAAAGACAAAGAGCCGGCTGTTAGTCGCAGTCGGACTCGCATCACCATCGAGCGCGACCAAGACGGCCGTCCGAGAGTAGTGGAGCGGCAGGACGACTACCTGCCTCCCCCACCAAGAAGAGAACGGCGAGTTTCCCCGCCGCCTGTTGAGCATCCGACTCTCGGTGGCCGCCTTGGCCGCCGGGAGGGAGTCGGAGAAAACGACGCTCGCCTCCGGATCAACCGACTCCACCGATCCCTGGTGCTGGAAGAAGAAGACGAGCTGGGTCCGCCTTGCTTTGGACCCCGCATCCGAGACGAGCCTTTTCCCAAAGGGTTCACGCTCCCCCGAGACACACCCAAGTACACCGGCACCGTGAAGCCGGAAGACTGGCTAGTTGATTACTCCAGGGCCGTCAACATAGCGAACGGCAACAAGCGAGTTGCCATGAAGTACGTTCTGCTCATGCTCCAGGGTACGGCCCGGACATGGTTGAATAGTCTGAAGCCCCGCAGCATCAACAGCTGGGTTGACTTCACCGAGGCCTTCATCCGCAACTTCACAAGCACGTACAAGCGACCTCCCAAGCCGCGCCAGCTTTCCTTGTGCGTGCAAGGCCCTGATGAGTCAACACGCGACTACCTCACGCGCTGGGGCGAGCTTCGGAACTCCTGCGAGGGCGTGCATGAGGTGCAGGCTATCGAATACTTCACCGCCGGGTGCCGAGAAGGCACCCTCCTCAAGCACAAGCTCCTCTGTGTTGAGCCAGAAACCCTCGACGAACTGCTGGTCACAGCAGACAAGTACGCCACGGCCGACTCCTCCATGAAGACGGAAATTCAAGTCAATGCGGCTAGCAAAGTGGCCCCTCAGGCTCCCAGAACTCCAGCTGTAGACACCAGTCAGCGACAACAACAGAACGACAACAAACGCAAGGCCCAACAGCTGACTTCCAATAGTCGGCAGGTTGCAACAGTCGAAGATCAACAGCCGGAGGGGCAGTCTCCGGCCAAGTGATAGAAAGGCGGCAAATCCAACTGGTTGTCGGCCTTCTCTTATGAGCAGACTCTGGATGGTCCCTGCAAGTTCCATAGCAGCGCAAAGCCGTCAAACCATACCACCCAAAAGTGCCACTGGCATACCAGAATCGCCAAGGGAGACGGCCTCCTTCCTCCCCCGCCTGCTGGGCCGCCGCCACCACCGCCGCCCCAACAGCCGGCTGCACGGCCAGTCGGCGCAGTACAAGACAAGTACCCAGAAGAGCATGGAGCCTATGTGGTGTTCACCAGTGTGGCTGATGATCGGCGTAGCAGACGGCTGCAGCAGCAAGAGGTGAACGCTGTGGCGTCAAATACTCCAGAGTTCATGCATTGGTCCGAGAAGCCTATCAGTTGGAGCAGAGCGGATCACCCAGAGGTGATGCCGAATCCGGGCTCCTATGCCTTGGTCCTAGGTGCTACCTTGGCCACTGATAGGCGGGCAGCCCGCTTTTCGAGAGTGCTGATAGACGAAGGCAGTAGCATCAACATCCTGTACAAAGATACTATGGAGAAGCTAGGAATCAAGCAAAGACAGCTGCAGAGCAGCCGGACTGTGTTCCACGGCATCGTGCCTGGCCTTTCCTGCTCACCAATCGGCAAGATCCTGATAGACGTTCTCTTCAGAGACAAAGATCATTTCTGCCGAGAGCCAGTCTGGTTTGAGGTGGTGGACCTTGGAAGCCCATACCATGCGTTACTTGGCCGACCTGCACTGGCCAAGTTCATGGCGGTTCCCCACTACGCCTACCTCAAGATGAAGATGCCGAGTTCCAAGGGGATTCTGACCGTCACTGGCGACTACAAGAAGTCATCTGCTTGCGCGGCTGAGAGAAGCCGGCTGGCCGAGTCCCTGGTGATCGCAGCTGAGAGGTGGCTCCTTGATCGGGTCATGGCGATGGCCGGAAAGCAGCCAGAGATGTCGCCTGACCCCAAGGAGTCGGAAGCTGATGGTTCGTTCAAGCCGGCCAAAGAGACTAAGAAGATACCCTTGGACCCGGAGCACCCAGAGAGGTACGCTGTCATGGGTACAAACCTCAACAGTAAATAGGAAGGCGAGCTCGTCGATTTCCTGCGTGAGAATCGAGACATCTTTGCATGGTCCCCCAAATACATGCTAGGTGCACCGACGGAATTCGCCGAGTACAAGTTACATGTCCGACCTGATGTGAAGCCCGTCAGACAACCCTTGCGCCGCCTGTCAGAAGAGAAGAGAAGAGTTGTTGGAGAAGAGATAGCCCGACTCTTGGCAGCCGGCTTCATTACGGAGGTGTTTTTTCCAGAGTGGTTGGCAAACCCGATCTTGGTACTGAAGAAAAACAAGCAGTGGCGGATGTGCATCGATTACACAAGCCTCAACAAAGCCGCCCGAAGGACCCCTTTGCTTTGCCAAGAATCGATCAGGTGATAGACTCCACAGCCGGATGCGAGCTGTTGAGTTTGTTGGATGCATATTCAGGATATCATCAGATCAAGCTGAACCCGGCAGACAGACTGAAGACCGCATTCATCACGTCGTTCGGAGCCTTCTGCTACCTGACCATGACGTTCGGCTTGAAGAATGCCGGCGCCAGCTTTCAGCGTTGCATGCAAAATTGCCTCCTCAAGCAACTCGGCAGAAATGCCCACGTCTACGTGGATGATGTAGTGGTGAAGACGGAGAAGCGTGGGACGCTGCTGGAAGACCTCAAAGAAACCTTTGAAAACCTACACCGATTCCAGATCAAGCTCAACCATGAGAAGTGCGTTCTCGGAGTACCAGCCGGTCAACTCCTTGGCTTCCTGGTCTCTGAACACGGCATAGAGTGCAACCCCGTGAAGATCAAGGCCATCGAGAGGATGGAGGTACCCAGCAGACTGTTAGATGTGCAGAAGTTCACCGGCTGCTTGGCGTCCATCAGCCGATTCATCAGTCGGCTGGGCGAGAAAGCTCTCCCTTTGTATCAATTGATGAAG
This sequence comes from Triticum timopheevii, assembly GCA_963921465.1. Lineage (NCBI taxonomy): Eukaryota > Viridiplantae > Streptophyta > Magnoliopsida > Poales > Poaceae > Triticum > Triticum timopheevii. Next base: position 580,073,003 of record OY997272.1, read on the forward strand.
AAGACCACCTTTTTTGAGTGGAACCACAAGGCGGATGAAGCATTTCTCTAGCTGAAGAAGATGTTGACTACTCCCCCTGTGTTGGTGGCTCCGACTCCCAAAGAGCCCATCCTCCTGTACATCGCCGCCACCAGCCGAGTAGTCAGCACAGTCATTGTAGTCGAACGCAAAGAGGAAGGCAAGGCGCTCCCTATCCAGAGACCGGTGTATTACCTGAGCGAGGTACTGTCGACCTCCAAGCAGAACTACCCCCACTACCAGAAGATGTGCTACGATGTGCATTTTGCCGCCAAGAAGCTGAAGCCTTACTTTCAAGAGCATCCAATTACGGTGGTTTGACAGCCCCGCTGGCCGAGATCATCGGGAGCCGAGATGCTTCTGGCCGAGTAGCCAAATGGGCCATAGATTTGGCTCCCTACACCATCTACTACCAGCCCCGCACCTCCATCAAGTCGCAAGCGCTGGCCGACTTTCTCGTCGACTGGGCCGAGACCCAGTACCTGCCGCCAGTGCCCGACTCCACCCATTGGTGGATGCATTTCGACGGCTCCAAGATGCGCACCGGCCTGGGAGCCGGCGTCGTCCTCACCTCCCCTAAAGGCAACAAGCTCAAGTATGTGCTTGCCTAAGAACTCGACATTCGCCGGATCCTGTGCTATGGCACTCCGATTTGGTGGTCCAGCAATCATCTGGCGACTGGGACGCCAAAGATGCAAACATGGCGAGCTACCGCTTCCTGGTGCAGCAACTCAGTGGATACTTCGAGGGGTGCGAGTTCCTTCACGTGCCAAGAAACGACAACGACCAAGCAGATGCCTTGGCACGAGTCGGCTCCACCCGCCAAGCAATACCTTCTGGCGTCGCTCATCAGCGCCTCCTTAAGCTGTCTATCAAGCCTTCACCAGAATCAGACTCCATCTTTGTGCCGCCTCCTCCCGAAGAAGTCGGATCCGACTCAAGAGCCCCAGCAGACGGCCCCAAGAAAATCATAGTTGAAGCCGGCCCGGGGACTTCAGAACCCGGCCCGGGGACTGCGCTAGTCGGCACGGGGACTGCACCAGTCGGCCTGGGGACTTCGTCAATCCAGCAAGCGGCCGCAGACTCCAGCCCGCCGCCTCCCAGCCCAGCCGCCCTTGTCCAACTCGCTGTGGTGGCGGTTGAAGAAATAGCAGCACCCTCATGGGCGCAGCCCATCCTCAAGTTTCTAGTGAACAGAGAGCTGCCAACTGATGAAATCTTGGCTCGGCAAGTGCAACGCCGAGCGACAGCATACACCATAATCAACAGAGAGCTGGTCAGGCGCAGTGTCACTGGTGTCTACCAGCGCTGCGTGGAACCAGAGCAAGGCCAAGAAATTCTCAGAGACATCCACCAAGGTGAGTGCGGCCACCATGCGGCTTCAAGAGCACTCGTCGCCAAAGCCTTTCGGCACGGTTTCTTCTGGCCGACTGCCCTGGAAGAGGCCAAGGAATTAGTCCAAAAATGCAAGGGGTGCCAGAAGTTCCGCTCCAAGCCGCTTCAGCCGGCTTCCGCGCTGAAGACAATCCCCATCGCCTGGCCCTTTGCAGTTTGGGGCCTGGACATGGTGGGACCATTCAAGACGGCCCGAGGCGGCCTGACTCATCTGCTTGTTGTGGTGGACAAGTTCACCAAGTGGATAGAAGCAAAGCCCATCAAGAAGTTGAACGGTCCGACTGCAGTGACTTTCATTGCCGACATCACGGTGCGGTACGGCATACCGCACAGCATCATCACCGACAATGGCACAAATTTTGCCAAAGGCGCCTTGGCCCGTTTCTGCGCGACGCAGGGTATCCGACTAGACTTAGCGTCCATTGCCCATCCGCAGTCAAACGGCCAGGTGGAGTGAGCAAACGGCCTCATCCTGTCCGGCATCAAGCCTCGACTGGTCGAACCACTCGAGCGTTCGTCCGGCTGTTGGCTTGAGGAGCTGCCAGCCGTCCTCTGGAGTCTGCGCACGACTCCAAACAAGTCAACCGGCTTCACGCCTTTCTTCCTCGTCTACGGTGCCGAAGCCGTCATCCCGACGGACATAGAGTTCTACTCTCCACGAGTCACCATGTACACCGAAGAGGAAGCTTAAGAAGCACGTCAAGACGGCGTCGACCTACTGGAAGAGGGCCGGCTATTGGCACTCAGCCGGTCCAGCATCTACCAGCAGAGTTTGCGCCGATACTACAACCGGAAGGTCAGGCCGAGATCGTTCCAAGAGGGCGACCTTGTGCTCCGGCTGATTCAGCGAACAGCCGGCCAGCACAAGTTGTCGGCGCCTTGGGAAGGACCCTTCATCGTCAGCAAAGTGCTGGGCAACGGCTCCTACTACCTAATCGACGCTCAGAAGCCTCGAGCGTGCAAGAGGGACGACTCCGGCAAGGAGTCAGAACGACCATGGAACGCAAATCTTCTCCGAAAATTTTATAGTTGATGCAGTATGTACCACGCTATCCTTTGTATTAAAGTACCGAGACTTTGGGCCCCCCGAGACAAGCTCGGGGACTGCCCCTTTTTGTTATCTGTATGATAAGAATTATGCCTCCGAGTATGTTACTCTGTATTATGCCGTTTGCCACCGGGTTCGACTAGTCGGCCCGGGGACTCGCCGTCTTGTGCTATGAAATGCCTCCTACAAACGGACAAGTAGTGTGCCGCGCTTAAGCCATCTCCTGTCGGAAGCCGCAGCTCACAGAGTGACTGTTGGTAGGCAGAGAGTAAGCAAGAACGAGCGCACACACGAAAAATGACTAAGGACTCAAAGCATAAGCATAGCCCAAGCCGGCTTCTAGCCTCTCTTTACAGAGCCGGCCCTCGAATAGTCGGCTTGCCACCTTCTATCCGACTTGTTAAAAAACTCTAAAAAGGCCAAGTACTTGCCTTCCCTAAAGTAGCCAAGCATTTGACCTGCGGCAGTCCGCGGAGCGGCTGTTCGTCTGGCAAAGCGGCGACTATGGAAAGGCGGCAAAGGAAAAAGCCAAAAAGAGCAATGAGCAAGGAAAGATAGAAGGCAGATAGATATTTACATAACAAAGGCCTCTGGCCAAGTTCAAGATACACCCCGCGGGTGGAATTGTGCAAATTAACAAGTTCTTCAAAGACTATGAAAGCAGAGAAAGTAGAAGACAGGATGGAAGCCTAAGGAGCGGCAGACGGGTTCGGAGGGTCGGCGGAGACAGTGGTGTGAGGCACCGGAGCGGCCGGCTGGGCAGTCTCGGCTTGATCGTCTCCGGCGGTAGCCGGCCCGGTCGGACGCGGCTCGTTGCTGGAGGCGCGATCGAGCTGAGGCTGGTCGTCCGCTCTGTCTTCTGGCGCCTCCGTCTCGTCTCCGTCCCCCGCCTCGTCTTGCTCCTCAGTGCTGGAGCCGATCACCTTCGCCGAGTCCTCGTCGTAGTCGGGGTTCATCCCGAACCACTCCGGAGGCACCTCCTCGCCGTTCGCGGCCCGCTCAGGAACGAAGACGCTGGTGTCGGTGTAGTCGGCGATCGCCGCCGCACGCTCGATGAGGGCGCCTTCCACAGCCGCCAGTTCTGCCTGGGCCTCTGACCGGAACGCGGCCATCCGGTCCAGGTCCAGCCCTGGATACCAAGCCTTGACGAATTCCAAGGGCCCGGCGCGCTCCAGCCCGGGCCGAGGAACCCTTCCAAGCCTCAAGACGGCCGGCCGCGACCTCCAGCCAGTCGGCAGTCCGACTGGCAGTGCGCAGAGCCGGCATGCCTGGCCACAGGGCGGAGATCGCTTGGGCCCCGGCACGTTGAAACTGGCGCAGCAGCTGATGGGTCGGCCGCAGACGGGTCTCGATGCTTAGGAGCTACTCATCGACCGTCAGGGGGGCGTTGGCGGCGATCTCCTCGCCATTCGCCCTCAATGGCTCGGGTGACCGCCTGCGAATGGCCAGGGAAGAAGTCTGCCCAAAACAGAAAGAAGCAAAAGAGAAAATCAGCAGTCGGCCTGACTTACAGTCGGTAGCTCGAAGAAAGAAAGCAAGAAACTCACCATCGACAATGTCTTCGATCTCGTGGAAGCCGGAAGTCAGCATAGCCTCCTTGTCAGTCCAGGAGGAGCGCTCGATCTCGAACTCAGCCAGGAGAGCGGTCTCTTTCTTCTCCGCCTTGTCCTGAGCCGCCTTGAGCAGCTCCTTCTGCTCCGCCAACTGTGCGGCCAGCAAGTCGCGCTCTGTGGCGAGCTTGCCGCACTCCCCCTCCTTGGCGCGAAGGGCCGTGCTGACTTCGCCCAACCGTTCCTGAAGAGCGGCATTGGCCTCTGAAAAACAAAGAGTAAAGACGTTAAGTCGTCAACAACAAAGGTCGCCAGGAAGATCCGGCCCGACTGCTCAGCAGTCGACCCGAATCTCGGGGACTACAGCCCGCGGGTGCGCCAGCGCGCCCCCGCGAAAAAGAAGAAGAACTTACTCCGGCTCTCCGACAAGTCGGCAGTCCGCTTCCCCAGCTGCTCAACGTTACGGTTGATGGCAGTGGCGCGGAGGTTGTGATACTCCTATGATAAAAAATCGGACAAAGACAAAAATGAGGAACTCGCTAGATTGAGTTCCGGGCCGCCTGCGCGGCAGCCGGCCCGAAACTCGAGGACTACACCCAGTGGGTGCGCTGGCACGCCCCCACAGAGAAGAACGAGAAGAGACAAAGTCAAAAAAGAAAAACGTACCAGGAAAGACGCTCGCGATGCCAGATGCGCCCTGGTGCAGCCTTGGATGGCTAAGCCCTCAGCTCGTAGCTTCGCCTGCACGTCCAAGAGCGCCTGGTTCAGCGGACCATTGCCGCCTCCTTGCACCCGTCTAGTAGGCGCAGCACTTGATGCCTCAGCATCTGGAATGGCCGAGCTGGCGGCACCGGCTTCCAAGGGGCGTGGCGCCGAGACCGCCTTCGCAAGGCGGTGGCGCGCTGGTGAGGCAACTTGAAGGAGCAGCCTCGCCACCGCCTCGTCCTCAGCCGGCGGCCCTGGCGGCCCCGCCGGTAGCTTGCCATGCGGCGGAGGCGGCGGTGGCGGCGTGGCCATGCTCGACGCGGAGGCCTCGCCACCGTCCTTCTCCACGATGGAGTGCTCCCTGCCGACTTCTCCAGTCTGCCCCGTGAACTCCGGGGGCGGCGGCGCGGAGTTCAGCAGGACGACAAGCAGCGCCGACTGGCGGCGCGCGGTCTCCTCCGCCCGCTGTTTCGCTGCGGCGGCGGCTTCGGCCTCCTCTAGCTTCTTTTGGGCGGAGGCCGCCACTTTCTCGGCCTCCGCCTTCTCCAGACGGTCGGCCTCTTCCTCGTCGCGCTTCTCCCGCGCGTTGCGCTCCATCGCCTCCCGGAGGTCGGCGGCGGGGTCAATCCGCCGAGTGTTGGCGGACGTCTCGGCCGACCCCATGACAGAGGGGACGGCGACCCTCTCAAGAGAAAGAGGGGCCCTGAAGCAAAAAACAGAATGAAAATGACTCGGAAAAGACCCGTCGAAGGAAACAAGACAAAGGCAGTCAGCACTTACGCAGAGACTAGCGGCGGCTTCTTCACTTCCTTGCGGAAGCGGTTGGCCTTCGCGATCGCCTCCTCCCGCTTGGTTGCGGCGGCCGTCCCCTTGAACTTTTTTGGCCGACCACCGAGCGAGCTCGGCGTGGCCCGGCGCTTTTTCGCGCCGACTTGACCAGCCAAGCCGGCGGAGGAACTCGCGCCTGGATGGCCAGCTTTCGGTTGGCGGCGCGGGACGACTTCCCCTTCGGCCTCATCTTCTGGCCAGTCGGCGAAGGTCGCCGAGGGCCAGAAGCTGCCTTCCGCTCCTCCTCCTCCGCCTTCGGCATCGGCCTCCATCGCTGCCGCCCCCAAGTCGGGGTCGTCGACGTCGCTTTCCGCTCGGTCTGGAGCGAACTCGCGGGGCGGCCCCGTGGTGCCAGCTGCAGGCTGGATGAGGGGGTTCTGACTCGAAGAACCAAGAAGATCAGAAGTCGGATTCGGCTACAAAGAAAAATAGAAGACAAAAGATTTGACTTACCACAGGCGGAGGGTTGGCACGTGAGTACGGCTCCTTGCCGAACTGCCAGTCTTCAGTAAGCTCGCAGTTCGCGATGTGATTCACCATGTTCGCCACCTCCATGTGGGGCATCTCCCTGGTGCACATCCAGCTCGGGTCTCGGTGATCGCTCATCTGACAGATCAGATGAGGTCGGCCTTGGAGTGGGAGGACTCGGCGCGCCATGAAGGCGCCAGCAAGTCGGCTCCAACCAGGCCTTCCGACTGCGTCAGCACTCGGAGTCGCGCAACGGCGGCGGCACCGGCAGGAGTCAGCGTCTTGGCCCGATTGGACCAGCTGGGAGGCCTCCCAGCCGGTGCGCCGGCTTCATAGTGCGGCAGGTTGACCCAGTCGCCTTTCGTGGCAACGTTCTTCACGAAGAAGTATGAATGCTGCCACATCTTCACTGACTTGATCAGCGCGATTGAGGGGAATGGATTGTCGGCGGTCGACCTTCGCATTGCGATGAAGGCACCGCACTGAGCCGGTATGCCGGCGACGTGTGTGCCGAGCTTCGATTGGAAGAACTCTCCCCACAGCTCGATAGTGGGGAGAACGCCAAGAAAGCCCTCGCACAGGGTGGCGAAGGCGGCCAGCAGCACCACCGTGTTTGGGGTGAGGTGGTGCGTCTGGAGTCCGTTGAACTCCAAGAAAGAACGGAGGAAGCCGCTCAGGCCCATGACGCGCATGAGGTGCGAGCGGAATATGACCCGCTCGCCCTCCTTCGGCACCGGCCGTATCTCCCCCTCCGGCACAGCGCGGGCTTGCACCAGGTTCGCGCCGGGGAGCCGGCGCGTCCTGCGGAGGTGCTCGATGGCATCATCATCCACCGTAGAGCCGCCCAATACGCCGGAGCGAACGGCAGGAGCAGCGGCAGAGGAGGAGCTCATCGCTGCGGTGCGGTGCGGCGTGGTGCGGCGAAGGCAGGAAGAAGAAGAAGGAGGAAGCGGGGGAAGCAGGGACGAACGAGCGCGCGCTTCGCCGTCCCGCTCCCCCCGCCTATTTATAAGCCCGTAGGCTGAGAAGCCGATGGGCGGCGTGGGATTAACTGCGCGCAAGACCCCACGCCCCCCACGATTAAACCCACGAAGTTATTGCGCGCAGTAACCGCCCGCACGGCCTCAGCGGATCCGTTCGCGTGCCGAGGCGCGGTAGTGGCGGGCCCCGCCTGATGGCCTGTCCCGTCGCGTGCATGGGCAGGCAGACTGCCCCTGCCACGTGGCGCCGCGCGACGGGGCCGCGGCGGGTGACCGCGGGAAGCGTATCAGACACGCTGTCTGGTTCCCGCCGCGACGTTCAAAACTCCTCAAGGGGCAAGACGGCCCTCGGTGAATCTGTCAGGACCCCGACTCAATGTCACATCGATCTAGCCTGTAACACCTCATATCGCTTTGCGGCCTCATGCACGGTATTCCCACGGGTGTCGCCTTACCTTTGCCCGGGACCATTTGCGCCTTTTGGCACACGTATATGATAGTGTCGCTAGCATCCATATGAAAAGGAGCCTGGGCTGACATGACTAGTTGTAAACCCAAAGTGGCACAGACTTACAGGGACAGGCATCCATGACCCAGCATCGAACGTGTCGGTCATCAGCGAGTAAGTTCCGGGCTGTAGCACTGGGCTAGCAGGACTCCGGTAGACCGGGCTGTAGCGGGCTAACAGGACTCCGGTACTCAACGCGTGACATTTCCCCAAAGGGACAGACACAGGAACGAAGAAGGACACATGCCGGCCAGCCTAAGTGTTCCGGAGCAGTAGCAAGCTACCATGGCTCAGTGGAGACACTAGGAGACATTTCCCGGTAAGAGAGGCTACTAAAGATAAACAACTAGATAGTCAGATCCCACACATACCAAGCATTTCAATAACATACACACAATATGCTCGATATCTGCAAATACAACATGGCATCACATCATGACTCTACGACTCAAATATTTATTCATTAGGCTCCGAGGAGCGAAATATTACAATCATGGGTCTCACGACCCAACATTCAGAGCATACAAGTCAAAGCACAAGCGGAAGCTAGTATGTCTGAGTACAGACATCTACAAATGAGAAAGGCTTGAAAGCCTGACTATCTACTAGATCCTGCCGAGGGCACAAGATCGTAGCTGAGGTAACAAGCTAAACGTCGAAGTCCACGTGGAACTACTAGCGAGACTGAAGTCTCTCTGCAAAAACATAAAATAGGCAAACGTGAGTACAAATGTACCCAGCAAGACTTACATCAGAACTAACTACATATGCATCATTATCAACAAAGGGATGGTGGGGTTTAACTGCAGCAAGCCAGCTTTGACTCGATGGCTATCCTAAACTACGATTGCAAGTAAGTCTTTTGAGGTGGCGCACACGAGTCCACATATTCACCATATCAATACACCACTATGGATCCGCTCCCTTCTCCCTACGAGAACGCCATCCATAGCACTCACGCTTATCTTGCGTATTTTAGAGTATCCACTTTCACTTGTCTATGAACTGTTATAGGCAACCCAGAAGTCCTTTACCGCGGACACGGCTATTCGAATAGATAATGTTAACCCTGCAGGGGTGTACTTCTTCACACACGCTCTCACCACTTACCGCCGTTTACACGACATGTACTCGGCAACCTTCAAGCGGAAGCCCAACGTGGGTGTCGGCCACGACCTACCTAAACACTCAAGTCCCTAGTCCAGGTTTATTGCCTATTCGGGTTCCATCCATGAGGAGATCCGGCCGAAGTTTCGCTCACAGCCCCAAACGTTGTGAACAGGGTTCCGTGACACCAAACGGGCGCCCGGTTTACCCGGCCACGTGCCTACCGCATCACAGCCCACCCCTACGGTCAGCGCTGCGCACGGCCTCCAGCGTACTACAAACACCAGAAACTACTTGCAACTCCTGGACAGAGGACAAGGGTGATTAAGAAGCCGAGAGGGTCCATTGGTTTCGGGCCCAATGCGTGGTAGTAGCTGAATCATGGATCACAAACACAGAACTCAGTTCCTGAGGACGGCTTCAATGAGACAACCCACCATGTACTCCTACATGGCCTCCCACCGATACCTTTACCAAATCATGTTCACACACTTAGCTCATACACCGTAGGACATGTTCACACACCTCTGATTCATTCCCGATGAATCAGACCTGACACAACTCTAAGCAATAGCAGGCATGACAAACAAGCATGAATGAGTAGGCACAACAGGGCTCAAACAACTCCTACTAATGCTAGTGGGTTTCATCTATTTACTGTGGAATGACAGGTCATGCAAAGGATAAAGGGGTTCAGCTACCGCAGCAAGTAACAGATGAATCGTTGTTGTCCTAATGCAGTAAAAGAGAGCAGGGCGAGAGAGTGGGATTGTATCGGAATGAACAAGGGGGTTTTGCTTGCCTGGCACTTCTGAAGATAATATAGTTCTTCATCGGTGTCATCGATCACATCGTCGGAACCACGTCTATCGAGAGGGGACAACACCGGCAACTGAGGAAGAACACAATCAATGCAATGCTACAATATGATGCATGATCATGACATGGCAATATGCTGTGATTTGAGCTAATGCATCTAGCTATGGTTTAAATGAAGTTGGTTTGCACACAAGATTCAAATTCAAACTCCATATGTGATTATTCAAATGCCCTTTATATGATTTGTGCTAAACAGCAGCTATAAGTTGTTCTAACATGCATGAAAATGGTACAGATGGATTCCTTGAATTTTTCTGATAATTTTTCATATATAATTTATTTCATTTGGAGTTACGGTTGAATTTCTATGAATTTTAGAAGTTTTGGTTATATTCTGGAATTTCCTGAATTATTTTAAATCCGGAAAATAACTAATTGCGTCAGCATGACGACAGCATGACGTCAGCAGGTCAACCGGGGCTGACCAGGGTCAAACCTGACGTGTGGGGTCCATACGTCGGTGACACGGGGTTAAACAGGGGGTTATTTGCTTAATTAAAAGGTTTAGGGGGCCGGGGCCCACTGGTCAGTGTCAGTGGTTAATTAGGTTTAGTTAATACTTAACTAAAATTAGCAGGGCCTGGCCCCACTAGTCAGCGACTCTGGGGGGTCAAACCCCAGGTCGATCAGGTCAACCCTGCCGGCGACTTGTCGCCGGCGACGACAGAAACGGCGGGGCGGCTCGGGATTGTGATACAGGGAACCATTCGAGGCGTCGTTGGGCTCTACGGAAAGCTGGCGATCCCGCGCATCCAACGGTGCAACCGGGGCGAGCTGGGGTGGCCGGAGCTCACCGGAATGAAGCTCACGGCGGCGCCGGCTTTCGGGTGAACTGGGTTTCGGGGTTAGGGAGCACGACAGGAGGCAAAGAGGGGTGTTACGACCTCCTGGGGTTGCACTGAGCACGACGGTGGGCTCGGAAACGAGCTTCGGTGGCTGTGGCCACGGCCACGCCATGGCCGGCGGCGAGAAGCTCTCGGCCGCGGTGGAGAAAGAAGCTAGGGAATGAGCGCGAGCTTGAGAGAAGGGGGAAGAGGAAGAGGGGCTCACAGTGGATCGAACGGAGGGGTCGGCGAGCTCGGGGAAGCTTCTGCGACGACGAATTTACGGCGGCGATCCCCGGGCACCGGGGATGAGGGAGACGGCGTGGGCGGCGATGCAGGGCTCCCGCAGTCGAACGGGCTGGCGTAGACGATGCAGGAGACGATGGCGGTTCTTCTGGGCTTATCGACAGGGCGAGGGGTGGCCGGTGGCCGCGGTGGTTGCGAGCGACGTCGGCGGCGGCTCTCGGTCATGGGGGGGGGGGAACAGAGGAGCGAGGGGGAGGGAGGTCCAGAGAGCGAGGGAGAAGTGAGAGGGGGTCTGGGAGCGCGTGGCGTCACCGGGGCGTCGAGGAGGAGCCAAGCAGGCTGGGAGGGAGGAGGTGGCCGGGGCGCGTGGCCTGCGCGCGCCACCGAGCAGCTTCGGGGCGAGGGGAGGGAGACGACGGAGGGGCTGCGATGGTGGGCTGGGCCAGTTGGCCAGGCCGCCAGCTGGGCCGGCCAGGTGGGCTGCCAGGTAGGTCCAGGTGAGTTCTCTCTCTCTTATTTCTGTTTTTTTTCTATTTTTCTGCAGGTTTGTGGTTTTATTAAAAATACTAAATCAATCCCGAAAATCATGCAACTGCTCATAACCACTGTTAGAAATATATCCTACAGTAAACATTTCAGTTTGGGATTATTTGAGCATTTAAAATATTTTATAGTATTTAAATGCCCAAATGCAAATAAGTAATGATTTAATTCAAACATCCAGAGATGACCTAGAAATATATTCGTCATTTTTGACAGAGGTTTTAACCTTTATCAGAAATCATGAACATTTTCAAAGGCACTTTGGGTTCATTGAAAATTATTTTAGGTTGAACCTATTTGAATTTCATTTGGTGCTAGGGCTTGGATCAATCCCCATTTCAAGTTTCATGAAAATTAAACATGATGCATGGATGCAATGCAAAGACAAGCAAGGCCTGAACTGGGGCTGTGACAACTCACCCCCACTAAACAAGAATCTCGACCCGAGATTCAAGCGTAGGGTAAGATAAAAGGGAAACGCAAACTAAAATAATCTTCACGATCCAAGTTGCACTTCAAATGAACGTTGATTCGATCACCATCATTGTCTCGAAGTCTTGCTCTGAGAACTCCAACTAACTTGACAATGAGAGGAAAGGGAAACTCTAAAAGAATCGATCTTCTCGGAGATCAAACAGCTTAGGATCAACTCACGGAATGAGACATAGAAACATCTCACGAGCTGAAACACGAAACACACATCCATAGGAAGGGGGTGTAGCAGATGACGAAGGTTCACTAGGTAGACAACAATTCCACACCTAAGAGGGTGGTGAACGGTTGTCAACGTAGCGAGAGTTTGAGTTGCCATGATACCACAGCGAGACATTTTAGAGGAAGGCAATTCATCGAGGGTTTCAAGTAGCGAGGATAAACTGCCATGATTCCATAACGGGGCACCTCGGGAGAGGAGACTCGTAGAGATATCCCCTTAAGTGGCAAAAAGAATTACCTTTGATTCAGAGATCATTGAAACTCTTTATACCAGCCTAAGGAAAATCTCGAGCGATCGTTTGGAGGGGTTCGGTAGAATGGCATACTCGAACCAGAATGGATGATGTGGATTACCTTGTTGAAGACAATGTCATAGATGATTTTGCTTACCACCGGAAATGGAAGGGCCCCATGGTAGAATGGCATATTGGCGGTGCAAGCTGGGAACAAAATGCAAATGCTGGGAATGATTCTGGTAACTGGGGAGAAACCCAACAGCAGAGAGTGATTCCACTATTGGAATGGTTATAGCATAACCGAGGAAACTGAGAACAATCCCGGTTAGTAACTAGGATAGCACCTAATGCTTGTGCGTGCTCTCAAGAACTTGAGCATTTCCATAATCATCAAGGTTCTACCAACATCCGTGTCAAGGATCCTGGCAACACAACATACTACCATGATGAAAAATGGTTGAGGATGCAGATGCAAAGGAGAGATAACACTTTCTCAGATTTCACCTTGGCGAGGCCAAGGGGACGAAATCTGGATGATCGACCGAGAAACATTTAGCACTCCGCTTCTAATGTTCTCCTTGATGTGCTAGCACAATCCATTTGTTGAAATGGTTTGGTATCTAGAACATCAAGTAATAGGTCAGACTTCGGGAGCACAAAAATCCATAAGGGACAACTAGGGAGTAAATCCTACGAAGTCCTTATGGGGAGGTGGCCAACTTCTTCAATCAAGATACTACAATAATAGGTCTTCCAGCTGGGTGTGTTGGCCATGACATCCATTTTACCGGGTTACAGAGAGACCAATATTGTAACCATTGAAAAACATTCCAACCATCATATCTGCCTGAGATTCGGATCCGGTTGGTGTCAGAATATTCTAGACTCATCAAGTCTAGAAACTAAAATGAAAGTTTGCAACACAAATCGACGAGATGACGTTGCGAGATTCTCGGGAAATGGACTACGATAGTAAGCTCCAAAACATGAGCTGGTTCTGCTACAAACATGCGAACACGTTGTCCTAGACAAACATTATCCCATGGTAGTCTTATAATAAAACACTACCGAATTCAGGTGGGGAACCATCAACGAGGATAGCGAAGTCCTAACATAAGTCATATGATTAGCTCTTATGAAGGAACTTCTTCTCCTTGAACAAATCAATCAGTGGCTTCGTGTGCTCGGGACACATATGGAATGAAGGTTGCAAGTCTCCAGACCACAGAATACTTCGCACGTGTGCATGACTGACTTGGGATGATTCCAGAGGAGGTAAAATAAGACTTCTCAAACTCATGGCAGCAACTCGCATCAAATGCACATGAATTAGAGGGACTCACTTCTTTCGTCCAAACATAGGCTTCATGAACGGAACACGAAGGCATTGCTTACAAAATTTCCAACACTAGCTTAATGTTCGACAAAATTATGGACAAGATAAAAATGTTGCTGATGGATTCAACAACAATTCATCCAGGTTTCCATATAAGTGGAATTCCACAATTATGTGAACAAGGTGATAGCATTGGTCAGACCCAAAAGATATAATGGTGTATGCTCGAAGAAACAACTACGAGTAAGACAACATTACGAATATCGTTGGTTCTGATTTGATTTGACGATAGCCCATACTCAAATCAAAGTTTTCGCAAGACGATAGCTCCAACAACTGGTTTCGAGGATCAATTGATGAAGATATCATCTTTCTTCAACACATATGCAGGATATCCCTTAACATGAGCTAAGTCGGACAAGCTTTTATCTTCCAACTCTCCAAGTTGTTGTTTAGCTTAACCAACTAGCTCAGGGGTATACGACATAGATTCTTGGAGAAGGGGTGATTTATAAGAAAACCAACTTGATCACGAACTCAACATAGCGGCCAGGTGACGACCTGGTAATACTTCCGAGAAGATATTCGGAACATCACGAACCACCGATATGTTACTAAGCTCGAGAACAATCTTGCTTTTCAGGGCAAGACGATATGATCAATAGAGCAAGGGTTTGACAAAATCCTAACTCATTGATCGAAAAGTGCACCAGAAATAGAGACTAGGTAGCACAATCAGTCTTAGGGTGACGATTCAATAATCAACACACTAAGAATGAGGTTATTGTCCATTTAACTACCAAGCAACGGAGTTGCTAGCAGTATTGATTTCACACACCACGATTCATTCGTCGGCATTCCGGTTACAATAACACGGAAAACCGAGGAATAAACAATGATGGCAAGAAGTATTACTGCGTCAAGAATTCATAAGAGGTAGTGCAATTCTCATGACAGTCCTGACATAAAGATGGTAACACTCCAAGGTAGAACAGAACAAAAGCATGGATTAATATTTGATCTGTGAAGTACGACTGCTTTGACCCAATCCTGGAAATGGACAAGGTACTGGAGTTCGTTTCTCCTAGTCATTCTGGAATAGAATGGCTTGACGGACCACAAGAATAATAGGCACCGATGAACACGAATGCACGACTACTCCTGACTATCAATCGATAGACGAAGGTCAGTATACAACTAAAGGGGGGGACAACTCAAAGGAACATATGATTTTCTGAGTTGTGGATGCATAGATTAGTATGTCGAACCAAGTTTAACATGTTTCTTCCAGATAACCCATGCAGAAAGGTTGAACTGGCAGAGTCACAATATAGAATGGAGAACTCATCGAGAGCACTCTTGTTGTCATCTTTGATCCAACAAACTACTGCCATAAGTGGTTCATAGTATTTGGAAGAAGGAAAATACCATGGACCTCGAGGACTAATGCAAAGGTTACTAATAACCTAAAGGAACGAGCAAACACTATCAACATGAAGTAGGTAGGGTGAATCTCGGGTTCAAAACCCAGAAGTAGATTGCCTACTAACTAAATGGCATCACGGGATGCTTTCGGGAATAAAGGCCAGAGTCATCACACAGGGACACAAATCATAGCTAGATTACTAGATGATCCCCTAAGACACCTAGGGTCATAATATTAACTCCAACATATATGTCGAGGTAAAATAATACCTCAACTCAGCAATTAGTGTGATTAACCTGGCCCAAAGGGACATAAACACCAGAGGGAAAGGATTTGCAAGTGCATCAGATTGTTTAGAAACCTGGAATGACTCGGACAGCATAACGGCTGTAAATGCTCAAAAGATTGGAGACATGCTCCAAAAATGGTGGCATAGCCACTCCGAAGCACAATATCAAGGTTTCGAGATCAACAGTTATGAACATACGGAAGTAGTAAAACTGAGCTGAGATTTGAAACTAACAATTCTATAAGTCTATGGATTAGTAACACGTCATCCTAATAGATAGATGAGAAGGCCTATTTCTTAATCCCCGTAGAAGAGAATAGGTTGACTCAGATCAGAAGGCCATGAGGTATAAGAAGTAAAAAGAGCCTTACGTTCCCATCCCACAATCAATTCCCTTACATAACTAAAGCATTTCTAGACACAACTTCGACCAGTTGGCTTGGTAATCCTACAGACAGTCAAGCTCTGATACCAAAGCTGTCAGGACCCTGACTCAATGTCACATCGATCTAGCCTATAACACCTCATATCGCTTTGCGGCCTCACGCACGGTATTCCCACGGGTGTCGCCTTACCTTTGCCCGGGACCGTTTGCGCCTTTTGGCACACATATATGATAGTGTCGCTAGCATCCATATGAAAAGGAGCCCGGGCTGACATGACTAGTTGTAAACCCAAAGTGGCACAGACTTACAGGGACAGGCATCCATGACCCAGCATCGAACGTGTCGGTCATCAGCGAGTAAGTTCCGGGCTGTAGCACTGGGCTAGCAGGACTTCGGTAGACCGGGCTGTAGCGGGCTAACAGGACTCCGGTACTCAACGCGTGACATTTCCCCGAAGGGATAGACACAGGAACAAAGAAGGACACATGCCGGCCAGCCTAAGTGTTCCGGAGCAGTAGCAAGCTACCATGGCTCAGTGGAGACACTAGGAGACATTTCCCGGTAAGAGAGGCTACTAAAGATAAACAACTAGATAGTCAGATCCCACACATACCAAGCATTTCAATAACATACACACAATATGCTCGATATGTGCAAATACAACATGGCATCACATCATGACTCTACGACTCAAATATTTATTCATTAGGCTCCGAGGAGCGAGATATTACAATCATGGGTCTCACGACCCAACATTCAGAGCATACA
Organism: Triticum timopheevii; assembly: GCA_963921465.1. Classification (NCBI taxonomy): domain Eukaryota; kingdom Viridiplantae; phylum Streptophyta; class Magnoliopsida; order Poales; family Poaceae; genus Triticum; species Triticum timopheevii. The sequence continues at coordinate 580,089,257 of OY997272.1, forward strand.
AGTCAAAGCACAAGCGGAAGCTAGTATGTCTGAGTACAGACATCTACAAATGAGAAAGGCTTGAAAGCCTGACTATCTACTAGATCCTGCCGAGGGCACAAGATCGTAGCTGAGGTAACAAGCTAAACGTCGAAGTCCACGTGGAACTACTAGCGAGACTGAAGTCTCTCTGCAAAAACATAAAATAGGCAAACGTGAGTACAAATGTACCCAGCAAGACTTACATCAGAACTAACTACATATGCATCATTATCAACAAAGGGATGGTGGGGTTTAACTGCAGCAAGCCAACTTTGACTCGGTGGCTATCCTAAACTACGATTGCAAGTAACTCTTTTGAGGTGGCGCACACGAGTCCACATATTCACCATATCAATACACCACTATGGATCCGCTCCCGTCTCCCTACGAGAACGCCATCCATAGCACTCACGCTTATCTTGCGTATTTTAGAGTATCCACTTTCACTTGTCTATGAACTGTTATAGGCAACCCAGAAGTCCTTTACCGCGGACACGGCTATTCGAATAGATAATGTTAACCCTGCAGGGGTGTACTTCTTCACACACGCTCTCACCACTTACCGCCGTTTACACGACATGTACTCGGCAACCTTCAAGCGGAAGCCCAACGTGGGTGTCGGCCACGACCTACCTAAACACTCAAGTCCCTAGTCCAGGTTTATCGCCTATTCGGGTTCCATCCATGAGGAGATCCGGCCGAAGTTTCGCTCACAGCCCCAAACGTTGTGAACAGGGTTCCGTGACACCAAACGGGCGCCCGGTTTACCCGGCCACGTGCCTACCGCATCACAGCCCACCCCTACGGTCAGCGCTGCGCACGGCCTCCAGCGTACTACAAACACCAGAAACTACTTGCAACTCCTGGACAGAGGACAAGGGTGATTAAGAAGCCGAGAGGGTCCATTGGTTTCGGGCCCAATGCGTGGTAGTAGCTGAATCATGGATCACAAACACAGAACTCAGTTCCTGAGGACGGCTTCAATGAGACAACCCACCATGTACTCCTACATGGCCTCCCACCGATACCTTTACCAAATCATGTTCACACACTTAGCTCATACACCGTAGGACATGTTCACACACCTCTGATTCATTCCCGATGAATCAGACCTGACACAACTCTAAGCAATAGCAGGCATGACAAACAAGCATGAATGAGTAGGCACAACAGGGCTCAAACAACTCCTACTCATGCTAGTGGGTTTCATCTATTTACTGTGGAATGACAGGTCATGCAAAGGATAAAGGGGTTCAGCTACCGCAGCAAGTAACAGATGAATCGTTGTTGTCCTAATGCAGTAAAAGAGAGCAGGGCGAGAGAGTGGGATTGTATTGGAATGAACAAGGAGGTTTTGCTTGCCTGGCACTTCTGAAGATAATATAGTTCTTCATCGGTGTCATCGATCACATCGTCGGAACCACATCTATCGAGAGGGGACAACACCGGCAACTGAGGAAGAACACAATCAATGCAATGCTACAATATGATGCATGATCATGACATGGCAATATGCTGTGATTTGAGCTAATGCATCTAGCTATGGTTTAAATGAAGTTGGTTTGCACACAAGATTCAAATTCAAACTCCATATGTGATTATTCAAATGCCCTTTATATGATTTGTGCTAAACAGCAGCTATAAGTTGTTCTAACATGCATGAAAATGGTACAGATGGATTCCTTGAATTTTTCTGATAATTTTTCATATATAATTTATTTCATTTGGAGTTACGGTTGAATTTCTATGAATTTTAGAAGTTTTGGTTATATTCTGGAATTTCCTGAATTGTTTTAAATCCAGAAAATAACTAATTGCGTCAGCATGACGACAGCATGACGTCAGCAGGTCAACCGGGGCTGACCAGGGTCAAACCTGACGTGTGGGGTCCACACGTCGGTGACACGGGGTTAAACAGGGGGTTATTTGCTTAATTAAAAGGTTTAGGGGGCCGGGGCCCACTGGTCAGTGTCAGTGGTTAATTAGGTTTAGTTAATACTTAACTAAAATTAGCAGGGCCTGGCCCCACTAGTCAGCGACCCTGGGGGGTCAAACCCCAGGTCGATCAGGTCAACCCTGCCGGCGACTTCTCGCCGGCGACGACAGAAACGGCGGGGCGGCTCGGGATTGTGATACAGGGAACCATTCGAGGCGCCGTTGGGCTCTACGGAAAGCTGGCGATCCCGCGCATCCAACGGTGCAACCGGGGCGAGCTGGGGTGGCCGGAGCTCACCGGAATGAAGCTCACGGCGGCGCCGGCTTTCGGGTGAACTGGGTTTCGGGGTTAGGGAGCACGACAGGAGGCAAAGAGGGGTGTTACGACCTCCTGGGGTTGCACTGAGCACGACGGTGGGCTCGGAAACGAGCTTCGGTGGCTGTGGCCACGGCCACGCCATGGCCGGCAGCGAGAAGCTCTCGGCCGCGGTGGAGAAAGAAGCTAGGGAATGAGCGCGAGCTTGAGAGAAGGGGGAAGAGGACGAGGGGCTCACAGTGGATCGAACGGAGGGGTCGGCGAGCTCGGGGAAGCTTCTGCGACGGTGAATTTACGGCGGCGATCCCCGGGCACCGGGGATGAGGGAGACGATGTGGGCGGCGATGCAGGGCTCCCGCAGTCGAACGGGCTGGCGTAGACGATGCAGGAGACGATGGCGGTTCTTCTGGGCTTATCGACAGGGCGAGGGGTGGCCGGTGGCCGCGGTGGTTGCGAGCGACGTCGGCGGCGGCTCTCGGTCATGGGGGGGGGGAAACAGAGGAGCGAGGGGGAGGGAGGTCCAGAGAGCGAGGGAGAAGTGAGAGGGGGTCTGGGAGCGCGTGGCGTCACCGGGGCGTCGAGGAGAAGCCAAGCAGGCTGGGAGGGAGGAGGTGGCCGGGGCGCGTGGCCTGCGCGCGCCACCGAGCAGCTTCGGGGCGAGGGGAGGGAGACGACAGAGGGGCTGCGGTGGTGGGCTGGGCCAGTTGGCCAGGCCGCCAGCTGGGTCAGCCAGGTGGGCTGCCAGGTAGGTCCAGGTGAGTTCTCTCTCTCTTATTTCTGTTTTTTTTCTATTTTTCTGCAGGTTTGTGGTTTTATTAAAAATACTAAATCAATCTCAAAAATCATGCAACTGCTCATAACCACTGTTAGAAATATATCCTACAGTAAACATTTCAGTTTGGGATTATTTGAGCATTTAAAATATTTTATAGTATTTAAATGCCCAAATGCAAATAAGTAATGATTTAATTCAAACATCCAGAGATGACCTAGAAATATATTCGTCATTTTTGACAGAGGTTTTAACCTTTATCAGAAATCATGAACATTTTCAAAGGCACTTTGGGTTCATTGAAAATTATTTTAGGTTGAACCTATTTGAATTTCATTTGGTGCTAGGGCTTGGATCAATCCCCATTTCAAGTTTCATGAAAATTAAACATGATGCATGGATGCAATGCAAAGACAAGCAAGGCCTGAACTGGGGCTGTGACAGAATCCAACTCCAGCTAGTCGGCTTGAGTAGGACGGCCCTCGGTGTATCCGACTCCAGCTAGTCGGCCTGAAGGAAGATGGCCATCAAGGCCAACCTTCCCCCGTCGGAAGAATGAAACTGTTGAAGCACGCGACGTATCACCCTCGGAGCCTCACCAGCTTCGGAGACTACTGTCGGAGTAATGGGCCACGGGTAGGCTAACCCGAGTCCTAGAACCTTTCAAGACATCGGGGCAGACTGCGCCCCTCAAGTACCTGCGGCGACTCCCATTCAAGCCGAGTCCCAGACACGACTCCAATTCAAGCCGAGTCCCAGAGGCGACTCCAAGGAATCCGACTATGGGGAGTCGGCCTGCGACTCCAACCACCTCGACAATTAAAGGCAGGGATGGCCACAGTGCGCCATACCCACGGAGATCTCCGCCCGGCGCGGCACTATTGCCATGCCAGCCCTGACATCAGCCCTTGGGGTGGGGCCCTGTACCCACGACGCCCTGTCTGTACGGCCCAGAGACGGCGGGGCCTACCAGTCAGCGAGAGTGCCGAAGATGGCGAGAGCGCCATGAGTCAGACCCGTTGGGAGTCGGCCTGCCCTTCCCATGGGCCCCACACGCCATTAACCAGATGCGATAGGGGAATGGCCACAGTGATCGGCCGCCAGGCGGCGGCACTGTTGCCATAACCCCATGACCAAGCCCGCGTCATTAGAAGCACGGATGTGGGTTGACGCCCTCGTACCAGGCCAGTCGGCGGAACCCACCAGCCGGCGGGCCCCAGGAGTCGGCGGAGAAGACGGCGCCTAAGAGACAGATGGCTGGGGCCCGCACCCGGCCGTTTTTACCATTGTAACCCTGGGTTGTAGGCCTATATAAACCCCCAGGGCACCCGTGCAAAGGGTTCGCATTCACTAGTATTAGACAGACCACAAGGGAAGGAGGGAGCTAGCCGTGCCCTCTCCTACCTCCAGAAACAGCTCTAGGAGCAAGCTTGTATTCACTTTGCCGTAGTGACCATGCGGAGACCCCGCAGAGCAGCAGTAGGGGTGTTATCTTCTCGGAGAGCCCTAAAGCTGGGTAAGATCCGCCGGCGTGCATGTCTTCGCCTCATCCCATTTCCAGGCACCGGCGACGTTCTACTCGCCCCCACCATGATAAGCCATCCTTTGGCATAAGTCGCACCCAACCCCCGACATCAAGTCAATCACATCATTCTCCTAATGATGTAATCTCGTTAATCAAATGATAACACATCTCTATGGTTAGGAAACATAACCATCTTTGATTAATGAGCTCGTCAAGTAGAGGCATACTAGTGACATTATGTTTGTCTATGTATTCACACATGTATCATGTTTCCGGATAATACAATTCTAGCATGAATGATAAACAATTATCATGATATGAGGAAATAAATAATAACTTTATTATTGCCTCTAGGGCATATTTCCTTCAGATCCCGCCACGACGCTTTGTTTGGAACTGCACCAACTGATAGCTCCACCGTTCAATATAAACACGTATCCGGTTTGCGATTTTGAATCGCCCGGATCAGTGTCAAAGCTTGCATCGACGTAACCATTTACGACTAGCTCTTTGTCACCTCCATAAACGAGAAACATATCCTTAGTCCTTTTCAGGTATTTCAGGATATTCTTGACCGCTGTCCAGTGATCCACTCCTGGATTACTTTGGTACCTCCCTGCTAAACTTATTGCTAAGCATACATCAGGTTACAGAGCATTACATACATGATAGAGTCTATGGCTGAAGCATAGGGAACATCTTTCATTTTCTCTCTATCTTCTGTTGTGGTCGGGCATTGAGTCTGACTCAACTTCGCACCTTGTAATACAGGCAAGAACCCTTCCTTTGCCTGATCCATTTTGAACTTTTTCAAAATTTTATCAAGGTATGTGCTTTGCGAAAGTCCAATTAAGCGTCTTGATCTATCTCTATAGATCTTGATGCCCAATATGTAAGCATCTTCACCGAGGTCTTTCATTGAAAAACTTTTATTCAAGTATCCCTTTATGCTATCCAGAAATTCTATATCATTTCCAATTAACAATATGCCATCTACATATAATATCAGAAATGCTACAGAGTTCCCACTCACTTTCTTGTAAATACAGGCTTCTCCAAAAGTCTATATAAAACCATATGCTTTGATCACACTATCAAAGCTTTTATTCCAACTCCGAGATGCTTGCACCAGTCCATAAATGGATCGCTGGAGCTTGCACACTTTGTTAGAACCTTTTGGATCGACAAAACCTTCCGGTTGCATCATATACAACTCTTCTTCTAGAAATCCATTCAGGAATGCAGTTTTGACATCCATTTGCCAAATTTCATAATCATAAAATGCGGAAATTGCTAACATGATTCAGACAGACTTATGCATCGCTATGGGTGAGAAAGTCTCATCGTAGTCAACCCCTTGAACTTGTCGAAAACCTTTTGCAACAAGTCGAGCTTTGTAGACAGTTACATTACCATCAGCGTCAGTCTTCTTGAAGATCCATTTATTCTCGATGGCTTGCCGATCATCGGGCAAGTCAACCAAAGTCCATACTTTGTTCTCATACATGGATCCCATCTCAGATTTCATGGCTTCAAGCCATTTTGCGGAATATGGGCTCATCATCGTTTCCTCATAGTTCGTAGGTTCGCCATGGTCAAATAACATGACTTCCAAAATAGGATTATCGTACCACTCTGGTGCGGATCTTACTCTGGTAGACCTATGAGGTTCAGTAGTAACTTGATCTGAAGTTTCATGATCAATATCATTAGCTTCCTCACTGATTGGTGTAGTTGTCAAAGGAACCAGTTCTCGTGATGAACTACTTTCCAACAAGGGAGCAGGTACAGTTACCTCATCAAGTTCTACTTTCCTCCCACTCACTTCTTTCAAGAGAAACTCCTTCTCTAGAAAGGATCCGAATTTAGCAACGAAAATCTTGCCCTCAGATCTGTGATAGAAGGTGTACCCAATAGTCTCTTTTGGGTATCCTATGAAGACACATTTCTCCGATTTGGGTTCGAGCTTATCTGGTTGAAGTTTCTTCACATAAGCATTGCAGCCCCAAACTTTAAGAAACGACAACTTTGGTTTCTTGCCAACCCACAGTTCATAAGGTGTCGTCTCAACGCATTTTGATGATGCCCTATTTAACGTGAATGCGGCCGTCTCTAAAGCATAACCCCAAAACGATAGCGGTAAATCAGTAAGAGACATCATAGATCGCACCATATCTAGTAAAGTACGATTATGACGTTCGGACACACCATTTTGTTGTGGCGTTCCGGGTGGCGTGAGTTGCGAAACTATTCCGCATTGTTTCAAATGTAAACCAAACTCGTAACTCAAATATTCTCCTCCATGATCAGATCGTAGAAATTTTATTTTCTTGTTACGATGATTTTCCACTTCACTCTGAAATTCTTTGAACTTTTCAAATGTTTCGGACTTGTCTTTCATCAAGTAGATATACCCATATCTGCTCAAATCATCTGTGAAGGTGAGAAAATAACGATACCCGCCGCGAGCTTCAATATTCATTGGACCACATACATCAGTATGTATGATTTCCAATAAATCAGTTGCTCACTCCATAGTTCCGGAGAACGGCATTTTAGTCATCTTACCCATGAGGCACGGTTCGAAAGTACCAAGTGATTCATAATCAAGTGATTCCAGAAGTCCATCAGTATGGAGTTTCTTCATGCGCTTTACACCGATATGACCTAAACGGCAATGCCACAAATAAGTTGCACTATCATTATCAACTCTGCATCTTTTGGCTTCAACATTATGAATATGTGTATCACTACTATCGAGATTCAATAAAAATAGACCACTCTTCAAGGGTGCATGACCATAAAAGATATTACTCATATAAATAGAACAACCATTATCCTCTGATTTAAATGAATAACCGTCTCGCATCAAACAAGATCCAGATATAATGTTCATGCTTAACGCTGGCACCAAATAACAATTATTTAGGTCTAAAACTAATCCCGATGGTAGATGTAGAGGTAGCATGCCGACCGCGATCACATCGACTTTGGAACCATTTCCCACGCGCATTGTCACCTCGTCCTTGGCCAATCTTCGCTTAATCCGTAGTCCCTGTTTAGAGTTGCAAATATTAGCACCAGAACCAGTATCCAATACCCAGGTGCTACTGCGGGAATTAGTAAGGTACACATCAATAACATGTATATCACATATACCTTTGTTCACTTTGCAATCCTTCTTATCCGCCAAATACTTGGGGCAGTTCCGCTTCCAGTGTCTAGTCTGCTTGCAGTAGAAGCACTCAGTCTCAGGCTTAGGTCCAGATTTGGGTTTCTTCTCTTGAGCAGCAACTTGTTTGCTGTTCTTCTTGAAGTTCCCCTTCTTCTTCCCTTTACCCTTTTTCTTGAAACTGGTGGTCTTATTGAGCATTAACACTTGATTCTCCTTCTTGATTTCTACCTCCGCAGCTTTTAGGATTGCGAAGAGTTCGGGAATAGTCTTGTCCATCCCTTGCATATTATAGTTCATCACGAAGCTCTTGTAGCTTGGTGGCAGTGATTGGAGAATTCTGTCAATTACACTATCATCAGGAAGATTAACTCCCAGTTGAATCAAGTGATTATTATACCCAGACATTTTGAGTATATGTTCACTGACAGAACTATTCTCCTCCATCTTACAGCTATAGAACTTATTGGAGACTTCATATCTCTCAATCTAGGCATTTGCTTGAAATATTAACTTCAACTCCTGGAACATCTCATATGCTCCACGACGTTCAAACGTCATTGAAGACCCGGTTCCAAGCCGTAAAGCATGGCACACTTGAACTATCGAGTAGTCATCAGCTTTGCTCTGCCAAACGTTCTTAACGTCGTCAGTTGCATCTGCAGCAGGCCTGGCACCCAGCGGTGCTTCCAGGACGTAATTCTTCTGTGCAACAATGAGGATAATCCTCAGGTTACGGACCTAGTCCGTGTAATTTCTACCATCATCTTTCAACTTAGCTTTCTCAAGGAATGCATTAAAATTCAACGGAACAACAGCACGAGCCATCTATCTACAACAAACATAGACAAGCAAAATACTATCAGGTACTAAGTTCATGATAAATTTAAGTTCAATTAATCATATTACTTAAGAACTCCCACTTAGACAGACATCTCTCTAGTCATCTAAGTGATCACGTGATCCAAATCAACTAAACCATGTCCGATCATCACGTGAGATGGAGTAGTTTCAATGGTGAACATCACTATGTTGATCATAGCTACTATATGATTCACGTTGACCTTTCGGTCTCTATGTTCTGAGGCCATATCTGTATATGCTAGGCTCATCAAGTTTAACCTGAGTATTCCGCGTGTGCAAAAATTTTGCACCCGTTGTATTTGAACGTAGAGCCTATCACACCCGATCATCATGTGGTGTCTTAGCACGAAGAACTTTCGCAACGGTGCATACTCAGGGATAACACTTCTTGATAATTTAGTGAGAGATCATCTTAAAATGCTACCATCAATCAAAGCAAGATAAGATGCATAAAGGATAAACATCACATGCAATCAATATAAGTGATATGATATGGCCATCATCATCTTGTGCTTGTGATCTCCATCTCCGAAGCACCGTCGTGATCACCATCATCACCAGCGCGACACCTTGATCTCCATTGTAGCATCGTTGTCGTTACGCCATCTATTGCTTCTACGACTATCGCTACCGCTTAGTGATAAAGTAAGGCAATTACAGGGCGTTTGCTTTTCATACAATAAAGCGACGGCCATATGGCTCCTGCCAGTTGCCGATAACTTCGGTTACAAAACATGATCATCTCATACAATAAAATATAGCATCACGTCTTGACCATATCACATCACAACATGCCCTGCAAAAACAAGTTAGACGTCCTCTACTTTGTTGTCGCAAATTTTATGTGGCTGCTACGGGCTGAGCAAGAACTGTTCTTACCTATACGCATCAAAACCACAACGATAGTTCGTCAAGTTAGTGTTGTTTTAACCTTCGCAAGGACCGGGCGTAGCCACACTCAGTTCAAATAAAGTGAGAGAGACAGACACCCGCCAGCCACCTTTAAGCAACGAGTGCCCGTAACGGTGAAACCAGTCTCGCGTAAGCGTATGCGTAATGTCGGTCCGGGCCGCTTCATGTCACAATACTGCTGAACCAAAGTATGACATGCTGGTAAGCAGTATGACTTGTATCGCCCACAACTCACTTGTGTTCTACTCGTGCATATGACATCTACGCATAAAACCTGGCTCTGATACCACTGTTGGGGAACGTAGTAATTTCAAAAAAATTCCTACGCACACGCAAGATCATGGTGATGCACAGCAACGAGAGGGGAGAGTGTTGTCCACGTACCCTCGTAGACCGAAAGCAGAAGCGTTAGAACAACGCGGTTGATGTAGTCATACATCTTCATGATCCGACCGATCCAAGTACCGAACGTACGGCACCTCCGAGTTCAGCACACGTTCAGCTCGATGACGATCCCCGGACTCCGATCCAGCAGGGTGTCGGGGAAGAGTTCTGTCAGCACGACGGCATGGTGACGGTGATTATGTTCTACCGACGCAGGGCTTCGCCTAAGCACCGCTACGATATGACCGAGGTGGAATGTGGTGGAGGGGGGCACCGCACACGGCTAAGGAACGATCACAAAGATCAAATTGTGTGTCATGGGGTGCCCCCTGAAGGAAATATGCCCTAGAGGCAATAATAAAGTTATTATTTATTTCCTTATTTCATGATAAATGTTTTTATTCATGCTAGAATTGTATTAACAGGAAACGTAATACATCTGTGAATACATAAACAAACATAGTGTCACTAGTATGCCTCTACTTGACTAGCTCGTGAATCAAAGATGGTTAAGTTTCCTAGCCATAGACATGAGTTGTCATTTGATTAAATGGGATCACATCATTAGGAGAATGATGTGATTGACTTGACCCATTCCGTTAGCTTAGCACTTGATCGTTTAGTATGTTGCTATTGCTTTCTTCATGACTTATACAAAGTTCCTACAACTATGAGATTATGCAACTCCCGTTTACCGGAGAAACACTTTGTGTGCTACCAAACGTCACAATGTAACTGGGTGATTATAAAGGAGCTCTACAGGTGTCTCCAATGGTACATGTTGTGTTGGCGTATTTCGAGATTAGGTTTTGTCACTCCGATTGTCGAAGAGGTATCTCTGGGCCCTCTCGGTAATGCACATCACTATAAGCCTTGCAAGCAATGTGGCCAATGAGTTGGTTATGGAATGATGCATTACGTAACGAGTAAAGAAACTTGCCGGTAACAAGCTTGAGCTAGGTATTGGATACCGACGATCGAATCTCGGGCAAGTAACATACCGATGACAAAGGGAACAACGTATGTTGTTATGCGGTTTGACCGATAAAGACCTTCATAGAATATGTAGGAGCCAATATGAGCATCCAGGTTCCGCTATTGGTTATTGAACAGAAACAGTTCTAGGTCATGTCTACATAGTTCTCGAACCCGTAGGGTCCGCACGCTTAATGTTACGATGACAGTTTTATTATGAGTTTACAAATTTTGATGTACCGAAGGTTGTTAGGAGTCCTGGATGTGATCACGGACATGAGGAGGAGTCTCGAAATGGTTGAGACATAAAGATTGATATATTGGACGGCTATATTCGGACACCGGAAGTGTTCCGGGTGATTTCAGAGAAAACCGGAGTGCCGGAGGGGTTACTGGAACACCCCCGGGGAAGTATTGGGCCTTAGTGGGCCTGAGGGGAGAGAGAGGGCAGCAGCCCAGGAGGTGGCGTGCCCCCTCCCATGAGTAGTCCGAATTGGACTAGGGGAGGGGGGCATGGCCCCTCTTTCCCTCTCCCTCTCCCTCTCTTTCCTTCCCCCCTCTCTCTTCCTAGTTGGACTAGGAAAGGGGAGTCCTACTCCTACTAGGAGGAGGACTCCCCCCTCCTTGGCGCGCCCCTAGGGCCGGCCGGCCTCCCCCCTTGCTCCTTTATATACGGGGGCAGGGGGCACCTCTAGAGCCACAAGTTGATCTTCGTGATCGTTCCTTAGCTGTGTGCGGTGCCCCCCTCCACCATATTCCACCTCGGTCATATCGTAGCGGTGCTTAGGCGAAGCCTGCGCCGGTACAACATCATCACCGTCACCACACCGTCGTGCTGACGGAACTCATCCCCGACACCCTGCTGGATCGGAGTCCGGGGATCGTCATCGAGCTGAACGTGTGCTGAACTCGGAGGTGCCGTACGTTCGGTACTTGGATCGGTCGGATCGTGAAGACGTACGAATACATCAACCGTGTTGTCATAACGCTTCCGCTTTCGGTCTATGAGGGTACGTGGACAACACTCTCCCCTCTCGTTGCTATGCATCACCATAATCTTGCGTGTGCGTAGGAATTTTTTTGAAATTACTACGTTCCACAACAGTGGCATCCGAGCCAGGTTTTATGCGTAGATGTCATATGCACGAGTAGAACACAAGTGAGTTGTGGGCGATAGAAGTCATACTGCTTACCAGCATGTCATACTTTGGTTCAGCGATATTGTGAGATGATGCGGCCCGGACCGACATTACGCGTACGCTTACGCAAGACTAGTTTCACCGCTACGAGCACTCGTTGCTTAAAGGTGACTGGCGGGTGTCTGTCTCTCTCACTTTAGTTGAACCAAGTGTGGCTACGCCCGATCCTTGTGAAGGTTAAAACAACACTAACTTGACAAACTATCGTTGTGGTTTTGATGCGTAGGTAAGAACTGTTCTTGCTCAGCCCGTAGCAGCCACGTAAAATTTGCAACAAAAAAGTAGAGGACGTCTAACTTGTTTTTGCAGGGCATGTGGTGATGTGATATGGTCAAGACATGATGCTATATTTTATTGTATGAGATGATCATGTTTTGTAACCGAAGTTATCGGCAACTGGCAGGAGCCATATGGTTGTCGCTTTATTGTATGAAATGCAAACGCCCTGTAATTGCTTTACTTTATCGCTAAGCGGTAGCCATAGTCGTAGAAGCAATAGATGGCGTAAACGACAACGATGCTACGATGGAGATCAAGGTGTCGCACCAGTGACGATGGTGATCATGGCGGTGCTTCGAAGATGGAGATCACAAGCACAAGATGATGATGGCCATATCATATCACTTGTATTGATTGCATGTGATGTTTATCCTTTATGCATCTTATCTTGCTTTGATTGGCGGTAGCATTTTAAGATGGTCTCTCACTAAATTATCAAGATGTGTTCTCCTTGAGTATGCACCGTTGTGAAAGTTCTTCGTGCTGAGACACCATGTGATGATCGGGTGTGATAGGCTCTACGTTCAAATACAACGGGTGCAAAACAGTTGAACACGCGGAATACTCAGGTTAAACTTGACGAGCCTAGCATATACAGATATGGCCTCGGAACACGGAGACCGAAAGGTAGAACGTGAATCATATAGTAGATATGATCAACATAGTGATGTTCACCATTGAAACTACTCCATCTCACGTGATGATCGGACATGGTTTAGTTGATATGGATCACGTGATCACTTAGATGACTAGAGAGATGTTTGTCTAAGTGGGAGTTCTTAAGTAATATGATTAATTGAACTTAAATTTATCATGAACTTAGTCCTGATAGTATTTTGCAAATTATGTTGTAGATCAATAGCTCGCGTTGTTGCTTTCACATGTTTATTTTGATATGTTCCTAGAGAAAATTGTGTTGAAAGATGTTAGTAGCAATGATGCGGATTGGATCCGTGATGTGAGGTTTGTCCTCATTGCTGCACAGAAGAATTATGTCCTTGATGCACCGCTAGGTGACAAACCTATTGCAGGAGCAGATGCAGACGTTATGAATGTTTGGCTAGCTCAAAATGATGACTACTTGATAGTTTAGTGCACCATGCTTAAACGGCTTAGAATCGGAACTTCAAAGACGTTTTGAACGTCATGGACCATATGAGATGTTCCAGGAGTTGAAGTTAATATTTCCAGCAAATACCCGAGTTGAGAGATATGAAGTCTCCAACAAGTTCTATAGCTAAAAGATGGAGGAGAATCGCTCAACTAGTGACCATGTGCTCAGATTGTCTGGGTACTTCAATCACTTGAATCAAGTGGGAGTTAATCTTCCAAATAAGATAGTGATTGACAGAATTCTCTAGTCACCATCACTAAGTTACTAGAACTTCATGATGAACTATAGTATGCAAGGGATGACGAAAATGATTCCCGAGCTCTTCGTGGTGTTGAAATCAACGAAGGTAGAAATCAAGAAAGAGCATCAAGTGTTGATGATTGACAAGACCACTAGTTTCAAGAATAGGGCAAAGGGAAAGAAAGGGAAACTTCAAGTAGAATAGCAAACAAGTTGTCACTCCCGTGAAGAAGCCCAAAGCTAGACCAAAGCCTGAAATTGAGTGCTTACACTGCAAAGGAAATGGTCACTGGATGCGGAAATGCCCTGAATATTTGGTGGATAAGAAGGATGGCAAAGTGAACAAGGGTATATTTGATATACAGGTTATTGATGTGTGCCTTACTAGTGTTTATAGTAGCCCCTGAGTATTTGATACTTGTTCAGTTGCTAAGATTAGTAACTCGAAACAGGAGTTACAGAATAAACAGAGACTAGTTGAAGGGGAAGTGACAATGAGTGTTGGAAGTAGTTCCAAGATTGACATGATCATCATCGCACACTCCCTATACTTTCGGGATTAGTGTTAAACCAAAATAAATGTTATTTGGCGTTTGCGTTGAGCATGAATATGATTTGATCGTGTTTATTGCAATACGGTTATTCATTTAAAGTCAGAGAATAATTGTTGTTCTGTTTACATGAATAAAACCTTCAAATGGTCATACACCCAATGAAAATAGTTTGTTGGATCTCGATCGTAGTGATACACATATTCATAATATTGATGCCAAAAGATGCAAAGTTAATAATGATAGTGCAACTTATTTGTGGCACTGCCGTTTGGGTCATATCGGTGTAAAGCGCATGAAGAAACTCCATAAAGATGGATTTTCGGAATCACTTGGTTATGAATCATTTGATGCTTGCGAACCGTGCCTTTTGGGCACGATGACTAAAACTCCGTTCTCCGGAACAATGGAACGAGCTACTGACTTATTGGAAATAATACATACCGATGTATGCGATCTGAAGAGTGTTAAGGCTCGCGGCAGGTATCGTTATTTTCTGACCTTCACAGATTATTTGAGCAGATATGGGTATATCTACTTGATGAAACATAAGTCTGAAACATTTGAAAAGTTCAAAGAATTTCAGAGTGAAGTGGAAAATCATCGTAACAAGAAAAATAAAGTTTCTACGATCCGATCGTGGAGACGAATATTTGAGTTACGAGTTTGGTCTTCATTTGAAACAATGTGAAATAGTTTCGCAACTCACGCCACCTGGAACACCACAATGTAATGGTGTGTCCGAACGTCGTAATCATACTTTACTAGATATGGTGCGATCTATGATGTCTCTTATCGGTTTACCACTATCGTTTTGGGGTTATGCATTAGAGACAGCTGCATTCACGTTTAATAGGGCACCCTCTAAATCCATTGAGATGACACCATATGAACTATGGTTTAGCAGTAAACCTAAGCTGTCGTTTCTTAAAGTTTGGAGTTGCGATTCTTATGTGAAAAAGGTTTTCAACCTGATAAGCTCGAACCCAAATTGGAGAAGTGCGTCTTCATAGAATACCCAAAGGAAACTGTTGGGTACACCTTCTATCACAGATCCGAAGGCAAAACATTCGTTGCTACGAATGGATCCTTTCTAGAGAAGGAGCTTCTCTAGAAAGAAGTGAGTGGGAGGAAAGTAGAGCTTGATAAGGTAATTTGTACCTTCTCCCAAATTGAAAAGTAGTTCATCACAGAAATTAGTTCCAGTGACGATGATCATGAAACTTCAGATCAAGTTACTACAAAACCTCGTAGTTCTTACAAAGTGCAGTCCGCACCAGAGTGGTACGGTAATCCTATTCTGGAAGTCATGTTACTAGACCATGATGAACCTACGAACTATGAGGAAGCGATGATGAGCCAAGATTCCGCGAAATGGCTTGAGGCCATGAAATCTGAGATGAGATCCATGTATGAGAACAAAGTGTGGACTTTGGTGGAGTTTCCCGATGATCGGCAAGCCATATTGTATAAATGGATCTTCAAGAGGAAGACAGATGCTGATAGTAGTGTTACTATCTACAAAGCTCGACTTGTCGCAAAAAGGTTTTCAACAAGTTCAAGGTGTTGACTACAATGGGATTTTCTCAACTGTAGCGATGCTTAAGTCTGTCCAAATCATGTAAGCAATTGCCACATTTTATGAAATCTGGCAAATGGATGTCAAAACTGCATTCCTGAATGGTATTCTTAAAGAAGAGTTGTATATGCAACCAGAAGGTTTTTGTCAATCCTAAAGGTGCTAACAAAATGTGCAAGTTCCAGCGATCGATCTATGGACTGGTGCAAGCATCTCAGAGTTGGAATATACGCTTTGATAAGTTGATCAAAGCATATAGTTTTATACAGACTTGAGGTGAAGCCTGTATTTACAATAAAGTGAGTGGGAGCACTACCGCCTTTCTAATAAATATATGTGAGTAACATATTGTTGATCAGAAATGATGTAGAATTTTTCTGGAAAGTTAAAGGAGTATTTGAAAGGAGTTCTTTAGAAGAAAGACCTCAGTAAAGCCACTTACATATTGAGCATCAAAATCTATTGAGATAGATCAAGACGATTGATAAGTTTTTCAATAAGTACATACCTTGTCAAGATTTTGAAGTAATTCAAAATGGAACAATCAAAGAAAGAGTTCTTGTCTGTGTTGCAAAGGTTTGAAATTGAGTAAGACTCAAATCTCGACCACGGCAGAAAATAGAAAAGAGAATGAAAGTCATTCCCTATGCCCCAGCCATAGGTTCTATAAAGTATGCTATGCTATGTACCAGACCTATTGTATACCTTGTTCTGAATTTGGTAATGGAATACAATAGTGATCTAGGAGTATATCACTGAACATTGGTCAAGAATATCCTTAGTGAGGACTAAGGAAATATTTCTCGATTATGGAGGTGATAAAAGAGCCCGTCGTAAAGAGTTACATTGGTGCAAGCTTTCACACCGATCCAGATGACTCTAAGTCTCAATCTAGATACATATTGAAAGTGGGAGCAATTAGCTAGAGTAGCTCCGTGGAGAGCATTGTAGACATAGAATATTTGCAAAATACATACGGCTCTGAATGTGACAGACCCGTTGACTAAGATTCTCTCACGAGCAAAACATGATCACACCTTAGTACTCTTTGGGTGTTAATCGCATAGCGATGTGAACTAGATTATTGACTCTAGTAAACCCTTTGGGTGTTGGTCACATGACGATGTGAACTATGGGTGTTAATCATATACAGATATGAATATTGGTGTTAAATCACATGGCGATGTGAACTAGATTATTGACTCTAGTGCAAGTGGGAGACTGAAGGAAATATGCCCTAGAGGCAATAATAAAGTTATTATTTATTTCCTTATGTAACGCCCCGGATTCGATGCGCCAGGTGTCAGCCAGTTATTTGTTGTTGTTGCCATGTCATCTGCTTGCGTGTTGCATTTTATCATGTCATCATTCGCATTGTGTCATCATGTGCATTGCATTGCATCGCATACGTGTTCGTCTCTTGCATCCGAGCCTTTTCCCCGTTGTCCGTTTTGCAATCCGGCACTCCTATGCCCTCCGGTGTCCCCCTTTTGTCTCCTGTTGTGAGTGGGTATTAAACTTTCTCGGAATGGACCGAGTCTTGCCAAGCGGCCTTGGTATAGCACCGGTAGACCGCCTGTCAAGTTTCGTGCCATTTGGAGGTCGTTTGATACTCCAACGGTTAACCGGGTAACCGCAAAAGCCTCTTTCTCTTTGCAGCCCAACACCTCTCCAAAGTGGCCCAAAACCCATCTAACTCCTCTCCATGCTCTCGGTCGTTCGATCACGATCGTGTGGGCGAAAACCGCTCCTCATTTGGACACTCCTAGCTCCCTCTACCTATAAATATGTCTTCCTCCCCGAAATCCCGGTCTAAACCCTAGCATCTTCCTCCTCGCGTCGCCGGACACGTCCGTCCGCGCCGGACGTGTCCGCCGGACACATCACTCCGACCAATGGCGGCCTGCCACGTCACCTCCGCCGCCGCCCTCAACCTATCCCGCGCCACCACGTCGCCGCCGCGCCTCTCTCTCTCCTCCCCGCCGCCGGGGCCGTGAGGGCCCAAATCGGACCCGCCCCGGGCCGCGCCGGGCCCGAGGGAGCCCGCGCCACCGCCCGCGTCGTCACGCTCGCCTCTGCCCTCCATGCCGGTGGCCCGCGCCCCGCCGCCGCCGCGCACCGCCGGCCGCCGCCTCCGCGCCTCGCCGCCGACCTCGCCTCGATCTGTCGCGCCCCGCCGCCGGCCTCCACCGCCCGCAGGGCCTTCATCGCTGCGCCCGTCCTCCGCCCCATCCTGCGGCGCCTGCAACTCCGGCCACCGGAGTGCGCCGCCTCGCCGGAGGCCGAGGTTCCTCCGCCCCTCGCCGCGCCACCCGTGCTCCCTCTGCCCCGCGCCGGTCCCTTCCGGCCCGGATCCAGTGGGATCCGGTGGGATCCGCCCCGGATCTGCCTCGCCGGTGCTGCCCCGCCCTCTCCGGTGACCTTCTCCGACGATCCTCGGGATCCGTGCCAAAACCCTAAGGTTGACCCCGAAATCCACTAAGTCCCCGGTTTATTCCAATATAATCATGCCATGTTTGACCTGCTACATCTCTGCATCCATAGCTCCGTTTCGTGCGTGTAATGTGTCAAATTGTTCGTCTCGAGGAGTACTTCATTTCGTTCCATTGCATCATTTTCATTTGAGCTCATCTTGATGCCCGAAATGATGTTGGAAGAGTGCATGTTGATATTAACCTGCTGAAACTGTTATAACTTGCTCATTTATCATTTTTGCCATGTTTGATGTGTGCATCCTATGAGGTTGATGTCTACATGAGTGTTGATCTATGCTATGCCATCTTTCCAGGGGTGTATGCCATGTATTTTTGTGATCAATGTGGTGACTAGCACAAGCATGCAAACTAGGCTTCGTGATATTGCTGATTTTAGTCATTGTTTTGCTGTTATTTTGATGCCATGTAAACTCGACGCTACAGAGAGATCCATGCATATTTAGAGATACTTCAGTAAGGGTGTTTTGAACATATGGTTATTTTCTATTCATTCATGCCCTTGTTTGCAATTATGGAGTAGTCTAGAATGTCATTTTGGTACTCTACTTTTGCTTCAAAATGTTTCTTGGCAGATTGTTTAATTGTTATTCAATTTGGCCAAGGTTGCTATAGTTGATCCTTGCATGCTATGGACTTGTTCTTGACTTGGTTTGTTTCACAAACATGTCTTCTTGATGATGCTATGCTTATATTGTCATGCAATGACTTGTGGTGGGTGAATCGAGCTTGTTAAGTAGTGTACTTGCTGTTGTTGTTTTGCTAGACAGATTCTATTATATTTTGTTGCTATGTAAACATGCCTCTACTAATCATTCTATGCATAATCTGGAGATGTTCTATAAACATGTTTTGATCTACATGTCATGCTCTATCCATTCATGCCCTCGGTTGAAAATATAGCCTGCTGGAACATGTTGTAATCTTGCTCTAAAGTTGCTTAAAAATGTTGCTGTCAACCTGTTAACATGAAGTTCAATGTTTCCATGATTGTTTCCTAGTGATCCATGCACCCTATGAACTTGTTCTTGCCATGCTTAGCTTCATAAACATGCCTTCTTACTGTTGATTGCCTTGCCATGCCATGTATTGCTCTGTAGTGAGTGGTACAAGCTCACCAACATGCCAACTTATTGTTGTTTCTGCCATGTTTGAATCTGTAATATAACTTGCCATGTTTACATGGGTGTCATCATATTTTCTATGCCTTTTTGGCTCATGGTCAGTAAGGGACTGTTGTTCTATGCATTTAGTAGTATCATGCCATGCTTTTGTTTTCCATGATAAGTTCTTGTAACAAGTTGTTTGATAGCTCTAAACATTGCAACCTGATGTTATTTTCTGCCAAGTCTGAAATTGTTATTATTTGCAATCTTACCATGTGTTTTTGAGCATGTTCTAGTCTTTTCTGGAGATAGCTCAGTGTTCATGTCTTGTTGTGCTTTACCTGTACTTCATGCCCATGCCTTTTGTTATTATGTCGGGGTGCTGTAGCATGTTGTTTTGATTCTTGCAATATGCCTAGTTGCTGTTATCGACAGATTGTTGTTATGACTTGCATAATGTGTGTGTGTTGCACCGTTGCTCCGTTTTGAGTGTGCTCTATATGAAACTTGCTTGTTTTTGCATGTAGCTTCATATTATCATGTTGCATCCTTGTTTTGAGGTGTTTGCTTGATGTTTGTATGCATTTTGCATCAATGCCATGTTTAACTTGTTTTGCTCATATCTTCTAGACCATAGCTCCGAATCTAATGAACTTTATATGTAACTTGACTAGAATTTCGTGTAGATCATCTTGGTGCATCTTAACTTGCTGTTTAACAACTTGAACATAAGGTTTATTCAGTTCTGGACCAATTTCGAAATATGCATATGAGGACTTACCGGAATTGTTATATCTTGTTCCCGGCCTCATTTAAACTTGCCTTGATGTGTTGTTCTTGTTTGCATCATCTCTTGCCATGAGTAGCTTCATGTAGACTTTTCATGCATCATGCTTGTTGTGCATCATGTCTTGTCTATGTGTGGTGTGTTTACCATGTTGTGTGCTTCTTCTCGATAGTTCCCATTTTCGTTGCGATCGTGAGGATTTGTTCGTCTACGCTTGGTTCGTCTTCGTGGCTTCATCTTCTTCATGGACTCGTTCTTCTTCCTTGCGGGATTTCAGGCAAGATGACCGTACTGCCATGAACCTCTAACCTTTGACACCATTCCTAGCAAACCATTGTTTGGCTATGTTACCGCTTTGCTCAGCCCCTCTTATAGCGTTGCTAGCTGCAGGTGAAGTTGAAGATTTCTCCATGGTGGACAGGGTTTTGTTGGGATATCACAATATCTCTTATATTATTAATGCATCTATATACTTGGTAAAGGGTGGAAGGCTCGGCCTTATGCCTGGTGTTTTGTTCCACTCTTGCCGCCCTAGTTTCCATCATACCGGTGTTATGTTCCCAGATTTTGCGTTCCTAACGCGGTCGGGTGATTTATGGGACCCCCCTGACAGTTCTCTTTGAATAAAACTTGTCCAGCAAGGCCCAACCTTGGTTTTAACATTTGCCTCACCACCACCTACTTTTCCCTTGGGAGTCGCTCTCTCGAGGGTCATCTTTATTTTAGCCCCCACGGGCAAGTGCTTGTCTAAGTGCTGGTCTGAACCGAGCAGACTGCGGGGCCCCCTCGGGGCAACTCGAGGTCTGTTTTTACTCGTAGCCTGACCTATCCGGTGTTGCCTTGAGAACGAGATATGTGCAGCTCCTATCGGGATTGTCGGCGCATCGGGCGGCTTTGCTGGTCTTGTTTTACCATTGTCGAAATGTCTTGTAAACCGGGATTTCGAGTCTGATCGGGTCTTCCTGGGAGAAGGTCTATTCCTTCGTTGATCGCGAGAGCTTGTCATGGGCTAAGTTGGGACACCCCTGCAGGGTTTAAACTTTCGAGAGCCGTGCCCGCGGTTATGTGGCAGATGGGAATTTGTTAATGTCCGGTTGTAGATAACTTGACACCAGATCCGAATTAAAACGCATCAACCGTGTGTGTAGCCATGATGGTCTCTTCTCGGCGGAGTCCGGGAAGTGAACACGGTTTCTGTGTTATGTTTGACGTAAGTAGGAGTTCAGGATCACCTCTTGATCATTGCTAGCTTCACGACCGTTCCGCTTGTTTCTCTTCTCGCTCTCATTTGCGTATGTTAGCCACCATATCATGCTTAGCCGCTGCTGCAACCTCACCACTTTACCCCTTCCTTTCCCATTAAGCTTTGCTAGTCTTGATACCCATGGTAATGGGATTGCTGAGTCCTCGTGGCTCACAGATTACTACAACAACAGTTGCAGGTACATGATTATGCGTTGATCATGACGCGAGAGCGATGCTTGCTTGCGTTGAGTTCTTCTTCTGCTTCTTCTTCGATCAGGGGATAGGTTCCAGGTCGGCAGCCTGGGCTAGCAGGGTGGATATTGTTTGAGTTTCTGTTTATGATTCATCCGTAGTCGGATGTTGTTCTTGTATGATGTATTGTTGTATTCGTGTGGCATTGTATGCCTCTTGTATGTATCCCCATCTATTATGTAATGTTGATGTAATGATATCCACCTTGCAAAAGCATTCCAATATGCGGGTCTATCCTTGGTGGGACCTTCGAGTTCCTTTTGGATAGGGTCGCATATTGGGCGTGACAAGTTGGTATCAGAGCCTCGACCGACCCTAGGAGCCCCCTTGTTTGATCGTGTAGTTTTCACCGTTGTTGAGTCTAGAAGAAAACTATTTTCTTAGTCTAGTTATATCGGAGAGTAGGAATTCTTTTTACTCCTCTGCCCCTTCGTCGCTCTGGTGAGGAATCTTGACGTAGGTGTTTTGAATTACTTCTCTTCCCCTTCAAATTTTTCTTTAGGATCACGCAGTTGGTTTTCCGGTAGTTGTTCCTCAGCTCTTTTTATCTGGTGCATTTCTCGTCAAGTTGACTCGAGCCTCTTCATCGTTGCCAAGTTCAATCCTCAGTTGTTTTATTTTCCCACCCGCCCTCCCTTCTTCTTCTCGAAACCGGAGTCCGTAATCGAGTATCCATCCTACTCGTGCAAAGTCTTTGCTTTCTTTCCTCAATGATTTCAACTGGTGTTTTCTCTTCAAGATATTCGTCGATTCCTCCTTCCAGTTGCCTGTGTTTTTTCCCGCCCTCCCACCCTCTTCTTCCCGGAGTTTGAGTCTCTTTCAACCATCTATTTCATTCGCACGGAGCCTCTTCAGTCTTCCCTCAATTATCTCAACCGGTGAATTCTCGTTTTGTTCGTCATTCTTTATCCCTTTTCTTTCCGGTGGACTCAATTCAAGTTTTTCGGTGTTGATCATATTCTTTTCCTCGGCTCAAATGTTTTCCCCTTGCTCGTTCGCCTCTCGCCATTCAATCCTTCCGGAGTTCAAGACATCTCAGGAGATTCGTCTGTGTTCGAACTAATTCGAGGTTGCCACCTCATTCAAATATTTCAATTGTTCCGGTGCATCATCTATTTGTTCAGCATCCTTTTCCAACGGTGTTTTCTATTAGTGGACCCTAACCCGCAGGTCTTTTCCCAGGATCTTACCTGACTCATCTAAGTATTCCGGAGTCATTCATAATTCTTTTCAAGTGTGACGTAAGAATGAATTTCATCAGTCACATGCCTTCTCCAAGATCGATTTCAAATTCTTTTCATTGTTGGCTCAACCTCTTCGCTTTTCATTCTCCCGGAGTACCTCAGTAATTTTGGTGGTCTTTCTCGTCATCATTTGAAGACCACAGAAGAGTTTTTCCTCTAAATCTTGCCCGTTCTCCCGAAGATTCGTGGTTCAAGCTTCATGCTATCCTCTCGAATTACTCCATCTGTCAGATATTTTTTCTTACCCATCCGGGGTATTTCAGGAGTTGATTTCTATTTCTTTTCACCAGAGGCCATCATTCCAGTTATCGTTCTATATTTATCCCGGCGTTTCGCTCAAGTGTTCATTAATCAGTTCATGATCTCTTCGTTCTTTTGCATCTAAATCCCCTCTACCATATTGGTTCTTCTAATACTTCCCGGTGATTCTTTCTCTTTCATAAGTCATTTTCGAATTCTTACGGTGGTTCGTTAAAGATTCTTTTCTTTGATTATCATATGAATCCATTCGTTCTTTCCAATCCTACCGGTGGTTCATGAAGACCTTCTCAAGTTCACGATATGTCACTTCTCAATCCTTTTCAAGAAGAATAAGTAGTATGCAAAAATCCGGGTTGTCATCGATTTAATTTGATGAAGGATAAGCATACAATAAATCTTATTCTTATTTCTCCAAGTGATTAATCCCTTTCTTCGGAGTTTGTTCTTGATGAATAAATTCTAGTTCCAAGTGTTTTCATCTTTTCTTTTCCGGAGTTCAATTTCCGCGGCCATCTCGTCGGAACCTCCATCTAAATCATCGCAAGGCTCGCCTTATTCTTTTCATCCTTCATTTCTATCTCATCATCCTTTTGTCAACGGAGTTCTTCATGGTGGTTATTCATGATTTAATTCATTCTTCAAGAGTTCATCAAAATTTTTGTTCAAGAGTTCTTCGTGTTCTATTCCTCCATGTTTCAGACGGAGTGCTGCCTAAATCGTTTCAGTCGTATTCATTTCTTTTCTCATTCTAACCACTCTGGTTAGAACGAGTGATTTCATAGTCTCTGATTCCGTGAGCTTTCGATTCTCGTCATTCTCGTCGTTCCTCTTTTCTTCTCGAGTGTTCTCGATTCTTTGCTTCTTCTCTTGAGTTCTTGTTTCACCTCATCCTTTTTCTCTTCCGTCTCGGTCCTAAGATCTCGGGACGAGATCTCTTGTTAGTGGAGGAGTGTTGTAACGCCCCGGATTCGATGCGCCAGGTGTCAGCCAGTTATTCGTTGTTGTTGCCATGTCATCTGCTTGCGTGTTGCATTTTATCATGTCATCATTCGCATTGTGTCATCATGTGCATTGCATTGCATCGCATACGTGTTCGTCTCTTGCATCCGAGCCTTTTCCCCGTTGTCTGTTTTGCAATCCGGCACTCCTATGCCCTCCGGTGTCCCCCTTTTGACTCCTGTTGTGAGTGGGTATTAAACTTTCTCGGAATGGACCGAGTCTTGCCAAGCGGCCTTGGTATAGCACTGGTAGACCGCCTGTCAAGTTTCGTGCCATTTGGAGGTCGTTTGATACTCCAACAGTTAACCGGGTAGCCGCAAAAGCCTCTTTCTCTTTGCAGCCCAACACCTCTCCAAAGTGGCCCAAAACCCATCTAACTCCTCTCCATGCTCTCGGTCGTTCGATCACGATCGTGTGGGCGAAAACCGCTCCTCATTTGGACACTCCTAGCTCCCTCTACCGATAAATATGTCTTCCTCCCCGAAATCCCGGTCTAAACCCTAGCGTCCTCCTCCTCGCGCCGCCGGACACGTCCGTCCGCGCCGGACGTGTCCGCCGGACACATCACTCCGACCAATGGCGGCCTGCCACGTCACCTCCGCCGCCGCCCTCAACCTATCCCGCGCCGCCACGTCGCCGCCACGCCTCTCTCTCTCCTCCCCGCCGCCGGGGCCCGTGAGGGCCCAGATCGGACCCGCCCCGGGCCGCGCCGGGCCCGAGGGAGCCCACGCCGCCGCCCCGCGTCGTCCCGCTCGCCTCTGCCCTCCACGCGGTGGCCCGCGCCCTGCCGCCACCGCGCGCCGCCGGCCGCCGCCTCCGCGCCTTGCCACCGACCTCGCCTTGATCTGTCGCGCCCCGCCGCCGGCCTCCGCCGCCCGCAGGGCCTTCGTCGCTGCGCCCGTCCTCCGCCCCATCCCGCGGCGCCTGCAACTCCGGCCGCCGGAGTGCGCCGCCTCGCCGGAGGCCGAGGTTCCTCCGCCCCTCGTCGCGCCGCCCGTGCTCCCTCTGCCCCGCGCCGGTCCCTTCCGGCCCGGATTCGGTGGGATCCGGTGGGATCCACCCCGGATCTGCCTCGCCGGTCCTGCCCCGCCCTCTCCGGTGACCTTCTCCGACGATCCTCGGGATCCGTGCCGAAACCCTAAGGTTGACCCCGAAATCCACTAAGTCCCCGGTTTATTCCAATATAATCATGCCATGTTTGACCTGCTGCATCTCTGCATCCATAGCTTTGTTTCGTGCGTGTAATATGTCAAATTGTTTGTCTCGACGAGTACTTCATTTCATTCCATTGCATCATTTTCATTTGAGCTCATCTTGATGCCCGAAATGCTGTTGGAAGAGTGCATGTTGATGTTAACCTGCTGAAACTGTTATAACTTGCTCATTTATCATTTTTGCCATGTTTGATGTGTGCATCCTATGAGGTTGATGTCTACATGAGTGTTGATCTATGCTATGCCATCTTTCCAGGGGTGTATGCCATGTATTTTTGTGATCAATGTGGTGACTAGCACA
Organism: Triticum timopheevii; assembly: GCA_963921465.1. Lineage (NCBI taxonomy): Eukaryota > Viridiplantae > Streptophyta > Magnoliopsida > Poales > Poaceae > Triticum > Triticum timopheevii. The sequence goes on from OY997272.1 coordinate 580,114,996, forward strand.
AGCATGCAAACTAGGCTTCGTGATATTCCTGATTTTAGTCCCTGTTTTGCTGTTATTTTGATTCCATGTAAACTCGATGCTACAGAGAGATCCATGCATATTTAGAGATACTTCAGTAAGGGTGTTTTGAACATATGGTTATTGTCTATCCATTCATGCCCTTGTTTGCAATTATGGAGTAGTCTAGCATGTCATTTTGGTGCTCTACTTTTGCTTCAAAATGTTTCCTGGCAGATTGTTTACTTGTTATTCAATTTGGCCAAGGTTGCTATAGTTGATCCTTGCATGCTATGGACTTGTTCTAGACTTGGTTTGTTTCACAAACATGTCTTCTTGATGATGCTATGCTTATCTTGTCATGCAATGACTTGTGGTGGGTGAATCGAGCTTGTTAAGTAGTGTACTTGCTGTTGTTGTTTTGCTAGACAGATTCTGTTATATTTTGTTGCTATGTAAACATGCCTCTACTATTCATTCTATGCATAATCTGGAGATGTTCTATAAACATGTTTTGATCTACATGTCATGCTCTATCCATTCATGCCCTCGGTTGAAAATATAGCCTGCTGGAACATGTTGTAATCTTGCTCTAAAGTTGCTTAAAAATGTTGCTGTCAACCTGTTAACATGAAGTTCAATGTTTCCATGATTGTTTCCTAATGATCCATGCACCCTATGAACTTGTTCTTGACATGCTTAGCTTCATAAACATTCCTTCTTACTGTTGGTTGCCTTGCCATGCCATGTATTGCTCTGTAGTGAGTGGTACAAGCTCACCAACATGCCTACTTATTGTTGTTTCTGCCATGTTTGAATCTGTAATATAACTTGCCATGTTTACATGGGCGTCATCATATTTTCTATGCCTTTTTGGCTCATGGTCAGTAAGGGACTGTTGTTCTATGCATTTAGTAGTATCATGCCATGCTTTTGTTTGCCACGATAAGTTCCTGTAACATGTCGTTTGATAGCTCTAAACATTGCAACCTGATGTTATTTTCTGCCAAGTCTGAAACTGTTATTATTTGCAATCTTACCATGTGTTTTTGAGCATGTTCTAGTCTTTTCTGGAGATAGCTCAGTGTTCATGTCTTGTTGTGCTTTACCTGTACTTCATGCCCATGCCTTTTGTTATTATGTTGGGGTGCTGTAGCATGTTGTTTTGATGCTTGCAATATGCCTAGTTGCTGTTATGGACAGATTGTTGTTATGACTTGCATCATGTGTGTGTGTTGCATCGTTGCTCCGTTTTGAGTGTGCTCTATATGAAACTTGCTTGTTTTTGCATGTAGCTTCATATTATCATGTTGCATCCTTGTTTTGAGGTGTTTTCTTGATGTTTGTATGCATTTTGCATCAATGCCATGTTTAACTTGTTTTGCTCATATCTTTTAGACCGTAGCTCCGAATCTAATGAACTTTATATGTAACTTGACTAGAATTTCGTGTAGATCATCTTGGTGCATCTTAACTTGCTGTTTAACAACTTGAACATAAGGTTTATTCAGTTCTGGACCAATTTTGAAATATGCATATGAGGACTTACTGGAATTGTTATATGTTGTTCCCGGCCTCATTTAAACTTGCCTTGATGTGTTGTTCTTGTTTGCATCATCTCTTGCCATGAGTAGCTTCATGTAGACTTTTCATGCATCATGCTTGTTGTGCATCATGTCTTGTCTATGTGTGGTGTGTTTACCATGTTGTGTGCTTCTTCTCGATAGTTCCTGTTTTCGTTGCGATCGTGAGGATTCGTTCGTCTACGCTTGGTTCGTCTTCGTGGCTTCATCTTCTTCGTGGACTCGTTCTTCCTCCTTGCGGGATTTCAGGCAAGATGACCGCTACCCTGGATCTCACTACTACTATCATTGCTATGCTAGTTGCTTCGTTCTATCGCTATGTTGCGCTACCTATTACTTGTTCATCAAGCCATCCCATATTGCCATGAACCTCTAACCTTTGACACCATTCCTAGCAAACCATTGTTTGGCTATGTTACCGCTTTGCTCAGCCCCTCTTATAGCGTTGCTAGCTGCAGGTGAAGTTGAAGATTTCTCCATGGTGGACAGGGTTTTGTTGGGATATCACAATATCTCTTATATTATTAATGCATCTATATACTTGGTAAAGGGTGGAAGGCTCGGCCTTATGCCTGGTGTTTTGTTCCACTCTTGCCGCCCTAGTTTCCGTCATACCGGTGTTATGTTCCCAGATTTTGCGTTCCTAACGCGGTCGGGTGATTTATGGGACCCCCCTGACAGTTCGCTTTGAATAAAACTTGTCCAGCAAGGCCCAACCTTCGTTTTACCATTTGCCTCACCACCACCTACTTTTCCCTTGGGAGTCGCTCTCTCGAGGGTCATCTTTATTTTAGCCCCCCCGGGCCAGTGCTTGTCTAAGTGCTGGTCTGAACCGGGCAGACTGCGGGGTCCCCTCGGGGCAACTCGAGGTCTGGTTTTACTCGTAGGCTGACCTATCCGGTGTTGCCCTGAGAACGAGATATGTGCAGCTCCTATCGGGATTGTCGGCGCATCGGGCGGCTTTGCTGGTCTTGTTTTACCATTGTCGAAATGTCTTGTAAACCGGGATTTCGAGTCTGATCGGGTCTTTCTGGGAGAAGGTCTATTCCTTCATTGATCGCGAGAGCTTGTCATGGGCTAAGTTGGGACACCCCTGCAGGGTTCAAACTTTTGAGAGCCGTGCCCGCGGTTATGTGGTAGATGGGAATTTGTTAATGTCCGGTTGTAGATAACTTGACACCAGATCCGAATTAAAACGCATCAACCGTGTGTGTAGCCGTGATGGTCTCTTCTCGGCGGAGTCCGAGAAGTGAACACGGTTTCTGTGTTATGTTTGACATAAGTAGGAGTTCAGGATCACCTCTTGATCATTGCTAGCTTCACGAGCGTTCCGCTTGTTTCTCTTCTCGCTCTCATTTGCGTATGTTAGCCACCATATCAGGCTTAGCCGCTGCTGCAACCTCACCACTTTACCCCTTCCTTTCCCATTAAGCTTTGCTAGTCTTGATACCCATGGTAATGGGATTGCTGAGTCCTCGTGGCTCACAGATTACTACAACAACAGTTGCAGGTACAGGATTATGCGATGATCATGACGCGAGAGCGATGCTTGCTTGCGTTGAGTTCTTCTTCTGCTTCTTCTTCGATCAGGGGATAGGTTCCAGGTCGGTAGCCTGGGCTAGCAGGGTGGATATTGTTTGAGTTTCTGTTTATGATTCATCCGTAGTCGGATGTTGTTCTTGTATGATGTATTGTTGTATTCGTGTGGCATTGTATGCCTCTTGTATGTATCCCCATCTATTATGTAATGTTGATGTAATGATATCCACCTTGCAAAAGCGTTCCAATATGCGGGTCTATCCTTGGTGGGACCTTCGAGTTCCTTTTGGATAGGGTTGCATATTGGGCGTGACACCTTATTTCATGATAAATGTTTTTATTCATGCTAGAATTGTATTAACCGGAAACATAATACATGTGTGAATACATAGACAAACATAGTGTCACTAGTATGCCTCTACTTGACTAGCTCGTGAATCAAAGATGGTTAAGTTTCCTAGCCATAGACATGAGTTGTCATATGATTAAACGGGATCACATCATTAGGAGAATGATGTGATTGACTTGACCCATTCCGTTAGCTTAGCACTTGATCGTTTAGTATGTTGCAATTGCTTTCTTCATGACTTATACAAAGTTCCTACAACTATGAGATTATGCAACTCCCGTTTACCGGAGGAACACTTTGTGTGCTACCAAACGTCACAACGTAACTGGGTGATTATAAAGGAGCTCTACAGGTGTCTCCAATGGTACATGTTGAGTTGGCGTATTTCGAGATTAGGTTTTGTCACTCCGATTGTCGGAGAGGTATCTCTGGGCCCTCTCGGTAATGCACATCACTATAAGCCTTGCAAGCAATGTGGCTAATGAGTTGGTTACGGAATGATGCATTACGTAACAAGTAAAGAGACTTGCCGGTAACAAGATTGAGCTAGGTATTGGATACCGACGATCAAATCTCGGGCAACTAACATACCGATGGCAAAGGGAACAACGTATGTTGTTATGCGGTTTGACCGATAAAGATCTTCGTAGAATATGTAGGAGCCAATATGAGCATCCAGGTTCCGCTATTGGTTATTGACTAGAAACAGTTCTAGGTCATGTCTAGATAGTTCTCGAACCCGTAGGGTCCGCACGCTTAACGTTACGATGACAGTTTTATTATGATTTTATAAGTTTTGATGTACCGAAGGTTGTTTGGAGTCCCGGATGTGATCACGGACATGACAAGGAGTCTCGAAATGGTCGATACATAAAGATTGATATATTGGACGACTATATTCGGACACTGGAAGTGTTCCGGGTAATTTCGGAGAAAAACGGAGTGCCAGAGGGGTTACCGGAACCCCCACGGGGAAGTATTGGGCCTTAGTGGTCCTGAGGGGAGAGAGAGGGCAGCAACCCAGGAGGTGGCGCGCCCCCTCCCATGAGGAGTCCGAATTGGACTAGGGGGGGGGGGCGGCCCCTCTTTCCCTTTCCCTCTCCCTCTCTTCCCTTCCCCCCTCTCTCTTCCTAGTTGGACTAGGAAAGGGGAGTCCTACTCCTACTAGGAGGAGGACTCCCCCCCTTCTTGGCGCGCCCCTAGGGTCGGCCGGCCTCCCCCCTTGCTCCTTTATATACGGGGGCAGGGGGCACCTCTAGAGACACAAGTTGATCTTCGTGATCGTTCCTTAGCCGTGTGCGGTGCCCCCCTCCACCATATTCCACCTCGGTCATATCGTAGAGGTGCTTAGGCGAAGCCCTGCGTTGGTAGAACATCATCACCGTCACCACGCCGTCGTGCTGACGGAACTCATCCCCGATACCCTGCTGGATCGGAGTCCGGGGATCGTCATCGAGCTGAACGTGTGCTGAACTCGGAGGTGCCGTACGTTCGGTACTTGGATCGGTCGGATCGTGAAGACGTACGACTACATTAACCGCATTGTCATAACGCTTCCGCCTTCGGTCTACGAGGGTACGTGGACAACACTCTCCCCTCTCGTTGCTATGCATCACCATGATCTTGCGTGTGCGTAGGAAATTTTTTGAAATTACTACGTTCCCCAACACCCCCCTGCCCCCGTATATAAAGGAGGGAGGGGGAGGTGTGGCCGGCGCCTAGAGGAGTCCTACTCCCACTGGGAGTAGGACTCCCCCCTCTTGCCTTGTTGGAGAAGGAAGGGGGAAGGGGGAAAGAGGAAAAGGGGGCGCCCCCCCCCCCTTCCTTGTCCTATTTGGACTAGGGGGGAGGGGGCGTGTGGCCTGCCCTAGCCGGCCCTCCTCTTCTCCCTTAGGGCCCATGTAGGCCCATTAACCCCCGGGGGGTTCCGGTAACCCCCGGGTAAAATCCCGATTTCACCCAGAACGATTCCGATATCCAAATATAGGCTTCCAATATATCAATCTTTATGTCTCGACCATTTCGATACTCCTCGTTATGTCCGTGGTCATATCCAGGACTCCAAACAACCTTTGGTACATCAAAAACTATAAACTCGTAATATAACTGTCATCGTAATGTTAAGCGTGCGGACCCTACCGGTTCGAGAACTATGTAGACATGACCTAAAACTGTTTCCGGTCAATAACCAATAGCGGAAACTAGATGCTCATATTGGCTCCTACATATTCTACGAAGATCTTTATCGGTCAAACCGCATAACAACATATGTTGTTCCCTTTGTCATCGGTATGTTACTTGCCCGAGATTCGATTGTCGGTATCGAATACCTAGTTCAATCTCGTTACCGGCAAGTCTCTTTACCTGCTACATAATACATCATTCCGTAACTAACTCATTAGCTATATTGCTTGCAAGGCTTATAGTGATGTGCATTACCGAGAGGGCCGAGAGATACCTCTCCGACAATCGGAGTGACAAAACCTAATCTCGAAATAAGCCAACTCAACATGTACCTTTGGAGACACCTGTAGAGCTCGTTTATAATCACCCAGTTACGTTGTGACGTTTGGTAGCACACAAAGTGTTCCTCCGGTAAACGAGAGTTGCATAATCTCATAGTTATAGGAACTTTGTATAAGTCATGAAGAAAGCAATAGCAACATACTAAACGACCAAGTGCTAAGCTAACGGAATGGGTCAAGTCAAACACATCATTCTCCTAATGATGTGATCCCGTTAATGAAATGACAACACATGTCTATGTCTAGGAAACATAACCATCTCTGATTAATGAGCTAGTCAAGTAGAGGCATACTAGTGACATTAAGTTTGTCTATGTATTCACACATGTATCATATTTCCGGTTAATACAATTATAGCACAAATAATAAACATTTATCATGATATGAGGAAATAAATAATAACTTTATTATTGCCACTAGGGCATATTTCCTTCAATATATATTTATGGTTGTCAATTGAATTTCCTTTCTCTTGATTGTAGGTCAAGAGAGGATGGAATGAGACATGGAAAAGATCGAAAATAAATTGTTTGACAAAAAAATGGTTGTAACTGTAGCACAACAGTTACGTATCCACCATATACCCCCCCCCCCCCCCCTTTCCTGCGGCACTTGTTGCGTCGTGTCATTTTCCTCCTAGCCCTTCTCTCATTCTCCTTTGACCTGGTGTCCTCTTGAAATTATCCTCAACTATCCTCTCCATGCCACCATATGATGCCATGCTCCTCCTCATGTCCTTCGCCCTAAATCCAGGAGCGTATTAGCATCCACATCGGTGTTTCCTATAAGCATAATGGGAGGTCATTACATGTCATGCAACCTTGTCGACCAGCTAAGGCTATCTTCTGGCGCTCCCTCCTCAGCTTCTTCCTGGGCGCAGATAAAATAGTTTACTCACTAAAACCTCATATAGAACGTCCAATATGATGATTATTCATCATATGTGTTTTTTGATATCTTGTCATGAACTTTATACCAAGGAAAAATAACTATTAGGGCTTGTTCGTTTAATCCTTTCCCCAAGGGGATTGGAGAGGTTTGAAGGGAATTGGGAAGGAATTTGACTTACAGGGGATGTAATCCCTCACAATCCCCTTTAATCCCCCTCAAACCCTGTGCAACCGAACAAGGCCTTAAGGAATTGTGTGCTTCCTAGCTACACATTGGCATGTTTCGTGTTAGGCTAGTTTTACTAATAAGTTAAATATGGCTATAGATTTGAACACATAAGACTATATATACAAGTTTGGTAAAATAATTATTGAATGAACTATGGCAAATTAAGTTAGCATCCAGCCAAGTACTTGCCCTACAATCGATATATGGCTGTTGTTTCAAGCTCGTCGATGGACGTATGATGAGACGATCCTTCTGTGCGACTGTGGCCGTACGTAAGATGGATATAGTTAACCGCTTGGGATTGGCTGGCTTGGCGAGTTGGTGTGGCTACAATGCCAATGACTTACCCCTCTGCGAGTAGTCCTGGCCATGGGAAGCCCGGCCCGACCAGGCCCGAAAAAGCCCGACCCGGACCGGCCCGACGCTGCCCCCAGGCCGGGCTTGGGCCTAGTTTTTAAGCCCGAAGGCCGGGCCGGGCCAGTCCCGGGCCCGTTGTTTTTGCATTTTTCTGAAGGTCGGGCCGGGCCGGCCAGGAGCCCGACGGGCTTTTATGTGTTTGGGCCGGGCTCGGGCCCAGAAACACAGGCCCAATGGCCGGGCCGGGCCCAGGCCTGGGTTTTTTGTGTCGGGCTTGGCTAGGCCCGGCCCGAAGCCCGGCCCGGCCCGAGATCAACGACACGGATTTGATGCTATAGGACTAATTACTGGGATAGATGCCACAGTGTCGCGCAATACTTGTATACAGTGAAGTAATCTTCACCACTTGTTTTTGATCCCACGGTTCAAAATGACCAAGTCAGAGAACCGTAGCTGTGATGACCACTCCAAGTCAGCCCAGCCGGGTCCAGAGTTAACCTTAACATACATAGATAGAACACAGCAACATAAAAAGTACAAGGTCTTAACAAAAGCTTGCAGGACTGCGAGTGATCCGGTGCAGCTGATACATACTCCCTCGGTCCTATAATGTAAGACTTTTTAACACTACGCTAATGTCAAAAAACATTTTACATTATGGGACGGAAGGAGTACATGATGATACATCTCCATCCACTGGTATTAACTACCGGTAGTTATCGCTCATACAATCGACGTTAATTGTAGTTGTAGCTAGGGGCACAAAGCTATCATGTCGTCGTTAATTACAGTTCTAGGGGGCACAGACGCAGCTATCACATCCCACGCACTGAGTTGAAGTGACCGGCGCCCTGCAGCTCAGAGCAACCTTGCTAGGAGCTTTCAATCCAGACTGTTTTCATGTTTCTGTCTCTATCCCTCTCTCTTGAACTTGAACTTGGCAATCGATAATGCAGGTGCAGCTCCTTTTGGAAAATAATAATAATACAGGTGACATCTGTGTTGATTGATCCAGCGTCGTTTCTTGACGTACTCGCTCTCTGTTTCCAGCGCGTTTCTTGACGTATTCGCAAGCGTGCATCGACCTCATGTGTTTAAACTTGGTCCTCTGCAAATGATCGACAGGTTACCTTGAATTGATCGGGTCATGTTCTCTCTCTCTAAAAAAAGCTCATCATCCTATGCTGGTGGTGGCTTTGGAAGCATCGGAACGGGGTGATTTTCCGCGGCGACTCCCACTCTGTCACCTGTCTCAAATGCATATGCCGTCAGGACGTTTCCTTTGGCGATAACATCCACCGTCAGTTGGTAAGACAATCAATGTGTAATTTGGTCAAAAATTTAGTTTTTCTTGAGATAAAATTAATATGCATATGTAGTAAATAAAAAGAGAAGGAGTACACATCAATAATGAATCATCCATGTAGTTAGACAACTCTAGCAGAGTTGCCATATTGACAGCCTTCAGATTCATATGGATTGCACTTTATATTGATTATGAGGCTGTCGAGGCAAAGAGCAGAGTCAGGCATGTTGGCGCTCTCCATAATCATGGGACCCACTCGTCAGTGAGATATTAATATTTTTTTCTTTATTTAAACCGTAGGTATTATGTGAGTCGCATCAAGTGGTCTAGGTGTGTTTTTTCCTTTCCTTGCGACGGCCGTCAGTCTTATTTTAGGTTCGATAACATATATAGTGAAACGTGTCGGGCCAAGTACCATTCTGGAGCCTAAGTTTGGTTCTTCTACTGGTGTACATTCTTTTACAATGTAGAAAGCTCAAACAGTACGCTAAGTGTACCATATGTGTCTCGTCAAAGAAATTAGGCATCTTGTCGTTAAAGTGTACTCCCTCCGGTCTCCGCGTATAAGATATGTCTGAACTCTAAAGTCAAACTTTATCCAAATATATATGTACACTCACAATACAAAATCAATATCATTAGATGCGGCATGAATTATTATGTTGTATAACTTTAGTATTGCAGACACTGATATTCTTTCATATAAATACGGTCAAGAAGTTTGATTTCTAGTAATAAATATCATATGCCGAGTAAGAAGGACGACCGGAGGGAGTACCATGCATATATATACTGCTGGCATACGCTCAAAACCATTTTCTAGCATACATAGAGAATTAATTAATCAAGGTGGAGAAAACTTGCATTGGTGTGCATGGCATGGCAAAGCTTCAAGTGTGTCCATCCTCGACGTTCACGTCACTCGCATATACACTAGTTGGCCTACTTGCATGCAACGCACTGGACTGGAACTGGATCCATCCATGGTCTTATCCTCATCAACGCCACCGGCGAGGCCTCATAACCACCGTCGCGAGCGCTTGCATTTGTACTGTGTTTAAGCAAAATTGATCGAACCATTCACGGAACGATAAACCGAAGAAGAAAACCGCAGGGATCATGGTAGGGGCCCACTGGTCAGACTCGTCGATCCTTGCTCGGTTCTCCCTGCTTTAAAACGGAGACGGGCCCCTCCCAAACGGTTGCAGGGGCGCCATTTTCTTTTCCAACAGCTTCTTCTTCTTCTTCTTCTCTTCCCCTCACTCCCCGCCAACGCAACACACCACAGCACGCCTGCTCCTCCTTTGTCTTCGTCTTCGCTCCGTTTGTCGTCGGAGGGGGCCGAGGGCGTCGATCGCCGGTGGGATCGGCCTGCAGCAGAGCAGGTTAGGCAAGTTCGAACTGAATGTACTTTTTCTGACGGAAGAACTGAATGTTCTTGATACTTACTTGTAGAAAGAAGCACCAATTCTTTCCCGTTTTTGGTCCCGTATGCAGTCTACTTGTACATCACCAGATGTATGAATAATGGTTATAAGAATCCTCTGAGACTATATTTAAAACTCGTGGCGCAACTTGCTGCTAGCTTTCCTCTGCATTTGGACTACTGGGAAGGTGAGAACTGACAGGTTTTCATGAATGGACGCTGAGAAGAGGAGAAAAGCGAGAAATTTAGTTGTGAGACGCGGCTGTGATCCATGCTCGTGATCCTTGCCTGCTGCAGCCACTTTGGCTAGCTGTTGGACGTGGATGTGAGGCTCGTGAGCGACATAAATTGGGCTCCCTCCCTCCCTCTGTTTGTTAGTTGGCAACTTGGCGTCCAATTTGACCAAAAATCACCGCACCTTTAATTATTTAGCACCCATGCTTCACATTCTCCTCTTCCTTCCTACCTCCCATTCATGCAACTTGCACCACCATTGTTCCCGCTGCAGCTTCAGCTCATACTTCATACCCCAGGGGCTCTGAGGTGGAACCTCTGTTCTGTTCTCTGTCCAGCAAACACTTTCATCTCTAGTTCATGATCCCTCGTCTGCAAATGTTTGCAGGAGATAGATTTTGACAGATGGGGTGCTTCAGCTCGAAACCGGACGACGCCAGCGTGCTGATCAGGAGGCGGCCCGCCAGCATCGGCGAGGTGGCCGTGTTTGTTCCCGGGCTGCGCGTCCCCGAGCCCCTGGAGCTGCCCCCGTCGCTCGCCGACAGCCTCCCCAGGAGGCTCACCGAGCGGCTGGCCGCGTCGCGGGACCGCATAGCCAACATGGCCGCCCGCGAGGCGCTCGCCGTCACCAAGCCCCGCAGGCGCGCTGCCACACAGCATGGTTCGTGTTTCTGCATGGTTCATGTGTTACACAGTTGTTCATAGTGCTAGTGTTTGTCTGAATTTGGTAACTGACAGTCTGAATCAGTAGTATGTAACATTCTGAACTTGGGAACTGACACTCTGAATCTAGTATGTAACATTCTGAACTTAGGAACTGACATTCTGAATCTAGTGTGCAACATTCTGAATTTGGGAACTGACAGTCTGAACCTTGCACTTAACAGTCTGAATAAATCTCGCATTTGACACTCTGAACATTGTTTCTTGCAGGGGCGTCCACGTCTGCTGATCTTGTGCAGGCCTTGGAGGAGTATCTGACAGTCATTCTAGGGATGGCAAAAGATGGTAACTCATCATTTTAACCTGTATACCTTGTGCTTGATCCATCTCTCTCTGAAGATTCAGACTTATTTTGTGTTCCCATCATTGTTACTCGACTCTTGGCAGGGAGCGAGCTGGAGGACAAGATACAGTTTGCATGGATGAACCAAGAAGATGATGCAGAGGTATAGCCAATCTTTTTTTGTTGCATGGATGAAACCTGAAGATTATTAACCTGCCCTGGTGTTGGCAGGAAACGGCGTTGCCCAGCGCCTGGTACGAGGTGCTGTCGGTGCTGCACATGATGGCCATGCTCCGTCTATCCCAGGCGAACTCCCTGCTCCTGCCGAAGACGTCTCTCGAGGGATACCACACCAAAGTATCCGAAGGTCCATCATCATATCGTTTATCGCTGTTTTCAAAACCAGTGTCGGTTACAGTTCTGGATGTTTCTTACTCTTCTGGCTGAACGGCGTATACTTTTTCTTCAGAGAACAAACGAGCTTCCGTCGAAATATTCCTCAAGGCGGCCGGGCACCTGGAGTGCGCCATGCAGCATGTTCTTCCCAGGATGTCGCCCGAAAAGAGGTGGTGATCTTGCCACTTGCCCTAGCCAGCCCGGCATGATGAGCAATGCTCCAAGCTTCCATTTTTCTTCAGTTATTGTTCAGGAAGGAAGGACTGAGTACTGACTGCCATTTCGTGTAGGAAAGGTCTTCCTGTGGACCTGTCTGAAGGGGTCCTGAAAGCTACCTGCATGCAAGCACTCGGTCAGGTAACATAGCAACAATGATTTTGTTTTTGTTCATAACTCTTATTATCTGATACTCCCTCCGTTCCTAAATACTTGTCTTTCTAGAGATTTCAACAAGTGACTACATACGGCACAAAATGAGTGAATCTACACTTTAAAATATGTCTACATACATCCGTATGTTGAGTCCATTTGAAATGCCTAGAAAGACAAGTATTTGGGAACTGAGGGAGTAGTAACTAGAGAGTCAGAGAGAGATCACATGATTCATCATGCCTGGTGCAAGTCAGATAGCATGCAGTTGAGATGTCGGCTTCTCGGTTGGTTCATCGATCATGCTATGTATGTGTGTGCTTGTTTGCCAGGCAATTGATGTTCAACTTGGGTTGGCAATTGACAGTCCAAAGGCTACCCTGGCTGTCAAAAGGAGGCTGGCATGTGAGATGGTTAAGTGCTGGCAGCAGGTAGGCATCATCATTGATTCATTTCCACTGATTTCTGGTTATTTTGTGTCATCTTCTATTCTGATAATGATATCTATATATATGTGCTTATGTTAGCTAATGTCAGATATATGTACTGTTCATCACCCATTATATAGTTTCATAAACAAATAAAACATAGGAAAATATAATCTCTCCCAGTTTTAAAGTATGCACAATCATGATGGTTTCATCTTCAGGCACATGAAAGCATCGCGGACATACCTCTGCTCGACGGCTGGGGCGAAAAGCACAGGCTCTTTGTCAAGTGGAAGCACTTGGAAGCAAAAGTACATATGCAGGCTTTGCTGATCATATCTCTGAACTCTGAAATGATAAAATGGCAGAATTTTGGTTACTAAGCAAAAAAGTAATAATACCATGCAGGCTGCGGCGTACTACTACCACGGGTTGATCCTTGACGAAGGCAACACCGAGAAGTCTCACCGGGCGGCCGTGGCAGCGCTGCAGTCCGCGGAGGAGTCCCTGAGGGAGAGCAGAGCCGTCTGCGAGGCCTTCCACTCTGCATCCCCCTTTTCAAGGCAATCTACACATATTATCAGAAACAAAAATTACCATTAATTTACCTAGCAAGGTGAGATCGATGCTAGCAATCTGTATGTGTTTTTCATGTTATTGCTGAATTCTGCTGCAGGAGCCCGACCCTATGGGGATCGATGAAGTATCTCCACGACAAGATCCACAAGGACTCCAACTGCAAGGTTCGCATCAACAAGGACCTCTACAGCAATGTTGACAGGACACACGAGACGGTGCCGGCACTGCCGGATTTCGCGGTGGCCCTCCAGCCGGAGGAGTACCGGCTTCCTCGCACAGACGCTGCTTCTGCAAATGACTAGCTGCTAGCTGAAGCATGTCTGTATGCTTGTCCTTGATTCGCTAGATCCTGAGTAATCCGATGTGTACCTTCCCGTCGATGGATGGATGATTAATTTGTGACTGAATCAGATGATGAACTGAACCGCACACTCTGGAAATGCCAGTCACAGAAAGGAATAACATTCTTGAGCTAGTTTCAGCAGCTGAAATAGAGTAGTTGCCATGTGTTCTTCTTCAAAGATGTAGCTGTCCATCTCCACATATCTAACTAGTATCACAAACACCAGATCACTTGGAGAAAGGGCTACAATACCCAACACTGCATAAGATGCAGGGCACAAGACCTCCAAACCGGGAGTAGGAAAATGTCGCTGTAAATGTCACGCCCACATATGTATTCTCCGCTGAAGCAGCATAGAAAACCAGTAATCAAATGTCTAGTGTACCATGACAAATAAGTTTTAGGATTCCAGGATCCGATTGTGTCGCAGTCGCAACTTCTGCCCAGGAAATGCTGCAAGCCCCAACATTCTTTGCATCAGTGTTGACTGAAACCATACTAGCCTGAATCTTGGCAGAGATATGCCATCAAACGAGCGATCATTCTTTGTCGTACAGATAAAAAATTGTGGACCTAACTCAAAGTGGCTGCAGATTCTGTCGGAACGTCTGTCGGTGCTTGCTGAACAACTGAGTTACTGCTGCCCTCCCAGGCTGCCAGACAACTGAATGTATTAGCAGGCTGTGCATGGAGTAAACTGTGGTGTGTCCAGCAAATGGCTCTGCTCTCCTCTGTTTGCCTGCCACAAGCACATCAAAGACATCAGCCTAACATGGTACTGTATCCCGTTGCTAGTATTTGCACATTGCTCTGCTCCGATTGGATTACCATTTTGCCATAAGAAACAGCTGGAACCCCCCTATGGCATGATTGCAGTAGCCAGTAGGCTAGTAGCATCCACACATAGCTCTAGAAACAAGCAGGGAGAAACCTCCAACCGCTGGGCGCTGGCGAGCACCTCGGAGATCGATGTCCACCTTGTCGGCCGGCACGCCCGGCGTCCCATCGAGCGCGACAGTGGCCGAGGATTCGCTTGCCGTCGCTTCCCACGCGAACCCGGGCAGCCGCACCTCGGCGTCGGCGTGGCGGCATTTCGTCGAACACTTGGCGCGTGCGGGGGCGGGCAGGTCGCGAACGTTCATGGGGCCTGCGGGAATGCCGGGGTGGCCCGCGGAAGCAGGGCGTGGCCCCGGCATTCACAAGGTGGCAGCCGGCGTCGGAACTGATGCCGGGCGTCGCCGGCCACGAGAACCGCGTCCGCTTGCAGAGCGCTAGGCACGGCTGGTGCCCTGCCTGGTGCGTGCCACGTCCGGCTGCACCCCGTGTGCCTCGCCGGCAAGGAACCTCGGCCTGCCGTGCCATGGCCGCGCCTCCCTCCGGCGGCGGCGAGGCCGTGGTGTGTGTTTCGCCGGAGATGTAGGAGCTGGGCCGGGCTGGCGCTAAGAGGACCTGGGCCGGACTTGCTTCGGGCCCAGTCCAGAGGATGGATATGCACACAGAGTCACAGACACGTGCACTCCCGACCGACCAAGACCATCCCACCCACCGCCAGTTCGTTCGTTTCGATCTCCGTCCAGTCCACCTCCTCCCAAAATCCCACACGCCGGGCCGCCGGAGTAGAGTCCTTCGCCGCCGGCTCCCAATCTTGCGCTGGATTACAGCTCGAGGCGAGTAGCACTGCTAGTTCGAGGTCACCGGCCTTGGCGGTGGAGCAGGCCACCTGAGACGTGGAGGAAGATGGAGGCGAAGCGCCGGCACGTCCCCGGCCACGACGGTCGAGCAGCGGCCACTCAGGTCAGGTAAGAGCATCTACGGCCACGATTACCAAATCCGGCGCCTTATACGTCCACGGACAGTGATCGGTCGGTCCTCAAATTCTTGTCCATGTAGCCGCATACCTCATATCTACACGCCATATCCAATACTATGAATGCCATCCAATGAGTTACTCTACGTGCTCAAACAATGGAAAAAGAAATCGACATCAAATGGACCACGAAATGCACATAAATCCACTTTAAATCATTCAAAAGGTCACCAGAGTTCATCGCTGGACAAGTTCTTATAAACTTGTAACAACTAGAAAACGATAAAATAGACGAAGGAGCAACATCACCACTTTCACGCCAGCCATTTGCCCTTCCGATTGTCGGCACAGTTGTAGGCGTTCGCGGCATATCGTCCGAGTCATTGGAGGAGGAGTTGTGGTTGTTGTCGATGGCGGACGAGGAGTCGGAGATGACATTGAGCTTTCGCCTCCGTCGTCGTCAGTGACCGGTGATAGACCCGAGCGAGAAGCCACTCGTCCTCGTCGGGCTTTGCCGGCAACCCGCAGCGGCGACGTCCGGATTGCTCCGCCGCGTCCCTCTTCCTTGTCCGCTGCCTCTAACGGCGGGCGGCGCATGCCTCCAATTCCAGCATGCGCACCCGGGCCGACGGAGCTGGCACACCGCTGCCCTCGCGGAGCAGCAGCCGGTGGAAATGGGATGACGTGGGGCGGCGCGGACTGTGCAGCCCTTGCGGAGCTGAGTGCCGCCCGGGAGGGCCAGCTTTGGCGTCCACGCTGCACCGGGGCGGGGGCGGCAACGGGGCAGATCTGGAGCTTCCCCCCTGTCCACCTTGCACTGCTCGAGCACAATGCGAAGAGCCAGCTGTTCGTTGACGTCGAGGTTAGAGTTGGAGCGGCTGTCTGAGCACAACATCCTTGCCAGAGACATCAGATTCTATCCAAATCAAAGAAATCGAAGAGAGGAGAAGTAAGGACGAAGCGAGAGGGGAGAGTGAAGTGAGCTAGGGTTCTGGATTGGTTTTTTTTTTTGGTGGGAACAGAGTATGGTTGGTGATGAGCCGGGCTGACCTGCCCGGGCGCTTTATATCCATCCTACATTTAGGCTGGATACGAGGGACAACCCGAATGTTTGAGGCCAGTTTAAGACGTCTGTTTGATCGGTTTTTTTAATGGTCAGTGGCCAATCCGTTCGTCCGTCCGGGCGTTTGAGACTGGTTTAAGGTGGCGGGCTGCAGATCTTCTAAGGAAGACAGAACAACACCTGGAATTAACCATTCTGTCTGTTCGCGCCCACGTCGCGGCTTTACTTTAGTATACTTTACCTAGATGGATGGATATATATATTTCTCAAAAGCAAAAGTACCACACAATCGATTCGTGCACGTACCATCTGCCGGGGTGAGAGTGAGAGTGAGAGCGAGATCACTGAGTGATGAGTCTGACACGCGCGCACGTTGCGGTGAGATGCCGGACGGACAAAGTACATGTGATGTGGGCGTGCATGGATGGAGTACTGGCTACAGTAGCTAGCCTAGCTAGGCTAGCTAGTCTAGCAAGCATACATGGGAGGGAGGGAGGGACGGGACCCTGGCCATTCCATTTGTAGCCTTCCCCATGTTTCCATCTACCGACTGCAACCCATCACCGGATCGCCCTCTCCTGCCTCGCATCTGCAGTGCCTACCTTCCCTCTTCCTCACTCCATTATTAATGCCCTCCTCATCCCCCCACCCTCTCCGATAGATCAGCTACGCGAGCCTCTCCAACATGACGGTATGTCCTCAGCGCCTCCCTTTTGCATCCTTCCTCCTAGTCCCTCATGCATGCATGATCATATCATCACATGTAAATTTCTCTTTTATTCGCGCCTTGCATTCTCCGCCGCTCAACTGCTCCTTCTCTTTTACCGCCTTTCGGCTGCTTAATTTCCACCTTCCTTTTGTTCATGTTGGCTGCCCTGAGCCATTTCTCAACCATTGTGCTCTCCACACATAGTTTGTCCTCCCAATTCGCTAAGAAAGAAAGAAAAAACTCCGTTTTTATTTATTTTCTGATAACATTGCGACAAAGGCTTTTAATTGTTGCTTTGGCGGTTTTTTCTAATCGGGGGAGAGCATTTTCATCAAGAGCCTGCTTGGTTTCTCTTCAGTTAAGTTGATAGAACCTGCTAGCAATCTCATCACCTCCTCGTGCATGCATGTTCTTGGTGTGATTTACAGCTCCTGGGTTGGATGCACCGGAAGCTACGAAGCAATAACGACGTGTTCAAAGAGTTCAACGCCGCCGGAGGTACTCTTGCTTGCTTGCTTGCTATCGATCGTTGCACTCGTTTATAGTCATAAAGAAGTAAAATCCTCGTTTCTAATTTAAACTGCAAAAACGTCTAATATTTAGGACTAGAGGGTGTAACATCCTTTATATTCGTATTAATTCGGTCAAATGCTAGCTCTTTGGTACAACCATCTTGTCCACACGGACCACACCCACGTCTTTTAGATGATGCAAGAACGACACTTGCGGTCTCTGCATCCAAGGTGCACATAATTAACCGATTATTGCGCACCATGAATACACGACTAGATGTGAGGTCCAAGCGTCAATCATATGAACGAATCAATAGGATACATGTATAAATGGATATGTTTCACAGGGCAACTGGCACGTGAAGGATGGATCATTTCGGTTAGTGTACAGTTGCATGCCGGGATTTGAACAGTATGTATTATGGACCACCCAGGAAAATCTATGCACGTTGGTTTGCCATCTTGCTCTTGGTCACATTGGACATGGCACATCTTACACACATGCCACTCCTTTCCAGCTTGAGCATAGCTAGCTAGGCCAACCGTGGCACCCCTATCATTCTATACATAGATAGTACGAAGTATTTGTTTATGCATATACACCAACCAACGTTGTCCAATGTGTTATTTTTTTCTTCTCTTTCCAAATGCCCATATGTATTCGGGGCATATTCCCCGGGGAGATGATAGGGCCTACGCACGACGTTGTCGACCATTCTGCAACTTGGGATTGGTGGCCTAGGAGCCTATTTGGCATCACTGTTAGCAGCCAGTGTTGCTTTGTCACATAGTTTGGCTAGCCAATTTTTCTTCTAGTTCCATGAATTATTTTTATTTAGTTTGGAAAAATTAAAACAAGTTCAATGTGTGCTGCCAGGACAGTTTTCCCATCTAACCATCGAACTTGTCAAAGCCTCTATATATGCATGTCAATTGATATATTCTTTTTTTTGGACGCGGATTTATGAAGATCACATAGTCAACTATTGGATTGGTCTATCCCCCAAAAGGAAGAAGGTTGAAATGATTTAGCAAATGTATGGTTCTTAATATGTTCAATGTAGGCGGGGCCTGCAACTGCATCGCTGGACTAGCCTCGCAGGACCATGAGTACTACGATGATGATGCTTTCGTCGCCAACCATCCTTCACCGCTGGTCAACGCCGACGATCTCATCACCTTCGGCGGCAGCGGCCTCCTAACCATTGGCACGCTAGGCTTCGCCACCGTTAATGTCCCCGGAGAAGACGAGGGCCACGAAGACTATGACGTTGATGATGACGACTGCGTCGACATTGACCTTGACAACATCGATGGCACCATCGATGAAGTTGACAATGGCAATGTTGGTGATGGCGCTCTCACACCTACCTTCACCTTCCCCCAATTTGAGTCCGCCACCGCGGAGAAGGTGATGGTCAGTGTCGAGGCGATCGCGGAGAAAGATGACGTCGCCACCACGGAGGACGACCTCATGCTGGTGAGCGCTGAGTTGGAGAAGGTCCTCGGGGGCAGCGACGTGCCGTCGGCGCGGGTAAGCTTCGCCATGGGCATCGATTGCCCACTGCAGGGCTTCCTACTTGGTTCCCCAGTGTGCAGCGACACTGAATCATGGCCAGAGAAGCGAAACAGTGGTGGACGTCGTGCCTCGCTCGGTGAGCTGTTCATGCGGACACGCTTCGCGGAAGAGAAGGGCGCCCTAGTCGCCGTCCAGGAGAGCGAGGATGGTGGGGAGAGGGAGGAAGGGAAAGTAGGGAAAGGCGGAGATGGCGGTCACAAAAGGACAAAGAAGTGGACGGTGAAGGATGAGAAAGGCCATGGCGGCGACAGAGTGCCAGCCAGTGCAACAGCCAAGAGCAAGTTTCAAAAGGTACACTTCTTGTTCCTCGTTTCCTTTGGCACATCGTCTATAAATTCGACAAATTAATTGATCTTTGGCTGTAAATTACTCTACCTTCTGTTAATTCGTAAACATCGACATTATAGTTTAAATTTCTCTCTTTGGGCTTTGACCATTGCATATGTTTTACGTTCTGTATGACTGATCAATATGTTTTAACCATTTTGATATTTTTAGTCCATGGAAATATTTCTGTGTCTCCACTAGCTCTTTGGAAATACAATTCGATTTAATGAGAATAGCAACTTGCACTTTGAACCGATCCTAAGACATAGGCAGGCCATATTTTAGTTTGAGTTGAGTAACACAATTATCACATCACAATAATATCATCCCTACTTACTATCCCACTATAAGTTGCACTAAGTTTTCAAATTTAAAACACAAGTAGTTAAATTATAGCTTAATTGAACATTTTAAGCAGTCACCCAACTAGTTATCAAAATTGAAAAATATACTGAGTTTATCTGGAATATTTATGTATTTATGAATCTAAAATATTGTCAATCCATAAAAATCAGGGATGAAAAGGAAGAAAAAACCCATTAGACCTAATTATTTGATGGATCTTTTAGTAGAATTATCAGAAATGATTATGATCTTTTGTCCAATCAATCACCTCTGAGCACGTTACAATTTCGAAAGAAAAAAAATCATTTTTGTTTTTCGGTGGCAGTTTGCTTTAGGGTTCAGCATAGGTGTGTTGGAAATTGGTCCAACAGTACTTAACAATTCACTTATAGTTAATGAATTACCAAGCAAAAGATCGAAGCAGCACTTAAAGTCCAATTACCGATCAGAAGAGATCTCTTGCAATTCCATGATCTAGTGCTCCTCTATATCCCACTGCTTCAGTAATATCATTTCATTTCAACTATCATTATCATAATTATTAGTTATGTTCCTATGGGAAACGTCCATTCCAATCTAGCTTCTAATCAATACGTACGGCTGCCAAGTGCCAACTAGGTATTGTCAACTTGTTGGTAAAAGTGGGCGCATTGAGTTGACATGGCAATTTGTTTGGAAACTCCTGTCTAATGCTATCTTTATGCATCCCAGCTTTCTTGATGGACCATTTCATTTGTCAGTATATCCTTAGCCACTTAAAAAAGATGCCTGGCCCTAGCCTTTGACATGATACTTTAAATTGGAATATATGTTTTATTTTTCGAGGGAGAGTTCATTATTCGAAGGAAGAAGCGTTAATTTGTAAATGTGTATTGCAGATCCTGAAAATCTTCCACAGGAAAGTCTACCCTGAAAGCACTATGCTGAGCAAGAAGAACCGCAAGCGGGGTACCCCAGACAATGGCGGCGGTGGCGGTGCCACCGACGAGTCGGTTCCCCCACCGACTCCGAAGAAGACCGGGCCACGCAGGCTGAGCTTCGGCTGCTGCTGCACGAAGCGCTCCTTCAGCGCCTCCCCTGTTGACGACGGCGGTGAGGAGCTCAACGGCGACAAGAGCGGCCACTGGATCAAGACCGACGCAGACTGTGAGTGCAATTAATTAATATTGCCTTTTCTTTCTCTTTCTAGTGGGTCGGTCAGTGTTACTAATAGTGCTTGTGCATGCCCATCATTCATTCTCGAAACCACCTAGCATGCATGTATAGTACCAACCTTTGCCATCACTGAAATGGACACCTGACAGTGAAATATTCCCTACTATTTTTGGAGAATGTTCAAGAATTCGCCAGCTATATCAATCTAGCATATGCACAGTAATCCCATCACTAAAATGGACACCTGACAGCGAGAGATATGTTCCTTACTATCATACGGAGAATCTTCAACCAGACACTACTGTGTATATGTATGATGTTGCACAGTGCAGTCCTGTGCTCACACTCACACCTTCACGTCTTTGTGACTTTGATGATGCAGACCTGGTGCTGGAATTATAGATGCATGGATGCAGGGAATAGCTGGAAGAATCAACAACTGTTGGCCTGAATGTGATGATGAATGAATGGAGCATATATAGTGAGTGTGTATCATATGTGTTTTCCAATCCTTATCCCCCTGAATGTGTTGTATGTGTCAAGAGCATAAAGAGAGAAAACGACTGTGAAATTATATCATGTCAATCAAGTGTGTGGTGATGCGTACAAGTCCCTGTGGGCTTGTGACAGAGATCACCACGACGTGTACTAAGATTTGATTTGCCTCCTGTTGATGGGATTGGTGCTTTGGCAACTTAGCTGATGGCCTTGTGTGGGTGCAACAGTAGTAGGGCCTGCCTGGTCTTTGCTTCCTCTTGAATGAACTCTTATTAGTGGATTGATTGGAGAGATTGCTTTCAGGCTGGTTGGTGCGCAGGCTATTCCAGATCATCTCGTGCCGGCCCGGGCCTAGCTATCTACTCTAGCCGCCAATGACAAGTACGCGCTCAAATCCAAACGATAGGAGCACACTCACTTGGCCGTGTTTTCTGATCGATCTTGTGAGACGTGGGCTGCTGATCAGGACATGGTCTTGGTGACATGGTCTTAGTTTTTAGGACCGGACCTAACTAAGCACACGGATGCCTGAAGGCCTCTTTGTGATCAATTATTAGGGGGGAGGGGGGAGGGCGAAGAGGATTAGAACCCAAGTAAAATCAGCCTCAATTCCCTCCATTTTCATCGGACTCGGTGTAACAGTTTGACAATTCATGGTAGCAAAATAAGGATCGGAGGTTTTGTCTAAAAATATCTTTTATCCAACCTGCACCGTAGCCATCACTAATGCTCTGTGTACGCATGTATGTTTGAATTGCATAACTATAAGGATCCGATCTGAATCTATATATGTGCAAGGGCGGAGCCAGGATTTAGGCATCGGGGGAGGGGGGCAAACGGTGATGAAGCCAAAAAATATTTTGTGCCTCACATGCTACCCAGTATTTTATATTTAAGTGACACACATTTAACTTTGCCTAGGCACACGATTTTTGTTTGCAGATGGAGCGTTTGCAGGTATAGGTAATATTGGAATAGTTCAAAATACGCGCCATGAAGACGAAGTTTGATACTCCGAAATATGACATGAAATGCCATGCTACAAAACATTTTCATATGAATATTTAAGATATATTGAACAAAAATAATAATGTATTATCAAATGGTTGGCTTTTAGTTTGCATTTATATAGGTTTGAATGGAAAATCATTACTGGCTGTATTAGGAAATTTTATTGCTTGATTAGCAAAAAATGATCAACGTTGCCATATATCCTAGTGCAGCAACCCATCACAAATCACACAGCCAAAATAACTAGAATCTGATGTAGAAATTCAACATGATACAAGATGAAAATTGAGAGAGATTAGTAGATGATGTGATGTGTTAACCTTGGCTAGTTCGATGGCTGGCAAGGAGATTAAGGACACGGCAAAGGCATAGGATGGCAGCGGCGCATCCCATGCACGAGCTAATCACGGAGATAGTGCCTAGGGCCAAGAGATTTAGCGGAGGCCGGCTCGGCATGGACTTAAAAAACGACTAATTAGTGGGCTTGTACGTGGGCCTTCTTTACTTTCTCAAGAGTCCACGTAATTAGCTGGTGCATGTTGCAAAATCTGGACTAATTAATGGGCTTGTACGTCGGGGAAGCAGGCATGCTACCGCTAATAGGGGGGGCAAGTACGTTGTATGTTATCGCTAATGATCGCTGCCTACCGTGCACGCTCGATCGTTAGGGGGGGGGGGGGGGGGGGGGGGGGGGGGGGGGGGGCAGGCCCCTGCTCGCCCCCCCCCCCCCCCCCCCCCCCCCCGGCTCCGCCTATGTGGCAGTGTGTGATACATGTATAAAAGGAATCCCAAAACCGACTAGCATAGCATTGAACGACATAAGCCAAAATCGAAGGAATAATCTCACAGATCGGCAAAGACAATTTTAACAATGCTCATATATATCTCTGAGTCAAATGTGACTCTATACACTACTATTTCTGTGATCTGTATGCCCCAAATTAAGGTGAAGGTTGACCCTAGTACCGTGTATGCTAGGAATAAAGCTAAAGGTGTCTATGCTAGACTACTCTTTATTTGGCTAGAAATTCGTGGGGAGGACCCACGTGCAAGTTGAAGAATGAGGAACTGTCATAGTTCCCGCTGATTTGATCCGCCGCAAGGCATCCTCAATGCTTCTGCCTAGCGTACGACATACATGGTCACCATGGTCGTCCAACTTCACCAAGTAAGTCACGTTGTTGGTGTAGATGCAGTTCCTTTGCACCCCGGCGAGTCTCACCGTCGGCACATACACCGCCTTGAACCACATTTCCGCCATGATCCTCAGTGAGTAGCATGTGGGAGCAACGCGACCTATGCCATGGACAACATGCTTGTGTTTTGGTCACGATTGTTGTTACTACACAATCTACACTCTACCACATGTCGTATATATGATTCACATGCATGCTTGAATCACATAAGAACCCAATCCGAATATGTATATGTATGTATATACATGGTGTGGTGTTGGTGCATGATACAATTATACAAAGAATCCTGACACTGACTAGCATATAAAGTTAGTCACATTCAGTACACGTACATACATTAAGCAACATAACTACGCTAAGAATGAATAATTCATAATTCTTATATGCCACGAGACAATAGATAAACCATACTATATCTCGTAATAAAATGGGGCTTTCTATATTGTTGGTATTTTCACAACCTATATGTTCCAATTTATGTTAAATGTTGGCCTTAGACACAACGGTAAAATAAAAAAGATGCCACCTCAGACCATTATTGATCAGCTAGATGTTTGGAGGGAGAACCCATATGCGACTCGAAGCGCGAGTAGCTACATAACATCCTGCTGATCTAATACTCCACATGGCATCGTCACCGCCTTCGTCTCGCGTAGGATATACACGGTCACCTTGGTCGTCCAACCAAGTTGAATGCACTAGATCGTCGCCATAGATGTAGCTTCTCTACACCCCGCCACATCCAGCCGCCGCCGTGCACACCGTCTTGGACCACATGTCCCCTAGAAACAAGGCGTTGTCACCCAAGCTCGTTACCTCCTCCCACCTGTGAGCGTACTCTGTCGTTGATTCGTTAGCAAGTTGAAACACTTTAAAATAAGGCGCACAGAAATTCCTCACAACCATCGCCAACTTGCCATGCAACTCAATGATGTAGTTTCGACACACGATGGGGTTACTAAGCTTTCGGATCGGAAGCCGTTGAGGTTCGCGGGTGATTATCGGCCTGCCATCTTTGTTCACACCTATTTCAAACTTGACTAGGTCCTCAAAGAAGGTCAGGCCATAGAGTCGTCCATTGTAGAATATGATGTCCTTAAGTCTCGGCCGATCAAGTTGTTTCACTGTCCACATGTTGTCCTTACAACCAACCCGGCAGATGGCGATGCCGCATCGGGGGGCGATCGTGGCCAGCATGCATCCACTTCTGGTGGGGAATTCTGAGAAGACAACCTTTTGGATAACGTTGCTCGAGCCGCCGGACGAGACTTTGCTCGTGTCCTTTGCAGGGAGTGGCACCTCAACACCGGAGAAGAGGTTCACGACCGCAAGCTGCATGTCCTGTCCGAGCATGGCGATCCAGCCACCGTCATAACCTCCCACAAACCGCTTTCCAATTGCTTTGCTTGGGAGAGGGATGTGTAAGAACTGGTCGTCCTCAGGACAGTATATGTTCTTCGTCTTGATGCCATCGACGCCATTGTCGCGCGATGAGGAGAAGAGAAGCCACGGTATAGTGGGCGGAGCCGTATGCCACGGCGCGATTGCAGAGGCTCGCCACGACCTGCAAATGGCGGCGAAGCGGATGCGGTGGAGCAAGCTGGGGACTTTGACGTAGACCACATGGAGGAGATCGCCGGGGAGATCGGACCAGTTGTGCGTTGACGTCATCAACGGCGCCCTCTGTCGGATGCTAGCTAGATACACGGCGCCGCCCGCCGTTGGCCGTACGTCGATCTGCGCCGACGAATTGAGGACCGGTTTGATTGATTGAGTTCGGATCGATCAATTACAACCGTGAGTAACACATAATAGTACGTACATGGACACGGACACATAATAGTACGCATCGCTGCAAGCAAGAGGACACGTGTACGTGCGTGTTTCTGCATCGCTGAGAAAATTCATTTAATAAGTCGTCTCCGTTGATCTTCTTGTATGTATTGAGCTGCGACAGTTAGAAGAATAGGTTTAGGGTTTTTCGTGGGGTCTTTCTATACATAATGACCAGCATATATAAGTTACATACGTATAAAATACGTGTATATATCACGCTAGACCTATTTAACACCGACCGATAGGAAAAGTACAGGCGAACCAATCTGTGGTTGAGATGGTTAGGTGGACAGTGGTATCCCCAACCCACCAGGGTTCAAATCCTGGTGCTCGCATTATTGCTGGATTTATTTCAAGATTTCCGGCGATGCCCCTTCAGTGGAAGGGACGTGTGCGTGTGTGCGTTCATAGGGTGAGTGTATGCGCATGTATATGAGCGCTTACGTCTGTATTGATGCTCAAAAAAAAGATAGGAAGAGTACAGTTTGGTTTCAAAAAGGAAAAAAAGATAAAAAAGGTAAGTTTAGTCATGTTGAGTAACCTTCTCGTCTTGTTTTGCCTTTTTAGGGGAAAGCTTATCGTCTTGGTGTCGACCGAGAGGAGCTATATATGAAGACCCAGTCTATTCATGTTCATAGGCGACTGAGAACGGAATTGCCCCTCATCGTCCCGAAGGGGCGACACGGGAGGCGATGTCGATCCGTTTTTTCTGCGGTCTACCTTTCCGATCTCTCTTCCCTCGTCGCTGCCGTCCGCCGCCGCCAGGCAAAGCCCTTGCGGCCGACGGTGGCGGCAGGGCCCCGGTGGTTCCACAGCGGCGATTCAAAGCGAGCAGCAACCGAATGTAGCACAACATTGATCTCTGATCATATTTCCGCAGCGAACACAAGCAGCAGCAAAACGGGGCTGCGGCAGAGGCAGATGCGGGACATGCGCGCCTGGAGCGGCCCACCGCTTGCTTCGGGCGTGGTGGCTTTGCTTGACTCAGGTCAAGCGCAGCCTGGCTTTGTTGATGTCCGTGACGACACACGTAGGCTGCAAGGTGCCGCTCCCAGATCCGGCCACGTTGCACGGCCCGATGATCCTCGGAAGGGCTCTCTCCGGTGAGGTGGCAGTCGGTTGTGCTATGCTCTGCAATGAGTGCTGCTGTGACGTAGCGACGACCGCTCCTCCAAATGCAGGGACAAAGAGTTCATGTCCGATGACGATCGTGCAAGGGAGGCAGATATTAGGGAGAAGCTGCACCGTGACGCTGCGAGGCGGTGCGAGGTGTCGCCTATATTCAGGGGGACAAATGTGGAGTTACCGGAAAAGAGATTCCTCCCGCTTTGTATTTCAAAGCAATCAACATTGTATACATCGCATTGCCGGCGTGAGCAGCACAACAAGCCCAAAAGAAAAGAAGAAACAAATGCCAACAATGGCAGTTTGACAAAGCGGGGAAGACCCGCCACTGCTGCACCTTCGAAAACAAGCCACCATAGCGCGATCTGTCGCGTACCAAGCAGCACCTCCAAGAAGGGATGTGGTGCCGATGACGCTGCTGCCCGACGAGTCCTAGAGTTTCCCCCTGTAAGCGGATGGAAGTGGGGGTTGGCTACCAAAGACACCCTCCAAGAAGGAATGGTGGCACCCGACGGTGTCACCGCATAGGAGCCAAAAGAACGGGCAAGGATTTCTCCCGCACTCCAAACCCCACCGACCACCGACCAAAGGGAGCCGACCAGCCAAACCACCGCCCAACATCATGCGCCATCGCGGTTGTGCCGCCACCCACGCCGTCTCACTACGAGCACCAACACGAGGCCAAGAAGACCGGAGCCAAGAGTCAAGCGACGCGAGCAGCAGCACCAAAGCTGAGTGGAAGGGAACCACCTTGACCCCCATCGTGCGAGAGGCCCGCGCCTCCAGCACCGTCGCGGTCATCGTCCGGAGACAGCAGTGGGGCATACCAGGCCACCCCTGGCCCGGCCAGGCCCGAAATGGGTCCGCTAAGCCCCGCCGGCCATGCTACAGCAGGCTGGCTTCGTCGCCGCCAGCACCCAGCCGCTCACCGCCGCTCCCCCCCCCCCTCCTGGGAGTCACGCCGCAGACCCGCCCCGCTACCGGCCCGCCTGTGGTGCTAGATCTGAATCGAGGCTATAGAAAGATGACCAGTTTTAGTCTGGCCGCGATGGCGGCTGGGGCGGCGGCTTTGAAAAAATCTTACTCAAGCATTTGAGATATTGTTAAATGTGACATGAAAAATGTTGACCATGTATTCAGAAAATGTTAATCTTGTATTTGAAAACTGTTAATCAAGCGTTTGAAAAAAGTTAAATGTATATTTAAATTGTTGACATGTATCCGATAAATGTTAATCTTATTTGAGAAATATGAGACGTGTATTAGAAAAAATATATTAGATATATATACCAAAAAACCAGAGAGAAAAGAAAGGAAAACCAAGAAAAAACAAAACCAAAGAAAACAAAAGAAAAGAAAAAATAGTCAAAAACTGAAAAAGAAACAAAAGAAAACAAAGAAAAAAATTCCAATAGTAACAGAGAAAAGAAACGGATAAAACAAATGAAAAAGCAGGAAAAAACAAAAGCAAAAAAACTCAGAAAACCAGTGAAAACCCGACTCTGTTCTTTAACAAGGTCGTGACATTCTAATTAATAAAAATTGAATGTTGGCTGAGTGGATAGCAATGCAACGCTATATCTAGCAGATTGGATCAATTTCCGCACACGACCATTTTTATTTATTTCTTTTAGCACGAAATAGGCCAGCCCGCAACTGTAAAGGCTTCTTCAAGTCCGAAAAAAGACTCGCTATAAGCGGGATATAGTTTTTGCATGCTAGAAGCAAGACATAGTGGTGCCCACTTTACATCAAACAGAACACTAACCGATCCGAAATCCTAAAAAATGATCAATCAGTGAGACACGACGTTTTGGCTCTCAGGTGCATCTACACCTGAGATGAATAGTAAATTCATTAAAAAAATAAAGGAACTAAAAAATCTGAATTTTGTGTGATTCTAAATGCTCATGCCTGTGAAGTCTATGCCAAATTTCGTGGAGTTTGAACATTTCGGTAGCTCTCAGCAAAAAAAAAAACAATTTTTGAGCTGTAAACAAGTTTACTGTTCATGTACTATTTTGAACTTTTTTTTTGGTTTGAGCTCCTCAGATGTCCGAATAAGATGATTTTTTATATTTATAATCGCGCATTACAATTATTTTGATATTAAAGTACTTTTTAAATTTACTGTTCATCGGACGAAGATGAGCCCGGGCACCAAATTGAATATCCCTCAATCAGTGGGAACACAGAGCTCTCGCGGCCGCGGTGGGCCACCGGGCCGAGAGAGGGGGAGATGGGAGCCGAGCCGATTGGATGGATCACCCGTCGCCGCTGCGGCAAGGAGCGGATCGGTGGAGTCTAGGAGGGAGGGGAAGAGGCTCCCATCGGCGTAGACCGGCAGGCAGCGGCAATCCGGTGGATCCTTGCTTGTCCTTCATTATCTCCTAGCATATTCTTCCGGGTATTTTTGTCGATTTAAATTTAATTAATTCTGCAACTAGCGTCTCGATAAGTAAAATAAAAACGACAAGCATCCTTGTTTAGTTGAGGCGCGTCAGGATCAAAAGGCGTGGACGGCTCCTTGTACCAAAGCTTGGCAGCAGCTGTTTAGCTAAAATAACCAGGCAGCGCATGCTAGCTCGTCCGCCAAGGTTAGATCTAACATCGGTTATAGTTGTTGTACGTTCAGATTAAGATAAAGAGGCATCGCATGCTGGCTCGTACGTCCACCAATTTCAGATCTGACAGTGGTTATAGTTATCATGCACTTCGATCAATGAATGTAACCTTGGATGCTTACCCATTTGCTCATTTGTAATTAGTGCACAACGGTAACGATGCTTCTTTGTCTTCATAGTTCACACCGGCTTGTTTGAGAAAATGAGTAAATGGGGGAAGAAAGTGCAGTTCGTTTTGGTCACTTCGGCATCTGTCAGTAATTTAACGAATCCTTTGGCTGTGTGCATACTAACTATGCAGAGGCTGGGTGTGTGCTCTTTAGGTTTGTATCCTTTTGATGTTTCATCCTGAGGCAATAAAATTCACCCTTTGTCGAAAAATCCAACGGATCCTTTCTTGTTCTTACCTTCTTTTTTTCTTGACTCAATTTACTTAATCCTGCATGTCGCGTCTTGAAAATTAATAAAATTGAAAGAGAACTGCATCCTTTTTACTAGTGGTCACAAGGCATGGACGGCTCCTCATACCAAAGCTTACCAGGGTCATACACGCTGGCTCGTCCACCAAGTTTAGATCTAACATTATTTATAAATTGTTTTAGACTTCGATTGAAGAAATAATCCTCGGAGGCGTCCCCACTGTACAACGGTCGCAATGACGTTACTAGGTCCTTGTGTTTTCAACACTCCAGCTCGATCCCCACGATCTCTGCTCTTAATTTAGAGACCAATCTTATACAGTTTGATTAAGATAAACATGCTGGCTCCTCCACCAATTTCAGATCTAACAGTTGCTATAGTTATTATACACTTGGACTAAGAAATAAATCTTGGATGCGTCCCCACAATGGTGGCGACCCTGCTCGCCGCACCTTTGCTACGTCCTTGTCTTTCTAAAACTCCCACGTGATCTGTACCTACGCTGCTCTTGATATAGAGACCATCTTCTTGGATGCCTCCTCCGGTGCATCGTGCATATCTGGAGTAGTAGTGCTATCAAGTGGAACCTGCCTGCCCCTGGCCTGGAACGGCTATAAAATGACCCAGCAAGGGCTCTTCCGAGATGCACTCACACTGCTACCTTTCTTCCCAAAACTCACACTAAACTCCCACCGCACTCACCAACTAGCTAGCCTAGCCGTCCGTCGGAGGAGATGGAGGTGGCTATCGGTGCGGCGAACTGGCTCGTTGGCAAGGTGCTGGATAAGCTATCCAATGACTTGGTCGCCGCATATGTGGCCAGCTCCGAGCTCGGCCCCAACTCCGAGCAGATCAAAACCAAGCTCAAGTACATGCAAGCGCTGCTGCATGTGGCCCAGGATAGGGATGTGAGCAACAACCCTAGCCTGCAGAGCTTGCTGCAGGACCTGAGCAAGAAGGCTGATGAGGCCGAGGACGCTCTGGATGAGCTCCATTACTTCATGATCCAAGACCAGTTGGATGGCACCCAGGAGGCTGTCCCGGAGCTGGGTGATGACGTCCGTGGTCATGCTCTTCATGTTGGCCATGCTGCTCGCTCCACCGTCGGTAAATGGCTTACATGTTTTTCTTGCACACATACACAAGATGATGATTATGTTGATGCTCCTGTGGTTGCCACAAATAACCCACAAGATGCAACAAGGTCTAATAGTGGTAATGATGGTGGACATGTTGGGAAGCTCAAATTTGATAGAGTAGCCATGTCCAACAAAATCAAGTCTGTGATAGAGAGCATACACAACCTATGTGATCCTGTCTCTGACTTGCTGAATAAAATCCCAAATATTGATACATCTATTACCATGAAAAGAACCCCCACGGGTTCAGTAGCTGCGCAAATAAATTGTATGGGAGGAGAGTCATCTTTGAGCAAACTGTAAGTGCGCTCACTGGTAGCACATATCTTGGTGAAACTCTTTCAGTTCTTCCTTTTGTTGGCCCCGGGGGATATGGGTAAGACAACTTTCACCCAACACTTGTATAATGATACAAGGGTTAAGGAGCACTTCACAGTCAGGGTTTGGGTATGTGTCTCAACTGATTTTGGTGTGCTCAACCTCACACGGCAGATCCTTAGATGCATACTTGCAACTGAAAAAGATGAACACAACTGCACAGTTGAAACAGCCAATTTAGACCAGCTTCAAAAATCCATTGTAGAGAGACTGAAGTCCAAACGGTTTTTAATTGTCTTGGATGACATTTGGAAATGCAATAGTGAAAGTGATTGGAACAACCTATTAGCTCCATTCAGGAAGGGGCAAACCATGGGCAGCATGGTTCTTGTCACAACTCGGTTTCCATCTATAGCACATATGGTGAGAACAACGGATCTTGTTGAACTGCATGGTCTAGAGCCTAATCAATTTTTGGAATTCTTTGAAGCATGCATATTTGGTCATAGCAAACCTAGGCATTATGAAGAGGAGTTAATTGATGTTGCAAGAGATATTGCTAGGAAACTCAAGGGTTCACCACTAGCAGCCAATACAGTTGGTCGATTATTGAGGAAAAACTGTTCTCGGGAATATTGGACTGGAGTTCTTGAAAAGAATGAGTGGCAAAATGCAAAAAATGATGATGATATTATGCCTTCTTTGAAAATTAGCTATGACTACCTACCTTTCCTTCTAAAAAAATGTTTCTCATATTGTGCCCTTTTCCCTGAAGATTATAGGTTTTATAATTTAGATATTACTAGCTTTTGGACTGCAATAGGTATCTTAGATTCTAGTTGCCAAAATAATAAGAATTATTTAGAAGAACTAGTGGACAATGGTTTTCTCATGAAGGGAGGTGATAATTCTGAAGAACAATACTATGTGATGCATGATTTATTGCATGAACTATCACGTAATGTTTCATCACAAGAATGTGTTAATATAATTAGTTTAACTTTTATTGCTGATAACATCCCACGGTCTGTTCGACACTTATCAATCACAATAGAAGATATATATGATGAAAGTTTTGAAGAAGAAATAGGTAAACTGAAGGGCATGATAGACATTGGAAATTTGCGAACTTTGATGATTTTTGGGTTGCATAATGCAAGAATAGATAATATTTTTAAAGATGTGTTAGAAGAAATAAAGGGTCTTCGAGTATTATTTATAGGAATCAACACCCCACGAACTCTGCCAAATAGCTTTTCAAAACTTATCCACCTGCAATACCTTAAGATTAGTTCACCCTATAATAAGTTAAACGAAATGACTTTACCTACCACATTGTCTAGATTTTACCACTTAAAATTCCTGGACCTACAAGTTTGGAATGGTAGTAGAAAGTTGCCTAGAGACATTAGCCGCCTTGTGGATTTACGCCGTTTCAATTCTTCCAAGGAACTCCACTCCAATATTCTTGAGGTTGGAAAGATGAAGTGCTTACTGAAGGAAATATGCCCTAGAGGCAATAATAAAGTTATTATTTATTTCCTCATATCATGATAAATGTTTATTATTCATGCTAGAATTGTATTAACCGAAAACATAATACATGTGTGAATATATAGACAAACAGAGTGTCACTAGTATGCCTCTACTTGACTAGCTTGTTCATCAAAGATGGTTATGTTTCCTAACCATGAACAAGGAGTTGTTATTTGATTAACATGGTCACATCATTAGTTGAATGATCTGATTGACATGACCCATTCCGTTAGCTTAGCACCCGATCGTTTAGTATATTGCTATTGCTTCCTTCATGACTTATACATGTTCCTATGACTATGAGATTATGCAACTCCCGTTTACCGGAGGAACACTTTGTGTGCTACCAAACGTCGCAACGTAACTGGGTGATTATAAAGGTGCTCTACAGGTGTCTCCGAAGGTACTTGTTGAGTTGGCGTATTTCGAGATTAGGATTTGTCACTCCGAATGTCGGAGAGGTATCTCTGGGCCCTCTCGGTAATACACATCACTTAAGCCTTGCAAGCATTTCAACTAATGAGTTAGTTGCGAGATGATGTATTACGGAACGAGTAAAGAGACTTGCCGGTAACGAGATTGAACTAGGTATTGGATACCGACGATCGAATCTCGGACAAGTAACATACCGATGACAAAGGGAACAACGTATCTTGTTATGCGGTTTGACCGATAAAGATCTTCGTAGAATATGTAGGAACCAATATGGGCATCCAGGTCCCGCTATTGGTTATTGACTAGAGACGTGTCTCGGTCATGTCTACATAGTTGTCGAACCGTAGGGTCCGCACGCTTAAAGTTTCGATGACAGTTTCATTATGAGTTTATGTATTTTGATGTACCGAAGGTTGTTCGGAGTCCCGGATGTGATCACGGACATGACGAGGAGTCTCGAAATGGTCGAGACATAAAGATTGATATATTGGACGGATATATTTGGACACCGGAAAGGTTCCGGATGAGATTGGAAATATACCGGAGTTCCGGGAGGTTACTGGAACCCCCCGGTAAGTATATGGGCCTTATTGGGCCTTAGTGGAAGGGAGGGAGAAGGAGCAAGGGAGGGGGCGCCCCACCCCCCCCAAGCCCAATCCGAATTGGGAGGGGGGCCGGCCCCCCCTTTCCTTCTCTCCTCCCCCCTCTTCCTTCCTTCTCCTACTCCTAATAGGAAAGGGGGGCCAAACCTACTTGGAGTAGGTTTGCCCCCCTATGGCGCGCCTCCTCCCTAGGCCGGCCTCCTCCTCCCTCCCTCTATATACGGGGGCGGGGGGAGGGGGGGGGCACCCTAGACACACAAGTTGATCATTGAGATCGTTCCTTAGCCGTGTGCGGTGCCCCCCTCCACGATATTACACCTCGGTCATATTGTAGCGGTGCTTAGGCGAAGCCCTGCGACAGGAGAACATCAAGATCGTCACCACGCCGTCGTGCTGACGGAACTCCTCCCCGCGCCTCTGCTGGATCGGAGATCGGGGTGCGTCATCGAGCTGTACGTGTGTCAAGAACTCGGAGCTGCTGATCAGGACATGGTCTTGGTTTTTAGGGCCGGACCTAACTAAGCATGGATGCCTGAAGGCCTCTTTGTGATCAATTACTAGGGGGGAGGGGGTTGGGCGAAGTGGATTAGAACCAAGTCAAAATCAGCCTCAATTCCCTGCAATTTCATCGGATTTGGTGTAACAGTTTGACAATTCCTGGCGTAGCAAAATAAGGATCAGAGGTTTGGTCTAAAAATACCTTTTATCCAACCTGCACCGTAGCCATCACTAATGCTGTGTGTATGCACGTATGTTTGAATTGCATAACTATAAGGATCCGATCTGAATCTATATATGTGGCAGTGTGCGATACATGTATAAAAGGAATCCCAAAACCGACTAGCATAACATTGAACGACATAAGCCAAGACCGAACAAATAATCTCACAGATAGGCAACGACAATTTTAACAAGGCTTATATATAACTCCGAGTCAAATGTTACTCTCTGCGTATCTATTTTTCTGATCTATATGACCCAAATTAGGGTGAAGCTTGACCTTAATACCATGTATGCAAGGAATAAAGCTAAATGTGTCCATGCCTACTCTTTATCGGCTAGAAATCCGGAGGGAGGACCCACATGCCAGTTGAAGAATGAGGAACTGTCATAGTTCCCGCTGATTTGATCTGCTGCATGGCATCCTCACTGCTTTGGCCTAGCGTAGGACATATATGGTCACCATGGTCGTCCAACTTCACCAAGTGTGTCACGTTGTCGGTGTAGATGCAGTTGCTTTGCACCCGGCCGCGCCTCACCGTCGGCACATACACCGCCTTGGACCACATTTTCGCCATGATCCTCCGTGAGTAACACGTGGGAGTAAGGGCATCTCCAGCCGCGCCCCCAAGAAGGCCTCCCCAGATGATTTTTTCGCGCCGGCGCCAAAAAAACGGTCCAGTCGCGCCCCCAGAAGCCCGATTTTCGCCGGCTTGGGCCGAAAACAGCGCCGGCGGACCCAGCCCGAACCCGGCGTGCTGGGGGGGCGCCCGGGGGCGCCGGGGAGAGTTGTTTTGGCGCGAAGAAGCCGCGGGCCAGCCGCGTCAGCGACTCAGCGCCTCGTCTCCCCCCAACGGCCTCGGTTCCCGAGGGAAATCAATGGCAAGGATGCCGCCGGTCAGCCTTGCTATTGATTCCTTCACGGGCGGCGCTTCACGGGACGGCGCGCCGATGCCTCCCCTCCATCGGACGCGTACACACGGGCGCGTCCCGGCTATAAAAGCCGGTGGCCTCCACTCCACTCTCCTGTACACACACCAGCCCCGCCCGCCCCCTCGCCGCCGTCCAGCCCCTCCCTCTCCCTGCCTCTCCCGAGCGCCGTCGCCATGGCAGAACGTTTCCCCGGAGACGAGGCGGCGGCCAACGGCTTCGGCCGCCGTTCGCTCCGCGAACTGGAGTCCTGACTCCTGTTCCAGGCGAACATCCCGGCGCCGCCGGACATGCGCGCCGGGCCATCGGGGTGGAGACTCAGCGCCGGGGGAGTGCCCATTCCCCCGTTGCCCGACGCCGTGGCGAAGCCGAAGTACTTCGCCGAGGAGGTCGAGATCGTGCGCGCGTCCCTCACCGACGCCCAACGCTCCCTCCCCCGATACGCCGCCGACAACCACGCGACCTGAGCGGCGTATTTCGAGCGCCGCCAGCAGCAGCGATTGGCGTCCACCAACGGCGCGCCGGTGGTCGGCGGGCGGCAGAACAGCGAGGGGCGCCGCCTCTGGTGGGGCGTCCCCGGCCGCACACTCGAGGGCGTGCTCACGCACCTCGAGGGCGGCAACGACCCGCCGTTGGCGTACCCCCGGGCGCAGCACCGACGCGTCGGGCCATGGGCGCCAAGGCGGTTCGGGTCCTCCTCCTCCTCTTCCTCCTCCCGATCCTTGTCACACTCCTCCGGCACTCCGGCCCTGCTCGGCGTCAAGGTCGAGCCCGCGGCGGAGTCGCCGCTCGGCCGGCGCACTCGCAGCGCCGGCATCGTCATCAACGAGGGCGGCCGGCGCGCCTCCTCCTCGTCGGCTCCTCCGCGCTTCGTCAAGCCAAAGACGGAGCCGGGGCTGGCGCCGGTGAAGACGGAGCCGGGGCTGGTGCCGGTGAAGGCGGAGTTCGACGACGACGCGGCCCTAGAATGGGCGCGCCAGAACTCCATTGTGATGGAGAAGGCGCGCCAGGAGAAGGCGAAGGAGCGCCAGCGCGCCGCCCTGCGCCGCTTCGAGGAGCGCCGACGCGACCGCGACGAAGACGGGGTCGTCGTCCTATGCGACAGCGATGACGACGACAACGCGCCGCCGCCAGTCCACCATGGCGACGCCGGGTCCAGCCGGGGGGCCCGCGTCAAGGAGGAGAAGGCCGACGACGACGATGGCGGCGACGGCGGCGACGACTTCAGCCCCTTTCTTTTTTAGATTAGCTTAATGTAATGAAAATGCGCAAATTTCGCTGAAATTTGCCATGTTTAGCCAAAATTTAACTACTCTTTTATCATAACTTCGCCGAACGGCCTTTTTTTTTTAAACACTCGCCTGTGGGCGGCCCTGGGGGCCGACGGCTGGGCGACGACTCACCCCTAGGGCCTTTCTTTGCGCCGGCTCACCCGCAGGCGGCGCTTTTAGACGCCCCCTGGGGGGCCAACGGCTGGAGATGCCCTAACATGACCTATGCTATGGACATCACCTTTTGCGGTCATCCGAGTTGGTGACAACAGTACAACATGCTTGTGTTTCGGTCAGGATTGTTGTTACTACACAATCTACATTCATACCATTATATGATTTGCATGCATGCTTGAATCACATAAGAACTCAATCTGAATAGAAATTTAACCACGTTCAAAACACGTAAATATATTAAGCAACATAACCAAACGAAGAATGAATAATTCATAATTTTTGTATGCCACGAGACAATATGCAAACCATACTACAGATTGCACGACTATTTTAACAAGGCATATATATCTTACAATAAAATGCAGATTTATATATTATTGGTATTTCCACAACCTATATGTTCCAATTTATGTTAAATGTTGGCCTTAGACACTAGGGATAAAAAAAAAAAAAGATGCCACCTCGGACCATTCTTGATCCGCTAGATGTCTGGAGGGAGAACCCATATGCGACATGAAGCGTAACTAATTAAAGAACAGCCAGCTGATTTGATACTCCACATGGCGTCGTCATATTCATGGTCAACTTGGTCATCCAACCAAGTTGAATACGCGAGATCATCCATATAGATGCAGCTTCTCTGCACCCCGCCGCATCCAGCAGCCGCCGTGTACACTGTCTTGGACCACATGTCCCCTAAAAATAAGGCATGGTCACCCAAGCTCGTTACCTCCTCCCACCTATGAGTGCACTCTGTCGTTGATGTTGATTCGTTAGCAAGTTGAAACACTTTAACATAAGGCACACGAAAATTCCTCGTAACCATCGCCAGCATGCCATGCCACTCAATGATGTAGTTTTGACACATGACAGGGTCGCTAAGGTTTCGGATCCGAAGCCGGTGGGGTTCACGGATGACCACCAGCCTGCCGTCTTTGTTCACACCTATGTCAAACTTGATTGCGTCCTCAATGAGGGTAAAGCCATAGAGCCGTCCATTGCAGAATACTATGTCCTTGAGTCTTGGCTGAGCAAGTTGTTTTACTGTCCACGTGTTGTCCTTACAACCAACCCGGCACATGGCGATGCCGCATTGGGGGATGATGGCGGCCAGCATACATCCACTTATGCCCGGGGATTCCGAGAAGACAACCTTTTGAATTTTGTTGCTTGAGCCACCCGGCAAGATTGCACTAGTGTCCTTCGTAGGGAGTGGCACCTCAACACCGGAGAAGAGGTTCACGACCGCAAGCTGCATGTCCTGTCCGAGCATGGCGACCCAGCCACCGTCGTAAGCTCCCACAAACCGCTTTTCAATCGCTTTGCTCGGGAGAGGGATGTGTAAGAACTGGTCGTCCTCAGGACAGTATATGTTCTTCGTCTTGATGCCATCGACGCCGTTGTCGCGCGACGAGGAGAAGAGAAGCCACGGTATAGTGAGCGGAGCCGTGTGCCGTGGCGCGATTGCAGAGGCTCGCCACGACCTGCAAACGGTGGCGAAGCGGATGCGGTGGAGCAAGCCGGGGACTTTGACGTAGACCACATGGAGGAGATCGCCGGGGAGATCGGACTTTGACGTCATCAACGGCGCCGTCTGCCGGATGCTAGCTAGATACACGGCGCCACCCGCCGTCGGCCGTACGTCGATCTGCGCCGACGAATTGAGGACCGGTTTGATTGATTGAGTTCGGGTCGATCAATTACAACCGTGAGTAACACATAATAGTACGTGCACGGACACGGAGGCCGAATTCCGTACGAACATGCTAGCTAGCTGCAAGCAAGAGGACACGTGTACGCGTGTGTTTTCTGCATCGCTGAGAAAATTCATTTAACAAGTCGTCTCCGTTGATCTTCTTGTATGTATTGAGTACCGACAGTTAGAAGAATAGGTGTAGGGTTTTCCGTCGGGTCTTTTTATACATAGTGACCAGCACATATAAGTTACATACGTATAAAATATGTGTACATGTCACGCTAGACCTATCTTATCTTTTTTTCCCGCAAAAAAAAATAGGAAGAGTACAGTTTGGCTTCAAAAAAATGAAAAACGATAAAAAAGTAAGTTTAGTCGTGTTGAGTAACCTTCTCGTCTTGTTTTGTTTTTTTAGGGGAAAGCTTCTCGTCTTGCTGTCGAAAGAGAGGAGCTATATATGAAGATCCAGTCTATTCATGTTCATAGGCGACTCAGAACGGAATTGCCCCTCATCATCCCAAAGGGGCGACACGGGAGGCGATCTCGATCCGTTTTTTCTGCGGTCTACCTTTCCGATCTCTCTTCCCTCGTCGCTGCCGGCCGCCGCCGCCAGGCAAAGCCCTTGCGGCCGACGGTGGCGGCAGGGCCCCGGTGGTTCCACAGCGGCGATTCAAAGCGAGCAGCAGCCGAATGTAGCACAACATTGATCTCTGATCATATTTCTGCAGCAAACACAAGCAGCAGCAAAACGGGGCTGCGGCAGAGGCAGATGCGGGACATGCGCGCCTGGAGCGGCCCACCGCTTGCTTCGGGCATGGTGGCTTTGCTTGACTCAGGTCAAGCGCAGCCTGGCTTTGTTGATGTCCGTGACGACACACGTAGGCTGCAAGGTGCCGCTCCCAGATCCGGCCACGTTGCACGGCCCGATGATCCTCGGGAGGGCTCTCTCCGGTGAGGTGGCAGTCGGTTGTGCTATGCTCTGCAATGAGTGCTGCTGTGACGTAGCGACGACCGCTCCTCCAAATGCAGGGACAAAGAGTTCATGTCCGATGACGATCGTGCAAGGGAGGCAGATATTAGGAAGAAGCTGCACCGTGACGCTGCGAGGCGGTGCGAGGTGTCGCCTATATTCAGGGGGACAAATGTGGAGTTACCGGAAAAGAGATTCCTCCCGCTTTGTATTTCAAAGCAACCAACATTGTATACATCGCATTGCCGGCGTGAGCAGCACAACAAGCCCAAAAGAAAAGAAGAAACAAATGCCAACAACGGCAGTTTGACAAAGCGGGGAAGACCCGCCACTGCTGCGCCTTCGAAAACAAGCCACCACATCCCGATCTGTCGTGTACTAAGCAGCACCTCCAAGAAGGGATGCGGCAACGACGACGCTGCTGCCCGACGAGTCCTAGGGTTCCCCCGGTACACGGAGGGAAGTGGGGGTTGGCTACCACAGACACCCTCCAAGAAGGAATGGTGGCACCCGACGGTGTCACCGCATCGGAGCCGAACGAACCGGCAAGGATTTCACCCGCACTCCAAACCCCACCAACCAATCAAACCACCGCCCAACATCATGAGCCGTCGCGGTTGCGCCGCCACCCACACCGTCTCACTGCGAGCACCAACACGAGGCCAAGAAGACCGGAGCCATGAGTCAAGCGACGGGAGCAGCAGCACCAAAGCTGAGTGGAAGGGAACCACCTCGACCCCCATTGTGCGAGAGGCCCGCACCTCCGGCACCGTCGTTGTCATCGTCCGGAGACGGCAGCGGGGCATACCAGGCCACCCCTGGCCCGGCCAGGCCCGAAATGGGTCCGCTAAGCCCCGCCGGCCATGCTGCAGCAGGCTGGCGTCGTCGCCGGCAGCACCCAGCCGCTCACAGCTGCTCCCCGCCCCCCCCCCTCCTGGGAGTCACGCCGCAGACCCGCCCCGCTGTCGGCCCGCCTGTGGTGCTAGATCTGAATCGAGGCTATAGAAAGATGACCAGTTTCAGTCTGGCCGGGATGGCGGCTGAGGCGGCGGCTTTGAAAAAATCTTACTCAAGCATTTGAGAAATTGTTAAATGTGACATGAAAAATGTTGACCATGTATTCAGAAAATAGTAATCTTGTATTTGAAAACTGTTAATCGAGCATTTGAAAAAAATTAAATGTATATTTAAATTGTTGACATGTATCCGATAAATGTTAATCTTATTTGAGAAATATGAGACGTGTATTAGAAAAAAAATTAGATATGTATACAAAAATTTTGTAAAGACAACAATGCAGACCTGAGAGAAAAGAAAGGAAAACCAATGAAAACCAAGAAAAAACAAAACCAAAGAAAACAAAACAAAAGAAAAAATAGTCAAAAATCGAAAAAGAAACAAAAGAAAACAAAGAGAAAAATTCCACTAGTAACAGAGAAAAGAAACGGATAAAAAAATGAAAAAGCAAGAAAAAACAAAAGCAAAAAAACTCAGAAAACCGGTGAAAACCGGACTCTGTTTCTTTAGCAAGGTCGTGACATTCTAATTAATAAAAATTGAATGTTGGCTTAGTGGATAGCAATGCAACGCTATATCTAGCAGATCGGATCAATTTCCGCACACGACCATTTTTCTTTATTTCTTTTAGCACGAAATAGGCCAGGCCACAACTGTAAAGGCTTCTTCAAGTCCGAAGAAAGACTGGCTGTAAGCGGGATATAGTTTTTGCGTGCTAGAAGCGAGACATAGTGGTGCCCACTTTACATCAAACAGAACACCAACCGATCTGAAATCCTAAAAAATGATCAATCATTGAGACACGACGGTTTGGCTCTCAGGTGCATCTGCACTCGAGATGAATAGTAAATTCATCTAAAAAATAAAGGAATTAAAAAAAATCTAAATTTTGTGTGATTCTAAGTGCTCATGCTTGTGAAGTCCCTGTAAAATTTCGTGGAGTTTGGACATTTCGGTAGCTCTTCGCATAAAAAAACAATTTTTGGGCTGTAAAAAGTTTACTATTCATGTACTATTTTGAACTTCTTTTGTTTGAGCTCCTCGGATGTCCGAACAAGATGATTTTTTATATTTATAATCGCGCATTACAATTGTTTAAATAGTGAAGTACTTTTTAAATTTACTGTTCACCGGACACTAGTGCAGAACCGGGCTATAGCACCGGTTCGTAAAGGGCCTTTAGTGCCGGTTCTATAACTGGCACTAAAGGGTGGGGACTAAAGGCCTCCCCCCCTTTAGTACTGGTTCGGCACGAACCGCCACTAAAGTGCCACCACGTGGCACGAGCCAGGGCCGGGTGCGGGGAGACCTATAGTACCGGTTGGTAACACCAACCAGTATTAATGTTCGAGGGGTATTGGTTTTATTTTTTATTTTTCCTTTAGTTTTGTGTCTTCAATTTAATTTAGAGATTGTTTTTACATTATAATGAGTTGTTAAATCATTAGGTGAAAGTACATCAGATTAGTTTCAACTGGATGCATGCATGGATCCTAGCTAAGTGATCAAAGTATATATGCCATAGCCATATACATTACTTGATCACTTATATTATGTGAGCAAGTAATATGGATATGGCATATACTTGATCACTTAGCTAGCTAGGATCCATCCAGTTGAAACTAATCTGCGGTATCTTTCATAAATGATATAATAACTCATCATCATCATATTAATATAAAAACTATTGCATCATATATATCATCACCAATAAGTTAACGGTATACTGGCTAGCTAAAAATCATTATAGAAGTCATTACCACTATTTAATCATCATAGTCATTACCGCTATCTAATCACCACCAATACCAGCTTAAAGAAGAAACATTCACTTTGTACCAGAAGAAAAGATATCATCGAGTTCAACATGATCACTCTTTGAGATTAAGTTAAGGATGAAAAACACGGACATGAGAGGACAAGTACTAAGAGCATGCTAATCACTCCTGCTGCTCTCTCTCAAATAAAATGACATAGAACATGTGTAGCTCTCCCGATTCATCATATTGGAGCATGCAGATGAACCTGTCTCCTAATCGTGGGTTGCACTTCTGATTGTTGCCTCCTAGTACTTCTTTGCGATCATTCACAATTTTGCTCCAGTCTTTCACTATTAACCATTCCTCGTTTCTAGAAATCCTGAATGCACCCGTGTGCAATGTAGGATGTCTTGGCCGTAAGCTAATAATTGACATGCGACCGTTAGTCGAGATCCACTGAGGCACAACTATCATCGGGAGTCCTTGTTGAAGAGAGTATCGTATAGTATCATACTTAGCAATGAAGTTTAGCTTAAAAAATAATATATGCAAAAGATACACTGAGGACAAATAGTAAAAATCTTACCATCTTTCCTAAATACATG
Organism: Triticum timopheevii; assembly: GCA_963921465.1. Classification (NCBI taxonomy): domain Eukaryota; kingdom Viridiplantae; phylum Streptophyta; class Magnoliopsida; order Poales; family Poaceae; genus Triticum; species Triticum timopheevii. The sequence goes on from OY997272.1 coordinate 580,157,935, forward strand.
TGACCGCAGTTTAATACGAACACTATTGGTCGCACGTTTTGAGTACTAAGATTTGCAAGTCTAGAAAAATAATTTCTCTTGACAGCATTAAGATCCTCAAGCCATGAAACAAATTGACTTATCTCCTCGCAGTTTAGTTCAGCCCCGGGACAGTGGACGGTCCTGTCTACCAAGCGCTGGACATGTTTGCTTGAATGGAATAAGCTGTCAATAGAAATTAGTGAAGGAAATATGCCCTAGAGGCAATAATAAAGTTATTATTTATCTCCTCATATCATGATAAATGTTTATTATTCATGCTAGAATTGTATTAACCGGAAACATGATACATGTGTAAATACATAGACAAACATATAGTGTCACTAGTATGCCTCTACTTGACTAGCTCATTGATCAAAGATGGTTATGTTTCCTAACCATAGGCATGTGTTGTCATTTGATTAATGGGATCACATCATTAGGAGAATGATGTGATTGACTTGACCCATTCCGTTAGCTTAGCACTTGATCGTTTAGTATGTTGCTATTGCTTTCTTCATGACTTGTACAAAGTTCCTGCAACTATGAGATTGTGCAACTCCCGTTTACCGGAGGAACACTTTGTGTGCTACCAAACGTCGCAACGTAACTGGGTGATTATAAAGGTGCTCTATAGGTGTCTCCAAAGGTACATGTTGAGTTGGCATAATTCGAGATTAGGTTTTGTCACTCCGATTGTCGGAGAGGTATCTCTGGGCCCTCTCGGTAATACTCATCACTAAGCCTTGCAAGCATTGTAACTAATGAGTTAGTTATGAAATAATGTATTACGGAACGAGTAAAGAGAATTGCTGGTAACGAGATTGAACTAGGTATTGGATACCGATGATCGAATCTCGGGCAAGTAACATACCGATGACAAAGGGAACAACGTGAAGGAAATATGCCCTAGAGGCAATAATAAAGTTATTATTTATTTCCTCATGTCATGATAAATGTTTACTATTCATGCTAGAATTGTATTAACCGGAAACATGATACATGTGTGAATACATAGACAAAACTATAGTCACTAGTATGCCTCTACTTGACTAGCTCATTAATCAAAGATGGTTATGTTTCGTAACTATAGACATGTGTTGTCATTTGATTAGTGGGATCACATCATTAGAAGAATGATGTGATTGACATGACCCATCCCGTTAGCCTAGCACTTGATCGTTTAGTATACTGCTATTGCTTTCTTCATGACTTATACATGTTCCTGTAACTATGAGAATTATGCAACTCCCGTTTACCGGAGGAACACTTTGGGTACTACCAAACGTCACAACGTAACTGGGTGATTATAAAGGAGTACTACAGGTGTCTCCGAAGGTACATGTTGAGTTGGCGTATTTCGAGATTAGGTTTTGTCACTCCGATTGTCGGAGAGGTATCTCTGGGCCCTCTCGGTAATGCACATCACTATAAGCCTTGCAAGCAATGTAGCTAATGAGTTAGTTACGGAATGATGTATTACGTAACGAGTAAAGAGACTTGCCAGTAACGAGATTGAACTAGGTATTGGATACCGACTATCGAATCTCGGGCAAGTAACATACCGATGACAAAGGGAACAACGTATGTTGTTATGCGGTTTGACCGATAAAGATCTTCGTAGAATATGTAGGAACCAATATGGGGGGCATCCAGGTCCCGCTATTGGTTATTGACCGAGAATGGTTCTAGGTCATGACTACATAGTTCTCGAACCCGTAGGGTCCGCACTTTTAACGTTTCGATGACAGTTTTATTATGAGTTTATAAGTTTTGATGTACCGAAGTTTGTTCTGAGTCCCGGATGTGATCACAGACATGACGAGGAGTCTCGAAATGGTTGAGACATAAAGATTGATATATTGGAAGCCTATGTTTGGACATCGGAATAGTTCCGGGTGAAATCGGCATTTTACCGGAGTACAGGGAGGTTACCGGAACCCCCCGGGGGGTTATTGGGCCTAATGGGCCTCGAGGGAGAAGAGGGAAGGAGGCAGGAGGGGGCCGCGCGCCCCTCCCCTTCCTAGTCCGAATAGGACAAGGGAAGGGGGGCGGCGCCCCCCCTTTCCTTCCGTTCTTCCTCCTCCCCCCCCCTTCTCCTACTCCTACTTGGAAAGAGGGAGTCCTACTCCCGGTGGGAGTAGGACCCCACCCTTGGCGCGCTCTCCTTGGCCAGCGGCCTCCTCCCCCCTGGCTCCTTTATATACGGGGGCGGGGGGGCTCCCCATAGACACACAATTTGATCTACGGATCGTTCCTTAGCCGTGTGCGGTGCCCCATCCACCATATTCCACCTCGGTCATATCGTCGCGGAGTTTAGGCGAAGCCCTGCGCCGGTAGAACATCATCATCGTCATCACGCCGTCGTGCTGACGGAACTCATCTCCGGAGCTCGGCTGGATCGGAGGCCGGAGATCGTCATCGAGCTGAACGTGTGCTGAACTCGGAGGCCCCGTACGTTCGGTGCTTGGATCGGTCGGATCATGAAGACGTACGACTACATCAACCGCATTGTGCTAACGCTTCTGCTTACGGTCTACGAGGGTACGTGGACGAACACTCTCCCCTCTCGTTGCTATATCATCCCCATGATCTTGCGTGTGCGTAGGAATTTTTTTGAAATTACTACGTTCCCCAACAGTGGCATCCGAGCCTAGGTTTTATGCGTTGATGTTATTTGCACGAGTAGAACACAAGTGAGTTGTGGGCGATTCAAGTCATACTGCTTACCAGCATGTCATACTTTGGTTCGGCGGTATTGTGAGATGAAGCGGCCCGGACCGACATTACGCGTACGCTTACGCGAGACTGGTTTCACCGTTACGAGCTCTCGTGCTTAAAGGTGGCTGGCGGGTGTTTGTCTCTCTCACTTTAGCTGAATCGAGTGTGGCTACGCCCGGTCCTTGCGAAGGTTAAAACAGCACCAACTTGACGAACTATCGTTGTGGTTTTTTGATGCGTAGGTAAGAACGGTTCTTGCTAAGCCCGTAGCAGCCACGTAAAATTTGCAACAACAAAGTAGAGGACGTCTAACTTGTTTTTGTAGGGCATGTTGTGATGTGATATGGTCAAGACGTGATGCTATATTTTATTGTATGAGATGATCATGTTTTGTAACCGAAGTTATCGCCAACTGGCAGGAGCCATATGGTTGTCGCTTTATTGTATGAAATGCAAACGCCCTGTAATTGGTTTACTTTATCACTAAGCGGTAGCGATAGCCGTAGAAGCAATAGATGGTGTAAACGACAACGATGCTACGATGGAGATCAAGGTGTCGTGCCGGTGATGATGGTGATCATGATGGTGCTTCGAAGATGGAGATCAAAAGCACAAGATGATGATGGCCATATCATATCACTTATATTGATTGCATGTGATGTTTATCCTTTATGCATCTTATCTTGCTTTGATTGACGGTAGCATTTTAAGATGATCTCTCACTAATTATCAAGAAGTGTTCTCCCTGAGTATGCACCGTTGCGAAAGTTCTTCGTGCTGAGACACCACGTGATGATCGGGTGTGATAGGCTCTACGTTCAAATACAACGGGTGCAAAACAGTTGCACACGCGGAATACTCAGGTTATACTTGACGAGCCTAGCATATACAGATATGGCCTCGGAACACGGAGACCGAAAGGTCGAGCGTGAATCATATAGTAGATATGATCAACATAACGATGTTCACCATTGAAACTACTCCATCTCACGTGATGATCGGACATGGTTTAGTTGATTTGGATCACGTGATCACTTAGATGACTAGAGAGATGTCTGTCTAAGTGGGAGTTCTTAAGTAATATGATTAATCGAACTTAAATTTATCATGAACTTAGTACCTGATAGTATTTTGCTTGTCTATGTTTGTTTGTAGATAGATGGCTCGTGCTATTGTTCCGTTGAATTTTAATGCGTTCCTTGAGAAAGCAAAGTTGAAAGATGATGGTAGCAATTACGCGGACTGGGTCCGTAACCTGAGGATTATCCTCATTGCTGCACAGAAAAGTTACGTCCTGGAAGCACCGCTGGGTGCCAGGCCTGCTGCTGATGCAACTGACGACGTTAAGAACGTCTGGCAGAGCAAAGCTGATGACTACTCGATAGTTCAGTGTGCCATGCTTTACGGGTTAGAACCGGGTCTTCAACGATGTTTTGAACGTCATGGAGCATATGAGATGTTCCAGGAGTTGAAGTTAATATTTCAAGCAAATGCACGGATTGAGAGATATGAAGTCTCCAATAAGTTCTATAGCTGCAAGATGGAGGAGAATAGTTCTGTCAGTGAACACATACTCAAAATGTCTGGGTATAATAATCACTTGATTCAACTGGGAGTTAATCTTCCTGATGATAGTGTCATTGACAGAATTCTCCAATCACTGCCACCAAGCTACAAGAGCTTCGTGATGAACTATAATATGCAAGGGATGAACAAGACTATTCCCGAGCTCTTCGCAATGCTGAAAGCTGCGGAGGTAGAAATCAAGAAGGAGCATCAAGTGTTGATGGTTAACAAAACCACCAGTTTCAAGAAGAAGGGCAAAGGGAAGAAAAAGGGAAACTTCAAAAAGAACGGCAAGCAAGTTGCTGCTCAAGAGAAGAACCCAAATCTGGACCTAAGCCTGAAACTGAGTGCTTCTACTTCAAGCAGACTGGACACTGAAAGCGGAACTACCCCAAGTATTTGGCGGATAAGAAGGATGGCAAAGTGAACAAAGGTATATGTGATATACATGTTATTGATGTGTACCTTACTAATGCTCGCAGTAGCACCTGGGTATTTGATACTGGTTCTGTTGCTAATATTTGCAACTCGAAACAGGGACTACGGATTAAGCGAAGATTAGCTAAGGACGAGGTGACGATGCGTGTGGGAAATGGTTCCAAAGTCGATGTGATCGCGGTCGGCACGCTACCTCTACATCTACCATCGGGATTAGTATTAGACCTAAATAATTGTTATTTGGTGCCAGTGTTGAGCATGAACGTTATATCTGGATCTTGTTTGATGCGAGACGGTTATTCATTTAAATCAGAGAATAATGGTTGTTCTATTTATTTGAATAATATCTTTTATGGTCATGCACCCTTGAAGAATGGTCTTTTTTTATTGAATATCGATAGTAGTGATACACATATTCATAGTGTTGAAACCAAAAGATGCAGAGTTGATAACTATAGTGCAACTTATTTGTGGCACTGCCGTTTAGGTAATATCGGTGTAAAGCGCATGAAGAAACTCCATACTGATGGGCTTTTTGAATCACTTGATTATGAATCACTTGGTACTTGCGAACCGTGCCTTATGGGCAAGATGACTAAAACGCCGTTCTCCGGTACTATGGAGAGAGCAACAGATTTGTTGGAAATCATACATACAGATGTATGTGGTCCGATGAATGTTGAGGCTCGTGGCGGATATCGTTATTTTCTCACCTTCACAGATGATTTGAGCAGATATGGGTATATCTACTTAATGAAACACAAGTCTAAAACATTTGAAAAGTTCAAAGAATTTCAGAGTGAAGTGGAAAATCATCGTAACAAGAAAATAAAGTTTCTACGATCTGATCGTGGAGGAGAATATTTGAGTTACGAGTTTGGTCTGCACTTGAAACAATGCGGGATAGTCTCGCAACTCACGCCACCTGGAACACCACAACGAAATGGTGTGTCCGAAGGTCGTAATCGTACTTTACTTGATATGGTGCGATCTATGAGGTCTCTTACCGATTTACCGCTATCGTTTTGGGGTTATGCTTTAGAGACGGCCGCATTCACGTTAAATAGGGCACCATCAAAATCCGTTGAAACGACGCCTTATGAACTGTGGTTTGGCAAGAAACCAAAGTTGTCGTTTCTTAAAGTTTGGGGCTGCGATGCTTATGTGAAGAAACTTCAACCAGATAAGCTCGAACCCAAATCGGAGAAATGTGTCTTCATAGGATACCCAGAGGAGACTATTGGGTACACCTTCTATCACAGATCTGAGGGCAAAATTTTTGTTGCTAAATTCGGATCCTTTCTAGAGAAGGAGTTTCTCTTGAAAGAAGTGAGTGGGAGGAAAGTAGAACTTGATGAGATAACTGTATCTACTCCCTTATTGGAAAGTAGTTCATCACAAGAACCAGTTCCTGTGACAACTACACCAATCAGTGAGGAAGCTAATGATATTGCTCATGAAACTTCAGATCAAGTTTCTACTGAACCTCGTAGGTCTACCAGAGTAAGATCCGCACCAGAGTGGTACGGTAATCCTATTCTGGAAGTCATGTTACTTGACCATGATGAACCTACGAACTATGAGGAAGCGATGATGAGCCCAGATTCCGCAAAATGGCAAGAGGCCATGAAATCTGAGATGGGATCCATGTATGAAAACAAATAATGGACTTTGGTTGACTTGCCCGATGATCGGCAAGCCATTGAGAATAAATGGATCTTTAAGAAGAAGACTGACGCTGATGGTAATGTAACTGTCTATAAAGCTCGACTTGTTGCGAAAGGTTTTCGACAAGTTCAAGGGGTTGACTACGATGAGACTTTCTCACCCGTAGCGATGCTTAAGTCTATCCGAATCATGTTAGCTATTGCTGCATTTCATGACTATGAAATTTGGCAAATGGATGTCAAAACTGCATTCTTGAATGGATTTCTAGAAGAAGAGTTGTATATGATGCAGCCAGAAGGTTTTGTTGATCCAAAAGGTGCTAACAAAGTATGCAAGCTCCAGCGATCCATTTATGGACTGGTGCAAGCATCTCGGAGTTGGAATAAACATTTTGATAGTGTGATCAAAGCATATGGTTTTATACAGACTTTTGGAGAAGCCTGTATTTACAAGAAAGTGAGTGGGAGCGCTGTAGCATTTCTAGTTTTATATGTAGATGTCATATTATTAATTGGAAATGATATAGAATTTCTGGATAGCATAAAGGGATACTTGAATAAAAGTTTTTCAATGAAAGACCTTGGTGAAGCTGCTTACATATTGGGCATCAAGATCTATAGAGATAGATCAAGACGCTTAATAGGACTTTCACAAAGCACATACCTTGACAAAATTTTGAAAAAGTTCAAAATGGGTCAGGCAAAGAAAGGATTCTTACCTGTGCTACAAGGTGTGAAGTTGAGTCAAACTCAATGCCCGACCACAACAGAAGATAGAGAGAAAATGAAAGATGTTCCCTATGCTTCAGCCATAGGCTCTATCATGTATGCAATGCTGTGTACCAGACCTGACGTATGCTTAGCAATAAGCTTGGCAGGAAGGTACCAAAGTAATCCAGGAGTGGATCACTGGACAGCGGTCAAGAACATCCTGAAATACCTGAAAAGGACTAAGGATATGTTTCTCGTATATGGAGTTGACAAAGAGCTTGTCGTAAATGGTTGCGTCGATGCAAGCTTTGACACTGATCCGGACGATTCTAAATCGCAAACCGGATACGTGTTTATATTAAATGGTGGAGCTGTAAGTTGGTGCAGTTCTAAACAAAGCGTCGTGGCGGGATCTACATGTGAAGCATAGTACATAGCTGCTTCTGAAGCAGCAAATGAAGGAGTCTGGATGAAGGAGTTCATTTCCGATCTAGGTGTCATACCTAGTGCATCGGGACCAATGAAAATCTTCTGTGACAATACTGGTGCAATTGCCTTGGCAAAGGAATCCAGATTTCACAAGAGAACCAAGCACATCAAGAGAAGCTTCAATTCCATTCGGGACCAAGTCCAAGTGGGAGACATAGAGATTTGCAAGATACATACGGATCTGAATGTTGCAGACCCGTTGACTAAGCCACTCTCACGAGCAAAACATGATCAACACCAAGACTCCATGGGTGTTAGAATCATTACTATGTAATCTAGATTATTGACTCTAGTGCAAGTGGGAGACTGAAGGAAATATGCCCTAGAGGCAATAATAAAGTTATTATTTATTTCCTCATGTCATGATAAATGTTTATTATTCATGCTAGAATTGTATTAACCGGAAACATGATACATGTGTGAATACATAGACAAAACTATAGTCACTAGTATGCCTCTACTTGACTAGCTCATTAATCAAAGATGGTTATGTTTCCTAACCATAGACATCTGTTGTCATTTGATTAGTGGGATCACATCATTAGAAGAATGATGTGATTGACATGACCCATCCCGTTAGCCTAGCACTTGATCGTTTAGTATACTGCTATTGCTTTCTTCATGACTTATACATGTTCCTGTAACTATGAGAATTATGCAACTCCCGTTTACCGGAGGAACACTTTGGGTACTACCAAACGTCACAACGTAACTGGGTGATTATAAAGGAGTACTACAGGTGTCTCCGAAGGTACATGTTGAGTTGGCGTATTTCGAGATTAGGTTTTGTCACTCCGATTGTCGGAGAGGTATCTCTGGGCCCTCTCGGTAATGCACATCACTATAAGCCTTGAAAGCAATGTAGCTAATGAGTTAGTTACGGAATGATGTATTACGTAACGAGTAAAGAGACTTACCGGTAACGAGATTGAACTAGGTATTGGATACCGACAATCGAATCTCGGGCAAGTAACATACTGATGACAAAGGGAACAACGTATGTTGTTATGCGGTTTGACCGATAAAGATCTTCGTAGAATATGTAGGAACCAATATGGGCATCCAGTTCCCGCTATTGGTTATTGACCGAGAATGGTTCTAGGTCATGACTACATAGTTCTCGAACCCGTAGGGTCCGCACGCTTAACGTTTCGATGACAGTTTTATTATGAGTTTATAAGTTTTGATGTACCGAAGTTTGTTCGGAGTCCCGGATATGATCACGGACATGACGAGGAGTCTCGAAATGGTCGAGACATAAAGATTGATATATTGGAAGCCTATGTTTGGACATCGGAATAGTTCCGGGTGAAATCGGCATTTTACCGGAGTACCGGGAGGTTACCGGAACCCCCCGGGGGGTTATTGGGCCTAATGGGCCTCGAGGGAGAAGAGGGAAGGAGGCAGGAGGGGGCCGCGCGCCCCTCCCCTTCCTAGTCCGAATAGGATAAGGGAAGGGGGGCGGCGCCCCCCCCTTTCCTTCCCCTCTATCTCCTCTTTTCCCCCCTTCTCCTACTCCTACTTGGAAAGAGGGAGTTCTACTCCCGGTGGGAGTAGGACTCCCCCCTTGGCGCGCCCTCCTTGGCCGGCGGCCTCCTTCCCCCTGGCTCCTTTAGATACAGGGGCGGGGGGGGGGGGGGGCACCCCATAGACACACAAGTTGATCTACGGATCGTTCCTTAGCCGTGTGCGGTGCCCCCTTCCACCATGTTCCACCTCGGTCATATCGTCGCGAAGTTTAGGCGAAGCCCTGCGCCGGTAGAACATCATCATCGTCACCATGCCGTCGTGCTGACGAAACTCATCTCCGGAGCTCGGCTGGATCGGAGGCCGGAGATCATCATCGAGCTGAACGTGTGCTAAACTCGGAGGCCCCGTACGTTCCGTGCTTGGATCGGTCGGATCGTGAAGACGTACGACTACATCAACCGCGTTGTGGTAACGTTTCCGCTTACGGTCTATGAGGGTACGTGGACGAACACTCTCCCCTCTCGTTGCTATATCATCACCATGATCTTGCGTGTGCGTAGGAATTTTTTTGAAATTACTACGTTCCCCAACACAACGTATGTTGTTATGCGGTTTGACCGATAAAGATCTTCGTAGAATATGTAGGAACCAATATGAACATCCAGGTTCCGCTATTGGTTATTGACCGAGAATAGTTCTAGGTCATGTCTACATAGTTCTCGAACCCGTAGGGTCCGCACGCTTAACGTTACGATGACAGTTTTATTACGAGTTTATAAGTTTTGATGTACCGAAGTTTGTTCGGAGTCCCGGATGTGATCACGGACATGACGAGGAGTCTCGAAATGGTCTAGACATAAAGATTGATATATTGGACGACTATATTCGGACACCGGAATTGTTTCGGGTGATTTCGGAGAAAACCGGAGTGCCGGGGGGATTACCGGAACCCCCCGGGAGAGTTAATGGGCCACATGGGCCTTGGTGGGAAGAGAGGGGTGGCCAGGGTGGGCCACGCGCCCCCTCTCCCTCTGGTCCGAATTGGACTAGGAGGGGGGGCGGCGCCCCCCTTTCCTTCCCCCCTCTCCCCCTTCCTCCCCCTCCTAGTAGGAGTAGGAAAGGAGGAATCCTACTCCTACTAGGAGGAGGATTCCTCCTCCTTGGCGCGCCCCAAGGGGCCGGCCGGCCTCCCCCCTTGCTCCTTTATATACGGGGGCGGGGGGGGGGGGGGGGGGGCACCCCATAGACACACAAGTTGATCTACGGATCGTTCCTTAGCCGTGTGCGGTGCCTCCCTCCACCATATTCCACCTCAGTCATATCATCGCGGAGTTTAGGCGAAGCCCTACGCCGATGGAACATCATCATCATCACCATGCCGTCGTGCTGATGGAACTCATCCCCGACGCTTCGCTGGATTGGAGCCCGGGGGACGTCATCGAGCTGGACGTGTGCTGAACACGGAGGTGCCGTACGTTCGGTGCTTGGATCGGTCGATTCGTGAAGACGTACGACTACATCAACCACGTTGTCATAACGCTTCCGCTTAACGGTCTACGAGGGTACGTAGACAACACTCTCCCCTCTTGTTGCTATGCCATCACCATGATCTTGCGTGTGCGTAGGAATTTTTTTGAAATTACTACGTTCCCCAACAGTGGCATCCGAGCCTAGGTTTTATGCGTTGATGTTATATGCACGAGTAGAACACAAGTGAGTTGTGGGCGATACAAGTCATACTGCTTACCAGCATGTCATACTTTGGTTCAGCGGTATTGTTGGATGAAGCGGCCCGGACCGACATTATGCGTACGCTTACGCGAGACTGGTTTTACCGCCGTGCTTTGCACACAGGTGACTAGCGGGTGTCAGTTTCTCCAACTTTAGTTGAACCGAGTGTGGCTACGCCCGGTCCTTGCGAAGGTTAAAACAACACTAACTTGACAAACTATCGTTGTGGTTTTGATGCGTAGGTAAGAATGGTTCTTGCTCAGCCCGTAGCAGCCACGTGAAACTTGCAACAACAAAGTAGAGGACGTCTAACTTGTTTTTGCAGGGCATGTTATGATGTGATATGGCCAAGACGTGATGCTATATTGTTTTGTATGAGATGATCATGTTTTGTAACCGAAGTTATCGGCAACTGGCAGGAGCCATATGGTTGTCGCTTTATTGTATGAAATGCAAACGCCCTATAATTGCTTTACTTTATCACTAAGCGGTAGCGATAGTTGTAGAAGCAATAGATGGCGTAAACGACAATGATGCTACGATGGAGATCAAGGTGTCGCGCCGGTGACGATGGTGATCACGAAGGTGCTTAGGAGATGGAGATCACAAGCACAAGATGATGATGGCCATATCATATCACTTATATTGATTGCATGTGATGTTTATCCTTTATGCATCTTATCTTGCTTTGATTGACGGTAGCATTTTAAGATGATCTCTCACTAAAAATTATCAAGAAGTGTTCTCCCTGAGTATGCACCGCTGCCGAAGTTCGTCGTGCCCAGACACCACGTGATGATCGGGTGTGATAAGCTCTACGTCCATCTACAACGGGTGCAAGCCAGTTTTGCACACGCAGAATACTCAGGCTAAACTTGACGAGCCTAGCATATGCAGATATGGCCTCGGAACACAAGACCGAAAGTTCGAGCGTGAATCATATAGTAGATATGATCAATATAAAGATGTTCACCATTGAAAACTACTCCATCTCACGTGATGATCGGTTATGGTTTAGTTGATTTGGATCACGTGATCACTTAGATGACTAGAGAGATGTCTGTCTAAGTGGGAGTTCTTAAGTAATATGATTAATTGAACTTAAATTTATCATGAACTTAGTACCTGATAGTATTTTGCTTGTCTATGTTTGTTGTAGATAGATGGCTCGTGCTGTTGTTCCGTTGAATTTTATTGCGTTCCTTGAGAAAGCAAAGTTGAAAGATGCTGGTAGCAATTACACGGACTAGGTCCATAACTTGAGGATTATCCTCATTGCTGCACAGAAGAATTACGTCCTGGAAGCACCGCTGGGTGCCAGGCTTGCTGCAGGAGCAACACCAGATGTTATGAACGTCTGGCAGAGCAAAGCTGATGACTACTCTATAGTTCAGTGTGCCATGCTTTACGGCTTAGAACCGGGTCTTCAACGACGTTTTGAACGTCATGGAGCATATGAGATGTTCCAGGAGTTGAAGTTAATATTTCAAGCAAATGCCCGGATTGAGAGATATGAAGTCTCCAATAAGTTCTACAACTGCAAGATGGAGGAGAATAGTTCTGTCATTGAGCATATACTCAAAATGTCTGGGTATAATAATCACTTGATTCAACTGGGAGTTAATCTTCCGGATGATAGCGTCATTGACAGAATTCTCCAATCACTGCCACGAAGCTACAAGAGCTTTGTGATGAACTATAATATGCAAGGGATGAGCAAGACAATTCACGAGCTCTTCGCAATGCTAAAGGCTGCGGAGGTAGAAATCAAGAAGGAGCATCAAGTGTTGATGGTCAACAAGACCACTAGTTTCAAGAAAAAGGGCAAAGGGAAGAAGAAGGGGAACTTCAAGAAGAACAACAAGCAAGTTGCTGCTCAAGAGAAGAAACCCAAGTCTGGACCTAAGCCTGAAACTGAGTGCTTCTACTGCAAGCAGACTGGTCACTGGAAGCGGAACTACCCCAAGTATTTGGCGGATAAGAAGGATGGCAAAGTGAACAAAGGTATATGTGATATACATGTTATTGATGTGTACCTAACTAGAGCTCGTAGTAGCACCTGGGTATTTGATACTGGTTCTGTTGCTAATATTTGCAACTCGAAACAGGGACTACGGAATAAGCGAGCACTGGCCAAGGACGAGGTGACGATGCCCGTGGGAAACGGTTCCAAAGTCGATGTGATCGCGGTCGGCACGCTACCTCTACATCTACCTTCGGGATTAGTTTTAGACCTGAATAATTGTTATTTGGTGCCAGCGTTGAGCATGAACATTATATCTGGATCTTGTTTGATGTGAGACAGTTATTCATTTAAATCAAAGAATAATGGTTGTTCTATTTATATGAGTAATATCTTTTATGGTCATGCACCCTTGAAGAGTGGTCTATTTTTATTGAATCTCGATAGTAGTGATACACATATTCATAATGTTGAAGCCAAAAGATGCAGAGTTGATAATGATAGTGCAACTTATTTGTGGCACTGCCGTTTATGTCATATCAGTGTAAAGCGCATGAAGAAACTCCATACTGATGGACTTTTGGAATCACTTGATTATGAATCACTTGGTACTTGTGAACCGTGCCTCATGGGCAAGATGACTAAAACACCATTCTCCGGTACTATGGAGAGAGCAACAGATTTGTTGGAAATCATACATACAGATGTATGTGGTCCGATGAATGTTGAAGCTCGTGGCGGATATCATTATTTTCTCACCTTCACAGATGATTTGAGCAGATATGGGTATATCTACTTAATGAAGCACAAGTCTGAAACATTTGAAAAGTGCAAAGAATTTCAGAGTGAAGTGGAAAATCATCGTAACAAGAAAATAAAGTTTCTACGATCTGATCGTGGAGGAGAATAATTGAGTTACGAGTTTGGTTTACATTTGAAACAATGCAGAATAGTTTCGCAACTCATGCCACCTGGAACACCACAAATAAATGGTGTGTCCGAACGTCGTAATCGTACTTTACTCGATATGGTGCGATCTATGATGTCTCTTACTGATTTACCGCAATTGTTTTGGGGTTATGCTTTAGAGACGGCTGCATTCACATTAAATAGGGCACCATCTAAATCCGTTGAGACGACGCCTTATGAACTGTGGTTTGGCAAGAAACCAAAGTTGTCGTTTCTTAAAGTTTGGGGCTGTGATGCTTATGTGAAGAAACTTCAACCAGATAAGCTCGAACCCAAATCGAAGAAATGTGTCTTCATAGGATACCCAGAAGAGACTGTTGGGTACACCTTCTATCACAGATCCGAAGGCAAGACATTCGTTGCTAAGAATGGATCCTTTCTAGAGAAGGAGTTTCTCTCGAAAGAAGTGAGTGGGAGGAAAGTAGAACTTGATGAGGTAACTGTACCTGCTCCCTTATTGGAAAGTAGTTTATCACAGAAATCAGTTCCTGTGACAAATACACCAATTAGTGAGGAAGCCAATGATATTGATCATGAAACTTCAGATCAAGTGTCTACTGAACCTCGTAGGTCTACCAGAGTAAGATCCGCACCAGAGTGGTATGGTAATCCTATTCTAGAAGTCATGTTACTTGACCATGATGAACCTACGAACTATGAGGAAGCGATGATGAGCCCAGATTCCACAAAATGGCTAGAGGCCATGAAATCTGAGATGGGATCCATGTATGAGAACAAAGTATGGACTTTGGTTGACTTGCCCGATGATCGGCAAGCCATTGAGAATAAATGGAATTTTAAGAAGAAGACTGACGCTGATGGTAATGTAACTGTCTATAAAGCTCGACTTGTTGCGAAAGGTTTTCGACAAGTTCAAGGGGTTGACTAAGATGAGACTTTCTCACCCATAGCGATGCTTAAGTCTGTCCGAATCGTGTTAGCGATTGCCGCATTTTATGATTATGAAATTTGGCAGATGGATGTCAGAACTGCATTCCTGAATGGATTTCTGGAAGAAGAGTTGTATATGATGCAACCAGAAGGTTTTGTCGATCCTAAAGGAGCTAACAAAGTGTGCAAGCTCCAGCGATCAATCTATGGTCTGGTGCAAGCCTCTCGGAGTTGGAATAAACGCTTTGATAGTGTGATCAAAGCATATGGTTTTATACAGACTTTTGGAGAAGCCTGTATTTACAAGAAAGTGAGTGTGAGCTCTGTAGCATTTCTAATATTATATGTGGATGACATATTGTTGATTGGAAATGATATAGAATTTCTGGATAGCATAAAAGGATACTTGAATAAAAGTTTTTCAATGAAAGACCTCGGTGAAGCTACTTACATATTGGGCATTAAGATCTATAGAGATAGATCAAGACGCTTGATTGGACTTTCACAAAGCACGTACCTTGATAAAGTGTTGAAAAGGTTCAATATGGATCAGGCGAAGAAAGGGTTCTTGCCTGTATTACAAGGTATAAAGTTGAGTCAGACTCAATGCCCGACCACTGCAGAAGATAGAGAGAAAATGAAAGGAGTTCCCTATTCTTCAGCAATAGGCTCTATCATGTATGCAATGCTGTGTACCAGACCTGATGTGTGCCTTGCTATTAGTTTGACAGGGAGGTACCAAAGTAATCCAGGAGTGGGTCACTAGACAGCGGTCAAGAACATCCTGAAATACCTGAAAAGGACTAAGGATATGTTTCTCGTGTATGGAGGTGACAAAGAGCTGGTCATAAATGGTTACGTTGATGCAAGCTTTGACACTGATCCGGATGATTCTAAATCGCAAACCGGATACGTATTTTTATTAAATGGTGGAGCTGTAAGTTGGTGCAGTTCTAAACAAACACTACTAGGAAAAGGCATGCTAGTGGCGCACTAGTTTTTCCTTCTAATGGCGCACTACTAGTGCGCCACTGGCATCACGCCATTAGAATTAAATTCTAATGGCGCACTGCCGGTGCGCCATTAGTATCTGGTGTTCTAATGGCACACCGCCTAGTGCGCCATTAGTATAGCCTGCAGTGCGCCATTAGAATGCCTCCCAGGGGCCATATGTACAAATGTGCTATGGCATTCTAATGGCGCATCAGCTGCTAATGCGCCATTAGTGTGATGATCACAGTGCGCCATTAGTGTCTTTTGTGGTGCGCCATTAGTATGAATATTAGGTTTTATTTTTTTTTGCTTTTCTGATTTTTGCACAGGTTACAAAATATATTATTGCATATAATATAGACAGCAACACACAGCAACATCAGATTCATCAAATACAATAGAAGATTAGTCTCCGAATACAATTCATCATATTAGTCTCCGGATTCAAAAGACCGGACAAAGATAAAACATTACAAGTCTCAAGACCGCGAGTATCGAGTTTGCCTTCACATTACAAGTCGATATTGATCATCTAAACTACCATCACATAGAAGAGAGCTGTGGTCATCACGATGAGCATCATCGCGATCAAACTGGTCTTCATCCGGTTCCTCCAACGCTCCCTCCTCTCTCCTGCTAGATAGCGGGCGTATCTAGATTCAGCCTCCGCCCTAGTGGTGTACCCTTTGTAACTATTACCGCTGAAACGGTGAACCTGTCTCCGACACTCCTCCCAGTCATCGTAGACTCCGGGAACCTTACCCTTGTACACGACATACGACGGCATCTCTATGCACAAGCCAAACAACAGACAATACATAAGCAATGTGTAAGTATGCAACAAAAGGATCGGAAGAGAAAAGCAAGACATTAATAGCACGATTCATGGTCCTACTAATAAATAGCATCGATTATATCTAAGTTGAACAACCGTCCAAACCAAAGAGACATACGAATTCATTAAAAAGTTTAATTACAACATGAGCCAATCAATGTTTCAGAACTACACATCACTACTTTCGACTCGACTCATCGGACAGGAGCGTGGATGAAGCCGCCGTCTGTCGCGATGGTCATGAAATCGCGGTCGTTGTCACCCTGCATTTGTAGCATTCCATCGATCTCACTGTTGGACGGTTGATTTCTGAGGAAGAACTGCCCCGACGTATGAAGCACATCTTGATGGATGATGTCCGCAAACTCCGTCTGGATGCGAAAGAATTCTTGTCTGAGGTCCGCGTCCTGGATTGCCGACAAGCTCGCGGCCCAATCTTTGAGATTATCTGGTAGCAGAAGGTGATGATGGTCCCTTACGATCTCCCGCATGTGATGGAGGGCGTAGTAGGCATCCTTCTGACCGCCAGGCGGCTGCTTGACGCAGCAGAACTTCATATTGTGTGAGAAGATGTGCTTGCCGTACTTACGAACTGTCCTGGTGAAGGTGCCTCCAGATTTGGCGTAGCCGGGGAGAACATCATCAAGAACTTTCTTCACATTTGTGTAGTCTATCATGGAGTTACGGTTCGGGTCGAAATACGTGGCCATGGAATATTTCGGGCTTAAGAGGATGAGTGTGCAATGTGTGTCACTGCACAGAACACGGAATGTTAGAAAAAAAAGAACGATCGAAATCTAAGAAATCATATGTTACGGGGCGGTTAAGGGATGACTTACTCGGGAAAGTAAGGCACAAGGAAGTTATCCTTATCTGCGTTTGCCAGAATGACGCCTTCGAGGTGTGAACTCGCAACTTGGCGGTCCCCAGCGCTGCTCAAGTGCTTGGCACGCATGTAGAAGGGGTCGACTATCACGATGTCCGGGGTATTGTCTCTAATGATCCGCATCTGCATGCTCAGCGAAAACAGCCGAACGAAGGTGTAGTGCAACGGATGAAGGTTAAACATAGCAAAGATGTCATCAAACCGCAGGACGATCATACCCCCGATGTCGCCATCCACAAAGCCCTTGCTCTCTGGCACCTTGGCCACGAAAACCGGGTATGCCACATCCTTCTCTCTGAGACGCCGCTTCTCCAAAATCAGAACACTGTCGTGCAGACTCCGCATAGCACCGGTTGCAGCATTCAGCATATTTGGCGGTAGCATCGCCCTACCCACCACATGCACCCTCCTCGAGATATCCTTAGGTGAAGGTGGCCCGTCCTGAGCACGGATCGAACTCGGTGCCGGCTGGCTCGCACCGGCGCCCTTGTTAGTCTTTCGTTTCCGGCCCTTCTTCTTGATCTCCTGTAATGGGACCGAGTTCTGCTCACAGACCGCCTTCTTCAGCGTGTTGGGGCTGATAATATTTCGCGCCTCAGCTATCTGAGGCTCGGTGAAGACGGGAGCTGGAGGCGTTTCCTGAGAACTGAACGCCAGACGACGCTTGTTGCAATTGGATTTCTCCGCCGTACTAGCTAGATCGCGGTGGTCTTGGCTGGGTTCTTGAGAAAGAGGCCCGCAGAACTCGTCAGCGTACCCATGTTCGGCAAAGTACTTGTCAACTTTGGTAAATGTACCGTCGTCGTTGTCGTCGCCGTCCGGATCCTGTGCCATAGGGCTGTCCGGATCCTGTGCCATAGGGATGTCCGGCAGGTCCGGTAGCGTTGCGGCATTCTTGCCATGGCTTGGCGCCGGCACGACTGGCGGTCTTGTCTGTGGGGTGGTGTCCCCCGCCCCCAAACGAATCTGGCTCTTTGGCCATAGCAGGGGCCAGTTTACGCAGGTGCCGAGGGTCATCTCATCTTCTTCGTCGGCCCCAGCGGGTCGAATCGGAGGTAACAGCTCGTCGCAGCCTGGCAGCACCCGGACCACTTCAACCCTATACATTGTGGTTGGCATCGGATTACCGTGGAACATGGGGTTGCCCGGTTGAACGATTCTGCCCTTGGCAACATCGACCAACTCGGCACCCACGAAGTGCAGAAGAGTGCAAGGAACGTCGGCGGTGCCCTGCGAAAACATGTGTCGGGCGTCAGGGATGCCCAGTCAAAGGCAAGGAGATGAAGTCATCGGCCGAGAGGCTTAGTTACCGTGATGCCGTCGAGATCGGCTAATGTCGAGGCACCGCCAACGGCGGGCGTGCAACTGACGGAGGGGGCGCTTGCTGGTGAGGTGCCGGTCGGTGTACACCCGGGTGCATTAAGCTCCAATACCCGTGCCGGTGCCGGAGACATGAATACCGCCTCCGCCGGAGACACCAATGGTGCCGCCGCCGGAGACACCAATGGCGCCGCCGCCGGAGACACCAATGGCGCCGCCGCCGCGCTGTGCGAGTTGCTGGCCGTGAAGCTGGGAACCGGGGGAGGCCCCTTTTGGCCGCCCGCAATCCACGTCGTCAGCCCATGAATCAATGTAGGCACCATAGCTTCGAGCTTCGTTCCCAGCTGTTGTTCCACTTGCTCTTGGACAAGCTCTGGAATCCGCGCCACTTGTGCCTTGAGTGCTTCAACCTCGCGCGTCTGGCTTTCCGAGCTGGCCTTTTTCTCCTTCCGCACACCAGCGGTATAGTATGACCCCCATTTTGTGGACAAGCCTTTGCCGGCCACACGACCAGCTGACGTCGGCTTATCGAGCTTATCCTTCTTTTTCATTGCGTTCAACGCCCTATTTAAAGGGGTGTCGAAAGGGGAGCTCTTAGACGACCCCGCGCTACTGCTTTCATTGTCCTGCGAAAGGAACATGAGCCATTTAGAAATATTGGTGATTAATTAGAGTGCAACCATATGGAGCTAATTATGCGGGGGTGTATTCCTTACCAGAACAAGCTCAAGCGCCCTGGTCTTCGGATCCGTGGTAAGCTCCTTTGTTATCGGGTCCTCCTTGTACCGGGCCCTGACATAGTTCCTGGTCTGCTTGTCACCGCTGTATTTCTCGAAGCGGGGCGGTAGGCCTTGCTCGGCACGCTCCGCGTCCTCCTTGTCCCATATAGGCTCCGCCACTCTATAACCGCCGGGACCGAGTTTGTGTTCCCCTAAGTTCAACTCCCGCATTTCTTTCCCCCACTGACTTGATTCGGAGCTTGCGGGGCTCTGGCATTTGATCTTGAACTCCTTGTACTCATCTTCGCTCATCAAATGATATTTCACCTTGATCTTGTCATAACTATCACCTTTATCAATCATTCTCTTCACCGCGCTTCTCCAAGTAGACAGGGCCGTGCTCATCTTCGTGAGGGCGGCATTGTTCACTCTATTCCCTGAGAGGCGTGTGTTTTCAAATTCGGCGGGGAACTTGTATTGTTCGTGCAGCTTCGTGAAGAGGAGGCTGCGCAAATTCCCTCGGTCCTTATGCCTAAGGTTCTCGGTGTTGATCGAGACGGTGTTCCGGAGAATGCACCCGAGCTGAACCGCATACCCCTTGACTATATGTTTGGGCTCCGTTGGATTCCCGTCGGAGTCCACTTGAGTGAATTCCTCCTTGACGGTGCGGAGCGCATTCGGGCGCCGGTCCTTCCTTTGCTTCTTCGGTTGGCTGCCATCTGTGTGTGCGCCGCCACCATCTGTGTGTGCGCCGCCATCATCAGTGGTGGCATCCTCGGTGGCACCATCAGTGGTGTCATCCCCGACGCCACTAGGGGTTGTGTAATCAGGATCGGTGTCTTCCGCGGCGTCATCATAGCGGTGAGGTTGTTGTTCCTCCAACTCTTGGGACAGCTCCCAGAATTGCTTGCCGCCCGAACCACCGGCCTCATCGTTGTGGGCCATGTTTCTCTCTAAATAGGAAAAAAGTTTGGTCAAAAAGATGGTTATTGTCAAGGAACAAGATCATGGTCTCATGATTTAGGGTTTGTCGACACCGAGGCACCCTAAAAGCCTAAGCTTTCATCATTTAGGTTCTCATGGACACCGAGGCATCCGGGGCAGCCAAGTTAAGTTTTCATCATTTAGGGTTTATCGATGCCGAGGCACCCTAGGTTGGGCCTAATCACTTGGCTCTATTGCCACCTATGTTGGGTTTATCATCTAGGGTTTATCGATGCTAAGGATAATTCTAAGTTGGGCCTAATCACTTGGCTCTATTGCCACCTATGATTTAATGCAGCAAGAATGGCAGGGCAGTTGATCCTACTTAACTAAGTACTAAGATAGCCCGGCCCATGCATTAGTCGCAAGTACCCCATATGTCCTATTTTTAGCAAAGTCATGCTAAAATTCACGGAAAATTTCAGCATGACCTTTGCTGAAAATAGGACATATGGAGTACCCGAATTTGCCGGAACGGAAGTTAATCGACATTCCGGCAAACTCAAGGGCCTCTTGGGGTACCTGCAAATTCATCACGACACAATGGTCGAAGACAAAACCCAGCAAACTAGCAAGATGATCATCATCCTTCATATACACTGGAGTACAATTAATGCTTTATAATGTTCCATCATCATTACAGAAAATTGACAATTGTCCATAACAGTTAACTAAAATGCAGTACTCACTAGATCTATCCATCACCCTAGAATAAAAATGCACTCCTAGTACATGGCTACTACTATTTTTCTGCTGCTAGGAAAAACATCACTCATTGGAAATGAAAATCTCAGTACCAGCATTTTGAACTTTGAAATGAAATACAGTAGTAGTATTAGTAGTATATGGAGTAGTATCTTGTCTGTGTGCTATCTGAAGTAGAGCATGGAAGCAAGTTTTGTGCATCGAAAGTTCCAATAGCCCGTTGCAACAACTATTTGTGCAGAGATAAGCATGAACAGAGACAATAACTATAGGATTTGTTTGATGATATCTTTTTTATACACTTACTAAAACAAGTGTGATACCAATTGGATCATTGTTCACTGTAATCTTTTCTTTTGAACTGAAAAGGGAGGTCAGTTTTTTCAGAGAGAAAATAAATCTGCAGATTCAACTAATGATACTATGAACTTTTGATCTGAAAGAACATGATCTTGTCAAATGCAGCAAGCAGAAACAGAGAAATCTCCTAAAGGTGTCCTAAGCACCTGCTGTTACTCTTGGAAGTAATGCAAACATGTAAAAGTTATTACGGTTGACAGTACTACTCAAATATCCTGATCATGGTTCATGCCCTCAGACACATCAGCACCTCAAGAATGCCATGACAAAAATGAAAAGGACCAAGACAATCACCACACAAGTGTTTCTGAATCTAAACTTTTTCAGTTAACAGAACCTAAACCTGAAAATGTTCAGTTAACAGAAAGGAGGGAGGGGAACCGGTGCATCTCACCGAGAGGAAGACGATGGCGAGCTCGTGCAGGGCCGGGGTTGACGAGGTGACGCGGATCGACGGTGAGGCGTCGGTGTCGTAGAGGCGCCAGAGACCTTGCCCTGCGAGACAGAGAAGGGGCCGTCAGCCCTGGCGCAGGTGAGGGGCAAGGGGAGGAGGAGGAGGGGGAAGGGGAGGAGGATGGTCGGGGGGCGTACGGTGCTGCGTTGCTGCTCGGCGCCGACGACGAGGAGGAAGGCAAGGACGTTGAGGGTCGGGGCGGCGGGGGTGGGGCGCGGGGGTGCGGGGGCGGCGGGGGTGGAGTCCGACAGGGGTGGGGGTGCGGGGGCGTGGGGGCGGCGGGGGTGGGGGCGCGGGGGCGCGGGGGCGGCGGGGGTGGAGTCCGGCAGGGGTGGGGGCGCGGGGGCGCGGGGGCGGCGGGGGTGGGGGCGCGGGGGCGCGGGGGTGGCGGGGGTGGAGTCCAGCGGGGGTCGGGGCGGCGGCGTCGTGGGTCAAGGCGGGGCGGCGGCGTACGGTTAGGTCGAGTGGGGGATCTGGCGAGGGAGGGAGAGAGGCCAGAGGGGAATAGGTGGAGGGAGGGAAGCTTTCTAATGGCGCACCACACCCCGGTGCGCCATAAGTACAACTATTCTAATGGCGCACCACCCCTCGGTGCGCCATTAGAATTTTGTTTTAACCTAGCCTAGTAGCCATATCTACAGCCCAACCCTATCTACAACAGAACCCACCCACTAGCCCGACTGGTCAGCACGCAGCACACACACCAGGAGGTCCTGGGTTCGATTCCTAGGATCCCCAATATTTTTTTATGCATTTTAAATGGTGTTTTTTATATTTATTTGTGTTTAAATATGTTCAAACTTGTTTAAATCATAACAGTAATATTTTTTATGCATTTTAAATGCTGTTTTTATATTTATTTGAGTTTAAATATGTTCAAACTTGTTTAAATTATAATAGTGTAATATTTTTTTTATAAAAATAGTAAAAAAAAATTAAAAATATGTTCAAAAAGTGCGGGTGCGGGGGGCCGGGCCGGTGCTCCGGCGGTGGAGCGGGGGAGGGTTGCGATGGGTGGAGCTAGCGGGGGAGGGTGCGGGTGCGATCGAGATGGAGGGGGATCGAGATCGAGATGGAGGGGGAATCGAGATCAAGTGTCCTCATGAATTCAAAAAGTGCCCATGAAATTTAAAAATATTCATGATATCAAAAAGTGCCCATGACATACAATCGAGAAATGAAGACTACGATTTAAATACAATCGGTCTTAGCTAGCTATCTGTTCACAATCTTCTTGCCCTTCTTTTTCGCAAACGGAGTTCTTCTGTGGAACAGACGTCCTTTAGGTAGGGTGGTCCTGCTTCTTCTTGTGGTGTGTGCTGCTACTTCATCGTCGTCGTCATGTTCGATCTTCGGGTCGCCGTACTTGTCGAAGTCTTGCTCATTGGCTACTCCATCCATTCCGATGATCTTCCTTTTGCCTCTCCTCACGACAACACGACTGGGCTTTGGCGGGTCGGTAATGAAGAAGCATTGGTCCACTTGGGAAGCCAGTACCCATGGCTCATTTTTCGCGGTGACGTTTGCGCCCGCGGTCTTGGATTTGGCTTCGGGTATAACCATGGTGGTGAAATACCGGTCTTCTTTTATGACGTTTTTGGCCCATCTGACACGGAACATCGGGACCTTCTCTCCAGCGTAGCTCAGCTCCCAGATCTCCTCGATCCTTCCGTAGTATCTGTCCTTGTCGTTACCGGTGTAGGATTCCATCGTTACCCCGGAGTTCTGATAACCATCGCTCTTCATGTCCTTGTCCTCGGTGTAGAATGTGTAGCCGTTGATATCGTACGCCTCATAGGTCATCAGGTTGTGCTCGGCGCCCTGTGACAAGGCGAATATGAGTTGTTCTTCCGCGGAAGAATCCTCACGTAAAGGGTACGACAGAAGCTTCTGCTTGAACCAACGCGTGAAACATGAGTTGTGCTCTTTGAGTATATCTCCGTCCGTCCTCTGTTGGCCTCGGTCATTGTACGTCTTCTTAATAAAGGTTTTGTGCTCTACCACCCAAGGATCGACCACGTCTATGTGTTGTAGCGCGACTAGGTTTGCTCTTTCAAAGTCGGCGAGTCGACCCTCGAAGTCGACATGCATTTCGCGGCGACCCTCATGGTGACCCCATCCAGCGAGCCTGCCGAGGTGCCTGTTGACGGGCAGACCAATGGGGTTCTCGATGCCTACATAATTCGTGCAGTAGGAGATGCACTCTTCGGTCAGAAAGCCCCTGGCTATGCTTCCCTCTGGACGTGACATGTTGCGAACGTATCCTTTGATGACACCATTCATCCTTTCGAACGGCATCATGCTGTGCAGGAACGTCGGCCCGAGTTGGATGATATCCTCCACTATATGGACCAGCAGATGCACCATAACGTCGAAGAATGCGGGCGGGAAGTACATCTCAAGCTCGCATAGTATCACCACGATCTCTTCCTGTAGCCTTCTGAGTTGCCTCACGCCAATCGACTTCCGAGAGATGACGTCGAAAAAGTTGCACAGGCCAAATAGCGTTTCACGGACATGCGCGTCCATGATCCCACGGATTGCAACTGGAAGTATCTGCGTCATCAGCACGTGACAGTCGTGAGACTTCATCCCGCTGAACTTCTGCTTCGCTGGGTCTAGGTATCTGCTTATCTTCCCCGCGTAACCGTAAGGAAGTTTTACTCCTAGGAGGCAGGTGAAAAACTGCTCGATCTCCTCCTGACTTAGAGTGAAGCATGCGGGAGGGTAGTCATTTCCGGTCTTCTTGGCCTTTTTGCCTTTGCGACGACTTTCCGTGTCCTGCTTCGCCTCATCATCATCATCATCATCATCATTAGCGTGAAGCTCCTGCCTGATGCCCATTGATTTCAAGTCTGCCCTTGCTTTCGGCCCATCTTTGGTCCTCTCTGGCATGTTGAGCAGGGTACCAAGCAGACTCTCGCACACGTTCTTCGTGATATGCATGACATCAAGGCTGTGAGGCACACGGTGGATCTTCCAGTACGGCAAGTCCCAGAAAACAGACCTCGTTTTCCATACCTTCAGCAGCGGCTCTGGCGCCTTTCGCATCTTTCCCGGCAGTGGGCAGTCTTTCCAATTTTTCAACAGCTTGTCTATTTCCTCGCCGCTCCTCGTACACGGGCGCTTTCGGGGTTCGGTTTCACCATCGAACAGATCCTTGCGTTTCCTCCACGGGTCATCGTCGCGAAGCCACCTTCGATGTCCCATGAACACGGTTTTCGAAGACCCGGGATCTCTATCTAGCTGGCGATACGTTGTGTCATCCATGCACCTTACGCATCCAGAAAATCCGTGGACTACCTGCCCCGCGAGATATCCGTAACCGAGATAGTCGTGCACCGTCGTGAGCAGTGCGGCTCTCATAAGGAAATATTCTTTCTCTGCGGCGTCCCACGTATTGGCTGGCGTTTTCCACAGCGTGTCTAGCTCCTCCTTCAGCAGCCCCAGATACAGATTGATGTCGTTCCCTGGTTGTTTCGGCCCTTCAATTAGCATACTCATGTGAATGTACTTCCTCTTCATGCACAACCAGGGGGGAAGGTTGTACATCCACACAAACACAGGCCAGGTGCTATGTGTGCTTCTCTGGCTGCCAAACGGATTGACTCCATCGGTGTTCATGCCCAGCACGATGTTCCTTGGATCCTTCCCAAATTCCGGGTCTTCAAAGTTCAACGCTTGCCACTGGCTCGCATCCTTAGGGTGACTCAGCATCTTGTCTTTTTTATCTATCTCCAGATCATTTGCGTCATCTTCTCGCTTCTTCTCCTCCCTATCCGCGTGCCAACGCAGGAGCTTTGCTACCTTAGGGTCCGCGAAATACCGCTGCAGACGAGGAGTGATCGGAAAATACCACACCGATTTTCGAGGAGCTTTCTTCCTCTTCTTGTATCGAGTGACGCCGCACACCGGACATATGGTAGACTCCGCGTGCTCGTCCCGATAAATGATGCAATTGTTCATGCACACATGGTATTTCATGTGCGGTAAATCCAGAGGACACACGATTTTCTTCGCCTCCTCGAAACTGGTCGGGCACTTGTTCCCCGTGGGAAGACGTTCGTGCCAGAATGACATGTTCTCGTCGAAGCATGCGTCGGTCATTTTGTGTTTTACCTTCATCTCCAGAGCCATGAGCGTTACTTTCAGGCGGGTATCCTCGGGCCTGCATCCTTCATACAATGGAGTAACCGCATCTATCTCCAGTTGATCCAGCTTGGCTTTCTCTCGGGCGGCAGCTCTTGCGTTATCCGTCCGCTTGAGAGGCAGCTCTTGAATATGAGGGTCCTGCACCCAGCCTCCATCGTCGTCTGCTCCGGCATCTTCATCTTCATGATCATGCCCTTCGTCTTGATCTTCCTCATCATCATGTACGACATCTTCTACATGATGACTGTGTACAGCATCACCGTCGTGATCATGTCCTGGAGATTCTTCGTCTTCTCGCCTGCCCTCGCCGCGGTGGTACTTGTCTTGTTGCCCTTCCTCATTTCTTGCCCGGCCCCGGCCATGGACGACTTGATAGTCATCTTCATCACCTTGCCACCGATAGCCATCCATGAAACCACGCAAGAGCAGGTGGTCCCGCACCTGCCCGGAATCCGGGTCCGCAATAAGGCTCTTCAGCTTGCATCTTCGACATGGACATCTTATCTCCGTCTCGTTCTTTTGAAGCATCTCGGCCTTCGCGGAGCTCAAAAACCTATTCACGATGCCTTCAGTCATCATGCGGACCATGGTCGCCTGCGGGGTAGAGCAAAACGATATGTTAGAACCAAGAAAAAATTTGGCATGACCTTCCCTAAAAATAGGACCAAAAAGAATGCATAGTGCCAAAATTCTCGCCGAAACGGAAATGAATCAAAACATTCCGGCAAAATATTGGCAACTATCGCATATTTCAAATACCGGTACCTTCAAACACAAACATATATGCAACACCACAAACACTTGCAACACCACAAACATACATAGATCTAGCTAGGCCACAAAAAGTGCATGTGCACGTTGTTGGAGCGAGCTAGGGAGAAAAAAAAGTAGATCTATATCATGAAGATAGCTTTCCCTTACTTACCTATCAAAAAAAGGTAATTTCACCACTTAATTTTGTTGAATCTACGGTGGAAATGAGGTGAGGAGGAGGAGATGGCCGAAATCTTGGAGAAGGAGGTGGATGGAATGAAGTGGGGAAAGTGAGTGGGTAGGTGTGGGCTGTCCAAAATATCTTGTTGGTCCAAGGTTACTAATGGCGCACCGTCTGCTGATGCGCCATTAGTAACCCTGGTTACTAATGGCGCATCAGCAGAGGGTGCGCCATTAGTAGTTTTGCAAAAAAAAGAATAAAACAAAATTTACAGTAATGGCGCACTGCCTGCTTGGTGCGCCATTAGTAGTTATATATAGTAATGGCGCATTGTAGACCTCATGCGCCATTAGTATGTATGGGAAAATGGAAAAAAAATAATTCATACTAGTGGCGCACCCTGTCCACGGTGCGCCATTAGAAGTTATATATAGTAATGGCACATTGTAGACCTCATGCGCCATTAGTATGTATGGGAAAATGGAAAAAAATAATAATTCATACTAGTGGCGCACCCTGTCCACGGTGCGCCATTAGTGTCTTCCACACTAATGGCGTATCAGGAACAGGTGCGCCATTAGTATATAGTAGTGGCGCACTGCCTCCACGGTGCGCCATTAGAATCAATCCTATCTATAGCCCTTTTCCTAGTAGTGAAAGCGTCGTGGCGGGATCTACATGTGAAGAGGAGTACATAGCTGCTTCGGAAGCAGCAAATGAAGGAGTCTGGATGAAGGAGTTCATTTCCGATCTAGGTGTTATACCTAGTGCATCGAGACCAATGAAGATCTTCTGTGACAATACTGGTGCAATTGCCTTGGTAAAGGAATCCAGATTTCACAAGAGGACCAAGCACATCAAGAGACGCTTCAATTCCATTCGGGACCAAGTCCAAGTGGGAGACATAGAGATTTGCAAGATACATACGGATCTGAATGTTGCAGACCCGTTGACTAAGCCTCTCTCACGAGCAAAACATGATCAGCACCAAGACTCCATGGGTGTTAGAATCATTACTATGTAATCTAGATTATTGACTCTAGTGCAAGTGGGAGACTGAAGGAAATATGCCCTAGAGGCAATAATAAAGTTATTATTTATTTCCTCATATCATGATAAATGTTTATTATTCATGCTAGAATTGTATTAACCGGAAACATGATACATGTGTGAATACATAGACAAACATAGTGTCACTAGTATGCCTCTACTTGACTAGGTCATTGATCAAAGATGGTTATGTTTCCTAACCATAGGCATGTGTTTTCATTTGATTAATGGGATCACATCATTAGGAGAATGATGTGATTGACTTGACCCATTCCGTTAGCTTAGCACTTGATCGTTTAGTATGTTGCTATTGCTTTCTTCATGACTTATACAAAGTTCCTGCAACTATGAGATTGTGCAACTCTCGTTTACCGGAGGAACACTTTGTGTGCTACCAAACGTCGCAACGTAACTGGGTGATTATAGAGGTGCTCTACAGGTGTCTCCAAAGGTACATGTTGAGTTGGCATAATTCGAGATTAGGTTTTGTCACTCCGATTGTCGGAGAGGTATCTCTGGGCCCTCTCGGTAATACTCATCACTAAGCCTTGCAAGCATTGTAACTAATGAGTTAGTTATGAAATGATGTATTACGGAACGAGTAAAGAGACTTGCCGGCAATGAGATTGAACTAGGTATTGGATACCGACGATCGAATCTCAGGCAAGTAACATACCGATGACAAAGGGAACAACGTATGTTGTTATGCGGTTTGACCGATAAAGATCTTCGTAGAATATGTAGGAACCAATATGAACATCCAGGTTCTGCTATTGTTTATTGACCGAGAATAGTTTTAGGTCATGTCTACATAGTTCTCGAACCCGTAGGGTCCGCACGCTTAACGTTACGATGACAGTTTTATTATGAGTTTATAAGTTTTGATGTACCGAAGTTTGTTCGGAGTCCTGGATGTGATCACGGACATGACGAGGAGTCTCGAAATGGTCGATACATAAATATTGATATATTGGACGACTATATTCGGACACCGGAATTGTTCCGGGTGATTTCGGTGAAAACCGGAGTGCCGGGGGGGGGGGGGGGGGGGGGTTACCGGAACCCCCCGGGAGAGTTAATGGGCCACATGGGCCTTGGTGGGAAGAGAGAGGGGCGGCCAGGGTGGGCTGCGCACCCCCTCTCCCTCTGGTCCGAATTGGACTAGGAGGAGGGGGCGGCGCCCCCCTTTCCTTCCCCCCTCTCCCCCTTCCTTCCCCCTACAAGTAGGATTAGGAAAGGAGGAATGCTACTCCTATTACGAGGAGGATTCCTCCTCCTTGGCGTGCCCCAAGGGGCCGGTCGGCCTCCCCCTTTCTCCTTTATATACGGGGCGGGGGGCACCCCATAGACACACAAGTTGATCTACGGATCGTTCCTTAGCCGTGTGCGGTGCCCCCCTCCACCATATTCCACCTCAGTCATATCGTCGCGGAGTTTAGGCGAAGCCCTGCGCCGGTGGAACATCATCATTGTCACCATGCCGTCGTGCTGACGGAACTCATCCCCGACGCTTCGCTGGATTGGAGCCCGGGGGACGTCATCGAGCTGGACGTGTGCTGAACATGGAGGTGCCGTGCGTTCGGTGCTTGGATCGGTCGATTCGTGAAGACGTACGACTACATCAACCGCGTTGTCATAACGCTTCCGCTTAACGGTCTACGAGGGTACGTAGACAACACTCTCCCCTCTCGTTGCTATGCCATCACCATGATCTTGCGTGTGCGTAGGAATTTTTTTGAAATTACTACGTCCCCAACAATTAGTTGTCAACTATTTTTGAAAAAACAATATCGAACATAAATATGGTTGAGAAACTCACATAATGGTAAAATTGAAGCCGTCTGCACATGAACCCAAATGTCTCTATTACCTTTAATATCATCTTCGGAACGAATATAAATGTGATAAACATATCAGGCTCAAATGCATAAGTTTCGCGTAGTGCTTGCCAAGTTTTGCATTCAAAATGTGTGTAGGTTTCTTGATTGTATAATTTGACATTGAAGGTATAATCATGCTCGGTGTTCAAGTAAACTCTTTTTACCTTCATAGTTTTGTTAGGACTGAAACCTATCTTATCCAAGACAAAAATTCGTGCATGGCATGGGATACGCTAGTAGAATAGTGAAAATTTAAAATAATAAGTTGAAGCAAATTAATGGAGCATATATAAGTCATGCTTAATTACGAAAAAAGACTTGTCGTTGTGACTTACTGTATCCACTTCGAAGGTCTCATCCAGCTTGATGCTGAAGCGCCTATCATCAACTAGGATTTTTTTCCACACAGGCCGCGTTGGTCTTCGCAGTCTTCACACATAATGAAATCGTTTTCGTCGTCAGACGACATTTCCTATGTTCATACGTGAAACATTAAACACTTATTAGTTATATTAATTCAACTAATTAAACTAGTTCTATTAATTCAACTAGCTAGTTCAACTAATTAATTTAACTAAGCAGTTACGAAACATATACCTAAATAAAGTATAGCTCCTAATTCAACTAAACTAGTTCCATAATTTTCTTACTAAAAATAAAGTAGCTAGTTCTATATACTAAAATTTTAATTAGATGATAAAATCTCATATACCTAAATTTAATATATATTAATTCATCTAACATTAATATAAATTCATCTATAACTAAAAGTATAAAAAACTAACTCATCTAACATTATCTAATTCTTATATAATCTAACATTTATATAATCTAATATTTTGACAATAAACATTTGTGTGTGTGTGTGTGCATGTGCACAGGAGGCCACCGGCGAGCGACGCAGGGGGCCGGCCGGGGCACGCAATCGATCTTATAGTGGGGGGGGGGGGCGACGACGGCGACAGGGGCGGCGCGGGGGCGGCAACGGCGTATGGCGACGGGGGCGGCGACGACGTATGGCAACGGGGGCGGCGACGACGGCGATGGGGCAGCGCACAGACGGGGGTGGCGACGACGGCGACGGGGGCGGCGCGGGGACGGGCGCGACGAAGATGAAGATGATAACTGAAAATTTTCGTAAGTGCTGTTTATATAGGGGAGGCCTTTAGTACCGATTGGAGACAGAAACCGGTACTAAAGGTTAAATTTGGCCAGGCGAAGCGGCGGGAAGCGACCCCCTTTAGTACCGGTCCGTGGCTCCACCCGGTACTAAAGACCCGCCCTTTTGTACCGGTTGTAGCCACGAATGGTACTAAACGGGGAGCGCTCCCGTTCCGTTGTGCTCATTGTTTAGTCCCACCTCGCCGAGCGAAGGGCAGCCGCACTGGTTTATAAACCCAGCTGCGGCTGCTCCTTCGAGCTCCTATGTAATGCAGGTCTCTGGGTCTAACTGTGTTGCGCTGCCCTGTGAGCCTGCTGGGCCCTATGGGCCTGCATAAGCACGCCCAAGGCCGAGCAAGCCCACTGGGCAGCGCGGAAATAATTTTTTTCATATAGTTTTTTTCTTTTGTGGTTTATATATTTTCTTCTATTTATTTATGAGTAGTTTTTTGCTGTATTTAGATCTTCTTATGTTTAATATTAGTGTGTTTTATCAATATATTAATATTTATAGTGATTTTTCAGTTCATTTTGTAGTGCTTTTCACTTTCACGGTGATTTAGCTCTGAAAACAAATCAGTAAATGCATAAATAGCAGTTCATGTCAGAAAGGGTTGAAAGTTGATGATGTGGATTTGAATTGTTCATCTGAACGCAAAAAAAGTCCGAAGTTGTACTAAGTTATTAAAATATTGAATAGCCGGTGTAACAGATGAGTTTTCGTCCGAAACCCTGATACTTCGAAAAAGATTGTCCAGTTTGTACACGAAGTGCATCCAGTTTTTGCCGTAACCCACTCTACTTTTTTGCACATGCTATGTGGGCGAAATGATCATACCTTGCCAAGTTTCAACCTTTTCAGAGTTTATTTTGTAGTGCTTTTCACTTTCATAGTGATTTAGCTCTGAAAACAAATCAATAAATGCATCGAAAATAGCAAATTATGTCAGAAAGGGTTGAAAGTTGATGACGTGGATATGAATTGTGCATCTGAACTCAAAAGAAGTCCGGATTTTTACTAAGTTATTAAAATATTGAATAGCCGGTGTAACAGATGAGTTTTCGTCCAAAACCCTGATACTTTAAAAGATATTGTCCAGTTTGTACACGAAGTGCATCCAGTTTTAGCCGTAATCCTCTCTACCTTTTTGCACATGCTATGCGGGTGAAATGATGATACCTTGCCAAGTTTCAACCTTTTCAGAGTTCATTTTGTAGTGCTTTACACGTTCACGGTGATTTAGCTCTGAAAAGAAATCAGTAAATGCACCAAAAATAGCAAATTATGTCAGAAAGGGTTGAAAGTTGATGACGTGGATATGAATTGTGCATCTGAACTCAAAAGAAGTCCGGATTTTTACTAAGTTATTAAAATATTGAATAGCCGGTGTAACAGATGAGTTTTCGTCTGAAACCCTGATACTTCGAAATAAATTGTCCAGTTTGTACACGAAGTGCATCCAGTTTTTGCCGTAATCCTCTCTACTTTTTTGCACATGCTATGCGGGTGAAATGATGATACCTTGCCAAATTTCAACCTTTTCAGAGTTCATTTTGTAGTGCTTTTCACTTTCACGGTGATTTAGCTGTGAAAAAGAAATTAGTAAATGCATCGAAAATAACAAATTATGTCAGAAAGGGTTGAAAGTTGATGACGTGGATATGAATTGTGCATCTGAACTCAAAAGAAGTCCGGATTTTTACTAAGTTATTAAAATATTGAATAGCCGGTGTAACAGATGAGTTTTCGTCCAAAACTCTGATACTTCGAAAGAGATTGTCCAGTTTGTACACGAAGTGCATCCAGTTTTAGCCGTAATCCTCTCTACCTTTTTGCACATGCTATGCGGGTGAAATGATGATACCTTGCCAAGTTTCAACCTTTTCAGAGTTTATTTTGTAGTGCTTTTCACGTTCACGGTGATTTAGCTCTGAAAAGAAATCAGTAAATGCATCAAAAATAGCAAATTATGTCAGAAAGGTTTGAAAGTTGATGACGTGGATATGAATTGTGCATCTGAACTCAAAAGAAGTCCGGATTTTTACTAAGTTATTAAAATATTGAATAGCCGGTGTAACAGATGAGTTTTCGTCTGAAACCCTGATACTTCGAAATAAATTGTCCAGTTTGTACACGAAGTGCATCCAGTTTTTGCCGTAATCCTCTCTACTTTTTTGCACATGCTATGCGGGTGAAATGATGATACCTTGCCAAGTTTCAACGTTTTCAGAGTTCATTTTGTAGTGCTTTTCACTTTCACGGTGATTTAGCTGTGAAAAAGAAATTAGTAAATGCATCGAAAATAACAAATTATATCAGAAATGGTTGAAAGTTCATGACGTGGATTTGAATTGTGCATCTGAACGCAAAAGAAGTCCGGAGTTGTACTAAGTTATTAAAATATTGAATAGCCGGTGTAACAGATGAGTTTTCGTCTGAAACCCTGATACTTCGTAAGAGATTGTCCAGTTCGAACCGGCTCTTGTATAAACATGTAAAAATATACATAAAAATACATTGATCAGTACCGCTTTTCAGCCAAAACGCACTATTGCTACAGATAAATACATCAAAAATATATTGATCATCAATGATCTTTTTGTGTACAATCTGAATTGTCAATATGAGTCCTCTCCGGTTGAAACCGGAGAAGACTTATATTATGGCCACAAATGCTACACATAGAATTCACTGAAGACCAAGTGGTTGTGATACTTTGAGAAGTAACATATTTAAGGTGGTAAAAACTCTGTTAGCGGAGCGAGGTGGGACTAAAAAACAACTGTCAACTAGGAACCTCTAGTACTGGTTTGTGGCACGAACCGGTACTAAAGGTGTTGGCGGGCCCCAGCCTGACCACAGCCTTCAACAGCCACTTTAGTACCGGTTCGTGGCACGAACCGATACTAAAGGGTCGCCATGAACCGGTACTAATGATTTCCGCCCCCCTAGCCGTTTGGACCGGCACAAATGGTCACATTAGTGCCGGTTTTGTTACAAATCGGGACTATTGTACTTCACATTAGGCCCTTTTTCTACTAGTGGGACGTAGATGAGCCCGAACACCGAATTGAATATCCTTCAATCAGTGGGAATACAGAGCTCTCGCGGACGCGGTGGGCCGCCGGGCCGAGAGAGGTGGAGATGGGTCCGAGCCGATTGGATGGATCACCCGGCGCCGCTGCAGCGAGGAGCGGGTCGATGGGGTCTAGGAGGCAGGGGAAGAGGCTCCCATCGGCGTAGTCCGGCAGGCAGCGGCGGCAATCCGGCGGATCCTTGCTTGTCCTTCATTATGTCCTAGCATATTCTTCCGTGTCTTTTTGTCGATTTAAATTTAGTAAACTCTGCAACTAGCGTCTCGATAAGTAAAATAAAAACGACAAGCATCCTTGTTTAGTTGAGGCGCGTCAGGATCAAAAGGCGTGGACGGCTCCTTGTACCAAAGCTTAGAAGCAGCTAGGTAGCTAAAATAAACTGGCATCACATGCTGGCTCGTCCGCCTAGGTTAGATCTAGCACTGGTTATAGTTCTTGTACGTTCAGATTAAGACAAACGGGCATCACATGCTGGCCCGTACGTTCACCAATTTCAGATCTGACAGTGGTTATAGTTATCATGCACTTCGATTGATGAATGTAACCTTGGATGCTTACCCATTTGCTCATTTCTAATTAGTGCACAACGGTAACAGTGCTTCTTTGTCTTCAGAATCAGACCGGTTTGTTTGACAAAATGAATATATTGCATCCGGTAGGGTGCAATCGGTCTCTTTGGCATCCGGCAGGCAGCGTCCGTGATCCAACGGATCCTTGCTTGTTCTTCCTTTTTTTTCTTGATATAATTTAGTTAATCATGCATCTCGCATCTCAAAAATTAAAATAAAAAGAGGAATTGCATCCTTTTAACTAGTTGTTGGTCGCGTGTGTCAGGATCAAAAGGCATGGACGGCTCCTCATACCAAAGCTTAGCAGGGTCACACATGCTGGCTCGTCCACCAAGTTTAGATCTAACATTACTCATAAAGTGTTTTAGACTTGGATTGAAGAAAGAATCCTCGGATGCGTCCCACCCCACTGACTGTACAACGGTCCGCAATGACGTTACTAGCTAGGTCCTTGTGTTTTTAACACTACTATAGCTCGATCCCCACGAACTCTGCTCTTAACTTAGAGACCATCTTATACTGTATGATTAAGATAAACCTTGAATGCGTCCCCAATGAGTGCACAACCATGACAGCGCTGCTCGCCGCACCTTTGCTAGGTCCTTGTCTTTCTAAAACTCCCATGTGATCTGTACCTACGCTGCTCTTGATATAGAGACCATCTTCTTGGATGCCTCCTCTGGTGCATCGTGCGAGACCGAGGTCACGGATGGCGTTTCAAATAGCCAAGTGGCGGAGGAATCTGAATCTTTTGTTGCACCCTAGGAAAAGCCGGCTGAATCATTTATTGCACTGCATAACTGGAGTAGTAGTGCTATCGAGTGGGACCTGCTTGCCCCTGGCCTGGAACGGCTATAAAATGACCCAGCAAGGGCTCTTCTGAGATGCACCAGCATTGCTACCTTTCTTCCCAAAACTCACACTAAACTCCCATCGCACTCACCAACTAGCTAGCGTAGCCGGCCGGCGGAGGTGATGGAGGTGGCTATCGGTGCGGCGAACTGGCTTGTTGGCAAGGTGCTGGATAAGCTGTCCAATGACTTGGTCGCCGCATATGTGGCCAGCTCCGAGCTCGGCCCCATCTCCGAGCAGATCAAAACCAAGCTCAAGTACATGCAAGCGCTGCTGCATGTGGCCCAGGATAGGGATGTGAGCAACAACCCTAGCCTGCAGAGCTTGCTGGAGGACCTGAGCAAGAAGGCTGATGAGGCTGAGGACGCTCTGGATGAGCTCCATTACTTCATGATCCAAGACAAGTTGGATGGCACCCAGGAGGCTGTCCCGGAGCTGGGTGATGACGTCCGTGGTCATGCTCTTCATGTTGGCCATGCTGCTCGCTCCACCGTCGGTAAATGGCTTACATGTTTTTCTTGCACACATACACAAGATGATGATTATGTTGATGCTCCTGTGATTGCGACAAATAACCCACAAGATGCAATAGGGTCTAATAGTGGTAATGATGGTGGAGATTTTGGGAAGCTCAAATTTGATAGAGTAGCCATGTCCAACAAAATCAAGTCTGTGATAGAGAGCATACACAGCCTATGTGATCCTGTCTCTGACTTGCTGAATAAAATCCCAAATATTGATACATCTATTACCATGAAAAGAGCCCCCACTGGTTCAGTAGCTGCACAAGATAAATTGTATGGGAGGAGAGTCATCTTTGAGCAAACTGTAAGTGCGCTCACTGGTAGCACATATCTTGGTGAAACCCTTTCAGTTCTTCCTTTTGTTGGCCCCGGGGGTATAGGAAAGACAACTTTCACCCAACACTTGTATAATGATAAAAGGGTTGAGGACCACTTCACTGTCAGGGTTTGGGTATGTGTCTCAACTGATTTTAATGTGCTCAACCTCACACGGCAGATCCTTAGATGCATACCTGCAAGTGAAAAAGAAGAACACAGCTGCACAGTTGAAACAGCCAATTTAGACCAGCTTCAAAAATCCATTGTAGAGAGACTGCAGTCCAAACGGTTTTTAATTGTCTTGGATGACATTTGGAAATGCAATAGTGAAAGTGATTGGAACAACCTATTAGCTCCATTCAGGAAGGGGCAAACCATGGGCAGCATGGTTCTTGTCACAACTCGGTTTCCATCTATAGCACATATGGTGAGAACAACGGATCTTGTTGAACTGCATGGTCTAGAGCCTAATCAATTTTTGGAATTCTTTGAAGCATGCATATTTGGTCATAGCAAACCTAGGCATTATGAAGAGGAGTTAATTGATGTTGCAAGAGATATTGCTACGAAACTCAAGGGTTCACCACTAGCAGCCAATACAGTTGGTCGATTATTGAGGAAAAACTGTTCTCGGGAATATTGGATTGGAGTTCTTGAAAAGAATGAGTGGCAAAATTCAAAAAATGATGATGATATTATGCCTTCTTTGAAAATTAGCTATAACTACCTACCTTTCCTTCTAAAAAAATGTTTCTCATATTGTGCCCTTTTCCCTGAAGATTATAGGTTTTATAATTTAGATATTACTAGCTTTTGGACTGCAATAGGTATCTTAGATTCTAGTTGCCAAAATAATAAGAATTATTTAGAAGAACTAGTGGACAATGGTTTTCTCATGAAGGGAGGTGACAATTCTGAAGAACAATACTATGTGATGCATGATTTATTGCATGAACTATCACGTAATGTTTCATCACAAGAATGTGTTAATATAAGTAGTTTAAAATTTAGTGCTGATAACATCCCACAGTCTCTTCGACACTTATCAATCACAATAGAAGATATATACGATGAAAGTTTTGAAGAAGAAATGGGTAAACTGAAGGGTAGGATAGACATTGGAAATTTGCGAACTTTGATGATTTTTGGGTTACATAATGCAAGAATAGATAATATTATTTTTAAAGATGTGTTAGAAGAAGTAAAGGGTCTTCGAGTATTATTTATAGGAATGAACACCCCAGGAACTCTGCCAAATAGCTTTTCAAAACTTATCCACCTGCAGTACCTTAAGATTAGTTCACCATTTTATAAGTTTAGAGAAATGACTTTACCTGCCACATTGTCTAGATTTTACCACTTAAAATTCCTGGACCTACAAGCTTGGAATGGTAGTAGAAAGTTGCCTAGAGACATAAGCCGCCTTGTGAATTTATGCCATTTCAATTCTTCCAAAGAACTCCACTCCAATATTCTTGAGGTTGGAAATATGAAGTGCTTACAGGAGCTAAAAGAGTTCCATGTTAAGAAAGAGGGTTTTGGGCATGAATTCAGAGAGCTGGGGGAACTGGGACAACTAAAAGGAGAACTCCGCATATGCAATCTTGAAACTGTGGCATCCAAGGGGGAAGCTAGTGCTGCCAAACTGAAGAATAAAAAGAATCTAAAAGGGCTGAAATTAGTTTGGGGTACGAAGCACCAAACTATAGATGATGATGTTCTTGATGGTCTTCAACCACACCCTAATCTTAGGGTGCTTGGGATTATAAATCCTGGTGTTGCACCTTGTCCTAGATGGTTGTGTGGTGACATTAGCATAAAAGGGTTGGAGGATCTCCATCTAGAGGGTGTATCTTGGGGAACTCTTCCAGCTTTTGAGCAGCTACCACACCTCAGTAGTCTCACTTTCAAAAATATTGCTGGGATGAGTGTGTTCGGGCTTGGCTTTAGTGGTGTTACGGAAAGAAGCTTCATGCACCTGAAGAAGCTTGAGTTTGTGAATATGCCAGTGCTTGAGAAGTGGGTCATGGAACCTAATAGCCGTCTATTTTCAAGGCTTCAAAGCATCAAGTTTGGACGTTGTCCCATTCTCAGCTTGTTTCCCTTCTTGGAGTGCTCTAACCTATTTACCAACCTGTGTAGTCTTCACATTGATAACTGCCCCGAGTTGTCAGAGTTCCCACCCATGCCTCACACCTACACACTAACAGATATTCGTCTGAAAAATGGTGGGTCAGAGCTATTATATAATGGTAAAGAATTGGTCATTGAAGGGTATGCCGGTGCTTTGGCCTTCCACAATATGGGTAAAGTAGAGGTTATGGAAATTTCAGATGTGTCACACATTTCTTTTTCAGACCTCCAAAAACTAAACTCTCTGAGAAGTATACATTTCACAAGATGTGATGACATGTTTTCTGCAGAAGTGGATGACAGTGTCGTCTTCCATTCAGTTCAGTATCTTGGGATAGAGGAATTACATATTACTGGAGAACTGTTCTCACAGGGGTTGAAGTGTTTCCCAGCTGTTTCCCAGCTTAAGATCAGAGAGTGTAAGAGCCTTGAACTTTTGCCTGTGGATGATGGAGGAATCTCGGGCCTCGAGACGCTCCAATCATTTAGTGGAAGACATTGTGGGATGTTGTTCTCTCGATGGCCCGAGGGAGAAGTAGGTGGAGGAGCTCATGTCATCAAGCCTTTCCCTACTTCCCTCAGGGAACTTGAGATTTCTGCAGAGCGAAGCATGAAGTCAATGGGACTGCTCTCAAACCTCACGTCTCTCACCAGTCTAAGCCTGAATAGGTGTCCTGAATTAACAATGGATGGGTTCAATCCTCTCATCACAGTCAACCTCAAGAAATTTGTTATGTATTTGGGACCATGGAACATATCTATAGCAGAGGATATGCTCTCAGAGATTGCAAGGAGCAAATTAATGCATCCAGGTTCATTCGAGCTGGAAGAATTTGTGGTGGATAGTATCTCGGCAGTTCTTACTGCTCCCATGTGCAGCCACCTTGCCGCAAGCCTCCGCACATTGAAGTTATGTTTTGATCAGGGGACAACAATCTTCAAGGAAGAGCAAGAGCAAGCACTCCAGCTTCTCGCCTCCCTCCAATATCTAACATTTGAAACGTGCAACAATCTGCAGTCCCTCCCTCAAGTATTACGTGGCCTTTCCTCTCTCAAGAAACTGTTGATCTTCCCATGTAAGAAAATCCAATGCCTGCCGCCCAAGGAGGGCTTCCCCACTTCACTGGAAACACTACAAACATTGTTTTGTAGTCCTGAGCTAATTGAGCAAGGCAGAAAACTGAAAGAAAGTGACCCATGGTTTTCTGTAGAAATACCAGGTACTTAACCCACCCCAGTCTTAATTTGACGATTTGAGGTGATGCCTCCCCCATATGCTTCTAAGACCTGACGGGCTAACATGTTTCAATTGCAGGGCTATAGAACTAAACTAGGGAGGAGCAGCGAGGGAGAGAGAGGGTGCTCGCGCACGGGGGATCTGTGAATGGTGCTCCCTCTCCGATCTAGCTAGGGAGGACCATCGCCGCTGATGGGGCACAAGGGCGGCGGTGGAGCGGAACTATGGCGGCCAGCCGGGGATGGCGGGGTCACACGATCGCAGTGAGCTGGTCGTGATCCGCCCCCGACCCTGGTACACCTCAGATTTCCCTCTTAGCTTAGTTCATATGATTTCCCTCTTTGTCTATATATCATGATAATGGATTTATGTATACAAGACTTGTTGCTGCAAAACAATTCAGGGTGAACTGGACAATTGAACGACAAAAGGTCCAGAGTGGCAGCTGCAGGGTCAAGGAGAGGACATTAATTGAATGACAAACCGTCATCATCCTATTCCTCTGCTAACAAGTGAGTAACAGGTAAACACTTATCATTCAGCCACTTGCTTCTATTCAGCATAACTCAGGCAGGAGATGAATATGGTCCCCAGGTTCACTTTATTGGAACCATGTTCCTTTTTATTTTGTTTGGAATTGGTCGTATGCTGTTTTACCAAAGCTCAACTTGTTTCTGTAGGAATCCCCTGCTCTGTTGTGCATTAATGCATCGATAACCTTCTTCAGACATCTGGATATGTTAGCACAATCTTGAATAGTGTCAAGTCCAAGTAGTATTTGTGTTAGATTACGAAGCTAGAGTCATACTAGGATTAGTTAATTCAGTACGTACATGTGGTAGCAATGTGTGTCCGTGTCATACTAATACTAGTCTTAGTCGGTTTAGCAATCATTAAGGAAGAGTTATTTGGCAGCTTGCCGTATAGGTATAGGAGTTGGTCTTTGAGTCAGCTTGCTAGCGATGGATTCAGCTGGCTGCATATATATACGTAGCAGGTCATAGCTTTATGTATCGAGAGTATCGTGGAGAGAAAACAAGAGAATAAATAAAGAAAAGAAAGGGGCACGATACGTGCCTTTGGCAAAATTGAAAAGAAAGAGCCACCATACGTGCCTTTGGCAAAAGATTTTTGTGCGCGTGTTCGTCGTACTGTGATGTGATCGATCCTGTGGGTGGAATCCCAACAGGATATACTTCTTAAGAAACATGTCCGTAACCTGTCCCAGTCTTAATTTGAGGTGATGCCTCCCCATTTGCGTAGCTTTTGAGACCTGACGGGCTACTTGTTTCAATTGCAGTGATGTAAATTGATGTATCCTCCTGTCAGTTTTGTGGAGCTAGGTACATTAGGATCACGCATTCAAGTCAATCTTCCTGTAAGTACCAAAAATCAACTTCTGCTCCTTTGTTCATTTTTCCATTCATGCCGCATTCAGCCATTAATTTACAAATGGAATCTGTAGCCCATATTCACAGGCTTCTGTGTTTACACATTGTAACTCATAGGAACACAGCTTCTTTTTTGCAAGCTGGACTATTGATTTCATATACAGTTTTGCTAGTTTTCTTCCCTCTCTTGCTACAGCGCACTTATTTTTGCAATGACATCAAGTAGGAATTTGCTAGCTGGGAGATTAAGGCAATACACACTGAAATGTTTCTTTTTTCAGAACTATATGAAGACCTGAATAATGGAGCATGTGACAGCAGGCTAAATTGTTCTGTTGTAGCATGATTTCATTCTGCAAACCGTGCCTCATCTTGAGGGAAACAACACTTCTGATGGTATCTTTCTAACAATTCCAATGTTGCAGCACTATCAAAATAAAAAGGAGGCAAGAGCCTATCTTCGTACAGAGCATTCCAATGTTGCGAGCTTTATTTCTGTAAAATATTGTTCTGATTATGATCTTCCTTCTCTCAGGAACATGCTGAACGTGTAGGTATGTTCGTGACACATACTATGCGGCGTTTGTTCTTCATCAGTCCTTCGTTTGCAATATCAAGTTAAAAAGGTGGTATGTTTGTTCTTCATCAGTAATTCATTTGTAATATCAAGGCGATTGTAATGTTTTATTAAGGTTTGAAATATGATTCTAACTTCCACATTATGGAATGCTGCAGGTTATGTACTGGACTTCCATGCTCCATTTGCCAATTCATTTCTGCACTCATTGGTCGGAAGCATGTATTTCGATTTCTGAAGCTTTAGACATGGTATCCTATTCAGTGTTCAGGATCGGGGACAATTGCCGGTGCATATCTGTTTTGACATATTGATTTCATTTGCTTTGATGGAATTCTGCAGTTAACTCATGAAGTGTGATTATTCAGATTCTGCAGAACAATTGCAAGGCCTCTGTCAGTTGGCAAATCTCTATTCAGGATAGCTCTTCCATCCAAATAATAACAGCAAAGGAAGATTTTCCGAAGCAGCAACTACAGAAAGGTTAGTTGGCCATTCTCGTTCGTCAAAAGTGGCAATCCCATGTTCCATATGCTGGGTTTTGGGGTTTGCATCATATTGACTTGTCAACTTGGTGTAACCGTCCAGGTTTTCTGCTACCTGTGCTCCCTATTAATTGGCAAAGCCAAACCAGAAGGAAGCATGATTGAAGGTGTTATGATTATCATGATCAAACCCGAAGGTAGCCTAATCTTATTCATGGAACATGTGCGCTGGGAATTCGTCCAGTTCACCGTGAAGCAAAACAAAGTGCTTTACTGCTATGCAGTACGTACTATTTTTCTGTACTCCCCATGAATTCATCATTGCTTTTATTAATCCAGTTCCTTGTTTTTGTTAGTTCATAAGGGGGAATAGCTATCCAAACATGTGCTCCTAAGCTTAGATTGGTGGCATCATATTCTTCGTCTACGACTCCTTGATCGATGCTGGTACGTAGTACCTGTTCACTTAATTGACTTCCTCTGCTTTGGTTTCAATTCAATATACCAAATCCTGCTGTTAACTCACAATAAATTTGATCTTTCTGCTGCTAGCGCTACTGCTACGCCCTGTAGTCCCAACACGTA
Source organism: Triticum timopheevii (assembly GCA_963921465.1). Classification (NCBI taxonomy): domain Eukaryota; kingdom Viridiplantae; phylum Streptophyta; class Magnoliopsida; order Poales; family Poaceae; genus Triticum; species Triticum timopheevii. The sequence goes on from OY997272.1 coordinate 580,200,769, forward strand.
CATCGACCTAGCCATATTCAACGCTGGCAGGGCATGTGCCCACTTCACAGGAGTAATCTGAGGCCGAAGCCGAGCTGCTGTGGATTGGGCCAGTCCGCCCTGAAGAAATGAAGGTAAGCCTTACTGATAAGCGACAGTATTTCTTGTGCTTTCTTGTTAAGTATTTGTCTTGATTTCAGTTCCTTTTTTTTTCTGTCTTCAGTCCCTCCAGCAGGAACAGCTAGTCCCTACAGTAGGAACAGCTATCTGATTTCTGATCAGATATTCCGAAGTTCAAAGTGGTATCCGGTTCCGTGTCTAGGAATCCATGACAATGCTGGTACGTATTTTATCTGGTTTAATGGAATTATTACTTCCTATAATTTAATTTCGTCCAAAAGATTTCCGTACACTAGATCCTGCTGTTACCTTGTGAATAAACTGGATTTTGCTACTGCCAACTAGCAACCTAACCTGCTCTGTGTGTGTACGGCAGCGGAGCAGCAACTGCTTCTATGTGTACGGCTCCCTCGATGTCCAGCGCATCATGTGCCTCTCGTGTGTTCACCTGCGCGCCAGCTCAGTCCTCCGCCTACTCCATCTCTTATGTCAACAACCTCGGCATCTTTGACTCCGGCACCTCCTGGTCCCAGATCCCTGGCATAATTTGTGGCCAACACCGAGCGGTCCGTCCATATCCTTGGAGTGGTCATCCTCTGCACCGTGGTGCTTTGTGCAAGCAGCAGCTAATTTAGGTCCTTCGACTATACTTGGTTGCCATGAACATGGATCATCTCTTTCTTTATAAAAGAAGGCACGATGGTTCATCATGTATAGATAGTTAGATACTAAATGTATACTCCAAAATGTCTTGCATTTTGAGATAGAGGGAGTATTATGTATGTGACACCGAGACACCAAAAAAGGTTTAGATCATTTTGAAATCAAGGAATGTGTCTTGTTTGAACAGCCTGGCAGGCATATTTTGAGCTATGTAGAACAATTATTATGCTCATAGTTTTCAAGGGAAGGCCAACATTTCAATATGGCAAATCTTACAGAGCCATTCTTGAACAACATACCTCTTCTCTGTTTACATTTTCAGCAGATGCCATGAAGGTATCACATATCCATTGCAGGAGATTCCGTTGGCCTTTGATCCCGCTGCTTCTAAGTTTAGATCAACAATCTTTGGCCACTAGCTAGCACATCTCCTTTCTAGTACTACGTATCGCTCATGAACTACATTTCGCTAATAGTTCTCAGGGGAAGTCTTACAGAGCTTTTCTTGAACAACATATTCTGCTCTGTTTAAATATTATTAGGCAGAGTAGTCACTATCCATCACAGCTTCTGATTACTGTTGGTGCCAAGTTAACATGAGCTTCCGTTGGCCGTTGACCCCCCTGCTTCGGAGTTTAGATCACCATGTCCTTGGTGACAGCTCCTTCTTTGTACTACGTACAGCTCATGATCTTGATGAAAAGAATTAAGCTTAATTAGTTACCCCAGTAGATCATCTATTGACTATGTGAATTCAGCCGAGCGTCGTGCTTGCACCATATATACTATGATGGAACCGGACACTGATCCACAATCGCAATTTTTTTAGGGGTTCAATCATAGTTAATTAGGAGCACTATTGGCGAACCCGTGCATTTGTATGGGGAAGTATGTTGAGAATGCTAACTTTGTACATTTTTAAACAAACAATACAATTAACCTATTAATTGAGGATGACTCTGCAGTTACTTCAATATTTTATTGTAGGGGCACATGGTTTTTATGAGGCACAACACAAATTATCGTGTACCCATTTGTGTCAGTACACATGCATACCAATAGATTTAGAGCCATTTGTTTAAGAATGATATCGAATTTAGAAAATTGGTGGCCTAATTTGGGACGCACTCGTCCTCCCTTACCCTCCCCCCTGGCCGCTCCCGCGAGCGCCGCCGGGGGGGGAACCCTAGCCCGCGGGGCTCGGCCCCCCTCCTCGCTTCTCCCTCCCCTCGCCGCCGCCCCAGCGTGCTGGCGGGCAAAGCCCGACCAGCTCGGACGGCGGCGGGGCCTCTTACTTCCCCCGCACGACGCTAGATGGCGCGGGCCATCCACTACTAGGGAAAAGCCTAGCAGCAGCGCGGGTTTTGGCCCTCTCAGTAGCGCGGGTACCGGCGCTACTAATAAGGCGCTACAGCTAACGTATAGCAGTAGCACCTGTTGACCCACGCTACTGCTACTGATGAATAGCTGTAGCGCTCTTTGGAAAAGGGCGCTACTGATATTATCTGCAGCGCTGTTTAGCAGGAAGCGCTACTGGTAAGTCGGCGCTACTGGTAAGTCGGCACTACTGCTAAATTTTCCCCCCCTCGCTACTACTAGTTTTATTAGTTTTTTTCCCTGCATATTTGTTTTTATTTGTTTTGTATTTGAATAGGCTTTATACAATAATCTTTAGCATATCATCCACATACAAATGTAATCATAGCATATACATACAATTAGTCTCATCAAATCATGTCATCATCCAACACAAAGTGGTCTCTCGTCATCAATCTCGAAAATAGCGATACAAGTCTCGATTACTTGCAAATACATCGTCATCCATCTAAACAATGATATACGCGAGAATAGCTATCACTTTGAGTACATGAGTTCGTATCCCTCTCTCGCATTAGCGTGAACCTAAACTAAGTACTGCGTGTCGCTCGGAAACCGAAAACCGGTACACCTGGGCCTGACACTCCGGCCACTTGTCGTATATATACTCCTGGCATAGCACTTCTTCGCCATCTATGATCTATGCACCTGCATCGTCACATGAGTCGATGATATGCAACATATATAGTTGAGCAACAGAAAGAGACAGACTTGACAAAAATAGAAACAACATATCATAAGCATAAATAAAAAAGTTCATCGTACCCAAAATGACCTAAATAGAGTGATTTTCGCTAGTCGAGGAGGAGGACGGTTTAATTACATCACAAATAAAGTTTCACCGTGCATAACTCAAAGTTTTGTCATAAAAGAAAGTATGGACTAAACGGACACATTGTCATATATCGACAATCACTCCATCATGTCGTGCCATCCATCCATGTCAGGGAGATAGTCATCGAGCTTAGTGAAAGGCTTCATGTCGAGACGCTGAGAGGCTATCCATGTTCGGACGTCTTCCCGTGACATTTGTCCTTCTGCATGGAACATCCCTGTTTTTTCGACGACCTCATTCATGATGATTTGGGCAAGTTCGCGCTGGATGTTATAAAACTCAGCTCGAAGTCGATGATCCTCGATATCTCCTATGTCCTTCGCCCATTGCAGAATATGGGCATCGCCAGATCTAGGTGCCATGTGAAGGTTCTGGTGATCCCATCTGTACTCCAGCATGTGGTGTAGGACATAGAATCCATCATTAAGAGAATCGTTCGGTTGCTGGATGCAGCACAAGTCGGTCTCATGGCTAAAGGCGGCCCTGCCGCCGCTTCTCTTCTTGTCCCTAACCTCTCCACCCCTTGCTTGGTAGTAAAATATAGCACTATCGAGAACATCTTTGATGTGGGTGTAATCCTTTTTGTGAATGTTCTTCGACGAGTCCAAGTAAAGAGCGTGGGAGAATCGGGGGTAGAGGATGATGAGGACGGCGCGCCCGCCGCTGCGCAAAATAAGTACACCTCAAATTAATTAGCCTCCACCGTGCATGAATTATTGAAATCGAAGGAAGGATAGCAGCGCAGATGACTTACACGGGATGATAAGGCGCGAGAATCGCCTCCTTGTCCTTATTGGCGAGCATGAAACTGACGATGTAATCCCTCGCGTATTCACGATGCTGTGCACAGACTCCCAAGAAGCCCTCGTGCATGTAGTACGGGTCAGCGACACAGATAAAACGTATCTGCTCAACCCCAATGATGTAGTTCATGTGCAAGGCATAAAGGCGGACAAACGTAAAATCCAGCTTCTTCACGTGAAACATGTCGAATATGTAATCGAATCGGAGGAAGAACTTATCCGCGGGGAAGCCGTCGACCTACGACATTTGCCGCGGAACGTTAACCACGTAGAGTGGGTATCCTGGATCTTTCGAGGCGATGAGGCCTTTCTCTACCCGCAGCACATCATCATGAAGTCTCCTTAGATCGCCGAATCTGGCCCGTAGTGTTGTTTCAGGTAGGATTGGTCAACCGGGGATATGCCATTTATCCGCATCGGGGATATCTACACGGTCCTGAAGCCGAGGCTGCCGAGGAGGCTGGATCATAGAATCAGCTTTTTTGCCTTTCCTCGCTCTCTTCCTAGACTTCTTTACCACCGGATGGTCGTCAATAATATGTTGAGAAGGTAATTCAGGCACCGACTCATGATGCTCAAACCCTGAGGAGGCGCCAGTATAGACATACTGTTCAGCGCCATCGTCATCCTCATCCTCATCCATGGCGACCTGCTTACCCCGTCCGCTATCCTCATCCTCATCCTCACCCTGAGGAGCCACCTGCTTACCCCGTCCGCCATCACCCAACCCGACACCCGACGCTAATTGGGTAGGTGGGGTGTTGATGTTCATACCTTGCTGAGGCTGCGTGCTCGTGGGTGTGCTCCCGGCCGCCTCCAGACGAAGCAGACTCTTTGGCCACAACAGGACCCACCCATTGCAACAATCACCAAGCCGCCGCGGGGTCTCGTCGTCATCCCCCACTAGTATTAGAGGAGGCAAATTCTCGTGGCCCGGTTTGACACTGGCCACGGAAACCTTGAAGACGTTCGGGGGGACCGACCGGCTGTGGAACAATGGTTCCTTCGGCTCCATTACCGTCCCCTTCCCCACGTCCACCTTTTGTTCTCCGATGGTGTACAATATGGTGCACGGGGTTTCGTCGGCCTGCAAAGAAAAGTGTGCGACATGAGACATCCGAAAGGCAACGAAAACGGGAGATTATACATTTATATTGAAGGGGGCCGGTGTGGAAGATACCGTGAGGGCGTCGGGCTCAGCCAAAGAGGAGGCACCACCAAGCACGTCCGGTGCGGGAGCAGGTACGGTAGCCGGTGCGGGAGAAGGTGCTCCCAAGAAGTCGGCAAGGGGAAAGACCTCTGCATTTTTTTCTGGATTTTGCCTTGTCCAAGTGTAAACGCCCGTCACCAAGGAAGTAGATATATCTACAATCGCCTATTTTGCGGCAACTACCGCTGTTGCGACTGTCTGAGATGATTACTTCTCAACCGCAATCTCAACCTTCTTGTCGATGCTTTCTTCAGTTAACCTCCATCTTTCCTTTTTATCCTCCGTGGTCTCATGGTAGTACTTCTTCCACGTGGCGCCGTCTCCAACACTGTGCACGCGTCCATACGAAGGTCGAGTATCCACCGGTTGTTGTTTCAATATGTTCAACGCCCGGTTGAATGGAGTGTCCCACTTGGGCCTCGCCGATGCCTCAGACGGCGAGTCGCTTTCGGCCGCAATCCGGTGCTGCTCTCTCTGCAAAAGGCACAAGGATCGTTTACAAATATGACTAACGTGTGCAGTCGAATTGATCTGAAACTAAAATTACCAGTAGTCTCATGAACTCCGTAATGACCGGTGTTGTCTCGTAAACCTTCTTCACTGGGTCCCAACGGTGCCGGGCCCTCAGGACGTCATGCTCCTGCGGGACGGTGAAATCCGCCAAGGGGTCTGGGTTGCCCAGACTCGCGGCTTCCGCGTCCTCCTTGGCCCATTTGGACCTCTTTCCGCCGTAACCACGGCTTCCGAGGTGGTGGGTCCCAATGTTCCTCTTTTGAAGCCCCTTCATGTACTTAGACTTTTGTTTGGCAGCTTCGGCCTCGCAAGCCTCCTTGAATATCTTCCGTGATTGTCGGACTATCCTTTACAATCTCGGAGTAGGGTTCCCCGTCGTTGATCTTTGTTTTCACTCGATTTTTCCAGGCGGCCAATGCATTGCTAAACTTGGTCATGGCATGTTTGTTTATCTTCTTCATTGCCGGGTCCTTGTCCGGATCTTCATAATCCTTCTCATTCCGGCCCGGGAACAAGAATATCTGGTGAAACTTCTTTAGGAGGGAGCTCCTCATATTTTCTATCTTCTTCAGATTCTTATCGTTGATGGTGGCGGTTGTCCGTATGATGCAGCCTATTTGATTGCCGTAGCACGCGCGCGCTTCCTCGGGCGCCTTTGGCTCAAAATTGCCGTCGTCCACCTCCGTGACCACCAGTCTAGTAGTCCTGAGTTTGTTAGGAAGCCGTTGCCTCTTTGCTTTCGGTTCTACACCGGCTCCGCTCCCCGAGGCAGCACCATTCTCAGCGCCGGTCTCGATGCCGGTCTGAATCTCAGCGCCGGTCTTAGTCTCAGCACCGGTCTGCGTGTCGGTCTCAGTCCCCGATGCCACCGGTGGGCCCAGCAACAACATGTGTTGATCGTCGGTAAGGCTAAAAAATTCGTCTGCCGCCCGGTAGACGTCGTCGCAATCACCAGAACCCTGTCCTTCATCGTTGCTAGCCATGTTTCCTATGATTAAATCTAGTCAATTAATTCTAGACCTAATAAAATGAATAATGACATAAAAAAGGACTATTGTTTTGAAGGAATGTTGACTCCTTCCTGGTGCGGCAAATCCCGGGCACTCGATATGTCCTAGTTTGTAGCACAAGTCATGCCGAAATTCACGGAAAATTTCGGCATGACCTTTGCTAAAAAGTGGACAAATTGAGAACCTGAAATTTTCCGGAACAGAAATGAATCAACATTCCGGCAAAACATAGGCCACTCAGCATCATTCCCTGGAAACAACAAAGCCACTTTGGCACAATCGAACAACTTCAATGAAAAGATATAACATGACCACTTCAATGAAAAATAAAATTTGCCTACCAAAAATCAGTTTGGTTTCATGCCTGGGAAGTCGACCATGGAAGCCATTTTCTTGGTACGACAACTTATGGAGAGATATAGGGAGCAAAAGAAGGACTTGCATATGGTCTTCATTGACTTGGAGAAGGCCTATGATAAGATACCGCGGAATGTCATGTGGTGGGCCTTGGAGAAACACAAAGTTCCAGCAAAGTACATTACCCTCATCAAGGACATGTACGATAATGTTGTGACAAGTGTTCGAACAATTGATGTCGACATCGATGACTTCCCGATTAAGATAGGACTACATCAGGGGTCAGCTTTGAGCCATTATCTTTTTGCATTGGTGATGGATGAGGTCACAAGGGATATACAAGGAGAAATCCCATGGTGTATGCTCTTTGCGGATGATGCGGTGCTAGTGAAGGAAATATGCCCTAGAGGCAATAATAAAGTTATTATTTATTTCCTTATATCATGATAAATGTTTATTATTCATGCTAGAATTGTATTAACCGGAAACATAATACATGTGTGAATATATAGACAAACAGAGTGTCACTAGTATGCCTCTACTTTACTAGCTTGTTAATCAAAGATGGTTATGTTTCCTAACCATGGACAAAGAGTTGTTATTTGATTAACGGGATCACATCATTAGTTGAATGATCTGATTGACATGACCCATTCCGTTAGCTTAGCACCCGATCGTTTAGTATGTTGCTATTGCTTTCTTCATGACTTATACATGTTCCTATGACTATGAGATTATGCAACTCCCGTTTACCGGAGGAACACTTTGTGTGCTAGCAAACGTCACAATGTAACTGGGTGATTATAAAGGTGCTCTACAGGTGTCTCCAAAGGTACTTGTTGGGTTGGCGTATTTTGAGATTAGGATTTGTCACTCCGAATGTCGGAGAGGTATCTTTGGGCCCTCTCGGTAATGCACATCACTTAAGCCTTGCAAGCATTGCAACTAATGAGTTAGTTGCGAAATGATGTATTACAGAACGAGTACAGAGACTTGCCGGTAATGAGATTGAACTAGGTATTGGATACCGACGACCGAATCTCGGGCAAGTAACATACCGATGACAAAGGGAACAACGTATGTTGTTATGCGGTCTGACCGATAAAGATCTTCGTAGAATATGTAGGAACCAATATGGGCATCCAGGTCCCGCTATTGGTTATTGACCGGAGACGTGTCTCGGTCATGTCTACATTGTTCTCGAACCGTAGGGTCCGCACGCTTAAGGTTTCGATGACAGTTATATTATGAGTTTATGTATTTTGATGTACCGAAGGTTGTTTGGTGTCCCGGATATTATCACGGACATGACGAGGAGTCTCGAAATGGTCGAGACATAAAGATTGATATATTGGACGGATATATTTGGACACCGGAAAGGTTCCGGATGAGATTGGGATTATACTGGAGTTCCGGGAGGTTACCGGAACCCCTCGATAAGTATATGGGCCTTATTGGGCCTTAGTGGAAGGGTGGGAGAAGGAGCAAGGGAGGGGGCGTGCCCCCCCCAAGCCCAATCCGAATTGGGAGGGGGGCCGCCCCCCCCCCCCCCTTTCCTTCTCTCCTCCCCCCTCTTCCTTCCCTCTCCTACTCCTAATAGGAAAGGGGGGCCAAACCTACTTGGAGTAGGTTTGCCCCCCCCTAGGGCGCGCCTCCCCCTTGGGCCGGCCTCCTCCTCCCTCCCTCCTTTATATACGGAGGTGGGGGCACCCCATAGACACACAAGTTGATCTTTGTGATCGTTCCTTAGCCGTGTGCGGTTCCCCCCTCCACGATATTACACCTCGGTCGTATTGTAGCGGTGCTTAGGCGAAGCCCTGCCACAGTTGAACATCAAGATCGTCACCATGCCGTCGTGCTGACGGAACTCCTCCCCGAAGCTTTCCTGGATCGGAGCCCGGGGTGTGTCATCGAGCTGTATGTGTGTCAAGAACTCGGAGGTGCCGGAGTAACGGTGCTTGGATCGGTTGGACCGGGAAGACGTACGACTACTTCCTCTACGTTGCGTCAACGCTTCCGCTTCGGTCTACGAGGGTACGTAGACAACACTCTCCCCTCTCGTAGCTATGCATCACCATGATCTTGCGTGTGCGTAGGAAATTTTTTGAAATTACTACTGAGGGAGTCCTGGACTAGGGGGTGTCCGGACAGCCAGACTATCAATATCCGCCGGACTCCCATACTACGAAGATAGAAGATTGAAGACTCCGGCTCGTGTCCGGAAGGTACTTTCCTTGGCGTGGAAGGCAAGCTTGGCAATACGGATATGTAGATCTCCTACCATTGTAACCGACTCTGTGTAACCCTAGCCTCTCCGGTGTCTATATAAACCGGAGGGCCTTAGTCCGTAGGACGAACATTACATCTCAACATTCATACCATAGGCTAGCTTCTAGGGTTTAGCCTCCTTGATCTCGTGGTAGATCTACTCTTGTAATACCCATATCATCAATATTAATCAAGCAGGACGTAGGGTTTTACCTCCATCGAGAGGGCCCGAACCTGGGTAAAAACATTGCGTCCCTCGTCTCCTGTTACCATCCGCCTAGACGCACAGTTCGGGACCCCCTACCCGAGATCCGCCGGTTTTGACACCGACAACTACGTTCCCCAACAGTGGCATCCGAGCCTAGGTTGTATGGTTTGATGTTTTATGCACGAGTAGAACACAAGTGAGTTGTGGGCGATATAAGTCATATTGCTTACCAGCATGTCATACTTTGGTTCGGCGGTACTGTTGGATGAAGCGGCCTGGACCGACATTACGCGTACGCTTACGCGAGACTGGTTCTACCGCCGTGCTTTGCACACAGGTGGCTAGCGGGTGTCAGTTTCTCCAACTTTAGTTGAACCGAGTGTGGTTACGCCCGGTCCTTGCAAAGGTTAAAACAGCACCAACTTGACAAACTATCGTTGTGGTTTTGATGCGTAGGTAAGAACAGTTCTTGCTCAGCCCGTAGCAGCTGATGGATTCATGTACCTAGGGTAGGGTCATAGGCCTGACCTAGGTGTCCTACCCAAGGGTACCCATAGAAGAGATCACCTTCCAGTCGACCAACGAGGAACCCACTCGACTGGAAGGACTCGACCATGGAGACTCACTCGACCATGAAGATTCACTCGACCACCAGAAGGTCAGAAGGCACTCTACAACGGCCTGTAATTGAATAGACTTGATGATAGTTAAGACACTTTATGTGGGGCGTTACCAGTAACGCCCCAGACTTAATGTACTTTAAACCCTCCATTACGTGGGCTAGTAGGGGTCCTGGCGTACTCTATATAAGCCACCCCCCTCCACAGGCAGAGGGTTTCGCACTCTTGTAACACCTACACACATAATCCACTTGACCGCCTCAGGGCTCCGAGACGTAGGGCTTTTACTTCCTCCGAGAAGGGCCTGAACTCGTACATCGCTTGTGTTTACAACCTCTCCATAGCTAGGACCTTGCCTCTCCATACCTACCCCCCACTCTACTGTCAGACTTAGAACCACGACAGTTGGCGCCCACCGTGGGGCAGGTGTTTTAGCGATTTGTGGAGAAGTTGCGGTACTTCCGAGTACTTTGATCATGGTGACTGCTGGAGTTTTGGTCGAGGGGCGCGAGATCCGTCTCGGTGCTCTCACCTTTGTCGCCGACGACTCCGCATGGCTCCAGGAGGCTCCACTCGACATCGAGGCGCTCCCCGTCCGCGGTGCGACGCATTTCCACGCATGTGTCCGCGGCGTTCTGCTGCGGCAACCGTTGACCCCATATCGGTTGACTCCTTTATCGGCCGCCCACCCAGTCTCCCACCAGCGCAAGCGCTCTGGTCGGTCGAGACTTCAGCGGTGGGTGAAGCACGCGGTGGCTCGCCAGTCAGCCATCGCCCAAGTCGCGGCAATTGAGCCCGACGAGTCTCTCTACAGCCTGTTCGATCTGTCGACTGGCTCCGTAGAGACTGCATCCGAATGCGATAGCAGTGATCCAGCGGCGGAAATCCTCATGGTCGACGGTCCCCGCAGTCCTCCCGGCTGCCCATGGAGGCGGAGCAGGCGGTGGAGGTGACCCCACGCAAGACCACGAAGAGTAACAGCCCGAGACACTCGACTCTCTGCAAACAGAAGAGCTACGCCGCAGGAACATGGATGCTCTGCATACTCCCATCGCGGGAGAAACCCCCGAGGCCCGTGCCTTGGAGGAAGCACGTTTGGCCAACATGGCTGAACGCGCTCGTCTGGAGAACCTTCAGCGAGCACTCGACGAGCGCGCGCGGCAACGAGTTCCCGAAGCCAGTCGACGTCGACTCTTCCCGCCGACTCAGGTATACCGCACGCCAATTTAGAATTTAGCAGCTGCAATCCGTATAGCAGAGTCCATCCAGCCATCACAGTCGGAAGCTGGGAGAGGCTTGATGCAGATCAGGGATTTACTCCGAGCAGCAGGAGATCAGAACTCAGCCGTGTCGCAGTCGCGCAACAGAATTCACAGTCGATCCGTCGCTGCGAATACCGTTCAGTCGGCTCACAGCCCCAGATCGCCTCCGCGGCGGGAAGGGCGCGACAACCGGCGAGATCAGTATGGAGACCGATTCGACCGAGACGACAGGCGTCGAGTGCCCATTTCTCCTCCGAGGGAAGGGTCTTACGCTCCTCGGTGACAGGATGACAGGCGTCAGTTCAGTACGGGGCGAAGGCCTCCAGTCGACCCCAGAGAGCCAGGTTTCGACGCGCGATCCATTATCGTGCAAGGCTTGGTCGACCGGAACAGATCCCATCGAGGTGGACCCGAGAGAGATGCACCCACGAGCAGTCGAGTGCGCGTTTCTGGTCCAGAGTGTTTTAGCAGGGCTATCAGAGCCGCAGTGATCCCCCCCAATTTCAGGTTGGCAACAGGAGTCAGCAAATTCACTGGGGAGTCCAAGCCTGAAACTTGGCTTGAAGATTACCGAGTGGCTGTTCAGATTGGTGGTGGGAACGACGAGGTGGCCATGAAGCATTTGCCCCTCATGTTGGAAGGTTCTGCCAGGGCATGGCTGAATCAGTTACCTCCTAGCAGTATATACACTTGGGAAGATTTGTCCCGAGTGTTCGTCAGGACTTTTGAAGGAACTTGCAAGCGACCGGCTGGTTTGACAGAGCTGCAAGTCTGCGTGCAGAAGACCAATGAAACTCTCCGAGAGTACATACAGAGGTGGATTACTCTGCACCATACTGTGGAAAATGTATCTGATCATCAGGCAGTTTGCGCCTTCAAAGATGGCGTTAAGAACAGGGAATTGAGTCTGAAGTTTGGTCGAACCGGAGACATGACCTTGAGTCAAATGATGGAGATTGCTACCAAGTACGCCAACGGCGAGGAAGAGGACCGACTCCGAAGCGGCAAGTACAAGCCAAGTCAGTCGGAGAAGGGAAATTCCAGTCGGAAACAGAAGCGGAAAGCCGAGCCAGCAGCTCCTGGAGAGGCCCTGGCCGTGACTCAGGGGAAGTTCAAGGGGAAGCCAAAAGGATCCTGGAATCCTTAGAAAGTAAAGGATAAAGAAGGAAACGACGTGATGGATATGCCATGCCATATTCACACGAAGAAAGATGAAGATGGCAACATCATTTACCCAAAGCACACCACTCGCCAGTGTCGACTCCTGATCCAGCAGTTTCAGGGAAAACAGTCTAAGGACAAGGAGAAGGAGCCAGACAAGGCCGGAGACAAAGAGGATAGTGAGGAAGAATATCCGCATGTAAACTCCACTCTGATGATCTTCGCAGATGTAGAAAGCAAGAGTCGACTGAAAGTCATTAACCGTGAGGTAAACATGGTTGCCCCAGCAAAACCAAGTTATGTCAGATGGTCCCAAACACCCATAACATTCGACCAATCTGATCACCCGACTCACATTGCCACCCCTGGGAGGCAAGCTTTGGTGGTCGATCCAGTTGTCGAAGGCACTCGACTGACAAAAGTGGTGATGGATGGTGGTAGCGGGCTGAACTTGTTATATGCAGACACATTGAAAGGAATGGGCATCCCGATGTCCCGACTGAGCTCCAGCAACATGAGTTTCCACGGAGTCATACCAGGGAAGAAGGCCAACTCACTCGGCCAAATAGCTCTGGACGTGGTTTTTGGTGATTCCAAGCATTTTCGCAAGGAAAAGTTGACTTTTGAGGTTGTGGATTTTCAGAGTGCGTACCACGCCATTTTGGGGAGGCCAGCCTACGCACGATTCATGGCTCGACCATGTTACGTTTACCTCAAACTGAAAATGCCAGGTCCCAAGGGAGTGATCACTGTCACCAGCGATCGGAAAAAGGCAGAAGAGTGCTTTCAGAAGGGCTCGAAGATTGCCGACTCCCAAGTGACAGCGGTCGAATTCGAAGAATACAAGCAAAACGCAGATCCGAGTGATTTGTTGCGATCTAAGAAGCCCGCCACAGAATCTGCATTTCAGTCGTCTGGTGAGAGGAAGCCAGTTCACATTCACCCGACCGACCCCAATGCAGCCCCGACCCACATCTCCACGACACTCGACCCGAATAGGAAGAAGCGCTCATCCAGTTCCTCCGTGAGAACTGGGACATTTTTGCATGGAAGCCAGCTGACATGCCAGGTGTTCCCAGGGGACTGGCTGAGCATCGCCTCAGAGTCGACAAGTCAGCAAAACCAGTCAAAGAGCATCTTCGGCGGTCCGCCGTCCAGAAGAGAAAGGCTATTGGTGAAGAAGTGGCTCGACTGTTGGCAGCAGGATTTATCCGAGAGATATACCACTCCGAGTGGCTCGCTAACGTCGTCATGGTTCCCAAGAAGGACAACTCACTCCGCATGTGCATTGATTTCAAGCACATCAATCGGGCCTGCCCGAAAGATCATTTTCCTCTCCCTCGCATAGATCAAATTGTTGACTCGACCGCGGGATGTGAGAGATTGTCTTTTCTAGATGCATATTCCGGGTATCATCAGATCCGTCTGTATGGACCCGATGAAATAAAAACAGCTTTCATCACTCCATTCGGGTGCTTCTGATCCGCTCGACCATCTACCAGCAAGACTTGCGTCGCCTTTACGCCAGAAACGTGAGAGGTCGAGCTTTCCAGGAAGGAGATCTAGTTCTCAGAGTAGATCAGCAGAAACAGCATAAGCTCGCTCCTTCTTGGGAAGGACCCTTCATCGTCACCAAGGTTCTCCACAACGGGGCATATCGTCTCTACAACGTCGAACACAATATCGAAGAGCCCCGAGCTTGGAATGCGGATCTGCTCCGCCCGTTTTACACTTAAAGTTTTTCACTCGGATGAGTTGTAATAAAATAACTTCTGTAGTACATGGATTTCGAAATAATAGTGTCATAGTTCCTTCAAATTTTTGTCACTTTTTATTTTTGTCCAGTAAAATTTTCCCCCAGTGGGTGGCTTAGTCGCGAATCCGTTTCGCCTAAGTTTGTACAAATCCTACCGAGTGGTAAGCCAGACTTCCACTCGGGGGCTTAGCCGCGAATCCGTTTCGCCTAAGTTATAAAAATCCTACCGAGTGGTAAGCCAGACTTCCACTCGGAGGCTTAGCTGCAGCCCAGTGCTCGCCTAAGTTATTAAAAATCCTACCGAGTGGTAAGCTAGACTTCCACTCGGAGGCTTAGCTGCAGCCCAGTGCTCGCCTAAGTTATTAAAAATCCTACCGAGCGATAAGCCAGACTTCCACTCGGAGGCTTAGCTGCAGTCCAAGTACTCGCCTAAGTACAATGTGTGAGCTTACAAGGAGGACGAGGTGCAGGTCGACTGCGACCCTCTCCTCCGAGCTACACCATAAGTATAATGTGCGCTCACAAGGAGGACGAGGTGCAGGTCGACTGCGACCCTCTCCTCCGAGCTACACCATAAGTATAATGTGCGCTCGCAAGGAAGACGAGGTGCAGGTCGACTGCGACCCTCTCCTCCGAGCTTCGCCACAAATACAACGTGAAAATCCCACCGAGTAAAGAGCAAACCTCTCACTCGGGGGCTTAGCAGCAGCCCAGTGCTCGCCTAAGGTATAAAAAATCCCACCGAGTGAAGAGCAAACCTCTCACTCGGGGGCTTAGCTGCAGCCCAGTGCTCGCCTAAGGTATAAAAAATCCTACCGAGTGAAGAGCAAACCTCTCACTCGGGGGCTTAGCTGCAGCCCAGTGCTCGCCTAAGGTATAAAAAATCCTACCGAGTGAAGAGCAAACCTCTCACTCGGGGGCTTAGCTGCAGCCCAGTGCTCGCCTAAGGTATAAAAAATCCTACCGAGTGAAGAGCAAACCTCTCACTCGGGGGCTTAGCTGCAGCCCAGTGCTCGCCTAAGGTATAAAAAATCCTACCGAGTGAAGAGCAAACCTCTCACTCGGGGGCTTAGTTGCAGCCCAGTGCTCGCCTAAGGAATAAGTCGACTGCAGTGGGCATCTTGCTGTGAACCTGCAAAGGGCAATTCGAGCCAAAAGCAATCATATCCAAACATCAAATCCAAGTTTAGGTCGATACCTATAGGAACCGAGAGTGCTCAGGCACTAAGCCTGTTAAGGTTTATCGGTTACAATTCCACTCGGCATACCGAGGCAAATTTAAAGTGTCGGACTTAAAGGAAGTTTTTTACCCCTCCTGTGGAGGGCTAGAAGGAGCAACGAACTCATCGAGGTCGATCCCGTCTGCGATCCGGGTAGCAGCAGCGATGAAAGTTTCCATGAAGGACCTGAAGTCGTGTTTCTTGGTGTTGGCCACTCGGAGAGCCGCCAGCTTCTCTTCTCGTGCATCCTTGCAGTGGACTCGGGCCAGGCACAGGGCGACATCTGCGCCACACCGAGCCGAGGACTTCTTCCACTCCTGCACTCGGTCAGGGACGGTGTTCAGTCGAGCCATCAGTGACTCGAGGTCATTTTGGAGTGTCGCCCTGGGCCAGAGCGTCGATTCGATGCGGGACGTAGCAACCTTCAGCCTTGCAAGGTAGTCCACGACAGCTGCAACACGGGACTCCAGTCGGAAGACATTCATAGCAACTTCATCATTCACCGGAGAATTGACAGGGTCAAGGTTCGGCTCCAATGGGCTGGTTTCTTCTTCAAAGTTTCGACAGAATTCTGCAAAGACAAAACTCCGAGTCAAGATAATGGTCGAATGAGAGCATCACAGTTGGAAATGTTGGTCGAGTGTACAAGATTACCTTCGAGCATAAGGAACAATTTCTTAGCAAGACCACCCAGGAAGCCTTCTAGGTCATTCTTCTTCCCAGTCAACTGGCTGATCTTCTCGGTCAGAGTGGTCTTGTCAGTTTTCAGTCGGTCGACATCCTTGGTGGCAATTGCCAGAGCAGCTTTCAGATTGGTATTTTCCTGTTCGAGCTTGGTGACTGAAGCTAACTTCTCGTCAGCAAGCTTGGTCTTCTCAGATAGCTCAAGATCCTTCTTCTTCTGGGCCTCCTTCACCTTGCCTGCAAGTTACAGTAAAATCAGATTTTGAAACAAACGGAAGGAAAAAAGAGTCGTCGAGATCTCACCAAACATACCTTTGGTCTCCTCCTTCGCCTTCGTCAGATTCTCCTGCACTAGCTTCAAATCCAGCTCGAGCTGAATGTGCTTCTGCTCCAGTTCAGTATAGCGCGCCGCAAGATCACAGGATTTCTACGAAGAACCAATCGACAAAATATCAAAGATGATTCACTTCCGAGTGAATAGGGAAAAATCATACGTTTCTAAGACCATAGTCGAATGCAAGCATTCGACCGTAGTCTCGGGGACTACACCCAGTGGGTGCACTCAGCGTGCCCCCACTGGTCCTATTCAAGACAGAGTCGACCAGTCGACCAAAAAAAAGAAAAAAAAGGGAAACCTCTTCAGACTGTAATCAACTGCCAGCAGTCGACCACAGTCTCGGGGACTACACCCAGTGGGTGCACTCAGCGTGCCCCCACTGGTTTCAGAAACCCATTCGCCCTAGTCGAATGATGATTAATCTTTACTTATAAAGCCTAAGGCCGACTGCCAACAGTCGACCTTAGCCTTGGGGACTACACCCAGCGGGTGCACTCAGCGTGCCCCCGCTAACACGGAGTTTTTATCGACACACCCAGTGGGTGATTGCTATGGATTTCAGAAAGAAAAAAGTTTTGATAGCATATCCTAACAGAACAGGCGGTGGTCAACTGACCTGAACATTGCTTTGAAGAGCGGAGCTGGCGTCATAAGCTGCTTGGCTTGCATCCCGGATGATCTTCACCTGCTCCATCATGATCCCTGCTTGGTGTATCGCCTCCTTAGCAGCGCTAGCTTGGTCCTCCGGGACGTGGTGCGTGGTGAAGAGCGAAGGTTGCCCAGAACTCGACGAAGTAGGACGAGCACTCGTCAACGGCACCGCGAAAGACACGGTGTGTCGAGTGGTGTTCTCCCCCTCCGTGGCAACAGTCTCGGGCGCCGTCACATCTTGGGCTGCTTTGCCAGTGGACGCCTTCCTGCTCCTCCTATGCCTCAGTGGTTCTTCGTCCTCATCATCATCATCAGGAAGGGTGATAATGTCATTGGATGGAGCTTCAGAGAAGAATCAAAGTGAGAAACCATGAGTCAGTCGACTAAGTACGGAATTAAGGGTATAGTACCAGGATTTGAAGTTGTCGCGTCCTCCATCTCATGGTCCTCAGCCTTGCCTGAGGTTTCAGAAGTTACAGCACTGAAGTTCCAAAGAATCAGTCGATTAATTCAAGTATCAACCAGAGACAAAGCTTGTACAAAAGAGGAAGACTTAAGTAATATGTTTACCCTGATATGGTGGGGATGGACACCTTCATTTTCGGCAGGGGCTTGGTTGGCCTCGACGGAGCTACCTTCGACTGCTTCGGCGCCTTCTCAGTCGGCACCGGAGAAGCGGTCCGAGGGCGTTTGGTCGACTGCGAGGCAGTCGCAACCCCCTTACCGTGTTCAGTCGCAGGGTCATGAACGAGTTTCGACCGCCTTTCCGAGCGCGGTGGTGCAACCTCCTCCTCCTCCTCCTCTTCTTCGTCCTCATCATCGTCGTCGTCGTCATCGTCATCTTCAGCAGCGTCTGAATCCCACTCGTCCTGGCTCTCACCCCCGCTGGCTTCTCCCTCCTCAGTCGGAGCCTGAGCTCCGTTGGGCATTGGGTACAGCTCGGTAAGGGCCTGGAAGACGTCAAGACAGAGTTCAATCGACCAAATTGCAGAACATACAGAAACAAATTCAACAGACATACAATGGAAAGCAGAGCAAATGTACCTTATCTGGAACGCTGTGATGGTCGAGTGGAGAAATCCTCCTGGATCCACGAGGATTATCCTTGTTCCCAGTGATCGCGACCATCCACCTTTCCACTATGGCGTCGTCGACTGCTTCCGGGTGGACTCGAGTCTCGTCTTCGGTTCCACAATACAACCACATGCAGTGGCTCCGGAACTGAAGAGGCTGGATTCGCCTTCGAAGGAAAACCTCCAGAAGGTCCATGCCAGTCACGCCGTCCCGAACCAACTGCACCACGCGATCCATCAACATCTTCACATCAGCTCTCTCCTCCGGAACCACCTTCAGAGAGGAGGGTTTGTTCACTCGACTCATGGTGAATGGAGGAAGTCCACTCGACTGTCCTGGCGTCAACTCATTCTGGCAATAGAACCAAGTCGACTGCCAGCCCCTGACCGACTCGGGAAAGGACATAGCTGGGAAGGTGCTCTTATTCCTCACTTGGATTCCTAGGCCCCCGCACATCTGGACCACTTGGGTTTTCTCATCGCCTGGACTCGCCTTCTTCACAGTCTGAGAACGACATGTGAAGATGTGCTTGAACAAGCCCCAGTGCGGTCGACAGCCCAGGAAGTTCTCGCACATGGATACAAATGCAGCAAGATATGCGATGGAGTTTGGAGTAAAGTGGTGGAGCTGGGCTCCAAAGAAGTTCAAAAAACCACGAAAGAAAACGCTCGGTGGCAAGGAAAATCCTCGATCAACATGAGTGGCCAGGAGCACACACTCACCCTCCTCCGGCTGAGGTTGCCACTCTTTACCAGGAAGTCTTGCGGCGCCGTGGGGGATCAGCCCGTCGTCGGCCATGTCAAGGAGATCCTTCTCCCTGATGGTCGACTGGATCCAGTCTCCCTGGACCCAGCCCTTCGGCAGGAGGGATCTCGACGAAGACCCGCTGCGGCTGGTGGATCTCCCCTTCGCCTTCTCCGTCGCCGACGCCTTCTCCGCCGCCGACGCCTTCTTTGCTCGCTCCAGCACCGATGTCTTCTCCTTGCCCATGGCCGCCGGTGAAATGCGCAAGGGGGAGCGTTGCGGAGGCGACAGCGGTTGCGTTGGGCGGAGACGAGGACAGCAGAGGAGAAAGAATGGAGTACTGTGCTGAAACCCTCACAAGTCACATTTATAACATCCCTTCCGAGTGGATGACAGGTGGACCCGGTCAATCCAATCATATCCCGAAACAGTTGCATTGACACGATACATGGCGGAAAAAGCGGCGCGGAGATCGAGGCGTCCATGTCCTGTCCCGTCCGAGCGCCGCGGTCAGTTCCGCTTCGCGCGCTTCCCCAAATTTCGTATCCCGCGGAATCCGCGAACGGCAGATCGGTCTGTCAAGTGCGAGATTTCCTGCGATCCGTCGCCCGGGAACCGGCAAAGTATAAAAGATCACTCGACGAAAAACAAGAATGGATCGAGTCGACTGAAGAAAGGTTGCTCGTTATCAACAAAGAAGATCTTGATCAAGAACGACGCATGGCCAGTATGTCAAAAATCAATCGGAAACAGCATCAACTCCTTCCTCATTCAAGCCTCAATCCATTCGGGGGCTAATGATGGATTCATGTACCTAGGGTAGGGTCATAGGCCTGACCTAGGTGTCCTACCCAAGGGTACCCTTAGAAGAGATCACCTTCCAGTCGACCAACGAGGAACCCACTCGACTGGAAGGACTCGACCATGGAGACTCACTCGACCATGAAGATTCACTCGACCACCAGAAGGTCAGAAGGCACTCTGCAACGGCCTGTAATTGAATAGACTTAATGATAGTTAAGACACTTTATGTGGGGCGTTACCAGTAACGCCCCAGACTTAATGTACTTTAAACCCTCCATTACGTGGGCTGGCAGGGGTCCTGGCGTACTCTATATAAGCCACCCCCCTCCACAGGCAGAGGGGTTCGCACTCTTGTAACACCTACACACATAATCCACTCGACCGCCTCAGGGCTCCGAGACGTAGGGCTTTTACTTCCTCCGAGAAGGGCCTGAACTCGTACATCGCTTGTGTTTACAACCTCTCCATAGCTAGGACCTTGCCTCTCCATACCTACCCCCACTCTACTGTCAGACTTAAAACCACGACAGCAGCCACGTAAAATTTGCAACAACAAAGTAGAGGACGTCTAACTTGTTTTTGCAGGGCATGTTGTGATGTGATATGGTCAAGACGTGATGAGATATAAGTTGTTGTATGAGATGATCATGTTTTGTTGAAGTTATCATCAACTGGCAGAAGCCCTATGGTTGTCTCTTTGTTGCATAAGATGCAAGTGCCAAATAATTGCTTTACTTTATCGCTATACGATAGCAATAGTTGCAAGAGCAATAGTTGGTGAGACAACCATGTGATGACACATTGATATAGATCAAGATGATGAAGATCATGGTGTCGTGCCGGTGACGATAGAGATCATGACAGTACTTTGGAGATGGAGATCAAAGGCGCAAGATGATCATGGCCATATCATGTCACATATTTTGATTGCATATGATGTTTATCTATTATACATCTCATTCTTGCTTTGATTGACGGTAGCATTTTAAGATGATCTCTCACTAATTATCAAGAAGTGTTCTCCCTGAGTATGCACCGTTGCCAAAGTTCGTCGTGCCCAGACACCACGTGATGATCGGGTGTGATAAGCTCTTCGTCCATCTACAACGGGTGCAAGCCAGTTTTGCACACGCGGAATACTCAGGTTAAACTTGACGAACCTAGCATATGCAGATATGGCCTCGGAGCACGGAGACCGAAAGGTCGAGCGTGAATCATATAGTAGATATGATCAACATAGTGATGTTCACCATTGAAAACTACTCCATCTCACGTGATGATCGGTTATGGTTTAGTTGATTTGGATCACGTGATCACTTAGATGACTAGAGAGATGTCTGTCTAAGTGGGAGTTCTTAAGTAATATGATTAATTGAACTTAAATTTATCATGAACTTAGTCCTGGTAGTATTTTGCAAATTATGTTGTAAGATCAATAGCTTGCGTTGTTGCTTTCATATGTTTATTTTGATATGTTCCTAGAGAAAATTGTGTTGAAAAATGTTAGTAGCAATGATGCGGATTGGATCCGCGATCTGAGGTTTATCCTCATTGCTGCACAGAAGAATTATGTCCTTAATGCACCGCTAGGTGACAGACCTATTGCAGGAGCAGATGCAGACGTTATGAACGTTTGGCTAGCTCAATATGATGACTACTTGATAGTTTTGTGCACCATGCTTTATGGCTTAGAATCGGGACTTCAAAGATGTTTTGAACATCATGGACCATATGAGATGTTCCAGGAATTGAAGTTAATATTTCAAGCAAATACCCGAGTTGAGAGATATGAAGTCTCCAACAAGTTCTATAGCTAAAAGATGGAGGAGAATCGCTCAACTAGTGAGCATGTGCTCAGATTGTCTGGGTACTACAATCGCTTGAATCAAGTGGGAGTTAATCTTCCAGATAATATAGTGATTGACAGAATTCATTAGTCACCATCACCAAGTTAGTAGAACTTCGTGATGAACTATAGTATGCAAGGCATGATGAAAATGATTCCCGAGTTTTTCATGATGATGAAATCGATGAAGGTAGAAATCAAGAAAGAACATCAAGTGTTGATGGTTAACAAGACCACTAGTTTCAAGAAAAGGGCAAAGGGATAGAAGGGAACTTCAAGAAGAACAGCAAAGCAAGTTGCGGCTCAAGTGAAGAAACCCAAGTCTAGACCAAAGCCTGAAACTGAGTGATTACAATGCAAAGGAAATGATCACTGGAAGCGGAAATGCCCTGAATAGTTGGTGGATAAGAAGGATGGCAAAGTGAACAAGGGTATATTTGATATACAGGGTATTGATGTGTACCTTACTTGTATTTATAGTAACCCCTGAGTATTTGATACTTGTTCGGTTGCTAAGATTAGTAACTCGAGACAGGAGTAACAGGATAAATAGAGACTAGTTGAAGGGGAAGTGACGATAAGTGTTGGAAATAGTTCCAAGATTGATATGATCATCAACGCACACTCCCTATACTTTCGGGATTAGTGTTAAACCTAAATAAATGTTATTTGGCGTTTGCGTTGAGCATGAATATGATTTGATCATGTTTATTGCAATACTGTTATTCATTTAAAGTTAAAGAATAATTGTTATTCTGTTTACATGAATAAGACCTTCGATGGTTATACACCCAATGAAAATAGTTTGTTGGATCTCGATCGTAGTTATACACATATTCATAATATTGATGCCAAAAGATGCAAAGTTAATAATGATAGTGCAACTTATTTGTGGCACTGCCGTTTGGGTCATATCGGTGTAAAGCGCATGAAGAAACTCCATAAAGATGGATTTTCGGAATCACTTGGTTATGAATCATTTGATGCTTGCGAACCGTGCCTTTTGGGCAAGATGACTAAAACTC
The DNA here is from genome assembly GCA_963921465.1 of Triticum timopheevii. Taxonomy (NCBI): domain Eukaryota; kingdom Viridiplantae; phylum Streptophyta; class Magnoliopsida; order Poales; family Poaceae; genus Triticum; species Triticum timopheevii. The sequence goes on from OY997272.1 coordinate 580,223,296, forward strand.
CGTTCTTCGGAACAATGGAACGAGCTACTGAATTGCTGGAAACAATACATATTGATGTATGCAGACCAATGAGTATGAAGGCTTGTGGAAAGTATCGTTATTTTCTAACCTTCACAGATGATTTGAGCAGATATGCGAATATCTACTTGAAGAAACATAAGTCTGAAATAGTTGAAAGGTTCAAAGAATTTCAGAGTGAAGTGGAAAAATCATCGTAACAAGAAAATAAAGTTTCTGCGATCTGATCGCGGAGACGAATATTTCAGTTACGAGTTTGGTCTTCAATTAAAACAATGTGGAATAGTTTCACAGCTCACGCCACCTGGAACACCACAACGTTATGGTGTGTCCGAACGTCGTAACCGCACTTTATTGGATATGGTGCGATCTATGATGTCTCTTACTGATTTACCACTATTGCTTTGGGGTTATGCATTAGAGACAGCTGCATTCACATTAAAAAGGGCACCATCTAAATCCGTTGAGACGACACCAGATGAACTGTGGTTTAGCAAGAAACTCAAGTTGTCGTTTCTTAAGGTTTGGGGCTATGATGCTTATATGGAAAAATTTCATCATGATAAGCTCAAACCCAAATTGGAGAAGTGCGTCTTCATAGAATACCCAAAGGAAACTGTTGGGTACACCTTCTATCACAGATCCTAAAGCAAGATTTTCGTTGCTAAAAATGGATCCTTTCTAGAGAAGGAGTTTCTCTCGAAAGAAGTGAGTGGGAGGAAAGTAGAGCTTGATAAGGTAATTTGTACCTTCTCCCGAATTGGAAAGTAGTTCATCACGGAAATCAGTTCCAGTGATTCCTACACCAATTAGTGAAGAAGCTAATGATGATGATCATGAAACTTCAGATCAAGTTACTACAAAACCTCGTAGGTCTTCCAAAGTACAGTCCGCACTAGAGTAGTATGGTAATACTATTCTGGAAGTCATGTTACTAGACCATGATGAACCTACGAACTATGAGGAAGCGATGATGAGCCCAGATTCCGCAAAATGGTTTGAGGCCATGAAATCTGAGATATGATCCATGTATGAGAACAAAGTATGGACTTTGATGGAGTTGCCCGATGATCGGCAGCCATATTGTATAAATGGATCTTCAAGAGGAAGACGGACGTTGATAGTAGTATTACTATCTAAAAAGCTAGACTTGACAAAAATAAGGTTTTTGACAAAGTTCAAGGTGTTGACTACGATGAAAATTTTCTCACTCGTAGCGATGCTTAAGTCTGTCCAAATCATGTTAGCAATTGCCGCATTTTTATGAAATCTGGCAAATGGATAAACAAAACTACATTCCTTAATGGATTTAAAGAAGAGTTGCATATGATGCAACCAGAAGGTTTTGTCAATCCTAAAGGTGCTGACAAAATACGCAAGCTCCAGCGATCCATCTATGGACTGGTGCAAGCATCTCGGAGTTGGAATATACGCTTTGATAAGTTGATCAAAGCATATAGTTTTGTACAGACTTACGGTGAAGCCTGTATTTACAAGAAAGTGAGTGGGAGCACTACAGCATTTCTGATAAGTATATGTGAATGACATATTGTAGATCGAAAATAATGTAGAATTATTCTGCAAAGCATAAAGGAGTGTTTGAAAGCAGTTTTTCAAAGAAACACCTCGGTGAAGCTGCTTACATATTGAGCATCAAGATCTATTGAGATAGATCAAGACACTTGATAAGATTCTCAATGAGTACATACCTTGACAAGATTTTGAAGTAGTTCAAAATGGAACAGTCAAAGAAGGAGTTCTTGCCTGTGTTGCATGGTGTGAAGTTGAGTAAGACTCAAGACCCGACCATGGCAGAAAATAGAAAGAGAATGAAAAGTCATTCCCTATGCCTCAGTCATAGGTTCTATAAAAGTATACCATGCTATGGACCAGACCTATGGTATACTCTGCCCTGGTTTGGCAAGGGAGTACAATAGTGATCTAGGAGTAGATCACTGGACATTGGTCAAAATTATCCTTAGTGGAATAAGGATATGGTTCTCGATTATGGAGGTGACAAAAGGTTCGTCGTAAAGGGTTACGTCGATACAAGTTTTGGCACTGATCCAGATGATTCTAAGTCTTAATCTGGATACATATTAAAAGTGGGAGCAATTAGCTAGAGTAGCTCCGTGCAGAGCATTGTAGACATAGAATATTTGCAAAATACATACGGCTCTGAATATGACAGACCCGTTGACTAAACTTCTCTCACGAGCAAAACATGATCATACCTTTGTACTCTTTGGGTGTTAATCACATAGCGATGTGAACTAGATTATTGACTCTAGTAAACCCTTTGGGTGTTGGTCACATGACGATGTGAACTATGCACTACTAGGAAAAGGGCTATAGATGGAATTGACACTAATGGCGCACCAGACATGTGGTGCGCCATTACTATATACTAATGGCGCACCATGTGTTGGTACGCCATTAGTTTCCAAATACTAACGGCGCACCACATCCCGCGGTGCGCCATTAGTAGAAAAAATTTGTTTTTTAATTTTTTCAAAACTTCTAATGGCGCACCATGGGTGTGGTGCGCCATTACTAGTTTTAACTAGTAATGGCGCACCACACCCACCGTGCGCCATTAGAAGTTTTGAAAAAAGAAGTAAAAAAAAATTATAAAAAAATTTATAAAATTTTTGTTAGTAATGGCGCACCGGTGGACAGTGCGCCATTACTAGTTTTAACTAGTAATGGCGCACTGTCCATTGGTGCGCCATTACTAAGTTTTTTTCAGAAAATTTCAAACAAAATTTCAAAAAAAAATTTTTTTTTTCAAAACTAGTAATGGCGCACCGTGGTTGTGGTGCGCCATTACTAGTTTAACTACTAATGGCGCACCACCCCACGGTGCGCCATTAGTAGTTTGCCCAGCTTCCACCGAATGCACCCCCCCTGTGGACCGCCTTTTCAGTTTTAAAAAGAATTAAAAAAATGATAAAAATGTCAAAAAAAATAAAAGAAAATAAGTTTCCCATGTGATATGTGGTCTAGTTGTTGGGAAAATTTACAAATATAAATTTCGACTTTATTTGTAAAATCTCTCTCAAAATTTGTAAAATGGGCATAACTTTTGCATACGAACTCGGATTAAAAAGTTTTATATATGAAAAATCATCTACTCGAAAAGTTAGATCCGAATTTAATCGGGGGAACCCCGTTAAACATTTTCAAAATCCCCAAAAACCTAACAGAAAAAAAGTTACGGGGCTTTCAAGATCTAGAGGCAAAAAAATTTCAAAAAAATTTTGGTTTTTTATTTTTTTTTCAAAAAATGATATGTAATATGACCCGGAAGTTTGAAATATTTTTCAAAATTTTCATCATAGTCATGAACATGAACAAAGTCCTAGACATCAACAAGGTATAATAGGATTGATATGCTAGATATATCAACAAGTGCTTGTGAAGTGAGCTTGTTGGGGTTCGATAGAACTCTGAAGTTAAGTGTGCTTGGGCTGGAGTAGTGTGAGGATGGGTGACCTTTCGGGAAGTTTGACCATGGAGTGTGATTTGACCTGAGATTAAGCATATTGACTCGAGATTAAGCCATAGTGACCTGAGATTAAGAAAAAAACAAAAAAAATTGGAAATTTTGAAAAAAAAATTAAAAAAATTCTGCAAAAAAAATTTGAAAAAAATTGTTACTAATGGCGCACTCCTATGTGGTGCGCCATTAGTATACCAGATACTAATGGCGCACCGTGGGCCATACTTATGGCGCACCAGCGGTGCGCCATTAGAATACCAGAATCTAATGGCGCACCACAGGTGCGCCATTAGAAAAAAATTCTAGTGGCGTGATGCTAATGGCGCACCGGTAGTGCGCCATTAGTAGGCAAAACCGGTGCGCCATTAGAAGGCTTTTTTCTAGTAGTGAAATCATATACAGATATGATTATTGGTGTTAAATCACATGGCGATGTGAACTAGATTATTGACTGTAGTGCAAGTGGGAGACTGAAGGAAATATGCCCTAGAGGCAATAATAAAGTTATTATTTATTTCCTTATATCATGATAAATGTTTATTATTCATGCTAGAATTGTATTAACCGGAAACATAATACATGTGTGAATATATAGACAAACAGAGTGTCACTAGTATGCCTCTACTTGACTAGCTTGTTAATCAAAGATGGTTATGTTTCCTAACCATGGACAAAGAGTTGTTATTTGATTAACGGGATCACATCATTAGTTGAATGATCTGATTGACATGACCCATTCCGTTAGCTTAGCACCCGATCGTTTAGTATGTTGCTATTGCTTTCTTCATGACTTATACATGTTCCTATGACTATGAGATTATGCAACTCCCGTTTACCGCAGGAACACTTTGTGTGCTACCAAACGTCACAACGTAACTGGGTGATTATAAAGGTGCTCTACAGGTGTCTCCAAAGGTACTTGTTGGGTTGGCGTATTTTGAGATTAGGATTTTTCACTCCGAATGTCGGAGAGGTATCTCTGGGCCCTCTCGGTAATGCACATCACTTAAGCCTTGCAAGCATTGCAACTAATGAGTTAGTTGCGAGATGATGTATTACAGAACGAGTAAAGAGACTTGCCGGTAACGAGATTGAACTAGGTATTGGATACCGATGATCGAATCTCGGGCAAGTAACATACCGATGACAAAGGGAACAACGTATGTTGTTATGCGTTCTGACCGATAAAGATCTTCGTAGAATATGTAGGAACCAATATGGGCATCCAGGTCCCGCAATTGGTTATTGACCGGAGACGTGTCTCGGTCATGTCTACATTGTTCTCGAACCGTAGGGTCCGCACGCTTAAGGTTTCGATGACAGTTATATTATGAGTTTATGTATTTTGATGTACCGAAGGTTGTTCGGTGTCCCGGATATGATCACGGACATGACGAGGAGTCTCGAAATGGTCGAGACATAAATATTGATATATTGGACGGATATATTTGGACACCGGAAAGGTTCCGGATGAGATTGGGATTATACCGGAGTTCCGGGAGGTTACCGGAACCCCCCGGTAAGTATATGGGCCTTATTGGGCCTTAGTGGAGGAGGCGCCCCCCCGGCAAGGGAGGGGGCGCCCCCCCCCCCCCAAGCCCAATCCGAATTGGGAGGGGGGGCGGCCCCCCCTTTCCTTCTCTCCTCCCCCCTCTTCCTTCCCTCTCCTACTCGTAATAGGAAAGGGGGGCCAAACCTACTTGGAGTAGGTTTGCCCCCCCTAGGGTGCGCCTCCCCCTTGGGCCGGCCTCCTTCTCCCTCCCTCCTTTATATACGGAGGTGGGGGCACCCCATAGACACACAAGTTGATCTTCGTGATCGTTCCTTAGCCGTGTGCGGTGCCCCCCTCCACGATATTACACCTCGGTCATATTGTAGCGGTGCTTAGGCGAAGCCCTGCCACAGTTGAACATCAAGATCGTCACCACGCCGTCGTGCTGATGGAACTCCTCCCCGAAGCTTTGCTGGATCGGAGCCCGGGGTGTGTCATTGAGCTGTACGTGTGTCAACAAACTCGGAGGTGCCGGAGTAACGGTGCTTGGATCGGTTCGACCGGGAAGACGTACGACTACTTCCTCTACGTTGCGTCAACGCTTCCGCTTCGGTCTATGAGGGTACGTAGACAACACTCTCCCCTCTCGTTGCTATGCATCACCATGATCTTGCGTGTGCGTAGGAAATTTTTTGAAATTACTACGTTCCCCAACAGCTAGTTGACGATAGTCGGACGGGGGTAAATGGGAAGTTAGAGTTATGGAGACAAACCTTGGAATCGAAAGGGTTTAGGCTTAGTAGAACTAAAACCGAGTACATGATGTGCGGTTTCAGTACTACTAGGTGTGAGGAGGAGGAGGTTAGCCTTGATGGCCAGGTGGTACCTCGGAAGGACACCTTTCGGTATTTGGGGTCAATGTTGCAGGAGGATGGGGGTATTGATGAAGATGTGAACCATCGAATCAAAGCCGGATGGATGAAGTGGCGCCAAGCTTCTGTCATTCTCTGTGACAAGAGAGTGCCACAAAAGCTAAAAGGCAAGTTCTACAAGACGGCGGTTCGACCCTCAATGTTGTATGGCGCGGAGTGTTGGCCTACTAAAAGGAGACATGTTCAACAGTTAGGTGTGGCGGAGATGCGTATGTTGAGATGGATGTGTGGCCACACGAGGAAGGATCGAGTCCGGAATGATCATATACGAGATAGAGTTGGGGTAGCACCAATTGAGGAGAAGCTTGTCCAACATCGTCTGAGATGGTTTGGGCATATTCAGCGCAGGCCTCCAGAAGCTCCAGTGCATAGCGGACGGCTAAAGCGTGCGGAGAATGTCAAGAGAGGGCGGGGTCGACCGAATTTGACATGGGAGGAGTCCGTTAAGAGAGACCTGAAGGATTGGAGTATCGACAAAGAGCTAGCTATGGACAGGGGTGCGTGGAAGCTTGCTATCCATGTGCCAGAGCCATGAGTTGGTTGCGAGATCTTATGGGTTTCACCTCTAGCCTACCCCAACTTGTTTGGGACTAAAGGCTTTGTTGTTGTTGTTGTTGTTGTTGTTGTTGTTGTTGTCTTTTCCTTGAAAAATAGTGGTCTTTTCAAAAATCAAAAAGCTTTGCAAAATCACCTCACTAAACACAGAACCCAATTAAATTGCAAAGGAACTCCATTTCTCTAACCCTTCTGACCTAATGCTCTAAAATAAAATTTTCCTCTAACCTAGCCAATCTACTTAACCTAGCTTGTTAATCCAACGAACCTAATTAACCTACCTATTTAACCTAGTTAGTTAATCTAGTTTACCTAGATAATTAACCCTAATTAAACTAGTTAACGCAGCTAGTTCTCTGTCAAAGCCTAAAATAAATTTTTGCACTAATTAACCTGGATAATTAACCTAATTAAACTAGTTAACCTGACTAGTTCTCTGTCAAAGCCCTAACTAAGTTTTTGCACTAACCTAGATAATTAACCTAATTAAACTAGTTAACCTAACTACTTCTCTGTCAAAGCCCTAACTAAATTTTTGCCCTAACCTACATAATTAACCTAATTAAACTGGCTAACCTATGAATGAGAGAGAGAGGAGGGGTGGGGGCTTACAGATGATGGCTCCGGTGGTGGCGACGCAGGCAGGGGCGTCTCCGGTGATGGCGAGGGAGGCAGGGGCGTCTCCGGTGACGGCGAGGATGGCAGTTGTGGCGAGGAACGATCCGGTGGCGTCGACGGCGGCTCCAGTGGCGTTGACGAGGCCGCGCGGCTCCGTGGCGTTGGGGGCGGCTCCGGTGTCGTCGACGGCGCACGGCTCTGGTGGCGTCGACGTCGGCGGCGAAGTGGGGCGACGGTGAATCGGGGAGACGGCGGCGCGCGGGGTGGGTTGAGGGATTTGGGGGAGAAGTGGTGGCCGGGGGGAAACGATTTTTTGGTTAAGTCAAACTTAGCGGTAGCGCATTTCGCAAAACGCGCTATAGCTAAGATAGCTAGAGCGGTTTTTGCAAAACGCACTGCTGCTATAGCTATGTAAATTTCTTCCTTTTTTAATTTCCTTTTCTGTTTCTATAGCGGGGGTCTAGGACACGCGCTGCAGCTACGTTAGCTATATCGCCTCTTACAAACACACGCTGGTGCTATGCCTTCCTCCGTTTTTTCGCTTTTTCGTTTATTTTGCTTTACATTTTATTTTTTCCTTTCTCCTTTTTCTATTTCTTTCATTTTCATTTACTTTTCTATTTGTTTTTCATCTTATTTTATTTCCGTTAGTAGTAGCGCTCTTCTTAGGAAATGCGCTGCTAATTACGCCCTAGCGGTAGCGCGTTTCTTCGAAGCACGCTACTGCTATGCGTAGCCTATCATTCTGCTAATGGGAATATTAGTAGTAGCGCTTTTGCAGCTACACGCGCTACTGCTAAGGTTGTATCTGTAGCGTGGTTTTTCTTCAATCGCTACTGCTATATAGCACTAGCGCGCTTTTTTGACCCGCGCTGTTGCTAAATTTCTGTGTACAAGGTTTTCCCTAGTAGTGATCCTTGTTTGGTGGCGGCACGGCGCTGGCTCAGGGCGCGGCGATGCGGCGGCGGCGGCTGGCGTTGGGGGCGCGGCTTGCAGGCGGCGGCGTGGGTGGCTGGTGCGGGCTAGGGGCGTGCCCTGCTCCCGGCGGCGGCAGCATTTGGGCGCGGCCCAGATCTGTCGCGGCTGCGGCTCGGGTGACCTGGGCCCTTGTGGTGGCGGGGCTCCGGCTCTCCGCAGGTGGTGGCTTGCTCCGGTGGCCGCCCCTGTTGCGGTGCCCCCTGGTGGTGGTGGACCTGCCGGCCCCCGGCCGATCCGGCGATGGCAGGCGCCGCGGGCTCTGCTCGGCATGGACGTGGGCTGCCACGGCGTGGTGGTGGCTCACGACGGTGGTCGGGGACGTTTCACGGCGGTGGCCGGACTTCTTCGTCGTTGGCCCGTCAGTGAGTGCCCCCGTTGACCTTTGACTCCTCTCCTCGTCATTCAGGCACTACCTTCATCAAAGGGTTGGCCCTCTCCCGATTACGGTCCATCGCTAGTCTCGCGCCCGACAGCAGGACCGACTCGTCTCGCGCTCGGCAGCAGGACCGGACTCGTCTCGCGCCCGGCAGCAGGACCGAGCTCGTCTCGCGCCCGGCAGCAGGACGAGCCGATGGAGGCCAGTTTTGGCCGGCCTATTGGGTCTAGGCACTGGGGGCAGCTCAGGAGTGCTAAAGGCGGGGCCTTTCCACTCATCTCTTTGGTTGGGGTAGCAATGGGTGGCGGGTGAGGTGGCGTCGAGGTCTTGGATGCCGGGGCGGCGGCCCTGATGGTGGTGTCGCGGTGCTCATGGGCAGAGCCCGTGGCTTGGTGCTGCCCGATGACCATGGTCGTGTGGGCGGCATGGTCGCCGGGGAGTGGCGTCCGGTGGCGGTGAATTTTGGCCGGGGTGAAAACCCGTTCTTTTTTTGGACAGACCGGCGGCGGCGAAACTCGTTCCGTTCTTGAAGGCGTTATCACGGCCATCATTACCCGTCGTGTTGCTCCAGGGGAAACTCTGACCCTCGGGTCGGGCGGTGGCGGTGCTCCGGTGTTGTTTCCTTCCTGAAGGCGCCGCCTTGGAGCCCACTGTTCATCATATGCGGCTTCATCTCTTCGATGGCCTGTTCACGGTCGAGGCCCCGGCTTCTCTTGTAGTGCTTGGGATGGTGTCGCTGTGGTCAGCGCCTATGTATCTTGCCTTGGGTGTGTGCGTGTGTTGTGGGGTCGTGCATTTGTACCGGTGTGTTGTTGGTCATTGCTTTATGTATAAAGCGGGGCGAAAGCCTTTTGCGGTAATTTGCTTTGCATTAGGAAAAAGTTGCATAAAACAGTAGTGTACAATTTCAAATGTGGTCATACTCTAGGATATACAGAATGCTAACTTTGTGCATTTGGAAAACATTAGTTTTTCCGGGAGAAGATTACTTGAAATTTTTTCCTGGGGTTTAGAAAGACTTTTGAAGCTCTTATGACAATTGTGGTCCAAATCCAATCCCCTCTTTCGATGAACAGAAAAGTGAATAGGCTAGCACTATCTGCTCTCTCTCTCTCTCTCTCTCTCTCTCTCTCTCTCTCTCTCTCTCTCTCTCTCTCTCTCTCTCTCTCAAAATCTCCATTTATGTAAAAAAATCTTTTCGGCGCTACAAACCATCCAATCTCTGAGGCGAATAATTGCTGCTTTTATTTCTATTTAGTCCCCTCTCAAGTGTAAGTGCACATGTGGCTTTTATTTCTTTCTACCTCTAAGACAGACAAGTGCAGGTGCATATTATGCGCAAGTTTATACCTTTTTGGCTCCGTGTCAAAGTGTAGGTGCATATGTGTAGGACCTATCAACCATGGTCTGTAGTGAGCAACCAGCCAGAAGCAGACTAAAATAAGGTACCCATCCAGTGTGCCTTCACATATGTAGGCCAATACTCATGACAACTCCCATTTTTTCGGTTAGGTCATGTTTTAGGTGGTAATACAAAACATATGTCGGGCCACACTATCACAAATATGTTAGGTTTGGGAGGCATTTGGAAAATATCAGCATGTAGTTGTCGATGTCTTAGAGCCCCATGGCCAAAGGAAGTCTAGCTGGAGTTGCTTAATCCAAAACGCCAATGCAATGCAGGCCGCCGGAAGGTATCTGGCAGCAAGTTTTGTGTTTGGGATGGCAAAAAAACCAGGTTCTGGGAAGATTGATGGCTAGGCAAAGAGAGTTTATCTCTAACCTTCGCTAGGTAGTATATTATTTCTAATAATCAACATTAAAACTAGCAATTCGATGAATATTTCACAGCTGGAGCATCTTGTCGTGTGCATATTCTGAGACATCAATGGGTATGACTTCTTGCACCTCAAAATAATCTCTAACTACCGCAACATAAGGAATAAGTTGCTACATGCGATAGTTTTGATCTAAGCATGTACTGCAGAATCGCGAAAGTATTCTCTAGTTTATTTGATTGTTTTGAGCTGTGCGATCAACGCTGGCAGTACAAGCATTAGTTGCGCTTTCCTTGCCCTGCCACAGGGCTCATCCAGCCATTGTGTGTCGTGGCGCGCCGTCAGCTCTTTTTTTTAGAACGAAGGCTCAAGAAGAGCCCGGCTTTGAATTAACAAAGCCATCAACTGGCCAGGATTACATCAACCGCCAACTTACAAAGACAGAACAAAGAAACAGCTAAAAGGATACATAGTGTTGTGCAAGCAGCTAATAGGCTTCCTGCCATCTACAAGCAAAGATGAAGAAACTGAAGAACAAGGCCAGCTTGAAGATAGTGGAGCCCTCCACTGAGTGCAATCCATCCCGTCGAGACACCAGCAAACCTTGCGGAAATCCAACTAGCATGTAAGGGAACGCTGACAGCTCCATAGACTCCGACCGAACCGTTGACAACATCCTACATCTCCGAAGGGGCTCCCTAGCCCCTCGCTTGGCACGAGGCACCGATCCGTCGGACGATGCAAACGCTCTCCCAAGAGCAAAGATGTACAACCGACGTCATTGCCGCCCGGAAAGCCTGACCAGGGCACCACCAACTCGCGTCGCCTCTTGTGTGTGTGTGTTGTCCTGTGTCAGCAGCTCATCCACGACGACCTGCTATTCCACTACGCCGACCATATGGCAGACCTGGCTTGCTCCAAGCATCTGTCCAGGGTTTGCACTGTGAGGTGTTCGACGATATGGAAGCCTGGCGTCGCTTGATCCAGCGCCTCCTTTCGGCCGCCCGCATTGCTGTCAGGCACATCAGGTGTGCTCTCAATTGTGACTGCACTTGTTCACTGATTGTACTTAAATCATAAAAAACGAAGATTTAATGAAGCACTGTCGTTGTGTTAGTGTTGTGGAATACTGTCATGTTTACAGAGTTCACCGAGCAAAATTTTTGAACAACATCTAGAATCTAGCCCCCAAAATTTTTGATACCAGGATATGCTAGCTTGGAAGGACCAACGGCTTCTGTTTAGTTTGTCTATTTCTGCTGCAACCTGTGATGTTAAATTACTCGTAGTTTGCAAATTAAGATTGTTGATTCACTAGTTACTAGTCGAGGACACCAACTCCTGCCTTGATTTCAGAGGCAGCACCTGGACGACACTCTGGCTTTGCCTGACACTACTTCAGAGTGGCGCGACTGCTGCTGTTCACTACCAGAAACTCAACTATTCCCCACGGCTAAAAACCGACAGGAAATTGCAAAATACCGTCAGGAAATATATTCCTGACGGCTACCCGACAGGAAAAAGCCGACAGGATTAAATCGACAGGGAAAAGAATATTTGCCTGACAGTTGGCCGACAGGGAAACAACTCCTGTCGGTTGTTCCTGACGGCAACCCACAGGAAAATCACAAGTCTCGTCAGGTTTATTAAACCCCTTTTCGTGGCAGATGGCCGTCAGGAAAATGCTGAGAGGGTATATACTTTCAGAACTAACCTTCTTTCCTGGCAATGTTCTAACCGCCAGGAAATTAAATTCACCATCTAATTACAGTTCTATACTAATTCAGTGATAAATAAGCATACATCCAATAGCCTATATATTAGGAAAGCCGTCCAAAATCAGTGTTTACATACATACCAATATATTAAACTATGTTTCAACATCCAGCAATTGACATATAAGAATTTGTACATGGACTTGCTCAAAAGCAAAAACATTTCTACGCATACATGAAACCACTGTGATTCTGATCCATCACATTGCACAGGGCAATGACAACAGAACACACATTTCTAAGTTCACCTAGGTTCATGATCAGCAGCATCACATACATACGCATCATTTTACTATTTCTCATCCATCATATTCCATATGACAGTTGCTGCAACAAAATGCCATAAGATTGTCGCTCAGTGCAAATGGACTAGGGAGATCCTCCTCCGGATGCATAGTTGTTATCATCATGTTCTCACCGTCATATTGCAAACTCGAGTGTTGCCATTGGCAATGTGATCATCCATAGCGTCGTCCTCAAAGATAACATAGGACGAATCATCTTCCCCTACAAAATTATGTACAAAATTAATGAAGAAGCAAGATAATGGAGAAGTATTTGATAAGGAAATAAAGAGATGGCAACACCACAACCCAGGGGCTGCCGCCACCAACGGGTCTGCTTTGAGCACGAGTGATTTACTTTGTTGTTTTGACAAGGAGAAGTTGCTGGAATTAGCTAACTTTATCTTGATGATTTTAATCACAGAGATATGATACTCTTGAAAATGAACTTGGTCTCTACATAAATAATATAATCCATGATAGAAGGTTTTCTAGCTTGGACAAAATAGGTGATTGCTAAACTGATGGTGGACAAAATAGGTTTTCCAGCAATGAATATTGTGAAGAATGCTTTGCGTGACAAAATTGGTGATGATTATTTGAGTCATAGCCTAATTTGCTTGTTGGGCTTTTTGCTCAAAATCCACAACAGTTCTACATATACATGACACCACTCTTGTTCTCATCCATCACAACATTGCACAGAGCAATGACGACAAAATACACACATTTCTATGTTACCTAGGTTCATGATCAGCAGCATCACCTACATAAATATAGCCAGCCAGCACAAAGCTACATAAGCAACACACTACCTGGCAGCACCCACTAATTTAAATACATAGGCAGCACAGAAAACTATATATGAATAAAACCAAAAAACTATATATAAAACTGTATAATCTGGCACTAGGCTTCATGCCTCGAGCAATGTGATATCTTTTTTTCTTCACAACTTGACAATTCAGAGATGCTTATTAGGAAATATACTTATAGAAAAATAGCCAGAGGACTTGAATCTGTTTGACTAGTAGAAATCCAACTATGAAACCATCCAGCTATGATTCTCACTCGTCTGTTCCGGACTCATCGTCTCCTGAAAGCAGTGCCTGCACAAGCACACATCATACATATAAAAAAAGACGAGTTATTCAGTGGAGAACCAACAATAGACCACAGTACAAGGGCCAAAGAGGAAAGGATTTGGAAGCTACATGAATTCTTTGAGACCTTAAACCATCAGCCTAGATTTTGCTTTGGCTAATTGTAAATTGATATAAATCTGCATCTATCCGCACTGGCACTGGGATGGGAAGTATTTATAGGAAGAAACAAATCCAGAGGAAGATGAAAAAATCAGCAGAAAAAAATCATGACCAACGGCAATAGCCATTAATTAGCATGTTGCTTTGAGAGCTGGATCCAGCGAAGAGCGGGGCAAGAGAAAAAGGAACGCCAGCCACCGTTGTTGTGCGTGGTGATGGACACAACCAATGATAGCTTTTTTTCTCTCTAAGGGAAAGCAGTCAGCCTATTACATAACTCGAAATTGGGCCTCGAACAATACTGCACAAATAGCATCAGTGATCTAAAAAGAAGAGTACATCTTCACGTACATACACTTCATATCCTGAAGCAGCTAGCAAGGGAGTCAACATCTTCACGTCTTCACATGCATACACTACATATCCTGAAGCACGTAGCAAGGATGAAAATTACAGTAACATTAATCTTTTCAGTTTTTCAGTGACATAACCAATGTGATTGCTAAGATTATTCAGACATGAACACATTCTGAATATAACAGTACATTATGGGGCAGAAATCAATAACCGTATGTTTGCCGGGAGATCATGTAATGGTTCCTGCAAAAAAAAAGTCATGTAGTACTAGTTAGACTTTACTCTCAAACTTCTAAATACGCTGGAGATTCCGAACGACCTCTGCACATATTGACATCAAGTGATATGAATTAAAAAGATAAAATACGAAAATCTTGAACTATAGATACTGAATGAATCAACCTCCTACATGCTACACACACCCTTGAGTGACCAAGGAATATGACCGCCGAACTAGATACATGATGGCAGAAAGACAGAAACACAAGAATGAGATAGATATGCGTGTGCATTCGTCACCTCACGCTACTGTCCCGCAAGAACACTTTACACTTTTCATCATAAATAAGTAATTTGTCAAATAAATAGTACAGCAACAAATAATAAGTTAAAAACAAACACATCATAGTATTTGTGAGACAATTACCACACAAAGACAAGAATGTATGTTGTCAAAGTGTGAGAGATACCTGAGATACGTCTTGCCTTGCTCTTCACTGCATCTATGATATATGCCTTCCTTCCACCATGAAGATTTATAAAGATGTGGAGCAATACCTACAGGAGACTGGCACAATTATGCAAACCATTGCTTACATTTCCAACTAAAAATATGAATAACTTGCTTATAAAACTGAACACTCACCGCCAAAATGATTTGTCAAAGGATGCGATATCTAGAGATTGTATACGTGGGCTGCATCTTCAACAATGATTCGATGATACAGCAGATTCAAGCTACTACAAATCAAGCATGCAAAGGAATAAATATTTGACGTATCTACTTTCAAGACTTTATACGTACATACAACCACTGAGAAAAGAGATAGGCATCATCTTCACAAACGGTACATTTCCTAGAAGCACCATAACTAGCATTCTAGCAACGATACAAATTACACAAACAATAACCTTCTCTGTTTTTCATTGACATCAACGAATAGGAGTGCTAATAACACACCTAATAGTAGCTTCTAAATTTTTGGGATACAACAGAGAAAAGCACTTTCATGCAAAATGATAACAGACTAAAAAATTCACCAAGATCCTGCGGTCACGAGATCTACATTCTGCATAATAAATTATATGAAAAACTAGAGATCCTGACTTCTTTTTTGCTTGACCATGGTTGAGACTTACCATAGAAGACAGAGCACCCGGAGATTTACCCTTGACCATGTATGATTTTGCTTGCACACGGAGAGGAGGGGTGGACTGTTGTCACGTCAGGGGAGGAAGCGGCGGCTTGCTCGATGTGCGACGGGGACTAACCTGGATCTGGAGCAGGGAGCACGGGGTGCAAGCAACGCGTACATGGAGGTCGTGTTGGGGTGGGGTGGCAGGCAGTAAGCCGGGTAAGGTGGGACGCGGCGGCGGATGGAGGTGGAGGCAGAACGGCGGCTGGCAGTGGGAGAGATGGAAGGCGGGCGGCGCTGGCTGTCGCAGATTGACCCGGGCCACGGTGGACGTGAGAGGCGAGCGGGGGTGGTGGTCGGAGGAGTGGAAGGCGAGCGGCGATGGTGGAGGACGGCGGCGGCTGCGTGAGGAAATTGGAGGAGCGGCGGCGGTCACGGAGTGGACGAGATGGGGATTGAGAGATGGGGATTTGTTCTAGGGGTTTCCATCTCTCTGGGCTCTTTTTTCCCTGTAGGCCCATACCACACAGGAAAACATAAGTTAGCGCCAACGGAATAAAATCGCGCGCGCTACGAATTTTTGATGCCAAAGCCCGTTTCGCGGTGGTGCAATGGCGGACTGGGCCTAAAATGTTTTTTCTGTGGGCCGGACCCTCCCAGGAAAACAAATTTTCCTGTGGGGCGTAATTGTGCCTACAGTAAAATTGTCATTTTTCCTGTGGGCTGAAGTTTGCCCGTCAGGATAATTTATATTCCTGTGAGGCGCCTCATGCCGCACAGGGAAATACTGCACCCACAGGAAAAGTACGGTTTCTGGTAGTGGTTGCATTGCAGCTTCCTCGCCCGCCGCCTTGACGCCCCTCCAGCACTCCATGTACGCCGCTCACGACCTTCGACCCCTGGTCCATCCATAATGACAGACCTGCCGTTGTGCACCAGCAACACTGAAAGTTTTTGCTCCAATACCAACGGTATAGACCTGGCTATGTATAACTATTTTCTAGCACAATCCGTCGATGTCTCCACAAGATAAAGACGTAAAAATCGAGGAATGTATATCTTTTGTAACTGTCATGTACCAACACTGAATTTGGTTTCAAGCTCATATTTCGAGAGTTCTCGAACAATGAAATTTGAAGCGTATCGTTTCCTCTGTCCGCGTGATTCTACGTAGATTAAGGCGTCCGAGTTTTGTACAAACTTGTAAGACTGCTCTGCTTCTTCTAACAGTTTTTTTGCTGATGATGGAGCAGTATTAAACATGAAGGAGCAGGCGACTGAGCTTCTTGCGCTCAGTCCTAAATAAATTCATGAACAGCAAGAGCAGATCACAACACAAACACAAAGTGAATGCAGGCATAATAAATTCTTGAACTATCAGACTGGGCTGCATGAGGGCAGGTGAGATTCAAGATGGCAACGGGGATGAAACCCTCACGGTTTTGCCTTCCCAAACCCATCCCCACAAAAAATTCGGAAGCCCGTCCCCGTCCCCGTCCCCGTCACTGAACTCTGAACCTAGGCTCGATACCATGTTATGATGCAACTTGTGTTACTAAAAGGCCAAAGCCACCATATATATGATGTACTTGAGGATGGCAAAAGGCAAGATTACAAAAGGCCAAAGGCCATCATCAATATAACTCTAACATGTACAAGGCCAAACTCATGGATAATCAAATTCCACAGATTTGCCCCCCTATGCAAAAGGGACGACGAGACGGGCGCACACCTCTTCTACAAGTGCCCTTAATTTGGTAATGTGGATAGAAAATGTCACCCACACTTTGATGTGGTTTATGTGGATCATGTAACAGCAGGTTTAATCGGTCTGTTGTATGCATGATTTGATTCTGCAAACTGCAATATGGTAAGGTTTCTGACCATTCCAATATTGCAACAGCATCAAATTTAAAAGGAGGTGCGAGGCAATTTTTTCTGCATGTGTGGAATATGATCCTAACCTCCACGTGATGAACATTGCAGGTTATGCGCTTAACGTTTTCATCGTAACCTTTGTAACCAACTCTCCACTCCGCACATTGTGCCTCTTTCTTCTTCTTCTTCAATGAAGCAACCACTGTGTTAATTGCCTTCTTCTGACCATTCCAATGTCGCAGGCTTAAGTCCACAAAATAATGTTATGTTTATGATCATCCTTTTCTCAGGAGCATCCTGAACATGTAGACGCGTTCGTGGTCGATCCAACGAAAATTGTGAAACATACTATATGGTGTTTGTTTTTCGTCGATATTCAGTTTGCAATATCAAATAAGAAAAGGAGGTACGAGATACTATCTTTTTTATGGAATGTACTATTAGGTAACCATAATGGTTTATTCAGGTGTGGAGCAATATTCTAACCTCCAAATTATTGAACATTGCAGATTTTGTACTGCACTTCCAGGGGGCATTGGCCAAATTCATTTTGTGCACTCATTGGCTGGCTACCTAGAAACTGAATAGTTAGCATGTGTTTGAGAAGTTTGGAGGGCTTCATACTTTTGGAAGATCTAGATGGGATGGTTCTTATAACGTCATAGGGGTGCTCCGTGTATGTAATTATGTGTAATATATTTTCTCTCTTTTAAGTCAAAAAGTATTCTAGTTGTTATGCTTCGGTATCTTTGAGTTCAACAAGTTGGCGACGTTGTCTCTAGTTCGGGCGCTTATTCTATCTGCGGATGAAATGACAACTATTGTACTTTGTTTCATGAATTATGTAATGGTGAACGGCGTTGGCTAGGTGCATCATCTTAATCTTGGTACAGAGTTCAAAGGGCCAATACAACTCCTTTTTGAAAGCCTAAGATATACATGGTTTATTTGAACAATTGATAAATCTCTCTCTGGCCACGGACCAACCTCGTGGACAAGGGGTTATTAGCTATTCACCTGTCAAAAAACCAATGACTTCATGTCTGTGTCTACCACCAAAGTATTATATAAGGAGCTAGGCTTCTCTGCCCGAAGGATCAACAACTTATTTCCCATCATACTTATATGCCTTGAAGTTGTCTAATCCAACTCTTTGCATTATTTGTTATGTCTCTGCATGGGGTAAGATTTTGACAGGCATAGGCATAGAAGACACCATGAATTACTGATTAATCACCAAAATCATTGATAAATCCAGCAATCAACACTTAGCACAGACTTTTATGCATCCAACCAAATTCATGGTAGTCGATGGGAAAATGGTTTTGGCAATTGTGGCTCTGATGAGTCCGTCGAATAATTTTTTATAATAAAATATTGTATAAAACATAATGAGTTCTTATGCCCCACATAAATATTAGTCACATAAATGTCATCATAGCATCCACACTCCAGATCTTACCACTGCACAAGCATTAGGTAGTTGAAAACCCAGCTCATCTGTTGTGATTGTTTGTCCTGTTGAACTATTCAAACTACAGAATTCATGAATGATCGATTCACTTTGGTTTACATACATTTGTGAAATCATGCACACATCGACAACATGAGTAGAACACCATGATTGCACCGGCCGGCTTCGAGAATGACATGGTAGACAACCAATGGGCAAACCCAAAAACCTTAAATAAACTATGAATATAATAAGTTGAAGCGAATCAGGAACGATGGTCTAATATTGGTATCTAAATCTTGAATGCGAAATGATCCGAGCTAAGCCCAGTCATTGGCAGGACCGTTTGCTAGAATGTGAAGATGAATTAGGTGCAAGGGGATAATATAGAATAAAAAGGATAATATCTCCTTCAGATTTTGTTTGGCCAAATGCAAGCAAAAACACGGGTAAAATACACCCCGCAATAACCTTGTTAGTCATGCAACGCCATAAATCCGAAATGGTCTGACATTTATCCCGAAATATACGTTCAAGAAACTATCTTTAACCCAATGATAGGAGAATCACATCAACGCCTAAACAACCTACAATCTAAGATTCATGGTTGCAAAGCAAAATGACTAGCATGATACATAAGCAACAACCTCATCCTAAACTATTTAGATTTCCATTAAATCATGTAAATTACAACGAGAAATCTCCAACTTATTCTGTTCTTATCAAAGAAATAAATGGATTCAATGTGAATCTGTTGAATATAGTTTGCAGACTTGAATTTGGTATCTCCTCGTGCCCGAACCCTAAACCCGCCGCCCTCTCCTTCTGCTCCTTCGACACTGCGGCCACCGCTGGTGAGCGCGAGGGCGACCACCTCTCATGGAGCCTCCTCTACCTCCGGCCAACGGACGCGGCGACTTCCGCCATCAATCAATGGGCCGAGGAGCCCAGGACCTCCAGTGTGCCGTCTCCCAGCTCCGCCGCACACACTGTTACGGCCATGCACTCGAGGTGTGAAGCTTCAACCAGTAATCCCCTCCATGCTCAAACTCTAATTTTATCTGTAGGCTCTTCATTGACCGAGCATCCAGCTATTTGCATTGTACAATGACAGTAACTTTTTTAGGGCTACAATGACATTAACTCAAATGCCATTTGAACTGAAAAATCAGATAGCATGAAGAGGAACCTAGTTTGGACATTCCTCGGTGATTGCTTTACATCTTAGGAATAATTTCACCTTTTTCCCCTGTTTATATTGACTGGCAGCAAGTATTAAGACGTTTTGTATGGGATTATTGCGAAGGAAGAACTAATTACTCCCAACTCTGTAGAAATTTTAGACCCTTCATATTCCAGGTACGAAGAACTGGTCAATTCAAACTCATCATAATGTTTGCTCAAAACTCTTGAGTTGGGAATCTGACACTTCCACGGATTGGCAACTCATCATTGTTTTAACCTCATATAAGCTATAGTTGAAGATTACAATTGGCATAGCCTAAACAAACTTCTTTTGTCCTGCAGATTTTATCATGGATGGACTCACGCAAAAATATTAAGCTATCACCATTGGACCATGCAGCTAGACTGGACTTGATTGCGAAAGTGCATGCTACTTCTCAAGCTGAGGAATATTACAAAAAATTACAAAACTCTGCTTCAAGGAAAGCTACCTCATTCCCTCTCCTCCATTGCTATGTTGCTGATAGAAATGTTCAGAAAGCAGAGTCCTTTATGGCTAACCTGTAGAGCATTGGGATACCCATCGATCCTCACTCGTTCAATGAAATGATGTGTTGGAATAAGCCACAGCGTCTGGTGTGGTCGGGCTCGTCGGGCTCGCCGTTGCGCGCGGAACGTGCAGGATGCACGGGTGCGGTCGGGCTCGTCGGACGCGTCGGATGCGCGCGGGACGTGCGGGGCACAGCAGAAGTGCGGCGTGGAGTGTTGGCAATAATCCATGCATGTGGCAATGGTGTCCAGTGCGTGCACGCGCTCCGGGTCCGGCTCGTAAGGCAGCGGCTGTTAGATAGAGTTGTGGGCTGTTAGTGCATGCCAATGCATGGCTGAGTTAGTTAGCTAGTGGAGCCCTTCTAGTAGTGGATGAGTGCGTGCACTTAGTGGCCGTGTGGTGGTCGGGTCGTACGTGTGTGTATGTGTTGGAGACGTGTGCAATGCGTAGCTGTAGGACTAAAAAGCCGCGGACGCAAACATGTATTTGTTTGGAAGAGTTGGTGCTCTGGAATAGAAAAACGGGGCTGTGGGTGCGGCCGGGTGAAACTCCAGTGTATCCTGCTCCTTTCCTTCTGTGCTCCTCCTTCTTCTACCTTCAGTCCGGTGAGAGAGAGAGGAGGGTTGGCAACTACATTTGGTATCAGAGCTACGGTTCGAGGGATCACCGGCGGCCATGGCAGTCGTCCCTCACGGCGGTGGTTGAGAGGCAATGGCGTTGCAGCTGCCGCCGGTGACGACGACGAACTACACCGCCTGGGCAATCAAGGCGGAGGCTATCCTTGACGCTTAGGGGCTGTGGGGTGCGATGGTTCCGGCGGAGGGCGCGGCGGTTGATGCCTGGAAGAGCAAGACGGCGCGGGCGGTGATGCTAGGCGCGCTGCCGGAGGACTTGCTGATGCAGGTGGCAACGAAGCCAACCGCGAAGGAGGTATGGGACTCCCTCAACATTCGCTTTGTCGGCACCGATCGGGTGCAGGCGGCGAGTCTCAGGACGCCACGGCGAGTTCGATCGCCTGTGAATGGACGACGGCTACGAGCTAGATGAGTACGCCCGGAAGGTCAGTAGCATGGCGATGACGTACGTGATGCTCGGGTCGACGCTCGACGATAGCGCCATGGTGAAGAACTTGCTTGGCACCGGGCCGTACCGCATGTACGCCGCGGTAGCTGGAATCGAGCAATTCTGCAACGTGGAGGAGATGGCGTTCGAGGAGGCGCTCGGACGGCTCAAGGCATTCGAGGGGCGGACGCAGCGGCGCATGCAGGCCGGCGGCTGATATGTCTCCAACGTATCTATAATTTTTGATTGCTCCATGCTACTTTATCTACTGTTTTAGGCAATATTGGGTTTTATTATACACTTTTATATTATTTTTGGGACTAACCTATTAACCGGAGGCCCAACCCAGATATGCTGTTTTATGCCTATTTCAGTGTTTCGAGGAAAAGGAATATCAGACGGAGTCAAAACGGAACGAAATCAACTGGAGAAGTTATTTTTGGAAGGAAACCCACCTGATGGACTTGGACCCCACGTCAGAAGATACGGGAGGTGCTCACGAGGGTGGGGGGCACGCCCACCCCCCGGGCGCGCCCCCCTGCCTCGTGGGGCCCCCGTAGCTCCACCGACGTACTCCTTTCACCCATATATACCTACGTACCCTAAAACTTCCAGAACAAAGATTAGATAGGGAGTTCCGCCACCGCAAGCCTCCAGAGCCACGAAAAACCAATCGGGACCCCTTTCCGGTAGCCTGCCGGAGGGGGGATCCATCACCGGT
The DNA here is from genome assembly GCA_963921465.1 of Triticum timopheevii. Classification (NCBI taxonomy): domain Eukaryota; kingdom Viridiplantae; phylum Streptophyta; class Magnoliopsida; order Poales; family Poaceae; genus Triticum; species Triticum timopheevii. Next base: position 580,245,430 of record OY997272.1, read on the forward strand.
GGCCATCTTCATCATCCCGGCGCTCTCCATGACGAGGAGGGAGTAGTTCACCCTCGGGGCTGAGGGTATATACCAGTAGCTATGTGTTTGATCTCTCTCTCTCTCTCGTGTTCTTGAGGTGATACGATCTTGATGTATCCCGAGCTTTACTATTGTAGTTGGATCTTATGATGTTTCTCCCCCTCTACTCTCTTGTGATGAATTGAGTTTCCCCTTTGAAGTTATCTCATCGGATTGAGTCTTTTATGAGAACACTTGATGTATGTCTTGGTGATCAACTTGCGGGTTTCGTGACATTGGGAACCTATGCGTAGGGGTTGGCACACATTCTTGATTCTCCGGTAGAAACTTTGGGGCACTCTTGGAAGTACTTTTATGTTGGTTGGATAAATCTGAGATTGTGTGATGCATATCGTATAATCATGCCCACGGATACTTGAGCTGACAATGGAGTATCTAGATGACATTAGGGTTTTGGTTGATTTGTATCTTAAGGTGTTATTCTAGTACGAACTCTAGGGCTGTTTGTGACACTTATAGGAATAGCCCACCGGATTGATTGGAAAGAATAACTTTGAGGTGGTTTCGTACCCTACCATAATCTCTACGTTTGTTCTCTGCTATTAGTGGCTTTGGAGTGACTCTTTGTTGCATGTTGAGGCATTGTTATATGATCTATCTACGTTATTATTGTTGAGAGAACTTGCACTAGCGAAAGTATGAACCCTAGGCCTTGTTTCCTATCATTGCAATACCGTTTACGCTCACTTTTATCATTAGTTACCTTGCTGTTTTTATATTTTCAGATTACAAAAACCTATATCTACCATCCATATTGCACTTGTATCACCATCTCTTCGCGGAACTAGTGCACCTATACAATTTACCATTGTATTGGGTGTGTTGGGGACACAAGAGACTCTTTGTTATTTGGTTACAGGGTTGTTTGAGAGAGACCATCTTCATCCTACGCCTCCCACGGATTGATAAACCTTAGGTCATTCACTTGAGGGAAATTTGCTACTGTCCTACAAACCTGTGCACTTGCAAGCCCAACAACGTCTACAAGGAGAAGGTTGCGTAGTAGACATCAGCGGCGAGCGCGCGGACGGGCAGCTGATGATGACTGCGGCACAGTGGGCGGCTCGGGAGCGACGGCAAGGCGGACGCGGCTTCGTCGACGACGACGACGACGCGGCGAGAACATCAACGGGCAATGGAGGGAAGCGCCGTGGACGCTGCTACAAATGCGGGGAGCACGGGCACTTCCAGCGCGAGTGCCCGCAGCTGCGGAAAGGACCGGCGACGGAGCAGGCTCTCCTGGCCGACGCCAACATCGACGATGACGGACTCCTCTAGGCCGTGGCTTAGGGTGTGTGTGTTGGAATAAGCCACGACGTCTGGTGCGGTCGGCCTCGTGGGGCGCGCCGGGTGCGCGCGGGACATGCGGGACGCACGGGTGCGGTCGGGCTTGTCTGACGCGTTGGGTGCGTGCGGGACGTGCGGGGCGCAGCGGAAGCGCGGCGTGGAGTGTTGGCAATAAGCCATGCATGTGGCAGTGGTGTCCAGTGCGTGCGCGCGCTCCGGGTCCGGCTCGTATGGCAGCGGCTGTTAGCTAGAGTTGTGGGTTGTTACTGCATGGCAATGCATGGCTGAGTTAGTTAGCTAGTGGAGCCCTTCCAGGAGTGGATGAATGCGTGCACTTAGTGGCCGTGTGGTGGTCGGGTCGGGACGAGACTTGCCTAAGTCCCACGCGTGTGCCCATTCATGCTCCCACGTACGTGGCTTGATTTGATTGGGACAAAATTAGGCTCGGGCCCACCCCATGAAAATCGCGATAGGGGGGGGGGGGGGGGGGGATGATTAGATTAGGAAGGAAAAAGGAAAAAAGACAAGCCGTAGGATGAAGTGGGAGTACAGATGGGAGCATGAGGAGGGAGCAGGCAAACTGGATCCGTCGGGTCGTACGTATATTGAAGATTTGCAAACTAAACAACAAAACAAAATATACATGGACTTGTCTAGCGTTCATGTGATTGAGTTGTTCATGATCACGAACACGGGTAATTTGTCACATTTTACATTGTTTTGGAGGTTGTAATTAGTTAATCCAATGTGGTAATAGCCCTGCAATTGTACGATAATACTCAAACAAACTTGCAATGTAAAAGTTGCCATCAATGGTGGAGCGTCCGCTGCCATCGTGGGCGTGTACGCGCTGGAGACGCGTGCACTGCGTAGCTGTAGGACTACAAAGCCACGGACGCAAACATGTACTCCCTCCGTTTCAAAATAGATGACATAACTTTGTACTAAAGTTAGTACAAAGTTGTGTCAATCTATTATGGAACAGAGGGAGTATTTGTTGAGAAGAGTTGGTGCTCTGGAATAGAAAAACGGGGTTGTGGGTGTGGCCGGGTGAAACTCTAGGGTATGCTGCTCCTCCTCCTTCTACCTTCAGTCCGGTGAGAGATAGAGGAGGGTTGGCAACTACATGATGAAACTCTGTATTGCAACATGTGCGTATGAGAAGGTGTTTAGTGTAATCGATCTGATGAAACGCAACAACATTCCCAGGAATGCTCTCTCATATAACGTTTGGATGAACGCTTGTTCTGTCTCTGATGTTACGTCTGTACAACCAGTCTTGAAGTAGATGGTTAATGATGTTATGATTTAGGTTGGTTGGAGCACATACTGTACATTGGCCAACATCTTCAAGAAGCATGGACTGAATAGTAAAGCCATGACTTGCCTTAGGAGGCTGAAACAAAATTATCAACAACACAATGCTTAGGATATTATTTTGTAATGACATGTTATGCAGGGTCTGGATGACAGTGATGGGGTTATGAGATAGTGGGAGGTTAGTAAATGTGTCCCAGGTAGAATCCCCGCTGCTAGACTACTATTTTATGTTTGATAAAAGTTGGCGACATTGACCGGGCTGAGTGGATTTTTGGAAGATGGGAAACGGGGTGTGGGAAGCATGATGTGCGGGTTTCAAATGTTCTTTGAGGTGCTTATGTGAGGAACGGGTGGATTGAAAAGGCTGAGAAGCATCATGTGCACATGCTGGAGAAACGTGCACGACCAAACTACAAGACGTGGGAGATATTGATTGAGGGATTTGTTCAGAGTAGGCAGATGGACAAGGCTGTCAATGCCATCAAGAAAGCTTTATCTTTAATGAATAGCTGCCATTGGAAACCTCTACTCAAATTGGTTGAGGCTATTGCAGCATTCTTCGAGGAGCAAGGACACACCAGATGATGCAAACAGATATATTAATCTTCTTCAAAAGTTTAACCTACCAAGCATGCCTCTGTAGAAATCTATGCTTTGAGCATATATTAAAACTTATACGATGCTTCCAACAAACATTTCCGAAATGATAGCAAGAGATTACATCGTAATGGATGAAGAAATGGACCACTTCATCACGCGCGTTAGCAATATAGATATCAGGGGTGGTGTGCAACTATGAAATGTAACAACCTGTGGCCCAGTCACATGCTATATAGCATTTTAGCTGACGTTGCAAAATAAAACTGCAGATTAGAGCGAGAACAACACATGACAAAACAACATTTCAGTGCTTAGCGGCCAAGCAAAGTGAGTTCATATGCTATGTGAAGTGATGATTTCTCACCGAGATGACAATTATATGCTTTTATTGTGGAGGATCTCCATTGTATGTACTTGAGACGAGCTGAGAAGTTTGGAAGGCTTCGTACTTTTGTAAGAACCGTATAAGGGGCTCTTATAGCTTTATTGGGATGATTAGTCATGAGCAATGTGAATTCTTGTATCTTAACAGACGAGTATATGCTTTAATTGTGGTGGATCTCAGTTTTATGTACGAAGACAATCCTGAGAAGTTTGATGGCCTTCATACTTCTGTAAGAACCAGATAAGGTAGTTCTTATAGCTTTATAGAGATGATTAGTGATGTACTTGTGTGTGTGTGTTTTCCTTTTTCAAAGATTTGTTGTCTCTGAATACTGTAGTTATTCATCTTCAAAATCATCCCTAGAGTTTAGTCAAACTAGGCAACATTGGTTGTACTTTCCTTGTGTTTTCTCTCTGTAATAATGAACTACATTGGCCAGATGTGTCACATTTAATTCTTGATCTTGGTAAAATGTTCTGAAGGGCAATACCATTCTTCCTACTATAGAAATTCATTATTTGTTTAACGAATGGTTAAAGCTCTCGTACCCGCTAACCTACCAAGGAACAAGCTCATGGGAATTTTTAGCTCAATTATTTTCAGCCACTGACCTGATGGAGTAGAAGTTTAAGATGAGAAGTACGAGGCCTACCTATTGACATACCGAAGGACCAATTGCGCTTCATATCAGTCCCTACCATCACCATCCAAGTTCTTTTATGAGGAGCAATGCTTCTCTAAGCGAAAGATGAATATCTTAGTTACCATTTTATTTCTCTACCTTGGAATTAGACAATTCCAACTTTGTGCATTAGTGATTTGTGTTTGTACACACATAGTGATATGAAATTGCTAGGTATGGGCATAGGATGCACCGGGAACTACCGATGAATTATCGGATCACAACTTTTTCCTGAGAAAGCTTGCGGAAGAACGACCACCACCATCTGGACACTTTTTATACAAGTACACAGCTGGTTGTGGTTGCTGAATGTTTGAAGAATTCGACATCTTCAGTTAATTCAAATCCTGTACCGTTACGACACCAAGCTATCTGCACCGTCCATTCCCTGTCCATCTTTGATCCAACGCTGACTACATCACATACCGCTTCGAGAATTCGGGAATGAATATTGACCATGGGTCTTCAATCGGACGGACGTCAAGCTCCTGTGCGTTGCTATTAACTTACTGAAACTCCGCTACTCTGTTTTGTTGCCTGCTCCTTACCTTTTCTCTTTTTTACCATCGATGTATTTGATTATTAAGCGAACGTTCTAGAGACTTTTAGGCCATTCTCCATGTACTAAGTAAACCTTAGCCGTCAGTGTTTCTGGTCAGCACTTAGAAAATCGCCCTAAGTTCTTTGTGTTCTTCCTCCAAATTTTCTACCTTTTGGTGTTCAGCCGAGTAGAATTTCTCTTCATTTTCTTTATCAAACGACCTAAATTATCATAAGTTAATAACTATTCTGAAGTTAACTGAAGCGTGCTACCTAAGCAAGTTGATTGATCTCAGGAGACTTGCACGCAAAGAGAATAAAGCTAGCCGGATTGATCCGCCGGATGATGATCGAGCGCATGCATGCGACACATGGCACCTTGATTTCATGACAACATGACCGACACAGGACGTACCGAAGCTAGCCGGATTAACCAGTGCCTCTCTTTTGCTTTTACACTAGTGCAGGCGTGCGTTAAATATTCAAACCCCTCTCCCCTTTCACACACACAGTATCTCTCTCTCTCTCTCTCTCAAAAAACGAAAATCCGGCCACACTTTGTCTGTGCACAATGGCTGGCCGGTGGTCCCCGTTGCATTGGTCAGATGCGTGTGGATAGACTCCTCAGTATGTTGAACAGACCACCGCCACCGTGGTGCAGGTCCGGAGGCTTCAGCGCTTCCGCCACCGCCGCCATGGTTGTTGCGCTACCACAATTGGTCTACTCAGTCCGCAAGGCCGGGCCTTCCCGTCACCGTGAGGGAGGTGACGTGCAAGCTTGATGTCGATGCCAGCTCGACCTCGAGCTCACGTTCCATGTGTCGAGCGCCCCGTCCATCACATCGTCTCGGGTTGCTGACGAGATCTCGAAGGCGGGATCAACCGTCGCCAATATGGTAGGACATAATGCGTAGGTGGCGCCTACCATGCACACGGCCTCGGTCGTGCTTTCACCTCCTCCGACTCCATTCCATGTGCCTAAGACCGAGAAGGACTAAATGATGCTTGCGGCCGTGACGGTGGGGTCAGAGGAAGTGTAAATATGTAATATGCAAGACTGTATTTGAGAAACCTATTTTGGCAAAAGAAAAAACACGACGATTGCCCATCACAGAAATTTTATTATCTCAGTTGGGTAGTGCAGGGCTTACGTTAAAAGTAAGTTTTGAACGCATGCGTGAAAAAAAGTTCTTTGACATCTCATTTTATCTTGTCGTGACATGTGCCACAACACTACAATCTAAAAGCACATAAAATATCAGAGTGCAAGAAGATTTAACCATTTTGTATTTTGTGAGTCTTGCCATTACGAGATTGAACAACCATGAAGAACTTATACAGCGATGGTCAGGATAACATGATGAAGTGTAGCATCACATAGCTCACACGTATGGGGCGGCGATAAATCTGCCTCCATAGGCAGTGACATGGTGGCTAGCTGCTCGGTTCTGGTTGTGGCTCTGGGAGACAGAAAGTGGAAGGAGAGGGTTGGGAGCAAACCATCTAGGAGGACACTAGGAGAAGGCGGCCATGGAGGCGAGGCATCATGAAAAGAAATCGGATGAGAGAAGATCATCAACGTGGGTATGGAGGAGGGGTTATTTTCACGGGAGCGGCTTCAAAGTGAAGGGTAGGAGGGAGAGGGAAGACTGGGTCAATGTGTGAGGCGTTGAGGCATTGAACAACATATTTAACTGGAGCATTGGTGTGAATGGTCAAATTTTAGATTGAAACCAATTTTCATCATTAGAAGGAACACCACGAAGGAATTTCCTACTCAATGCACCACTGTGCAAAATTTCATAGCATATAATAAGAAATCAAGTACACTAGGTAGTTGATAAATTAAAGTTTCTAGTGAGCATATCAAATTTGAAGCGACCAAACTACTTGCCTAACAAGCTAAGGGCTTGGTACTTTAGATTTTCTTTGATTGGATGCAAACAAGGGGATAAATAAATTATCTCGTTTGAAGGAATGAAAAGCTCTCATAGTTGCTAACCTACCAAAGGACCAAACTCATGAGCAAGATTCTCAGATCATGTGACCTACCAAAGGACCAAAGACTTGATGCCACTGTTTACTACCCCGTGCCTTTATATGGAGCAAGACTTGCCTCAGCAAAGGATGAATAAGTATTTAGCATTTTCCCTGTCTATCAGTGTCTTGGAATTATGTAATCCCATTTCATGTGTTATCCTTTGTGTTGTGTGTCTCTGTGCACTAGGGATATGTGTTTGATAGGTTGGCATAGAAGGCATCAGGAACTACCGGTGGATCTCCGGAATCACAACATACACTCGATGGATGTGTTGAATGGCACCCTCCCTTGGTTTGACTGGACTGTGCGCCACACATTCCACGCTCTGCAATTATTTCACTATTGTTTGATTCTCTCCCCTGGAGCCTTCGGGTGTGCCATTTCTTTTTCTTTTATCCTTTAGTTTCTTCCACTAATCCACCTCCCCGTCTTCTTCTCGGTGCCATAGTCCGACTCCCCTCCTCCTCATACTTTTTCCTGGTCTAAGGATTTTCGTGTGTGTTTGAGTTGCGGCGGAGTGGTGTTTGAGATGGCGATGGCACTGGAACACCGGGAACCCCCCGGCCCCTTGGGATTCCCCTGCATCGATCTTCATTTAATCCATTCAGAAAAGAAGACCTTGTATCAGCTACTCTCCTGGCGTCGCGTAGCTCAGCTACTCTCCCGCGTTACGTGCACGTGCACGGAAGAAGCACGCGCTGATTTCTTCCTTCCTTCGTTCCCTGTGTGAAGCTGTCGATGATGCCTGCGAAGGCGAAGCTAGCCGGAAGAGAGAAAAAACGAAATGATTTCTCTCCTGCTCCACACATCACGTTTCGGCACGTCCACTATTCTCTCGTGCGCACATCACTTGCTCCCCTATTTTTTTTAAAAAAAAAAAATCTTATGCATCACACACTACGCACTACTCCCTCCGGTCCTAAATGTTCTGTTGGTAGCATGATTTCATTCTGCAAACCGTGCCTCATCTTGAGGGAAACAACACTTCTGCTGGTAGCTTTCTAACAATTCCAATGTTGCAGCACTACCAAACAAAAAAGGAGGTAAGAGACTATCTTCGTATAGCGCATTCCAATGTTGCGAGCTTTATTTCTATAAAATAATGTTCTGATTATGATCTTCCTTCTCTCAGGAACATTATGAACGTGTAGGTATTTTCGTGACACATAATATGTGGCGTTTGTTCTTCATCAGTCCTTCGTTTGCAATATCAAGTAAAAAAGGTAGTATGTTTGTTCTTCATACCGAAAACGGCTTTCGCCCCGCTTTATATATAAAGCAACGACCAGAAGTACAAATCCGGGTACAACACGCAACCCCCCACACACCACACACACCCAAGGCAAGATACAAGGATGCCGATGCACCGCAACACTACCCAATCGACCACCAAGCACACTACCAAACACTTGGGGCCGACGAGGACCTTCTGAGACCTAGCCACCGAGAAGAAGTGAAGCGGGACAATGGCGAAGCATGGACTACAAGGCGATGCCTTCAAGAAGGGCACGACACCGAAAGCCGCCACCGCCCGATCTCGGAGATCAAGTTTTCACCCAGAGCAACATGGAGAGAAGAGAACACCACGACGGAGCCTTCATGAAGGAAACGACGCCCGCGGCGCCGCCACCGTCGGCCGGAGAAGACCGGGCAAGTTATGTACTCCGGTGTTAACCCTCTACTAAACCACCATGCTTCGCCAAACATCACCAACCATGTCACCCACGTGGCCATGGCTGCCCGACCGCACCCAAGATGCGTGCTCCGCCCACGAACACCGCGTCTCCCACCGCCAGGGCCGCCGCCCAGCATCCAAGCAACTCCGTGAACACCCAAAGGCCTTGGCTTTGGCCTGACTGGCAGCCCCTGCCTATGAAGATGCCAGCAACCGCCTTGCCTCGAACATCGCCAGAACCCCAACAAAGAGCACACAACCGAGGAAAGGGTAAGGAGGAGCGGACACATCCAGACCAGTGCACCCCTGCACCGGCGACGGGTGGCCATCGGGGCCTCCCATCCCTCCTGAGAACTCCCCACCGGACACCCCCCCTGTATCGCCTCACCATGGCGCCCGCCGCAGCTCGATGCGAGGCCACCAACGGCAACCCGCCCAACCATCGACAAGAAGCGTGAAGCCAGCCCGCACCCGCAGCCAAGAGCACTCACCGGAAGAGCCATCCCGCGCCGCTCGCCGCCGTCCAGGGGCCAGAACAGGGGAGCCCCGACTGGAAGACGGCCAGCGCGCACCACCAGCACGCGCGCCCGCCGCGAGCCCGACCACAGCGCTGCACGCAGCAGCGGAAGCTCCCGCGCCCGCCGGCGAGGCGCCGCGCATCGCCCGCGCCCGCCGTAACGCCAGATCTGGCCGAGCCCAGACCTCGCCGCCACCGCAGCCACGAGCGCGAGCCGCCCCGTGCAGCCCACCGCGCAACCACCAAGCCCTCGCTACCCCGCCGCCAGGGCCCGCCGCCACGCCTCCGCGCCCCGCACCAGCGCGAAGCACTGCCATCCGCCGCCGCCCCGCGCCAACAGCCTCCGAGCGGGATGAAGATGAGCCCCGCCACCACCGGCGCCGGTGGGCTTTGCCCGGCAGCGTGGTTCGGCGGCGGCGAGGGAGGGAAGGGACGAGAGGAGGCCCGAAGCCGGTGGCTAGGCCCCCCCCCCCCCCCCCCCGGCCGCCACACGGGAGCGACGCGGGGAGGGGGTTCTGCACGGCCGAAATGCGTTAAGAGTTTTTTATTTCGTTAAGAGTTTGTTCTTCATCAGTCCTTCATTTCTAATATCAAGGCAATTGTAATGTTTTATTAAGGTTTGGAATATGATTCTAACTTCCATATTATGGAACACTGCAGGTTCTGTACTTGACTTCCATGGGCCATTTGCCAATTCATTTATGCAGTCATTGGCACTGTTTTAAATAGCACGCTATAGCGTTTACAAAAGGTCTTGCGCTAAGAGACTTTGGTCCAAACAAATGAACAAACATTTTAAATAGCGCGCTATAGCTTCGCTATAGCACGCTATAGCATTTGGAAGAGGTCCGCCGCTAAGATGCTTAGCGCGCTATTTAAAACTATGGTCATTGGTCGGAACAAGTATCAAAACATGTATTCTGATTTCTGAAGCTTAAGACATGGTATGCTATTCAGTGTTCAGGACTCGGGGACAATTGCCGGTGCATATCTGTTTTGACATATTGATTTCATATGCTTTGATGGCTTATGATAGATTTCAATCAAATCAAATTCTGCAGTTAACTCATGAAGTGTGATTATTCAGATTCTTCAGAACAACTGCAAGGGCTCCGTCAGTTGGCAAATCTGCATTCAGGACAGCTCTTCCATCCAAGTCTGCCTTCTGTGATCATCCCTGTTGACTGTTAAAAACAACAGGAAAGGAAGATTTTCCGAAGCAGCAACTCGATAAAGGTTAGTTGAATAGTTGGCCATTCTGTTTGTCAAAAGTGGCAATCCCGTGTTCTATATGCTGGGTTTTGGGGTTTGCATCACATTGATTGGTCAACTTGGTGTAACCGTCCAGGTTTTCTGCTATCTGTGCTCCCTATTAATTGGCAAAGCCAACCCAGAAGAAAGCATGATTAAAGGTGTTATGATTATCATGATCAAACCTGAAGGTAGCCTAATCTTATTGATGAACATGTGTGCTGGGAATTCGTCCAGTTCACCGTGATGTAAAACAAAATGCTTTACAGTACTACCTCCGTCCTGGTTTATTGGTCCTATTGTATTTTGTGCCAAATTTTGACCATAAAATTTACTAACAAAATGTTCATGCATGTCACAAAACACTATACCTTTGGAAACTATGTTCAAATACGAATCCAACAATATAAATTTTTTTTGACATGCATTAACATTTTGTTAGTTAAATATTTGGTCAAAATTTGGCACAAATTACAAAGGGGACCAATAAACCAGGACGGAGGTAGTACGTAGTATTTTTCCCTACTCTCTGTGAAATCTTCATTGCCTTTATTAATTCAGTTCCTTGATTTCGTCAGTTCATAAGGAGGAATAGCTATCCTAACATTTGCTGTTAAGCTTAGATTGGCGGTATATCTAGGACTCCTTGATCGATGCTGGTACGTTGTACCTGTTTTCACATAATTAACGTCCTCTGCTTTGATCTCGATTCAATATACCAAACCCTTCTGTCAACTCACAATAAATTGAATCTTTCTTCTGTTAGCTATTGACAACCTAACCTGTCCTATATCTACTTCTCAGCCGAGTGGCAAACGCCTGTATGTGAAGACAACAATTCCCCAACACCAACGATACACACCTAGCCGTGGCGTCCCACTCCCTCAATGACGTGCTTCCCGCGGTCCGCCTCTTTCTCACCGGCATGCGCTGCGCTCCACGGGGTGGCTTGTAATGGCAGTTGCTCGATGGATGCTAACCTCGTCATCTGCCTCTGGTGTGCCCGCCCGCTAGCTGTGTGCTCTGCTACTGCTACGCCCTGTAGTCCCAACTCGTACGTCGACCACACCATCTTTGACTCCAGCACAGCATGTGCCCACGTCATTGGAGTAATCTGAGATTGACACCGGGCTGCTGCGAATTCGACCAATCCGCCATGAAGCAAATGAAGGTAAGCCTTACTGATAAGCGACAGTATTTCTTGTTAAGTATTTGTCTTGATATCAGTTCTTTTTTTTTTCTATCTTCAGTCCCTCCAGCAGGAACAGCTAGTCCCTACAGTAGGAACAGCTATCTGATTTCTGATCAGATATTCCGAAGTTCAAAGTGGTATCCGTTCCGTGTCTAGGAATCAATGACCAATGCTGGTACGTATTATATCTGTTTTAATGGAATTACTTCCTATGCTTTAATTTCGTCCAAAAGATTTCAGTACACTAGAATACTAGATCCTGCTGTTAGCTTGTGAATAAACTGAATTCATTTTGCTACTGCCAACTAGCAGCCTAACCTGCTCTGTGTGTGTAGGGCAGCGGAGCAGCAACTGCTTTTATGTGTACGGCTCCCTCGATGTCAAGCGCATCATGTGCCTCTTGTGCGTTCACCCGCGCCCCAGCTCAGTCCTCCGCCTACTCCATCTCCTACGTCAACAACCTCGCCATCTTTGACTCCGGCACCTCCTGGTCCCAGATCCCTGGCATAATTTGTGGCCAACACCGAGCAGTCCGTCCATATCCTTGGAGTGGTCATCCTCTGCACCGTGGTGCTTTGTGCAAGCAGCAACTAATTTAGGTCCTACGACTATACTTGGTTGCCATGAACATGGATCATCACTTTCTTTGAAAAAGAACGCACGATGGTTCATCATTTATAGATAGTTAGATACTAAATGTATACTCCTCCAGTATCAAAAAACGTCTTGCATTTTGAGATAGAGGGAGTATTATGTATGTGACACCGAGAAACCGGAAAAGGTTTAGATCGTGTTGACAACACCAATGAGATCAAGGAATGTGTCTTGTTTGAACATCCTAGCAGGCATATTTTGAGCCATGTAGAACAATCATTATGCTCATAGTTTTCAAGGGAAGGCCAACATTTCAAGATGGCAAATCTTACAGAGCCATTCTTGAACTACACACCTCTTCTCTGTTTACATTTTCAGCAGATGCCATGAAGATATCACATATCCATTTCAGGAGATTCCGTTGGACTTTGATCCCGCTGCTTCTAAGTTTAGATCAACAATCTTTGGCCACTAGCTAGCACATCTCCTTTCTAGTACTACGTATCGCTCATGAACTACATTTCGCTAATAGTTCTCAGGGGAAGTCTTACAGAGCTTTTCTTGAACAACATATTCTGCTCTGTTTAAATATTATTAGGCAGAGTAGTCACTATCCATCACAGCTTCTGATTACTGTTGGTGCCAAGTTAACATGAGCTTCCGTTGGCCGTTGACCCCCCTGCTTCGGAGTTTAGATCACCATGTCCTTGGTGACAGCTCCTTCTTTGTACTACGTACAGCTCATGATCTTGATGAAAAGAATTAAGCTTAATTAGTTTCTCCTATAGGTCATCGATTGACTATGTTAATTGAGCCGAACGTCGTGCCTGCACCATACTATAATGGTACGGGACATTGATCCACAATCGCAGTTTTTAGGGGGGCTCAATCGTAGTTAATTAGGAGCACCATTCGCGAACCCGTTCATTTGCACGGCCTAGTATGTTGAGACTGCTAACTTTGTACAATTTTAAACAAACAATACAATTAACCTATTAATTGAGGATGACTCTGCAGTTACTTAAATATTTTATTGTAGGGGCACATGATTTTTTATGAGGCACAACACAATTTTTCGTGTACCATTTGTGTCAGTACACATGCATACCAATAGATTTAGAGCCATTTGTATAAGAATGACGTCGAATTTAGAAAATTGGTGGCCTAATTTAGGAAAAAGTTGCATATATATGCAAAAAAATAATTCGAAGCAGGGAGAAGATTACTTGCAATTTTTTTTCCAGGGGTTTAGAATGACTTTCGAAGCTCTTACGACAATAATGGTCCAAATCCAATACGCTCTTTGGATGAACAGAAAAGTGAATATGCTCTCTCTCTCTCTCTCTCTCTCTCTCTCTCTCTCTCCATTTATATATAAAATCTTTTCGGCGCTACAAACCATCCAATCTCTGCGGCGAATAATTGTTGCTTTTATTTTCTATTTAGTCCCCTCTCAAGTGTAAGTGCACATGTGGCTTTTATTTCTTTCTAGCTCCCAGACAAGTGCAGGTGCATATATATGCGGAAGTTTATATCTTTTTAGCTCCGTGTCAAAGTGTAGGTGCATATATGTAGGACCCATCAACCATGGTTTGTAGTGAGCAACCAGCCAGAAGCAGACTAAAATAAGGCACCCATCCAGTGTGCCTACACATATGTAGGTCAATACTCATGACAACTCTCATTTTTTCGGTTAAGTCATGTTTTAGGTGGTAATACAAAACATATGTCAGGCCACACTATCACAAATATGTTAGGTTTGGCAGGCATTTGGAGAATATCAGCATGTAGTTGTCGATGTCTTAGAGCCCCATGGCCAAAGAGTTGCTTAGTCCAAAACGCCAATGCAATGCAGGCCGCTGAAAGGCATCTGCCAGCAAGTTTTGTGTAGGGGATGGCAAAAAAACCACGTTCTGGGAAGATTGATAGCTAGGCAAAGAGAATTTATCTCTAACCTCCGCTAGGTAGTATATTATTTCTAATAATCAACATTAAAACAGGCAATTCGATGAATATTTCACAGCTGGGGCATCTTGTCGTGTGCATATTCTGAGACATGACTTCTTGCACCTCAAAATAATTCTAACTATCGCAACATAAGGAATAAGTTGCTACAGGCTATAGTTTTGATCTAAGCATGTACTGCAGAATCGCGAAAGTATTCTCTAGTTCATTTGATTGTTTTGAGCTGTGCGATCAATGCTGGCGGTACATGCATTAGTTGCGCTTTCCTCACCCACCTCCGCCATATCAGGCCGTGCCACAGGGCTCATCCAGCCCTTGTGTGTCGTCGCGCGCTGTCAGCTCATTCACCTCTTGTGTGTGTGTTGTCCTGTGTCAGCAGCTCATCCTCGACGACCTGCTATTCCACTACGCCGACCATATGGCAGACCTGGCTTGCTCCAAGCATCTGTCCAGGGTTTGCACTGTGAGGTGTTCGACGATATGGAAGCCTGGCGTCACTTGATCCAGCGCCTCCTTTTGGCCGCCCGCATTGATGTCAGGCACATCAGGTCTGTTCTCAATTGTGAAGGCACTTGTTCACTGATTGTACTTGAATCATAAAAAACCAAGATTTAATGACGCACTGTCGTTGTGTTAGTGTTGCGGAATACTGTCGTGTTTACAGAGTTCACCAAGCAAAAAATTTGAACAACATCTAGAATCTAGCCCCCAAAAATTTAGATACCAGGATATGCTAGCTTGGAAGCACGAACGGCTTATGTTTAGTTTGTCTATTTCTGCTGCAACCTGTGATGTTAAAATACTCGCAGTTTGCAAATTAAGATTGTTGATTCACACTGAAAATATCTATTCTGCACTTAGCAAGCAGCTGAGTAAAGTAAAAAGTAATAAGAACCCGTGAAACTAGTCTTTGTCCCTTAATCCCGTATGAGACTTTTGATTTATGAAAGTCCAGTATGCCCCTAATGTGAATAACGTTTACACTTGCAGGACTGGTGGCTGTGTCTAGACAAATAGCGACAATGTGTCTTCCGATGACAATGCCAGACTAAAGTGACGAGGCCATCTTTGACTGGCCGTATCGCCTCGTCGAGGAAACCAAGTCCTGCCTTGATTTCACAGGCAGCACCTGGACGACACTCTGGCCTGGCCTGACGCTACTTCAGAGTAGAGGGACTGCTTCTTCTGCTGCATTGCAGCTTCCTCGCCCGCCTCCTTGACGCCCCTCCAGCACTCCATGTACACCGCTCACGACCTTCGACCCCTGGTCCATCCATAATGACAGACCTGCCATTGTGCACCAATAACACAGAATGTTTTTGCTCCAATACCAACGGTATAGACCTGATATATCATATATGTGCTCACAAGCCACATGAGAAGGAGCTTGCTCTGCACTCACTGGCTGTGTATAACTATTTTCTAGCACAATCCGTCGATGTCTCCACAAGATAAAGATGAAAAATCGAGGAATGTACATCTTTTGTAACTGTCATGTAGCAACACTGAATTTGGTTTCAAGCTCATATATCAAGAGTTCTCAGACAATGAAATTTGAAGCGTATCGTTTCCTCTGCCCTCGTGATTCTAGGTAGAATAAGGCGTCCGAGTTTTGTACAAACTGGCAAGACAGCTCTGCTTCTTCTAACTGTTTTTTGCTGATAATGGAGCAGTATTAAACATGAAGGGGCACGCGACTGAGCTTTTTGCTGATACGCGACAATATTTCTTGGGCTTTCTCATTAAATCATTGCCTTGATTTCAGTTCTATTTTTCTATCTTCAGTCCCTACAGCAGGAATAGCTAGTCCCTACATTAGGAGCAGCTATCTGATCAGATATTCCGAAGTTCAATGTGGAATCCATGAACAATGTTGGCACGTATTGTATCTGTTTCAACAGAATTACTTCTTGTGCTGTAGTTTGGTCCAAAAGATTTCAGTACAGCAGATCCTGCTGTTACCTTATGAATAAACTGAATTTTGCTACTGCCAACTAGCAACCTGTGCTACCTAACATGTTCTGTACTTGATGTACTTTCCAGCGGAGCAGCAACTGTTTCTTAGTGTACGACACCCCGTCATGTGCCTCTGGCGTGTTCACCTGCGTGCTTGCTCTGTCCTCCGCCTCCTACATCAACAACCTCACCATCTTCCACTCCGGCACTGCCTGGCCCCACATCACCGGTGTAATTTGTGGCTAACACCGAGCGGGCTGTGGGCTGTCCATCTGTTTTGCGTGGTCATCATTCATGCCGTGATCTTCTGGGCAAGTTAGCGTTACCTTGGGTCATTATTGGACCACATTTCCTGAAACTAAAAAAAGAACTGGAAAAACGCGATGGAATGTGAAATCACTAAGTAAAGAGTACTCTTTCCGAAAATCACTTCCACACCCTAGGTTGCGACAAGTCTCCCTTTTTTCGCTGATCCGTTTATTCAAAACATATTATCTCTTAAACTGTGCATCCAAATTTTGAACCATTATCTTCCTCGCATCGAGACCTTCAAAACTATTCCACATGTCGATATGTTTTGACGATTTTTTTAATGAACAAAACCGGACAAAAAAACTGCACGGAAAAACCACACCGGGAGCATGTTCTTTTTCCCTTACCAATAACCGATTCTGAGTGGCACGGCCGTGCCTCTCGCGGAAACAAATATGTGCCTCTCGCCGAAGCAAAACCATGCTTCTCGCGGAAGGAAAAAAAGCATTTTTTTCATTTTCAAGAGGCATGGCCGTGTTTGTTGCAGACGCAAAACCGTGCCTCTCGCGGAAAAAACAAAAAAGAAAACATTTTTTTGTTTCGAAGGGCACGGCCGTGCTTCTCACAGAAGGAAAAAAAAGAAAGTTTTTTTTTTCATTTTCGAGAGGCACAACCGTGCCTCTCGCGGAAGCAAAACCGTTCCTCTCGCGAAAGCAAAAGTGTGCCTCTCGTGGAAGCAAAAAAGACGTGTTTCTTCGCTCAAATTATTTTTGTCGAAAAGCTAAGAAAGACCGGTGAAAAACTGAAAAGCCAAAAAACATGGATAATAAACCATCTGAAAAACCGAAAAAGCGTGCAAAAAGAAACAAAATCCGTAGGGAGCGTCCAGAGTGCGACACGTGACGGCAGCTGACATAATCGTTGTTCCATCACCGGCACGGACATAAACGTGACTAATTATCACTCCCACCTAAAATCCCTAAAAAACACTCCCACCTAAATAGGACTAATCATCACTGTCTATTTTCCTCACTGAGATCGATTTTATAAATATCGAAGGTAATGGAACTCAATGTCGCGGATCACCAAAAAGTAGCAAGACGTCTACAATATATCCAAGTGAGTCGTCAGACGGTCATATCTGACACTTGGCCACTTTGCAACTCAAGAACAATTGGTCTTGTGTGCTTAGGCTGCACAGCTTGGTGGCACGTATGGCAGTGTTTCCAGTGGCAAAGCAGAGCTAAGTGCAACAGTTCAATCATCCAAAATATTTCACGATGCCAGGAAGATCAACAACACATCGACTCGTCCTGTATTTTCAACTAGACTAAACACATAGAACGCTCTCAAAACATATTGAGTGATTCTCTTTAGTGTGGATCAACAGTTGACCCCACATTGCCCCAAGGCGTCGGGTTTGATCGTCATTCACACGAGGGAGCAGATTGATCCTACGAGGATGAACCCCATGATGACGATGGTCGGCATGCGATTCATCTTAACGGCGAGGCCCTTGAGCAAAGCGTATAGATGAGGGTCACCCAGATCGAGAAACTTGAGCACCATGTAGTGCATGTAATATGTTAGCTCGCGAATAAACTTGAACACCAACTAGCAGCCTAACCTGTTTGCCATGTACTCTACCTTACAGCGGAGCGGCAACTCCTTTTATGTGCACTGCATAGTCGATGCCCACCACGTCCTCTGCCATGCATACTCCATATCTGATGATCAACCTCGCCATCTTGGACTCCAGCAGCATAATTTGGTGCCGGCACTGAGTGTCTTTAGTCTCTGTGTTCTTGGAATGGACTCCTTAATTGTTGATAGGGTTGCTGATCATCCTCCATGGCCCGATGTGTTGTACCAGCACCACCTTGTGATGAGCTCCTCTGACTATTCCATCTCCTACGTCAATGATCGACCTCGCCATCTTTCGACTCCGGTAGCGTAATTTGGTGCCGACACCAAAAGTGTCTTTTGGGTGGTCATCTTCCGCATCTGGATGTGTTGCATCAGCACCACCGTATGATTAGCTCCAGTGGCAATAAATGGTATACCTGTAGTTGTTTACTGAATGACTTGACAGACATGGACATGGCTCATCATCTTCCTTGTAAAAGACGACGTGATGATTCATTGTGTAGAGGTAAATGTATCGATGTATGTAGCATCAAGACAAGAGAGAAGGTTCATATTGTTTGGGCCATACCAAGGAACGTGTCTTAGAACGCATTTAAGAGGCAGGGGGATCGATAAGCTGGTCGATTTTTTTTTCTTGTTGAAATTTCTCAGCCCATGTTGGGAGGAAGTTTTCCCCTTTTTGAGATCTCCCAGAGAGGAAGTTGAATGTCTGATATTTATTGTCACTAACAATAATTAGTTATTTTTTACTTTTTTCAAATGTAAATATTTATTGATTCTCCTAAATTTTTTAGGTTTGAACAACACAAAATTGATATTAGTATACAGCTTTGAACATATGTTTCGTGTTGGTGTGTCTTTTGAAAGGTTCCGTCCTTCGTTTTGTATTTTTCCGACATCACAAAGGACACGTGACTCCATTTTCAGTGGATGTAATTTTCATTAGCACATAGGATAATAGTAATATACTAAATAATTCTCCGTGCGTTGCTGCAGGATATTTGCTACCAGAAGAAGTAGTGGAGTATCACGGTGGCGGCGGGCCAGGCCCATGGGGTAGCTCTCGGTAAGCTACAAAGAAGACAACCGAAGTCTGGAGTACATGGAGGTTCGACGCATGGATGACTTCTAGGTGGTGGAGTATATTTGCCAAGGTGGAGTTTGTTATATTTGTGTCGAATATTACGTACGGAAAGGGTTATGTGGACTTGGAGTTGTAATTCTTGTGGATAGGTACGAGTGTGTAGGAGTCGAACATGTTGTATCCTAGGTCTCTTACATATTGAGGGGCACCGTTCGTTGTAAGCCATGACGACTTGATAGCAACAGGTACACGGGGGGAGACAGCGGCTTGTGCCGGCGCTGGGTGACAAGTGTTGCGGTATCTTGAAGAGGAGCACCCATAGTCATTGCCCCGAGATGTAGCCATATCGGTGCACCTCATAATAAATATTGTGCCTCGTTGTGTTCGTATATGATCTTGCATTAGCGTTTTATTCTAACAAAGTTTGTACTGGGAATTCATATAATGAGACTGAGATTTGGTTCAATTTTTGCTTGCTCCGATGTGGCCTGCTGTTGCTCAGCTTTGTGTTTATATGCTGCTCTGCTAACAGTTGTGCTACTGTTGTATAGATGGAACATACAATGAGAGAGATGGAGAGGAATTGCCAGATTTGTGTGTGTACCAGCATGAGGTCCCACAAACCGATCTGCAGTCGCTTTGCTCGGCAGAGGGATGTGCAAGAACAAGTCATCCCTCGGCACGGTATATGTGCAAGAACTAGGGGTAGGGGGCAAAGGCCCCCACCCACCACACCCCACTCCCACACACAAACAACTTAACTCGGACAAGATCCAACAGGGCATGCATTATAAAGAAAAAAGTATGTTTTTAGTCCCTCAAGTTTATAAAAAGTATACATTTAGTCCTTCATGTTTCAAAACCGGAAAGAAAGCGATATTAGCTGAGATGTCACTGGTATTCGACTCCCACTCACAACATTGCTGTCAAAGTCAATATTTCTCTCTCACCTACTCTCTCACGTACAACCCTCGCGGCGACTACTCGTTCACAAAATGTCCTTGGCACATCTGTTCTCCTTCCGTGTCAGGACTCGAGACAGATGCCAGTGCCTGTCAATTTTGACATATTAACTGTAGTGTAGTTGGCGAACCTGGCTCACTCCGACTGCCCTGGCGTCGTAAGATCGAGCAACAATTCCCAGATGACAGCATCACTGCCAAGCACATCAGGTACTGGATTTCAATCATGAAACTCATCGTGCATAAAGTTACTAGTGAGAAGTACTAGTACATTATGTTCAGTGCTGTCAGTAGGCATGTATATAATTTTCACTGAGCGATCAAAGGTGAGACAGTAACTCAAGAATTGGCGGTATTGTACTCGAATCTCATTGTGTTTGTGATGCTGTTACTGATAGACAACTGAGTTCCAAAAACAGCACGTATATATACAGTTAGAACATCATGTACCATCAGGAAAAAAATGAGAAGACTTTATTTATATTCTCGCCTAGAAAATGTAGAACATTATGTAGCATCTCGCCGGTATATGTAACCTTGGAATATGGTAGATATCTACTGAGTTTGTGTATTTCTGTTGCAACCTATGTTGTAAAAGTACATGAAATTTTCAAAGCTTTGAATGCAATTGTTGTGCAAACTAGTTTCTATACCTTAATCCAAACTGAAAGAAAGTCTTGATTTCAACAGAGATTTTTTTAGAAAAGGAGGTTATACCCCTGGCCTCTGCATCTGGGCGATGCATGCAACCATTTTATTAATTATTCACAAAGACCTTACAAAGTAATACATCAGTAAGCCTGAAGCCATCATCTTGACAACACCTGTCGCTACTCCTATCCCTTGATGAAGGAGTGCCGAATGTCCGAGTCTAATACCAAACAGACATCGCACCAAAGCCTAACATCTAAAGCCGGATGCCCCAGCCCAGCCACATACCGGGACAAGGTCACACACCGGTCCGGCGCACTCTGAGAGGCCACCGCCGCCGTCTTCCACCGATCCATCTTCAGAGCAGGTACCGACGCATCGACCTTGTCAGGCCTGCTGTCGACGCCGCCAACGCCAGACAATGCCACCTTCCTGCGCGCGTCCATCGTCACGCATCTGACGCCGAGACCCCGCTGCGCCACGCCGCCGAGACCAGCCGTTGATGATACGGTAGAAACCACGCCGCTCCACCTGCGAGCGTCCACCCACCGTTGTCGCTCAAGCCCTTGTCACCCGAAGCCCACAGCCTACAACAACCCTTTCCCGCAAACCCAAGCCTCCCAAAGGAGGGTACGATGCGCAAGGCGCCGCCGCCGCCCAATCCAAGGCGGATTTTGGACTTTCATCCGGGGGGGGGGGGGGGGGGGGGCATCAGGTGTGGATAGGAGGGACCTCGACATGGAGGTGTGTTGGCAGCCCAACATCAGCCCACACAAGTCCAACACATATGAACCGTTGATCTGTTCTGCATCCAACGGTTGTGAGTGTTTCCTGGTGAAGGGAGCAAGGAGAAAACCCTAGCCACTCCACCCCTTGCTGGTGGTGGCTGCCATTCGTGAGAGTGAGAGAGAGAGAGAGCACACAAGAGAAAACACAACCTGAGAGAGAGGAAGAAGAAGAAGCAGAGGTTCTGTCCAGATTTGCTGCATCTGACTAGACAGTGTTCAAGCTGGTGATTGGAGGCTCAAACGTGCTTGGATCGACCCCAAACTTGGTGAGCTCGTTTCTTACTTTGAGTACTTCGATCTGGTTAGCTGGTTTGAGGATTGGGTCAGTGGAGCATCAGATTTGAGAGTGGTTTTGTCAGCTCTGACTGCTGCAGTTTCAGAACAGAGTAGTTTTGGGAGACGAACAGTTTGGGTAGGCAAACGATGTCCGATTGAGCTGAAATTTGGAGGGGATCTCAGGAACTCGTGTGTCTACTTGTATACCAAATTTGGTGCTGTTTGGTTCAGCAGTTTAAGAGAAGTTTGCAAAACACTGGAGGGTACAGAACCTGTGTAAACTCTGCTTTGCTGAAATCTTGCCTCTTGTGGTTGTTGTTGCTGTTGCCGGTTGGCAACGTGGAGAGTGTGTTGTAAATCTCTTTAGAGGTTCTAGAGAATACTTTGTACTCATCATTCTCATAGTGAAGTTGTGTGGACCGGTCGGTCCACAGCCGTGGTTTTTTACTCCTCAAGTTGAGGAGGTTTTTCCACGTTAAATCCTGTGTCACTTGTGCATGTTGTTTGTGTTATTCCGCTGCTTACTTGTTGGTTGAAGCTGTCCTCAAAGTTCATCACAAGTGAAGGGGGTTGTGTAGTGTGCATATTTGCCGTGTCGGTGAATTTGTGCAGCGCATTGTTGCTGTCCAGCCCCAACAAATTGGCATCAGAGCCTTGGTTTGCTTGTGCAAATTGCTGAGTTTCTTGTGGTGAAAGATGGAAGTGAATACCAGCAGGATGATATCTTTGAATAGTACAAATTATCAAGCATGGAAGGGCAAGATGGAGGACTTGTTGTATGTGAAAGAATACTGGAAGCCAGTTTTCTCCACTGAGATGCCGGAGGGCATTGAGGAAGGTCAATGGAAGGTACTTCATCGCCAAGCTTGTGGGTTCATTCGGCAATGGGTCGATGACAATGTTTTGAACCATATCATTGATGAGACACATGCACGCACCTTATGGCAGAAATTGGAAGAGTTGTTTGCCCGAAAAGAAGGTACAAACAAGATGTTCTTCATCAAACAATTGATGTGCTTAAGGTACAAAGAGGGCACTCTAATTGCAGATCATGTGAATACATTCCAAGGCATTATAAATCAGCTTTCTTCAATGGGAATAACATTTGAAGATGAAGTGAGAGCTTTGCTGCTACTAGGCTCATTACCGGACAGCTAGGAGACCTTTAAGGTCACGGTTTGCAATTCAGCACCTAATGGAGTTGTCACTTGGAATCTTGTGAAAACCAGGGTACTAAATGAAGAGTCCAGAAAGGTGGCTGAAGCCACTTCTTCCTCACATTCAGAGGTGCTAGTCACTCAGTCCAGGGGGAGAAGCAAGAGCAGAGGTCCAGGTAAAGGGGCAGAAAGGGGTAGGAGCAAATCAAAAAGTAAGTATGCTGATTATGAGTGCCATCACTGCCATCAGAAGGGCCACATTAAGAGGCAATGTGACAAGTGGAAGAAAGACAAAAAGAAAAAGAAGAAGCAAGATCAGAAGCAAGTTGACAGTGATAGTGACATAGAGGGCAACCGAGTTACTGCAGTAGAAGAGGACATCATGCTTGTTATGCATGAAGAAAATGAGGGCAGATTTGGTTCCACTGTTGAGGAGAGGATCACTGTTGTTTCTGATGAAACCGTCAACCTTGTGGATGGTGACAAGATGATTTGGATACTGGACAGCGGTGCTACCATTCATGCTACATCTCGCAGAGAGCTCTTCACTAACTATATATCAGGTGATTTTGGTGTTGTGAAGATGGGGAACAATGATAGAGCAGCCATCATTGGAAAAGGAGATGTGCATTTGGAGACCGCAAATGGTACAAGGTTAGTCCTCAAATCTGTGAGGCATGTTGAGGCACTTCGTCTCAATATTATCTCGGTTGGTTTGCTTGATGGAGATGATTACTTGAGCAGTTTTGGAAAAGGGCAGTACAAGCTCACCAAAGGCAACATGATTGTTGCAAGAGGTAAAATGGTCTCAGTTTTGTATCATGTTCATGCTAAGCTCTTTAGTGCTTCTGTCAATGCACTAGAGAAGGATGATCATTGTGCTTTATGGCACAAGAGACTTGGGCACATGAGTGAGAAGGGGATGACAGTGCTAGTGAAGAAAAAATTGTTGAAGGGTGTGAAAGGAGTTCACATCAAGAAATGTTCAGATTGTCTAGCAGGGAAGCAACACCGAGTTGCCTTCAAGACTCTACCTCCTCACAAGAAGCCCGAGAAGCTGGACTTGATACATTCCGATGTTTGCAAAATGTCGGTAAGATCTCTTGGAGGTGCAAAGTACTTTGTGACTTTTATTGATGACTTTTCCAGGAAAGTTTGGGCCTTCACTTTGAGGACCAAAGATCAAGTACTAGGTGTATTCAAGCAATTCCA
The DNA here is from genome assembly GCA_963921465.1 of Triticum timopheevii. Classification (NCBI taxonomy): domain Eukaryota; kingdom Viridiplantae; phylum Streptophyta; class Magnoliopsida; order Poales; family Poaceae; genus Triticum; species Triticum timopheevii. The sequence goes on from OY997272.1 coordinate 580,269,545, forward strand.
AGACTCAGTTGAGAGAGAAACTGAGAAGAAGATCAAGTGCATTCGCACTGATAATGGAGGAGAGTACATTGGGCCATTTGATGCATATTGCAAGCAGCAAGGTATTAGGCATCAATTTACTCCCTCGAAGACACCACAGTTGAATGGTCTTGCTGAGAGGATGAACAGGACAATTGTGGAGAGAGTTAGATCCTTGTTGTCAAGTGCAAAGCTACGCAAACACTTTTGGGGTGAGGCTTTGATGACTGCAGTTTATCTTATTAATCTCTCACCAAGTTATCCTTTGCAGGGAGATGTTCCTAACAGGGTTTGGTGTGACAAGGATGAAGGAAATATGCCCTAGAGGCAATAATAAAGTTATTATTTATTTCCTTATAATCATGATAAATGTTTGTTATTCATGCTAGAATTGTATCAACCGGAAACATGATACATGTGTGAATACATAGACAAACAAAGTGTCACTAGTATGCCTCTACTTGACTAGCTCGTTAATCAAAGATGGTTATGTTTCCTGACCATGGACAAAGAGTTGTTATTTGATTAACGAGGTCACATCATTAGTTGAATGATCTGATTGACATGACCCATTCCATTAGCTTAGCACCTGATCGTTTAGTGTGTTGCTATTGCTTTCTTCATGACTTATACATGTTCCTATGACTATGAGATTATGCAACTCCCGTTTGCCGGAGGAACACTTTGGGTGCTACCAAACGTCACAACGTAACTGGGTGATTATAAAGGAGCATTACAGGTGTCTCCAAAGATAGATGTTGGGTTGGCATATTTCGAGATTAGGATTTGTCACTCCGATTGTCGGAGAGGTATCTCTGGGCCCTCTCGGTAATGCACATCACATAAGCCTTGCAAGCACTTCAACTAATATGTTAGTTGTGAGATGATGTATTACGGAACGAGTAAAGAGACTTGCCGGTAACGAGATTGAACTAGGTATTGGATACCGACGATCGAATCTCGGGCAAGTAACATACCGATGACAAAGGGAACAACGTATGTCTTTATGCGGTCTGACCGATAAAGATCTTCGTAGAATATGTAGGAGCCAATATGGGCATCCAGGTCCCGCTATTGGTTATTGACCGGAGACGTGTCTCGGTCATGTCTACATTGTTCTCGAACCCGTAGGGTCCGCACGCTTAAGGTTACGATGACAGTTACATTATGAGTTTATGCATTTTGATGTACCGAAGGTTGTTCGGAGTCCCGGATGTGATCACGGACATGACAAGGAGTCTCGAAATGGTCGAGACGTAAAGATTGATATATTAGAAGCCTATGTTTGGACATCGGAAGTGTTTGGACATCGGAAGTCTCGAAATGTTCCGAGTGAAATCGGGATTTTACCGGGTTACCGGGAGGGTTACCGGAACCCCCCGGGAGCCATATGGGCCTACATGGGCCTTAGTGGAAAGGTGAAAGGGCTGCTCACCAGGGCTGCGCGCCTCCCCCCCTTCCCCTAGTCCTATTAGGACTAGGAGAGGTGGCCGGCCAACCCTCTCTCTCTCTCCCCCTTGGGAATCCTAGTTGGAATAGGATTGGGGGGGGAGTCCTACTCCCGGTAGGAGTAGGACTCCTCCTGCACCACCTCCTCCTGGCCGGCGCCTCCTCCCCCCTTGGCTCCTTTATATACTGAGGCAGGGGCACCCCATAACACACAAGTTGATCCACGTGATCTATTCCTTAGCCGTGTGCGGTGCCCCCTGCCACCATATACCTCGATAATACTGTAGCGGAGTTTAGGCGAAGCCCTGCTGCTGTAGTACATCAAGATCGTCACCACGCCGTCGTGCTGACGGAACTCATCCCCGACACTTTGCTGGATCGGAGTCCGGGGATCGTCATCGGGCTGAACGTGTGCTCGAACTCGGAGGTGCCGTAGTTTCGGTGCTTGATCGGTTGGATCGTGAAGACGTACGACTACTTCCTCTACGTCGTGTCATCGCTTCCGCAGTCGGTCTGCGTTGGGTACGTAGACAACACTCTCCCCTCGTTGCTATGCATCACATGATCTTGCGTGTGCGTAGGAAATTTTTTGAAATTACTACGAAACCCTACAGTGGCATCCGAGCCTAGGTTACTTATGTTGATGTTATATGCACGAGTAGAACACAAGTGAGTTGTGGACGGTACAAGTCATACTGCCTACCAGCATGTCATATTTTGGTTCGGCGGTATTGTTGGACGAGACGACCCGGACCAACCTTACGCGTACGCTTACGCGAGACCGGTTCCCTCGACGTGCTTTGCACATAGATGGCTTGCGGGCGACTGTCTCTCCAACTTTAGTTGAACCAAGTATGGCTACGCCCGGTCCTTGAGAAGGTTAAAACGGAGTCTATTTGACAAACTATCGTTGTGGTTTTGATGCGTAGGTGAGATTGGTTCTTACTTAAGCCCGTAGCAGCCACGTAAAACATGCAACAACAAAGTAGAGGACGTTTAACTTGTTTTTGCAGGGCATGTTGTGATGTGATATGGTCAAGGCATGATGCTGAATTTAATTGTATGAGATGATCATGTTTTGTAACCAAGTTATCGGCAACTGGCAGGAGCCATATGGTTGTCGCTTTATTGTATGCAATGCAATCGCGATGTAATGCTTTACTTTATTACTAAACGGTAGTGATAGTCGTAGAAGCATAAGATTGGCGAGACGACAACGATACTACGATGGAGATCAAGGTGTCGCTCCGGTGACGATGGTGATCATGACGGTGCTTCGGAGATGGAGATCACAAGCACAAGATGATGATGGCCATATCATATCACTTATATTGATTGCATGTGATGTTTATCCTTTTATGCATCTTATCTTGCTTTGATTGACGGTAGCATTATAAGATGATCTCTCACTAAATTATCAAGAAGTGTTCTCCCTGAGTATGCACCGTTGCCAAAGTTCGTCGTGCCCAGACACCACGTGATGATCGGGTGTGATAAGCTCTACGTCCATCTACAACGGGTGCAAGCCAGTTTTTGCACACGCAGAATACTCAGGTTAAACTTGACGAGCCTAGCATATACAGATATGGCCTCGGAACACGGAGACCGAAAGGTCGAGCGTGAATCATATAGTAGATATGATCAACATAACGATGTTCACCATTGAAAACTACTCCATCTCACGTGATGATCGGACATGGTTTAGTTGATTTGGATCACGTAATCACTTAGAGGATTGGAGGGATGTCTATCTAAGTGGGAGTTCTTAAGTAATATGATTAATTGAACTTAAATTTATCATGAACTTAGTACCTGATAGTATCTTGCTTGTTTATGTTGATTGTAGATAGATGGCTCGTGCTGTTGTTCCGTTGAATTTTAATGCGTTCCTTGAGAAAGCAAAGTTGAAAGATGATGGTAGCAATTACACGGACCGGGTCCGTAACTTGAGGATTATCCTCATTGCTGCACAGAAGAATTACATCCTGGAAGCACCGCTGGGTGCCAGGCCTGCTGCTGGAGCAACACCAGATGTTATGAACGTCTGGCAGAGCAAAGCTGATGACTACTCGATAGTTCAGTGTGCCATGCTTTACGGCTTAGAATCGGGACTTCAACGACGTTTTGAACGTCATGGAGCATATGAGATGTTCCAGGAGTTGAAGTTAATATTTCAAGCAAATGCCCGAATTGAGAGATATGAAGTCTCCAATAAGTTCTATAGCTGCAAGATGGAGGAGAACAGTTCTGTCAGTGAGCATATACTCAAAATGTCTGGGTATAATAATCACTTGATTCAATTGGGAGTTAATCTTCCGGATGATTGCGTCATTGACAGAATTCTCCAATCACTGCCACCAAGCTACAAGAGCTTCGTGATGAACTATAATATGCAAGGGATGAACAAGACTATTCCCGAGCTCTTCGCAATGCTGAAAGCTGCGGAGGTAGAAATCAAGAAGGAGCATCAAGTGTTGATGGTTAACAAGACCACTAGTTTCAAGAAAAAGGGCAAAGGGAAGAAGAAGGGGAACTTCAAAAAGAACGGCAAGCAAGTTGCTGCTCAAGAGAAGAAACCCAAGTCTGGACCTAAGCCTGAAACTGAGTGCTTCTACTGCAAGCAGACTGGTCACTGGAAGCGGAACTGCCCCAAGTATTTGGCGGATAAGAAGGATGGCAAGGTGAACAAAGGTATATGTGATATACATGTTGTTGATGTGTACCTTACTAGAGCTCGCAGTAGCACCTGGGTATTTGATACTGGTTCTGTTGCTAATATTTGCAACTCGAAACAGGGACTACGGAATAAGCAGGCACTGGCAAAGGACGAGGTGACGATGCGCGTGGGAAATGGTTCCAAAGTTGATGTGATCGCGGTCGGCACGCTACCTCTACATCTACCTTCGGGATTAATATTAGACCTAAATAATTGTTATTTGGTGCCAGCGTTGAGCATGAACATTATATCTGGATCTTGTTTAATGCGAGACGGTTATTCATTTAAATCAGAGAATAATGGTTGTTCTATTTATATGAGTAATATCTTTTATGGTCATGCACCCTTGAAGAGTGGTATATTCTTATTGAATCTCGATAGTAGTGATACACATATTCATAATGTTGAAGCCAAAAGATGCAGAGTTGATAATGAAAGTGCAACTTATTTGTGGCACTGTCGTTTAGGTCATATCGGTATAAAACGCATGAAGAAACTCCATACTGATGGACTTTTGGAACCACTTGATTATGAATCACTTGGTACTTGCGAACCGTGCCTCATGGGCAAGATGACTAAAACACCGTTCTCCGGTACTATGGAGAGAGCAACAGATTTGTTGGAAATCATACATACCGATGTATGTGGCCCGATGAATATTGAGGCTCGTGGCGGATATCGTTATTTTCTCACCTTCACAGATGATTTAAGCAGATATGGGTATATCTACTTAATGAAACATAAGTCTGAAACATTTGAAAAGTTCAAAGAATTTCAGAGTGAAGTTGAAAATCATCGTAACAAGAAAATAAAGTTTCTACGATCTGATCGTGGAGGAGAATATTTGAGTTACGAGTTTGGTGTACATTTGAAAAACTGTGGAATAGTTTCGCAACTCACGCCACCCGGAACACCACAGCGTAATGGTGTGTCCGAACGTCGTAATCGTACTTTACTAGATATGGTGCGATCTATGATGTCTCTTACGGATTTACCGCTATCATTTTGGGGATATGCTTTAGAGACGGCCGCATTCACGTTAAATAGGGCACCATCAAAATCCGTTGAGACGACGCCTTATGAACTGTGGTTTGGCAAGAAACCAAAGTTGTCGTTTCTTAAAGTTTGGGGCTGCGATGCTTATGTGAAAAAGCTTCAACCTGATAAGCTCGAACCCAAATCGGAGAAATGTGTCTTCATAGGATACCCAAAGGAGACTATTGGGTACACCTTCTATCACAGATCCGAAGGCAAGACATTCGTTGCTAAGAATGGATCCTTTCTAGAGAAGGAGTTTCTCTCGAAAGAAGTGAGTGGGAGGAAAGTAGATATTGACGAGGTAACTGTACCTACTCCCTTACTGGAAAGTAGTTCATCACAGAAAACTGTTTCAGTGACTCCTACACCGGTTAGTGAGGAAGCCAATGATAATGATCATGAAACTTCAGATCAAGATACTGCTGAACCTCGTAGATCAACCAGAGTAAGATCCGCACCAGAGTGGTACGGTAATCCTATTTTGGAAGTCATGATACTAGATCATGATGAACCTACGAACTATGAAGAAGCGATGGTGAGCCCAGATTCCGCAAAGTGGCTTGAAGCCATGAAATCTGAGATGGGATCCATGTATGAGAACAAAGTATGGACTTTGGTTGACTTGCCCAATGATCGGCAAGCAATTGAGAATAAATGGATCTTTAAGAAGAAGACTGACGCTGATGGTAATGTTACTATCTACAAAGCTCGACTTGTCGCAAAAGGTTTTCGGCAAGTTCAAGGGATTGACTACGATGAGACCTTCTCACCCATAGCGATGCTTAAGTCCGTCCGAATCATGTTAGCAATTGCCGCATTTTATGATTATGAAATTTGGCAGATGGATGTCAAAACTGCATTCCTGAATGGATTTCTGGAAGAAGAGTTATATATGATGCAACCGGAAGGTTTTGTCGATCCAAAGGGAGCTAACAAAGTGTGCAAGCTCCAGTGATCCATTTATGGACTGGTGCAAGCCTCTCGGAGTTGGAATAAACGTTTTGATAGTGTGATCAAAGCATTTGGTTTTATACAGACTTTCGGAGAAGCCTGTATTTACAAGAAAGTGAGTGGGAGCTCTGTAGCATTTCTGATATTATATGTGGATGACATATTGCTGATTGGAAATGATATAGAATTTCTGGATAGCATAAAGGGATACTTGAATAAAAGTTTTTCAATGAAGGACCTCAGTGAAGCTGCTTACATATTAGGCATTAAGATCTATAGAGATAGATCAAGGCGCTTAATTGGACTTTCACAAAGCACATACCTTGACAAGATTTTGAAGAAGTTCAAAATGGATCAAGCAAAGAAAGGATTCTTTCCAGTATTACAAGGTGTGAAGTTGAGTAAGACTCAGTGCCCGACCACTGCAGAAGATAGAGAGAATATGAAAGATGTTCCCTATGCATTAGCCATAGGCTCTATCATGTATGCAATGCTGTGTACCAGACCTGATGTGTGCCTTGCTATAAGTTTAGCAGGGAGGTACCAAAGTAATCCAGGAGTGGATCACTGGACAGCGGTCAAGAACATCCTGAAATACCTGAAAAGGACTAAGGATATGTTTCTCGTATATGGAGGTGACAAAGAGCTCACCGTAAAAGGTTACGTTGATGCAAGCTTTGACACTGATCCGGACGATTCTAAATCGCAAACCGGATACGTGTTTACATTAAACGGTGGAGCTGTCAGTTGGTGCAGTTCTAAACAAAGCGTCGTAGCGGGATCTACATGTGAAGCGGAGTACATAGCTGCTTCGGAAGCAGCGAATGAAGGAGTCTGGATGAAGGAGTTCATATCCGATCTAGGTGTCATACCTAATGCATCGGGTCCAATGAAAATCTTTTGTGACAATACTGGTGCAATTGCCTTGGCAAAGGAATCCAGATTTCACAAAAGGACCAAACACATCAAGAGACGCTTCAACTCCATCCGGGATCTAGTCCAGATGGGAGACATAGAGATTTGTAAGATATATACGGATCTGAATGTTGCAGACCCGTTGACTAAGCCTCTTCCACGAGCAAAACATGATCAGCACCAAAGCTCCATGGGTGTTAGAATCATTACAGTGTAATCTAGATTATTGACTCTAGTGCAAGTGGGAGACTGAAGGAAATATGCCCTAGAGGCAATAATAAAGTTATTATTTATTTCCTTATAATCATGATAAATGTTTGTTATTCATGCTAGAATTGTATCAACCGGAAACATGATACATGTGTGAATACATAGACAAACAAAGTGTCACTAGTATGCCTCTACTTGACTAGCTCGTTAATCAAAGATGGTTATGTTTCCTGACCATGGACAAAGAGTTGTTATTTGATTAACGAGGTCACATCATTAGTTGAATGATCTGATTGACATGACCCATTCCATTAGCTTAGCACCTGATCGTTTAGTGTGTTGCTATTGCTTTCTTCATGACTTATACATGTTCCTATGACTATGAGATTATGCAACTCCCGTTTGCCGGAGGAACACTTTGGGTGCTACCAAACGTCACAACGTAACTGGGTGATTATAAAGGAGCATTACAGGTGTCTCCAAAGATAGATGTTGGGTTGGCATATTTCGAGATTAGGATTTATCACTCCGATTGTCGGAGAGGTATCTCTGGGCCCTCTCGGTAATGCACATCACATAAGCCTTGCAAGCACTTCAACTAATATGTTAGTTGTGAGATGATGTATTACGGAACGAGTAAAGAGACTTGCCGGTAACGAGATTGAACTAGGTATTGGATACCGATGATCGAATCTCGGGCAAGTAACATACCGATGACAAAGGGAACAACGTATGTCGTTATGCGGTCTGACCGATAAAGATCTTCGTAGAATATGTAGGAGCCAATATGGGCATCCAGGTCCCGCTATTGGTTATTGACCGGAGACGTGTCTCGGTCATGTCTACATTGTTCTCGAACCCGTAGGGTCCGCACGCTTAAGGTTACGATGACAGTTACATTATGAGTTTATGCATTTTGATGTACCGAAGGTTGTTCGGAGTCCCGGATGTGATCACGGACATGACGAGGAGTCTTGAAATGGTCGAGACGTAAAGATTGATATATTGGAAGCCTATGTTTGGACATCGGAAGTGTTCCGAGTGAAATCGGGATTTTACCGGGTTACCGGAACCCCCCGGGAGCCATATGGGCCTACATGGGCCTTAGTGGAAAGGTGAAAGGGCTGCCCACCAGGGCTGCGCGCCTCCCCCCCTTCCCCTAGTCCTATTAGGCCTAGGAGAGGTGGCCGGCCAGCCCTCTCTCTCTCTCCCCCTTGGGAATCCTAGTTGGAATAGGATTGAGGGGGAGTCCTACTCCCGGTAGGAGTAGGACTCCTCCTGCGCCACCTCCTCCTGGCCGGCGCCTCCTCCCCCCTTGGCTCCTTTATATACTGAGGCAGGGGCACCCCATAACACACAAGTTGATCCACGTGATCTATTCCTTAGCCGTGTGCGGTGCCCCCTGCCACCATATACCTCGATAATACTGTAGCGGAGTTTAGGCGAAGCCCTGCTGCTGTAGTACATCAAGATCGTCACCACGCCGTCGTGCTGACGGAACTCATCCCCGACACTTTGCTGGATCGGAGTCCGGGGATCGTCATCGGGCTGAACGTGTGCTCGAACTCGGAGGTGCCGTAGTTTCGGTGCTTGATCGGTTGGATCGTGAAGACGTACGACTACTTCCTCTACGTCGTGTCATCGCTTCCGCAGTCGGTCTGCGTTGGGTACGTAGACAACACTCTCCCCTCGTTGCTATGCATCACATGATCTTGCGTGTGCGTAGGAAATTTTTTGAAATTACTACGAAACCCTACAAAGGACGTCTCATATGACCACCTGAAGGTTTTTGGGTGCAAGACCTTTGTTCATATTCCTCAAGATGAAAGGTCAAAGCTTGATTCGAAGACACGGCAGTGTATTTTTCTTGGTTATGGTGGTGATGAGTTTGGCTACAAGCTGTTTGACCCTATAGCAAGGAAAGTTGTGAGAAGCCGTGATGTTGTGTTTGTTGAAGACCAAACAATTGAGAATATTGTGAAGACAAAGGGGCAGGTTCCTCCTCAGCAGCAGCAAGACATGATTGATTCTGACCCAGTTCCTGCAGCTCCAGCTCCTGTGCAAGTTGAAGCAGATGCAGAAGATGTACAAGATGATGTACATGGTGGTGCAGGTGAAGAAGATGCTCCCCAGCAGCAGCAACAAGAGTATGATGCTGAAGTTGATGATCCGGATCAGCAGGAAGCACCAGCACCAGAAAGTCCACCAGCTGCTCCACTCAGAAGATCCAACAGGGGTCGAATTCCTTCCAGCAGGTATCCCTCAGATCAATACGTGGTGTTATTATCTGACGGTTCAGAACCTGAATGCTTTGTAGATGCAATGGAAGATGAGCACAAGAAGGAGTGGAAAAATGCTATGCAAGAAGAGATGGATTCCTTGCATAAGAATCATACTTATGAGTTGGTGAAGTTGCCCAAGGGCAAGAAAATTTTGAAGAACAAGTGGGTCTACAGAATCAAGCAAGAAGAGCACACATCACATCCAAGGTACAAGGCCAGGCTAGTTGTAAAAGGATTCGGCCAGAGAAAAGGTATTGACTATGATGAGATCTTTTCTCCGGTTGTGAAGATGACATCCATAAGAGTAATCCTTGGCATGGCAGCTAGTCTCAACTTGGAGGTTGAGCAAATGGATGTGAAGACTGCATTCCTTCATGGTGAGTTGGAGGAAGAAATATACATGGAGCAACCTGAGGGGTTTCTTGTGAAAGGCAAAGAAGACTATGTGTGCAAGCTGAAGAAAAGTCTCTATGGCCTGAAACAAGCACCAAGACAATGGTACATGAAGTTTGAAACTGTCATGGGGGAGCAAGGCTACAAGAAGTGTAGCTCAGACCATTGTGTGTTTATTCAGAGGTTCTCAGGTGATGATTTCATCATATTATTGCTCTATGTTGATGATATCCTGATTGTTGGAAAGAATGTCTCTAGGATTGCTAAGTTGAAGAAGGAGTTGAGCAAATGTTTTGCTATGAAAGACTTAGGTCCAGCAAAGAACATTCTCGGAATGAGAATTGAGCGAGACAGAAATTGCAACAAGTTGTACTTGTCTCAAGAGAAGTATATTGAGAAGGTACTTCAGAAGTTCAGGATGGAAAATGCTAAAGTTGTAAGTTGTCCACTAGCAGCCCATGTCAAGTTGAGCAGAAAGCAATGTCCTACCACTGATGAGCAGAAAAAGGAAATGCATCATGTTCCTTATGCTTCAGCGGTTGGGAGTTTGATGTATGCTATGGTGTGTACAAGGCCTGACATTGCTCATGCGGTTAGTACTGTGAGCAGATTTATGTCCAATCCAGGAAGACCTCATTGGGAAGCCGTGAAGTGGATTTTGAGATATCTCCAGGGCAGCACAAATCTGAAACTTTGCTTTGGTGATGGTGAGGCAAAGCTGATTGTTTTTTCAGATTCTGACATGGCTGGAGATGTTGACCGAAGAAAGTCTACCTCAGGCTACTTGGTTACCTATGCAGGGGGAGCAGTGTCATGGAAAAGCAGGCTGCATAAGTGTGTGGAATTGAATACAACTGAAGCTGAATTCATTGCTGTAACAGAGGCGAGCAAAGAGCTATTGTGGCTGAAACGGTTGGCTTGTGAGCTTGGTTTTAAGCAAGACAAGTATGTGTTGTTTTGTGACAACCAAAGTGCTATCCACTTGAGTAAGAATGCAAGCTTTCATTCAAGGTCTAAGCATATAGAAGTCCGTTATCATTGGATTCGAGATGTGTTGTATTCCAAGAAAATGCAACTTGAGAAGGTTCACACCGATGACAATGGGGCTGATATGTTGACTAAAGTGGTGACAAGGAAGAAGCTTGAAGTTATGCCGCCGACTCGCTGGCATGGCTGCCGGAAGGTAGTGAGACCCTCCATGATGTCGGGAGGGGGAGTTTGTTGGGCTAAGTCCCTCCACATGGAGGTGTGTTGGCAGCCCAACATCAGCCCACACAAGTCCAACACATATGAACCGTTGATCTGTTCTGCATCCAACGGTTGTGAGTGTTTCGGAAGGAAATATGCCCTAGAGGCAATAATAAAGTTAATATTTATTTCCTTATATCATGATAAATGTTTATTATTCATGCTAGAATTGTATTAACCGGAAACATAATACATGTGTGAATATATAGACAAACAGAGTGTCACTAGTATGCCCCTACTTGACTAGCTTGTTGATCAAAAGATGGTTATGTTTCCTAACCATGAACAAGGAGTTGTTATTTGATTAACAAGGTCACATCATTAGTTGAATGATCTGATTGACATGACCCATTCCATTAGCTTAGCACCCGATCGTTTAGTATGTTGCTATTGCTTCCTTCATGACTTATACATGTTCCTATGACTATGAGATTATGCAACTCCCATTTAGCGGAGGAACACTTTCTGTGCTACCAAACGTCACAACGTAACTGGGTGATTATAAAGGTGCTCTACAGGTGTCTCCGAAGGTACTTGTTGAGTTTGCGTATTTCGAGATTAGGATTTGTCACTCCGAATGTCGGAGAGGTATCTCTAGGCCCTCTCGGTAATACACATCACTTAAGCCTTGCAAGCATTTCAACTAATGAGTTAGTTGTGAGATGATGTATTATGGAACGAGTAAAGAGACTTGCCGGTAACGAGATTGAACTAGGTATTGGATACCGACGATCGAATCTCGGGCAAGTAACATACCGATGACAAAGGGAACAACGTATGTTGTTGTGCGGTTTGACCGATAAAGATCTTCGTAGAATATGTAGGAACCAATATGGGCATCCAGATCCCGCTATTGGTTATTGACCGGAGACATGTCTCGGTCATGTCTACATTGTTCTCGAACCGTAGGGTCCGCACGCTTAAGGTTTCGATGATAGTTTCATTATGAGTTTATGTATTTTGATATACCGAAGGTTGTTCGGAGTCCCGGATGTGATCACGGACATGACGAGGAGTCTCGAAATGGTCGAGACATAAAGATTGATATATTGGACGGATATATTTGGACACCGGAAAGGTTCCGGGTGAAATTGGAAATATACCGGAGCTCCGGGAGGTTACCGGAACCCCCCCGGAAAGTATATGGGCCTTATTGGGCCTTAGTGGAAGGGAGGGAGAAGGAGCAAGGGAGGGGGCGCGCCCCCCCCCAAGCCCAATCCGAATTGGGAGGGGGGCCGGCCCCCCCCCCTTTCCTTCTCTCCCCCCCCTCTTCCTTCCTTCTCCTACTCCGAATAGGAAAGGGGGGGCCAAACCTACTTGGAGTAGGTTTGCCCCCCTAGGGCGCGCCTCCCCCTTGGGCCGGCCTCCTCCTCCCTCCCTCCTTTATATGCGGGGGTAGGGGGGCACCCTAGACACACAAGTTGATCATTGAGATCGTTCATTAGCCGTGTGCGGTGCCCCCCTCCACGATATTACACCTCGGTCATATTGCAGCTGTGCTTAGGCGAAGCCCTGCGATAGGAGAACATCAAGATCATCACCACGCCGTCATGCTGACGGAACTCCTTCCCGCGCATCTGCTGGATCGGAGATCGGGGTGCGTCATCGAGCTGTACGCGTGTCAAGAACTCGGAGGTGCCGGAGTAACGTGCTTGGATCGGTCGGACCGGGAGGACGTACGACTACTTCCTCTACGTTGCGTCAACGCTTCCGCTTCGGTCTACGAGGGTACGTAGACAACACTCTCCCCTCTCATTGCTATGCATCACCATGATCTTGCGTGTGCGTAGGAAATTTTTTGAAATTACTGCGTTCCCCAACAGTGGCATCCGAGCCTAGGTTTTTATGGTTTGATGTTATATGCACGAGTAGAACACAAGTGAGTTGTGGGCGATATAAGTCATACTGCTTACCAGCATGTCATACTTTGGTTCGGCGGTATTGTTGGATGAAGCGGCCCGGACCGACATTACGCGTACGCTTACGCGAGACTGGTTTTACCGCCGTGCTTTGCACACAGGTGACTAGCGGGTGTCAGTTTCTCCAACTTTAGTTGAACCGAGTGTGGCTACGCCCGGTCCTTGCGAAGGTTAAAACAGCATCAACTTGACAAACTATCGTTGTGGTTTTGATGCGTAGGTGAGATTGGTTCTTGCTTAAGCCCGTAGCAGCCATGTAAAACTTGCAACAACAAAGTAGAGGACGTCTAACTTGTTTTTGCAGGGCATGTTGTGATGTGATATGGCCAAGACATGATGCTATATTTTATTGTATGAGATGATCATGTTTTGTAACTGAAGTTATCGGCAACTGGCAGGAGCCATATGGTTGTCGCTTTATTGTATGAAATGCAAACGCCCTGTAATTTCTTTACTTTATCACTAAGCGGTAGCGATAGTCGTAGAAGCAATAGATGGCGTAAACGACAACGATGCTACGATGGAGATCAAGGTGTCGCTCCGGTGACGATGGTGATCATGATGGTGCTTCGGAGATGGAGATCACAAGCACAAGAATATGATGGCCATATCATATCACTTATATATTGATTGCATGTGATGTTTATCCTTTATGCATCTTATCTTGCTTTGATTGATGGTAGCATTTTAAGATGATCTCTCACTAAAAATTATCAAGTAGTGTTCTCCCTGAGTATGCACCGTTGCCAAAGTTCGTCGTGCCCAGACACCACGTGATGATCGGGTGTGATAAGCTCTACGTCCATCTACAACGGGTGCAAGGCAGTTTTGCACACGCAGAATACTCAGGTTAAACTTGACGAGCCTAGCATATGCAGATATGGCCTCGGAACACGGAGACCGAAAGGTCGAGCGTGAATCATATAGTAGATATGATCAACATAAGATGTTCACCATTGAAAACTACTCCATCTCACGTGATGATCGGTTATGGTTTAGTTGATTTGGATCACGTGATCACTTAGATGACTAGAGAGATGTCTGTCTAAGTGAGAGTTCTTAAGTAATATGATTAATTGAACTAAAATTTATCATGAACTTAGTACCTGATAGTATCTTGCTTGTCTATGTTGCTTGTAGATAGATGGCCCGTGCTGTTGTTTCGTTGAATTTTAATGCGTTCCTTGAGAAAGCTAAGTTGAAAGATGATGGTAGCAACTACACGGACTGGGTCCGTAACTTGAGGATTATCCTCATTGCTGCACAGAAAAATTACGTCCTGGAAGCACCGCTGGGTGCCAGGCCTGCTGCTGATGCAACTGACGACGTTAAGAACGTCTGGCAGAGCAAAGCTGATGACTACTCGATAGTTCAATGTTCCATGCTTTACGGCTTAGAACCGGGACTTCAACGACGTTTTGAACGTCATGGAGCATATGAGATGTTCCAGGAGTTGAATTTAATATTTCAGAAGAATGCCCGGATTGAGAGATATGAAGTCTCCAATAAGTTCTATAGCTGCAAGATGGAGGAGAATAGTTCTGTCAGTGAGCACATACTCAAGATGTCTGGGTATTGTAATCACTTGATTCAACTGGGAGTTACTCTTCCGGATGATAGCGTCATTGACAGAATTCTCCAATCACATCCACCAAGCTACAAGAGCTTCGTGATGAACTATAATATGCAAGGGATGGATAAGACGATTCCCGAGCTCTTCGCAATGCTAAAGGCTGCGGAAGTAGAAATCAAGAAGGAGCATCAAGTGTTGATGGTTAACAAGACCACTAGTTTCAAGAAAAAGGGCAAAGGGAAGAAGAAGGGGAACTTCAAGAAGAACAGCAAAGAAGTTGCTGCTCAAGAGAAGAAACCCAAGTCTGGACCTAAGCCTGAAACTGAGTGCTTCTACTGCAAGCAGACTGGTCACTGGAAGCGGAACTGCCCCAAGTATTTGGCGGATAAGAAGGATGGCAAGGTGAACAAAGGTATATGTGATATACATGTTATTGATGTGTACCTTACTAGAGCTCGCAGTAGCACCTGGGTATTTGATACTGGTTCTGTTGCTAATATTTGCAACTCTAAACAGGGACTACGGATTAAGCGAACACTGGCAAAGGACGAGGTGATGATGCGCGTGGGAAACGGTTCCAAAGTCGATGTGATCGCAGTCGGCACGCTACCTCTACATCTACCTTCGGGATTAGTATTAGACCTAAATAATTGTTATTTGGTGCCAGCGTTGAGCATGAACATTATATCTGGATCTTGTTTGATGCGAGACGGTTATTCATTTAAATCAGAGAATAATGGTTGTTCTATTTATATGAGTAATATCTTTTATGGTCATGCACCCTTGAAGAGTTGTCTATTCTTGATGAATCTCGATAGTAGTGATACACATATTCATAGTGTTGAAGCCAAAAGATGCAGAGTTGATAATGATAGTGCAACTTATTTGTGGCACTGCCGTTTGGGTCATATCGGTGTAAAGCGCATGAAGAAACTCCATACTGATGGACTTTTGGAACCACTTGATTATGAATCACTTGGTACTTGCGAACCGTGCCTCATGGGAAAGATGACCAAAACGCCGTTCTCCGGTACTATGGAGAGAGCAACAGATTTGTTGGAAATCATACATATAGATGTATGTGGTCCAATGAATGTTGAGGCTCGTGGCGGATATCGTTATTTTCTCACCTTCACAGATGATTTAAGCAGATATGGGTATATCTACTTAATGAAGCATAAGTCTGAAACATTTGAGAAGTTCAAAGAATTTCAGAGTGAAGTTGAAAATCATCGTAACAAGAAAATAAAGTTTCTACGATCTGATCGTGGAGGAGAATATTTGAGTTACGAGTTTGGTTTACACCTAAAACAATGTGGAATAGTTTCGCAACTCACGCCACCCGGAACACCACAGCGTAATGGTGTGTCCGAACGTCGTAATCGTACTTTAGTTGATATGGTGCGATCTATGATGTCTCTTACAGATTTACCGCTATAGTTTTGGGGTTATGCTTGAGAGACGGCCACATTCACGTTAAATAGGGCACCATCGAAATCCGTTGAAACGACACCTTACGAACTATGGTTTGGCAAGAAACCAAAGTTGTCATTTCTTAAAGTTTGGGGCTGCGATGCTTATGTGAAAAAGCTTCAACCTGATAAGCTCGAACCCAAATCGGAGAAATGTGTCTTCATAGGATACCCAAAAGAGACAGTTGGGTACACCTTCTATCACAGATCCGAAGGCAAGACATTCGTTGCTAAGAATGGATCCTTTCTAGAGAAGGAGTTTCTCTCGAAAGAAGTGAGTGGGAGGAAAGTAGAACTTGATGAGGTAACTGTACCTACTCCCTTGTTGGAAAATAATACATCACAGGAACCGGTTTCTGTGACGTCAAAACCAACTAGTGAGGAAGTTGATGATGATCATAGAACTTCAGATCAAGTTAATACAGAACCTCGTAGGTCGAACAGAGTAAGATCCGCACCAGAGTGGTACGGTAATCCTATTCTGGAAGTCATGCTACTAGATCATGATGAACCTACGAACTATGAAGAAGCGATGGTGAGCCCAGATTCCGCAAAATGGCTTGAAGCCATGAAATCTGAGATGGGATCCATGTATGAGAACAAAGTATGGACTTTGGTTGACTTGCCCGATGGTCGGCAAGCAATTGAGAATAAATGGATCTTCAAGAAGAAGACTGACGCTGACGGTAATGTTACTGTCTACAAAGCTCGACTTGTTGCAAAAGGTTTTCGACAAGTTCAAGGGGTTGACTACGATGAGACCTTCTCACCCGTAGCGATGCTTAAGTCTGTCCGAATCATGTTAGCAACTGCCGCATTTTATGATTATGAAATTTGGCAAATGGATGTAAAAACTGCATTCCTGAATGGATTTCTGGAAGAAGAGTTGTATATGATGCAACCAGAAGGTTTTATCGATCCAAAGGGAGCTAACAAAGTGTGCAAGCTCCAGCTAACAAAGTGTGCAAGCCTCTCGGAGTTGGAATAAACGTTTTGATAGTGTGATCAAAGCATTTGGGTTTATACAGACTTTTGGAGAAGCCTGTATTTCCAAGAAAGTGAGTGGGAGCTCTGTAGCATTTCTAATATTATATGTGGATGACATATTATTGATTGGAAATGATATAGAATTTCTGGATAGCATAAAGGGATACTTGAATAAAAGTTTTTCAATGAAAGACCTCGGTGAAGCTGCTTACATATTGGGCATTAAGATCTATAGAGATAGATCAAGACGCTTAATTGGACTTTCACAAAGCACATACCTTGACAAAGTTTTGAAGAAGTTCAAAATGGATCAAGCAAAGAAAGAGTTCTTGCCTGTTTTGCAAGGTGTGAAGTTGAGTAAGACTCAAAGCCCGACCTCTGCAGAAGATAGAGAGAAAACGAAAAGTGTTCCCTATGCTTCAGCCATAGGCTCTATCATGTATGCAATGCTGTGTACCAGACCTGATGTGTGCCTTGCTATAAGTCTAGCAGGGAGGTACCAATGTAATCCAGGAGTGGATCACTGGACAGCGGTCAAGAACATCCTGAAATACCTGAAAAGGACTAAGGATATGTTTCTCGTATATGGAGGTGACAAAGAGCTCATCGTAAATGGTTACGTTGATGCAAGCTTTGACACTGATCCGGACGATTCTAAATCGCAAACCGGATACGTGTTTACATTAAACGGTGGAGCTGTCAGTTGGTGCAGTTCAAAGCAAAGCGTCGTGGCGGGATCTACGTGTGAAGCGGAATACATAGCTGCTTCGGAAGCAGCCAATGAAGGAGTCTGGATGAAGGAGTTCATATCCGATCTAGGTGTCATACCTAGTGCATCGGGTCCAATGAAAATCTTTTGTGACAATACTGGAGCGATTGCCTTAGCAAAGGAATCCAGATTTCACAAGAGAACCAAGCACATCAAGAGACGCTTCAATTCCATCCGGGATCTAGTCCAGGTGGGAGACATAGAGATTTGCAAGATACATACGGATCTGAATGTTGCAGACCCGTTGACTAAGCCTCTTCCACGAACAAAACATGATCAACACCAAGACTCCATGGGTGTTAGAATCATTACTGTGTAATCTAGATTATTGACTCTAGTGCAAGTGGGAGACCGAAGGAAATATGCCCTAGAGGCAATAATAAAGTTATTATTTATTTCCTTATATCATGATAAATGTTTATTATTCATGCTAGAATTGTATTAACCGGAAACATAATACATGTGTGAATATATAGACAAACAGAGTGTCACTAGTATGCCTCTATTTGACTAGCTTGTAGATCAAAAGATGGTTATGTTTCCTAACCATGAACAAGGAGTTGTTATTTGATTAACAAGGTCATATCATTAGTTGAATGATCTGATTGACATGACCCATTCCATTAGCTTAGCACCTGATCGTTTAGTATGTTGCTATTGCTTCCTTCATGACTTATACATGTTCCTATGACTATGAGATTATGCAACTCCCATTTACCGGAGGAACACTTTGTGTGCT
The DNA here is from genome assembly GCA_963921465.1 of Triticum timopheevii. Classification (NCBI taxonomy): domain Eukaryota; kingdom Viridiplantae; phylum Streptophyta; class Magnoliopsida; order Poales; family Poaceae; genus Triticum; species Triticum timopheevii. The sequence goes on from OY997272.1 coordinate 580,288,224, forward strand.
ACCAAACGTCACAACGTAACTGGGTGATTATAAAGGTGCTCTACAGGTGTCTCCGAAGGTACTTGTTGAGTTGGCGTATTTCGAGATTAGGATTTGTCACTCCGAATGTCGGAGAGGTATCTCTGGGCCCTCTCGGTAATACACATCACTTAAGCCTTGCAAGCATTTCAACTAATGAGTTAGTTGTGAGATGATGTATTACGGAACGAGTAAAGAGACTTGCCGGTAACGAGATTGAACTAGGTATTGGATACCGACGATCGAATCTCGGGCAAGTAACATACCGATGACAAAGGGAACAACGTATGTTGTTGTGCGGTTTGACCGATAAATATCTTCGTAGAATATGTAGGAACCAATATGGGCATCCAGGTCCCGCTATTGGTTATTGACCGGAGACATGTCTCGATCATGTCTACATTGTTCTCGAACCGTAGGGTCCGCACGCTTAAGGTTTCGATGACAGTTTCATTATGAGTTTATGTATTTTGATGTACCGAAGGTAGTTCGGAGTCCCGGATGTGATCACGGACATGACGAGGAGTCTCGAAATGGTCGAGACATAAAGATTGATATATTGGACGGATATATTTGGACACCGGAAAGGTTCCGGGTGAGATTGGAAATATACCGGAGCTCCGGGAGGTTACCGGAACCCCCCCGGTAAGTATATGGGCCTTATTGGGCCTTAGTGGAAGGGAGGGAGAAGGAGCAAGGGAGGGGGCGCCCCCCCCCCCCCCCCCAAGCCCAATCCGAATTGGGAGGGGTCTGGCCCCCCCCTTTCCTTCTCTCCTCCCCCCTCTTCCTTCCTTCTCCTACTCCGAATAGGAAAGGGGGGGGGGGGGGCCAAACCTACTTGGAGTAGGTTTGCCCCCCTAGGGCGCGCCTCCCCCTTGGGCCGGCCTCCTCCTCCCTCCCTCCTTTATATACGGGGGTAGGGGGGCACCCTAGACACACAAGTTGATCATTGAGATCGTTCATTAGCCGTGTGCGGTGCCCCCCTCCACGATATTACACCTCGGTCATATTGCAGCGGTGCTTAGGCGAAGCCCTGCGACAGGAGAACATCAAGATCGTCACCACGCCGTCGTGCTGACGGAACTCCTCCCCGCGCATCTGCTGGATCGGAGATCGGGGTGCGTCATCGAGCTGTACGCGTGTCAAGAACTCGGAGGTGCCGGAGTAACGGTGCTTGGATCGGTCGGACCGGGAGGACGTACGACTACTTCCTCTACGTTGCGTCAACGCTTCCGCTTCGGTCTACGAGGGTACGTAGAAAACACTCTCCCCTCTCGTTGCTATGCATCACCATGATCTTGCGTGTGCGTAGGAAATTTTTTGAAATTACTGCGTTCCCCAACAGTTTTCTGGTGAAGGGAGCAAGGAGAAAACCCTAGCCACTCCACCCCTTGCTGGTGGTGGCTGCCATTCATGAGAGTGAGAGAGAGAGAGAGGAAGAAGAAGAAGCAGAGGTTCTGTCCAGATTTGCTGCATCTGACTAGACAGTGTTCAAGCTGGTGATTGGAGGCTCAAACGTGCTTGGATCGACCCTAAACTTGATGAGCTCGTTCCTTACTTTGAGTACTTCGATCTGGTTAGCTGGTTTGACGATTGGGTCAGTGGAGCATTAGATTTGAGAGTGGTTTTGTCAGCTCTGACTGCTGCAGTTTCAGAACAGAGTAGTTTTGGGAGACGAACAGTTTGGGTAGGCAAACGATGTCCGATTGAGCTGAAATTTGGAGGGGATCTCAGGAACTCGTGTGTCTACTTGTCTGCCAAATTTGGTCCTGCTTGGTTCAGCAGTTTAAGAGCAGTTTGCAAAACACTGGAGGGTACAGAAGCTGTGTAAACTCTGCTTTGCTGAAATCTTGCCTCTTGTGGTTGTTGTTGCTGTTGCCGGTTGGCAACGTGGAGAGTGTGTTGTAAATCTCTTTAGAGGTTCTAGAGAAGACTTTGTACTCATCATTCTCATAGTGAAGTTGTGTGGACCGGTCGGTCCACAGCCGTGATTTTTTACTCCTCAAGTTGAGTAGGTTTTTCCACGTTAAATCCTGTGTCACTTGTGCATGTTGTTTGTGTTATTTCGCTGCTTACTTGTTGGTTGAAGTTGTCCTCAAAGTTCATCACAAATGAAGGGGGTTGTGTAGTGTGCATATTTGCCGTGTCGGTGAATTTGTGCAGCGCATTGTTGCTGTCCAGCCCCAACACGCCGCGCAGAGGCCGACGCCCAGCACGCCGGCGCACGCCGCGCAAGATCCCTCCTGGCCACGCCCGCCCAGATCCAACAGAGATGATTCTACTTCTAGTATGCATCTAATGCAAATCCTTTTACCCCGCAGGACTTGTGCCTCTGTGTAAGTCGACGGCAATGACATTCCTTCTGATGACTAGCAAAATTCTGTGAGCAACTCATCCTCGACTGGCAGGACTGCCTCCCAAACAACACCAACTTCTGCCTTGAGTTCCTCAGCAACACACGTGGCCTCAGCGACATCCAGGTGAAATGCATAGCTCGTAGAGTACGCACCACCGACAAGGCGATGATTCTGCTGCCCATGCCAAAGACATGGCTACACTAAGGTGCTCAGTGCCGATGACCGGAAAACAGCGCGAGGTAACTCTCCTGGGTTGCAACATGCAGTGATGAAGAAGCGACAAACAAAATGCAGCAACTCGAAATTCTTACCGGCAAGATCCATGAGTAGCACTAGACTGGAAAGTGTTTCTCTGAAAACTTGTAGCATCATAATCCCTGAACCAAGGAAGGCATTTAAGAGCGAAATATTGTAAGATCGCACAATTAAGATGATGCAACAACAACATACATACCTGGCACAAAGCAGTGATACATGTAATTCTTTCTTGCTCGTGGATTTATGTAATTATTACGTAGCAACAAAGAAGTAGCATTTGAATCCGTGGATTTATTTATAATCTCACTTCTTTGTCCATAGTAAACATTCTCTTCTTTGAATAATTCATCTGTCCGTTCTCGTACTTACATCAGGACAAAAGAATAAACATTTCTCTGTACAGAATATTGTTAAATCCGTTGAACATATTTGAGAAGTTGTTTGAACTTTTTTTGGGGGATTTGCAAAAATTTAAAAAGTTATGTGAGCATGATTTTGTATGAGTTGGAAGATATAACAAAATATTTTCATCAAATTTTCCCTACTGGAAAATATATTCCCTAGAGTTAGGAGCTTCCCCAGCCCATCGCTAGAACTCGCCAGACCTTCTAGAATCTATATGGTCCAATTTATAACAAAGGTTGACCTTAATACCTTACCACCACCTTTTCGGTTTAGAAGGCCCACACGTATCTCTAGGTCGACGATTTAACCAACATAACGAGAGTTTTATCACAGTAGCAATCTAGGGACTAGAAAGGAGGTAGTATACACTTGTAATTAAATTAAAGGTGACACACTAAACTACTCTTGATCGCCTAGAAATCCTGAGGGAGTACCCACGTGCCACTTGGAGGGCGAGCAACTACATAAGATCCGGCTGATTGGTCCTTCATGGGACACAGCTTTAATCTTGCATAGGTTATACTATATGGTAACCATGGGCATCCAAACTCGGTAGAAAAAAATCTACCCCCCACGTGGCCACGCCCAGGCGACTTGGGGCGATCCCGATAACCCTAGCGCCGCTCTCGCTAACCACTCCTCCCCCCGCGCCGCCGCCGGAGGACACCGGCGGGCGAAGCCCGCGCGGCTGATGGCGGCGGCTGGGGCTCCTCGGCGCGGAGCCCGATGCTCCTTGGGCGAGGATCTCGCGGCCTGCGTACCCGGCGTCATCCTGCGCATCGCTGTTTCCTCGCGCGCCGCACTTGGTCTTCCTAGCCTTGGCCTAGACGTCCCCTCCATAGATCTGATGGGGCGCGGCCAGATCGGATCCTTTCATTTGTTGATCCTCATGGAGCATTCAACGTTCCTGGGCAGGGCTTGGTGGCAAGGTTGAGTTGACCAAGCCAGGCTACCAGAAGTTGATCTGTGGCGGCCCGTATGATGGTGGAGCCTTGATGTGCGCTGCCAGGTGGGTGGCGGCCATCGAGCTAACCACTCCGACATGCGGTGGCGTCATTACTGAGGATTGCGGCGGCCATCAAAGGATCTTTTCAGATTTGATGGCTGCTTTTGGCGGTGAGAGGCAATCTACAAATTATGGCTTGACGCAGAGGGTATAGTTGAGCAGCGACGCGATCAGTTTCCTAGCCAAACGCATGTACTTGCTGGGATCGTGGAAAAGTGGTGGCGGCATCATACAATTGACTTCGACGAGCTCCGGGGTGAAAACCTGGGTATGACTGATTTGTTATAGCTGGCTATGGCGGTGTTTTTGCATCGTTAACTTGTTGAAGGCATTGCTCGGATATGCTAGGACTGATTCTGTGAGGTGAAAACCTATAATCTGGCCTTTGATGGCTGGATCTGGTGACGGCGGCGCTCAAGCGACGCTCCCTTTCTGAAGGCGTTGCTGTTGAAGAATCTCGCTGTCATTGTGGTGTCATTAGATGATTCGTGCGGATATGGTCATTATTGTATTTTGTTGATCGCGGATGATTGCTTGGGTTTTTTTTTCTGACTTAGGCATAGCTTTGGGTGCGTCAAGCCATTATTTGTAGATTGCATGGTCCATGTCAGGGCTGTGAGCGTGTGAGACTGTTGAGGTGTAATGATCTGGCTTGCACTGGTGACTTCTCCATTTAAGGGCGAGAACACAAGGTGACTTAACTTTGGTGGTGTTCTTGAGCTCCGGAGTGAAAACTCTAGTAGATCGGACCTGCATTTGTTATACCTCACAACGGTGGGGTTTCATATCATTCTTAAGATGTAGCCTTTGTCGTGGATTTGGCGACGGCACCGCTCAAGCATCGTTCCCTTCTTGGAAGCTTCTTTGCTGAAGCACTTTTCCCGCAGTCTGTGTGTCGTCATAAGTGGTAGTTCACGTTGATGTTTCTTGCGTTCACTTTGACTTGACTTGTGGAGGTCGCTTTTTTCCTCTCTCTCTCTCTCTCTCTCTCTCTCTGTCTGTGTGTGTGTGTTGCATGTGTGCATCCTAATTATTCAGAGGATGGATATGTATTCATGATGCTTGTATTCTCCTGATGCGATGTTATGAATCAATAAAAAAATGTCCATTTATTGGAAAAATAACTTTTCAGTGCTTCAAACCATCCAATCTTGGCGGTGAATAACTACCGCTTTTATTTCTTTCTAGCTCCCAGAGAAGTGTAGGTGCATATATATGCGCAACTTATACATCTATTTGGCTCAGCGTCAAAGTGTAGATGCATATATACCCATCAACCATGTTTACAGTGAGCAACTAACAAGAAGCAGACTAAAATAAGGCACCCACCAGTGTGCCTACACATATGTACGACAATACTCATGACAACTCTCATTTTTTGTTAAGTCATGTTGCACAGTAATACAAAACATATGTCGGGCCACACACGCACACTACACAACTATGTGAGGTTTGGGAGGCATTAGGAAAATATCAGCATGTAGTGGTCGATGTCTTAGAGCCCCAAGGCCAGAGGGAGTCCAGCTTGAGTTGCTTAATACAAAACGCCAATGCAATGCAGGCCGTATGAAAACGCCTTGCAGCATGTTATTATTGTAGGAGATGGCAAAAAAACTAGGTTCTGGGAAGATAGATGGCTAGGGAAAGAGGATTTACTCTAACCTTCCCTAGGTAGTATAATACTTCTTAAACATATAACTGTACATGATGCCTTGTCTTGCAAACTCTCTTCTTTAAGCTTTAGGAGAGTTTTGATTGGGAAAAAAGAAGACCATTGGGCCAAACTTGTTCATTTGTGTGATAAGGTCTCCTTAACTGACTCTCAGGACAAGCTCAGTTGGTTAGCTATCTAGCTCAGGAGAGTTTTGTGTCAAGTCTTTCTATTCTGCAATGCATGTGGGTCCTAAAACCCCTGGCAGATTCCTTTGGAAAGTCAAAATTCCTCCTAGAATCAAAACTTTTGTTTGGCTTGTTTAGAAGAATAGCATCTTGACTCGAGGTGTCTTGTTGCATCGTGGGGGGAAATGTGAGGCCGAATGCCTCTTATATGCGAAAAATGAATCAATAGATACCTCTTTTTCCGGTGTCCCCTCGCAAGGTACATTTGGAACATAGTTAGTTGCAGCTTAGGGATCCAGTGTGATTTCTGTTAAACATTGTATTCTCCGTGTATATACACGGTATTTGTATAAACTGTGTATGGCACGTTGTAGGCGTGCGTGTAGATTGTGTGATGGTCAAGGCAGGTAGGATCGATCTCCTTTACGTTGTAGTTATCCTATAGATAGTTGAGATCGATCCTAACCTCCCGAACCTCTTTCTGTAATCTCGATGGCCTCGTGCCTTATTTAACACGCACGCATCCCTGCCTAGGGTATACGCTTAACCCTTCTTTTCACATGGTATACAGAGCCCTTTCTCTTCATCTCATCTAGCCATGTCGAGCTCCTCCTCCTCCGCCGTAGCCATGGCCGCGCCCTCCATTGCTTCCCTTGGCCACACCATAACCGAGAAACTCACCCGCGAAAACTTCCTTGTATGGGAGGCACAAGTCCTGCCGCACATCAAGGTGGCAGGGATGACCGGCTTCATCGACGAATCCGTCAAGGAGCCCCCCGCTGTGATCGTCACGGAGAAGGATGTCGCCGGCAAGAAGGAGCCCACCGCCGCGCCCAACCCCGAGCATGTAATATGGGTCACCCAGGATCAGCAGGTTCTCACCTTTTTGATCGCATCTCTCTCTCGAGAAGTCTTGATGCAGGCCAGTACGTGCACCACGTCCACTACTCTCTGCGCGACACTGTTGCAGAGCTTCTCGTCGCAGTCCAGGGCAAGGGTGATCCAACTCCGTTCACAACTCGAGCACACCCGCAAGGGTGATCTCTCCGCTGCGTCCTACTTCACCAAGATGAAGGGCATCGCCGACGAGCTTGCAGCCGCCGGCAAGCCTCTCGATGAGGACGACGTCGTCGACCATATCCTGCAAGGACTCCTGCACAAACCCGACTACAATGGGTTTGTCTTTGCAATCTCCACCTGCACGACTACCGAGCAGCCGATCGGCCTCAATGAGCTCTTTCTCGCTGCTGCTGTCGGCAGAAGCCCGCATCACTGCCCAGACCGTGTCCTACTCCGCCAACCTCGCGGCCAGGGGCGGTGGTCGCGGTGCTGGCAACTACAACAGCCGCCCTGGTGGCAGCAACGGTGGTGGTGGTGGTGGCGCCCGCGGCTTCAATAACAACAACAACAACAACGCGGGCGGGGGTGGTGTGCCGCAGCAAGGAGGTGGTGACCGCGGTGACCGCGAGAAGTGCCAAATCTGCAAACTGGAAGGACATGGAGCGTGGCGCTGCAAGAAACACTTCGACCGCGGCTTCAACAACAACGTTCACAACCCTACAGGCAGAGGAGGTGGAGGTGGAAACCGCTCGGCCAACGCGGTTCACTCCTATGGAGTGGACATGAACTGGTACCTTGACACTGGTGCAACTGACCACGTGACCCGAGAGTTGGAGAAACTCGTCGTTCGCGACCGCTACACCGGCACAGATCAAATCTACACTGCAAGTGGACAAGGTATTGACATTGCGCACATTGGTCATTCGGTTCTCACCACCCCTCATGGCTCTTTAAAACTTAACAATATCATTCATGCTCCACAATCTGATCAGAGTCTTCTTTCTGCCTACAAACTTATTAGAGATAACAATGCTTTTCTCGAAGTTTACACTGAAATTTTCTTTGTTAAGGACCAAGCCACCCGGAGAACCGTTCTTCAAAGAAAGAGTAGAGGTCGCCTATTTCCTGTGTCTGGTCGCCATGATGCACCTACCCGACAAGCTCTCAGTGCGGTCAAGCCATCTACATCAAGATGGCACAAACGCCTAGGGCACCCTGCTCTCCCGGTGGTCCAGAAAATTCTTCGACATTTTAGTCTTCCAGTGTCCAATAAAAAGGATCACCTCCTTGTGTGTGATTCATGTCAAATGGCCAAGAGCCATCAGCTCCCTTATGCTCGTTCCACTAGTGAGTCAAAAGCTCCTTTAGAACTAGTTTTTTCAGATGTTTGGGGTCCTGGACCCGTCTCTGTTGGCAGGCAAAAATACTATGTTAGCTTTATTGACGATTTTAGTAAGTTCAGTTGGATCTACTTGCTTAAGAATAAATCTGATGTCTTTGCAAAGTTTCATCTCTTTCAACAACATGTTGAACGTCTTTTCGATCGCAAAATCCTTGCTATGCAAACGGACTGGGGTGGTGAATACCAAAAACTCCATTCGTTTTTTGAGCGCATAGGCATCATGCACCATGTGTCGTGCCCCCATGCACACCAGCAGAACGGATCCGCTGAACTCAAACATAGGCACATAGTGGAGATTGGCCTTTCCTTGCTTGCTCATGCCTATATGCCTCTCAAATTTTGGGACGAGGCTTTCCTCACGATTGTCTATCTTATCAATCGTGTCCTTAGTCGAGTCATTCATAATTAAACTCCACTAGAGCGTTTGTTCGGCACAAAACCAAACTGCACTTTCCTTCGTATTTTTGGTTGTGCCGTTTGGCCAAATCTACGCCCATTCAACAAACACAAGCTCGAATTTCGCTCTAAGCAATGTGTGTTCATAGGGTATAGTACTCTTCATAAGGGCTACAAATGCTAGGACGTGTCTACTGGCCGTGTGTACGTCTCTAGAGATGTGTTGTTCGATGAACAAGTTTTTCCCTTTGCACAACTTCACCCAAACGCTGGCGCCCAACTCCGAAAAGAGCTTGTTCTTCTTCCCTCCCACCTTCTCCCATCTCCACAATTTGTTCCTGGGGGTGTAGAAGAACCTAATGATCATGTGTCCATGTCGCATAATGCCTCTGCTGAAAGTGTGCAGGAAAATATGGAAGCAACAGGTGAAACTGGCTATCATTTTATGCTAGACTCGGACTCCACAGGTGCAGCCATAGATGATCCCAGCTCCGATCCCCGTGTGGATTCGGGCAAGCGAATCCCCTCGGGATCTGCCATGTCAGGCGCAGGCGGATCGCCTGCGGGATCCGCGCCCCCCTCCGATTCGTCGCCCTGGCTGGACGACCCAACGGCGGGGCCAGGTGGGCCTCCCGCACGTAGCTCTGGTCGGGTGCTGGGCGCGCCAGCTTAGCGGGCCACTCCCACGGTTGGGCCAGGCGAGTCCCCCGCACGTGGCTCTGGTTGTGCGCCGCTGCATGAGGGCGCAGCTGGGTCCCCCTCGCGCGGACCAGGTGGGGCCGCGTCCTCCGATGCGTCCCTGGATGCGCCAAGTGGCAGCATGGGAGAGGCGGCTGGCTGCGCTGGCGCATCTCTACAGGAGTTGCATCCCAGCGGATCTTCTGCGGCTGCTGGATCTGATGTGTCATCTTCATCCAATCGGCTTCAACAGCACCTTTCTCGCCCGACTCCGCCGCCACCTGAACGCTCCCGCACCAGATCACAGAGTGGTATAACTAAACCCAAACTTTACAATGATGGCTGTGTGCGTTGGGGCTCTTTTTGTGCAACAGGTGAACCACAAAGTGTGAGTGAATCCCTTGGTGAACCACGATGGAAGGAGGCCATGGATGAGGAATTTGCTGCCCTTATCAAAAACAGAACTTGGCATCTTGTTCCACCAGCTTGAGGGAAGAACATTATTGACTGTAAGTGGGTCTATAAAATAAAAATAAAATCTGATGGCACTGTTGACAGGTACAAGGCACGCCTAGTAGCCAAAGGATTCAAGCAAAGGTATGGAATTGATTACGAGGACACATTTAGTCCTATCGTAAAGGCTGCTACCATTCGGTTGATCCTTTCAGTTGCAGTGTCTAGAAACTGGTGCATTCAACAGCTAGATGTAAAGAACGCATTCTTACATGGTGTTCTTGAAGAGGAAGTGTTTATGAGACAACCTCCTGGGTATGAACATCACAAATTTCCACGTCATGTTTGTAAGCTTGATAAGGCACTGTATGGACTGAAGCAAGCACCTAGAGCTTGGTACTCACGCCTGTCATTGAAGTTGCAGTCACTAGGTTTCCTTCCTTCCAAGGGTGATACATCATTATTCTATTACCATCGTTATGGGATTACTATGGCTATGCTCATTTATGTCGATGATATTGTTGTTACAAGTTCATCATCTAAAGCAGTTCAGGCCCTTCTCAAGGATTTGAATCAGGAGTTTGCTCTCAAAGACATGGGTAATCTTCATTTCTTTCTCGGGATTGAGGTGAAGATTGTGCCAAATGGTATTGTGCTTTCACAAGGGAAGTATGTGCAAGAAATTCTTCAGAGGATGGGGATGAAAGGTTGCAAACCGTCGTCCACACCGTTGTCTACCTCTGAAAAATTGTCTCTTCATGATGGGGAGGTACTTAGCGCAGAGGACGCCACCAGATATAGGAGCATTGTAGGAGCTTTACAATATTTGACATTGACTCGACCAGATATCTCTTATTTAGTCAATAAAGTTTGCCAGTTCTTACATGCCCCAACTACTGTACATTGGACTACAGTAAAAAGGATCCTTGGGTATTTGCAAGGAACTAAGGATCATGGACTCAGACTTGGCAAATCAGATCCAATGCTTGTGAGTGCTTTTTCAGATGTAGATTGGGCAGGTTGTCCTGATGACAGACGGTCCACAGGGGGGTTTGCAGTCTTTCTTGGCAGTAATTTGATTTCATGGAGTGCTTGTAAGCAATCCAATGTTTCTCGATCAAGCACAGAGGCAGAGTACAAGGCTTTAGCTAATGCAACTGCTGAAGTAATTTGGGTTCAGAACTTGTTGACAGAATTGGGTATTCATCATCCAAAGGCAGCCTCACTTTGGTGTGACAATCTTGGTGCTACATACCTATCTGCCAATCCTATTTTTCATGCCAGGATGAAGCATATCGAGATCGATTATCACTTTGTCCGTGAACGAGTGGCTGACAAACTATTGAATATCAGGTTTACTCCTACTGGTGATCAGGTAGCAGATGGTTTTACCAAGCCACTCACTCTACGGTAGTAAGAAGCTTTCAGGCGCAATCTCAACTTGGATAGTTGTGATTGAGGGGGGGTGTTAAACATTATATTCTCTGTGTATATACACGGTATTTGTATAAACCGTGTATGACACGTTGTAGGCGTGCGTGTAGATTGTGTGCTAGTCAAGGCAGGTAGGATCGATCTCCTTTACGTTGCAGTTATCCTGTAGATAGTTGAGATCGATCCTAACCTCCCGAACCTCTTTCTGTAATCTCGATGGCCTCGTCACTACTACGAAAAGGGCTATAGATGGAATTGACACTAATGGCGCACCAGACATGTGGTGCGCCATTACTATATACTAATGGCGCACCATGTGTTGGTATGCCATTAGTTTCCAAATACTAATGGCGCACCACATCCACGGTGCGCCATTAGTAAAAATATTTTTTTTAAAAAAATTCAAAACTACTAATGGCGCACCGTGGGAGTGGTGCGCCATTACTAGTTGAACTAGTAATGGCGCACCATGTCATGGTGCCATTAGTAACTTGGCCACCACTTCCACCGAATGCACCCCCCTGTGGATCGCCTTTTTAGTTTTTTTTTTTAAAAAAGAAAATGATGAAAATGTCAAAAAAATAAAAGAAAATAAGTTTCCCATGTGATATGTGGTCTAGTTGTTGGGAAAATTTGCAAATATGAATTTCGACTTCATTTGCAAAATCTCGCAAGAATTTGTAAAAATGGGCATAACTTTTGCATACTAACTCGGATGAAAAAGTTTTCTATATGAAAAATCATCTACTCGAAAAGTTACATCCAAATTTAACGGGGCTTTTAAGATCTAACAGAAAAAAAGATACGGGGCTTTTAAGATCTGGAGGCAAAAAAATTCAAAAAAATTCAAACTTACTAATGGCGCACCTACCCATGGTGCGCCATTACTATCTTCCCGCCTTCAAAATTCAAAATAAGTCAAAAAAAATTAAAAAAAAGTTACTAATGCCGCACCTGCCCATGGTGCGCCATTAGTATCTTCCCTCCTACAAAATTCAAAATAAGTCAAAAAAAATAAAAAAAATACTAATGGCGCACCTGCCCATGGTGCGCCATTAGTATCTTCCCGCCTTCAAAGTTCAAAATAAATCAAAAAAATAAAAAAAGTTACTAATGGCGCACCTGCCCGCGGTGCGCCATTAGTATGTCGTATATATGGCTGGCTGTGGTCCTCTCCTCCTTATCTCTTCATTCCACCTCTCCTACACTCCATCTCCTCCTCTCCTCCACTCCATCTTCCCTTCTCTCCTCCACCATACTACCCTCCTCCTCTCCGGCGACCTCCTCCTCCTCCCCGGCGACCTCCTCCTCCCTCCTCTCCTCCCCTCCCCTCCCCTCCCCTCCCCTCACGGTTTCTTCTTCCTCCTCTCCGGTGAGCTCCTCCTTCCTCCTCTCCGGTGAGCTCCTCCTCCCTTCTCTCCGGTGAGCTCCTCCTCCCTCCTCTCCTCCCATCCCCTCATGGTTTCTCCTTCCTCCTCTTCGATGCTCCGGTGAACTCCTCTCCAGCGACCTCCTCTCCGGCGATGTAGGCGAGCGCCTCTCCGGTGACCTCCTCCTCCTCCTCTTCGGCGAAATCCTCTTCGGCGAACTCCTCTCCAGCGAACTCCTCTCCGGCAAAAGAACACGGCAAAAGAACTTACAAGATCCAAAAACAGGAACAAAATTTGAAATAATGTCGTGCCAAAAAACGAGACTAATGGCGCACCGGTGGTGCGCCATTAGTAGGCAAAACCGGTGCGCCATTAGTAGGCCTTTTTCTAGTAGTGCGTGCCTTATTTAACACGCACGCGTCCCTGCCTAGGGTATACGCTTAACCCATCTTTTCACAATTTCTATGACAATAATGCTTGTTTCAAAGTAGGGTAAAGAATCTGCGCTCTGTGAAGAAGAAACTTTTTACAGTAGGTGTAGCTGTTGTTATTTGGAGTATTTGGAAAGCTCGAAACCTTGAATGCTTTCACAAAAAGTGGCTGTCCCAGCCAAGTGCAGTTTTATTCAGAGTTTCCTTCAGGATTATTGATTGGAGTGTCTTGCAGGGAGGGTGGTGGCAAAACTGGGGTTACAGCGGTGCACCAAACTTCTGGAGCGAGTCGCTACTGAGATCTTCAAGCAAAGTGAGGCTAGGCGTCGTGAGTTCCAAGGCTGGAAGGCGGCTGATTGTCTTAAAAGCAACGTGGTTCTCTCCTGTTTCTTAAAGAGTAGCTGCTGGTTGGTTTTGTGGGCTGTTAGTTCGGAAATATGTAATTTTTATACTTTACTTCTGGGTTGTCTGCGTTGAGGGAAGAGTGTTGCTAGTCAATAGGGGTTGCTCTCGTTTTCTTCCTCTTCTTCTTTAACTAGCCTGTGTTTTAGCCAGGTTCCCCTCAGTTTCTTTTGCTTTCCCCTGGGGTGGGGGGGTGGGGGGTGGGGTGGGGGGGGGGGGTCGTGTGAGTGTGTGGTTCTGGATGTGATGTGTTTGGTTGTAATAAGACACTGGTTTCTTTAATGAAATCGGGGGAGTCATCCCATTTATTAAAAAAAAATAGTGCGTAGAGTGGAAACGGGTCGTGTCGTTCCCCTCATTGGAAAATAGAGACGCTGGTCGAGCATCACAAGGTTCAAAGTCATCACGTGCTCATTGCGTATCTTGGATGGGTAGTTCAGCCCATGCATAGGGAAGTTTCTCCATGGTGTGAAACAGTAACGAATGAGTCAGTGCTTTCACCACGAGAAGATCAGATAAGTGTATTGTCAACATATGTATCTAAAAGTTTTATTTTTGCACATTAAATATAGATAGACACATAGTTTCCACAAGGCTTTTGTATCCTAACACAATGTATCTAAATTGCTTTTATTAATTATATGTGTTGATGCATCCATGTGGCATGTTTGTCTGTCCTATCAATTCCCTGAGTTGCCGTAACTCATTATTATAGCACGTTCCATCTTCATAGTACTAAATATGTGGCACTCCCAAATTATGTCGAACACAAAATAAAATGGCAAAGACTGATACGAAAGGAAATTGTCATTAATACCAAGCTCACCACCGATGCAAATATTGTTGGTACGGTGTCTTCTCTAGACTCATTAAGCTGCCTCCTAGTAGAATACTAACTCACTTTAGTACTACACACCAACTATCTCGTGGAATATTTATTAGAGCATTTATTTCTTCCTAGCCCCCCATCAACTATTGGTGCATATATATATGGACCAGTAACAAGCAGACTGAAAAATTAACTCATGAAATATGTGAGTGCATATGTAGGCCATATACATCAAGTAGTACTCGAGAGATTCACCTCATTCTTGTTTGTTAAGTGGTGTTTCGGGGTAATACGAAACCTATCTTAGGACACATAGGTAGACTATCACAAATATGTTAGCTTTGGGAGGCATTAGGAACAGAACGACTTAGATCTGCCAGAAGATATGTGATGCGTCTACTCAGCATCAGCATTATTGTTGCGTACTGCCGTTATGAATGCTGTTAGCGGTGTAGTCATACCTCCGCAGAATCAAAAGTAAACCAGAGTCGCTTGGCTGCGCCATTTCATCGGCTGATTCGAGTGGGTTCAAGTCGGGAGGTGTTCCAGGGCCCTCCCTGGTCGACCAGCGACAATGTTATCGGTGTCGTTGCATTGAGGCTACCAGCTACATCTGTCTACAAAGCGCACATGGACGGAAGAGGCTTCTCCAAACCTTTTTTGGTTGGTACATGTTGGTCCTTGTCTTCTCCGACGGCTTTGACAGTTGCTGGGATTGATGTAGGTGGTGCAGCGGTCCATGAGAGTTGATCCTGGGGGTTTTGCTGCAATTCATTGTATTTGGAGGTCATCATGCTATTGTGCCAAGACATGCCCCTTTTTCAGTCCTTCTTGTATTTTCCTGTGTATTATTATTGTTCTGTATATTTTCCTTATGGTGAATATACACAAAATAGGAAATAATAAGAAAAAAAAGGTCGCATCTCACAAGCCTTGTTAATCAATAATTAGTACATCTAGCTGTGATTGGAACAAGCCTAAAAAAAGCTATCATTGGAATGATTGAAGCAAGCATTAGGTGGCACAACCACATAATTCAGCAAGTGGGTGAGATATTGTAATCATGATTCAGATGAGAAAGGACATCGACCCATAGAGAAGAAGACTGGAATGTTTGCTCAGGTACACAACGTCATCTATGATGTAGAGCTGTCAAGGCTAAACTTTTGCAGCCTTGCTTACGGATTCAGAGTGCCAGGCATGCACAGTCGAAATAGAGCACTTATAAGATCTATCTCAAGTAGTTCATATGGTGGTATCCATTCAAAAGGTGGATTGCCACATGATAACTATTTTTCTCATACAGATTTACAGGAAAGTAATGTTCTGGACAAGTTGTTTTGTTCTTTCATGGATAACACATAGCTAGACTGAAATTCTTGCGTCGGAGTTTCTTTGATAACACGATTTTTTATTAGTTTTTAATTATATGGGGTCATAGAAACCTCAAAAGGGGTAATGGATCCGAACAGAAATGTAAATCTCTAATTTGACTTCAGGAAGTTTTTGGCACAACCAATTGTGGCCAATTTAACATATTTTGTTGTATACATTGCCATTTATATTAAATAAGTACAGTACGCTCACTAGGTTAGAGTAGTGGACGTGCAACTTCACCAAAATCCCTTTGGTCAATTAAAGAACGAATGACAAATCACTAACTCATTTTAGTGCTACACACCATCAATCTTGTCGACGAGTTATTGGAGCTTTTATTTGTTCCTAGCTCCTCACCAAGTGTAGGTGCATATATATAACGCCGATCCACTATCGTTTATAGTGCCGAGTAAACGGAACTTGCTTGACTACAAGCAGCTTCATTGGATGATTCGATCGGATCCGGTCTCGGAGGTGTTTCAGGGCCCTCTCTGACCGTTGGCCTTCGAGCGAAATCGTCATCGGTGTCCTCGCCCTGCCGCAACTGGCTCTTTCGATCGAGAAAACATACATGGCGGGAAGGGGATCCTCCAGACCGCATGTCTGGTTGGTGTCAGTTCTTGTCTCTTCCCACTGAAGGTTTTGGAGGCGACAGTAATCGGAGGGAGGCAATGCAGCGGTCCAATATAGCAGATCCCGATGGCAAAGTTGTAATTTTATTTTTTTAGAGGTATGTGTGATATTGTGCTTGGACATGTGCATCTTTACAAGCTTTTCGTACGCCCATGTGTAATCCTAGATTGTCGTACATTTTCCTAAGAGTGCATATATAAAGTAAACCCTGAATGAAGAGCCGTATTTGGCTATAGAGCCAGTACTAGGTTCTCATGAGCTAGCATTAAAACGACTAAAGCGAGCGTGAGGTCAGACAAGGAGATATTTCACAGTGCTTGTGATCTTGTAGTCATTGTAAGCAGCGAGTGCAAGGGCTCAGTAGTACAAGCACAGGCCAAGCCATGGTGTCCCACTCCCACAACAACATGCTGGCGAGAGTGGTCGGGCTCTCCCTAAATGCAGAACCAGGCCACCGTGCCGTTCCTCACCACATGGTTCTAAATCTCTTAACATGCAAGCCTTCCGCCTCACCAAGTGTGTCACGTGAGCATCCACTAACAATAGTTTCCTGCGATGCAGACCACATCATGTCTTTATCACCAATAACTCCTTTTTTTCAACATGCAAGCAATCCAACTCAGCAAATGTGCCACATAAGTATCCACTAACAATATTTTTCATCCATGTAAAGACCACATCAACATGTCTATTTTATAGTTAATAGACATATGTAGTACATTCAATATTGTTTAAAATGTTTTATTTCTAAAGGCTGTCGATGTGTCAGTTAAATTGTTTGAACTGATATGGTCAATGGTACATGCGTACATTTTTGTTCACACACACTGCAAGTACCAAACACTACCTTCGTTTAAAGATAGTAGCATTGGATTTACATCATTTCCTTCATATATAATTCATTTTTTCAATTTATCTTTAGATTATCACTGCAACGCGCGGGGAAATCACCTAACTAAATGAAACATAACACCCAATAGTCAGCTAATGCGCCTCGGCATTGTGGCAGCTCTTTGTTTTTGAGGAACTTGTGGCACCTTTGTTAATGCAGATTATGTTTTCCTGAAAAGTTAATGTAGATTATGTGACCATGAACGGGTTTTTTAGACACACTCATTGAATGGGTGAGAGTGCACAATAGTTAGACCTGGGCATTCGCCGGGCTGGGCCTGTCAAAGCCCGACTTGCAAAGTCTTGGCATGAGCCCGGTTTGGCCCAGCAGAAAAAACGCATATTTAAACCCGAGCCCTGCCCGAGGAGAAAAAGGAGCAATTTCAGGCCGGGCTGAGTCGGGCCTCCATGCAAACTACCTGATTTCCCAGGCCCGAGCCCGGCCCGACATACGCAACAGGCTACATTTTCAGGCCCAAGCCTGACCCGGCCTGGCCTGGGTTCGGGCTGGGTCGTTGGGTCGGGCTGCCAGGCCTAGGTTTAACATCAGTCGACTCCTTCAGTTTTTAGTAACCCAATAATAATAAAGCCCAAAAGCTATTAGTGCAGCTTCAAAACAAAGGCCCATGACGCCTCTCTTACAATTAATCCACCGGGCGAGAGCGGCGAGCAGACGATAGAGTGGCTTCTAGGTTCCCAGCGGCGGCAAGGAGCGGGTGGAGTCTGCGAGGGGGAGAGAGTGCGGCGCCGACCGCCGACGCATCGCAGTTCGTCTTGGTCTCTACTGGATCCGGCAGTTCTCTTCTCCCTGATCCATGCCTCCTTGCTTCTTCTTTCTTTCTCTACTTCTTGTTAAGATTTTTTCGATTCAATCGGTTGGTAGTTAACCATTAATTTGATTAGGATGGGGAATGTAATCCTGCTGATTACCATGTGATGTGACGGAGACTGGCTGTATGTCTGTATGACACTGATGATGCAACTCTGTCTTAACGAAGAACCAAAGCAGAGCTGCAGGTAAATGAGGTCGCAGGTCCTTTGTTTCGCGCTTAGTGACTATCATTCTTCTTAATAATCAAAGGATTACAGTATGGGGAGTGACAATCCCAACCAAAGTAGTACTACTTATTAGCTCATAAAACAGTGCAATGATGCCGCTGTCATGATCCTCTCTTTGGTGCCCGTGTGCAGAAACTGGCAGAGCAGTGAAACTCCTCTGATTCAGACAAAAAAAACTGTGATGATCCAACGTGCATCAATCTTTTCTAGTCAGTTTTTTCTAGAAAAAAAATATATGTGTGGGCGTGTGGCTGAGTCTGTTGGTCGCCCCCTGAACCCCCGAGGGCACGGCAAAGAATCGTCAAACCATTTGCTGGTCGATCACTGAATCCCACTTGGTCTAGTGACATTTTGCAAGAGGAATCTGCGCAACTACCTTGGGCTAGCTACAAGGCGAGCTGTCATCAAGCCAGGCCTGCTCTCGTGGTTCTTGGTCTATTAGAATTTATAACTGACTCGTTACTCGTACCTCAAGCTTTTATCTTTTTTTTTCGAAAAGGGGGAATTCCCCGGCGTCTGCATCAGATCGATGCATACGGCCCCTCTTATTAAAAAAGTAAACAGGTTCTGAACAAAGGTCTTACAGCAAATGAAATAAAAAATCAGCCTGTAGCTCACATAGAGCATCGGCTGCAATGTAAAAAAGAGATAAGCCACAACCCGGCTGGCATAATAGTAGATAGGTAAACTAAACTCCTATCCTATTAGATGATCGCCATCCAAACCGGTTGAAGATATCCCGCGCTACCGTCTCCCACCGGACAGATCCAGTAACCATACGCTCCCTGGCCTCCGTCGGAGTGAGTAAGGACCAAGTACGGATCAGCGCCGTAGCCCGGAATAACACCTGCAAAAAATGAATATTTGTTGTTCTGTTAAAGACCAAATCATTCCTGCAATTCCAAATTGCCCATAATAACGCACATACTCCTACACGAATATGTCTGGCTGTTTCGGACTCAATCCCAACTAGCCACGCCCCAAATAACGTGTTTACCGATCTCGGTGGAGTAATATTAAAGGCAATTTGCACAGTGCGCCACAACCTTTGTGCCAACGGGCAATCAAAAAATAAATGCTTGATAGTCTCATCCCGATCACAGAAACTACACCTAGTAGATCCTGTCCAGTTGCGCTTAACTAGATTGTCCTTTATAAGAATAACTTGTTTATGCACAAACCACATAAACACTTTAATCTTCAGAGGCACCTTAACTTTCCAGACCTCCTTGGACGTAGGTATCACCGATAAATTAATAATATCAATATACATCGATTTTACCGTGAACACCCCCGTTCGAGTTAGTTTCCAACACAACTGGTCGGGCTGAGGATTTAGCTGAACATCCATCAGCCTACGGACCAAGTGAAGCCAAGCTTCCCATCGAGGTCCAACAAGCACTCTCCTAAACTGCAAGTTTAAGGGGATAGACTGCATCACCGTCGCAACAAGAGCGTCTCTACGCTGAACAATCCGGTAAAGTGATGGATATTGTGTAGCCAAAGGCGTGTCACCCATCCACGTATCCTCCCAGAATCGCGTATCTGCTCCATTACCAACAATACATCTCGTTCTGTTGAAGAAAGCGGCTTTAACCCTCATGAGCCCTTTCCAGAACGGCGAATCTGTAGGTCGGAGAGTGACTTGGGATAAAGTCTTTGAATGCGGATATTTACTACGTAGAATCTGCGCCCAAGTTGCCTCTGTCTTAGATGACAACTTAAACAACCACTTACTAAGGAGGCATCTGTTTTTGACTTCAAGATTTTCAATACCAAGTCCTCCTTGGTCCTTTGGTCTGCAGATAATATCCAATTTGGCTAATCTGTACTTCCTTTTGGACTCATCACTCTGCCAGAAGAAGCGAGAACGATAAAAGTCTAGCCTTTTCCTCACCCCCACTGGTACCTCGAAGAAAGATAGCAGAAACATAGGTAAACTCGTGAGCACCGAGTTGATAATAATCAACCGGCCACCATACGACATGAGTTTTCCTTTCCAACAGCTCAGTTTCTTCTCAAATCTATCCTCGATGCACTTCCACTCACCATTCGTCAACTTACGATGATGTATCGGAATACCAAGATAAGTGAATGGTAGAGACCCAATCTCACACCCAAACAATTGTGTATAAGCTTCCTGTTCGTCTTTGGCTCTACCAAAGCAGAACAACTCGCTTTTATGAAAATTAATCTTCAGCCCAGACAATTGTTCGAAAAGGCACAACACTAACTTCATGTTCCTCGCTTTGGCCAAATCATGATCCATAAAAATGATTGTATCGTCAGCGTATTGCAGGATGGACAAACCACCATCAACCAGATGAGGCACCACTCCCTCCACCTGACCGGCCTCTTTGGCCCTCCCAATCAGGATCGCTAACATATCAACCACAATATTGAACAAAATAGGCGACATAGGATCGCCCTGTCTCAGGCCCTTGTGCGTGCGGAAATAGTGACCAATGTCATCATTAACTTTAATGCCAACACTGCCTTTTTGCGTGAAAGTTTCCACTTGGTGTCTCCAGCGCTCATCAAATCCCTTCATTCGTAGAGCTTGCTGGAGGAATGACCATTTGACTTTATCATAGGCCTTCTCGAAATCCACTTTGAAAATAACCCCATCTAGTTTTTTCTTATGAATTTCATGAAGCGTTTCATGGAGGACCACAACCCCCTCGAGGATGTTCCTATCCGGCATGAAAGCCGTTTGAGAAGGTTGAACCACAGTGTGCGCTATCTGAGTAAGCCTGATCGTGCCAACCTTGGTAAAAATTTTGAAACTAATGTTGAGAAGGCAGATAGGCCGAAATTGCTCAATTCTCACGGCATATGTTTTCTTAGGCAACAACGTTATCGTTCCAAAATTAAGTTGGAAAAGCTGCAAATGTCCCGAGAACAAATCATGGAACATCGGTAGCAGGTCCCCTTTGATAATATGCCAACATTTCTTGTAAAACTCAGCCGGGAAACCATCCGGACCCGGGGCCTTATTACTTTTCATCTTGGCAATAGCCTCGAAAACTTCCTTTTCCGAGAAAGGGGCAGTTAACACATCATTCTCCACAGAAGCAAGTTGAGGGATATCGCTAATTCTAGACTCATCCAGGGATACACAGCTCTCCTCTGGTGGTCCAAACAACCGTTTGTAGTATTCAGTTATGTAGATTTTCAGGTTGTCCTGGCCGACTATAGTACCCTCATCTTGCTCTAGCTGGAAGATCCTCTTCTTCCGGTGCTTGCCATTGGCAATCATGTGGAAGAACTGAGTGTTCGCATCCCCCTGGACAACTTTTCTCACCTTTGCCCGCAAGGCCCACTTTAATTCTTCCTCACGGAGCAACTCCTTCAGCCTCATCTCAGCCTCATGCTTAATATGGAGCTCAGTGGGTAGCAGAACCATAGTTTCTGCTTTAATGTCTAAGGTTTGTATAAGTGAGAGTAGTCTCTCCTTCTCGACCTTATACACTCCCCCTAAATGTTTAGCCCACCCACGAAGGAAGCTTCTTAGATGCCTGATCTTGTTTTGCCATCGTTCAATGGCACTTCTACCACCTACCTCTTTAGCCCACTCTCTGGCCACAAGATCCAAAAATCCTTCTCTTTTAAACCACGCCAGCTCGAAAGAGAAAACATTTTTGTTACCCGAGTAAGTAGCCCCACCAGAGTCTAGCAATAGAGGAGTGTGATCAGATATCCCGCGAGAAAGAGCCTGAACAGTTACGACGGGAAACTTCTGTTCCCAAGCAACACTAGCCAGAACCCGATCCAACTTCTCATAAGTTGGATTCGGCAACGCATTAGCCCAGGTGAACTTCCTACCTGAAAGCTCAATTTCTCTCAAATCTAAGCTTTCAATAATGGTATTAAACATAAATGACCATCTCCCATCGAAATTGTCATTATTTTTTTCATCACGCCTCCTAATGATGTTGAAATCACCCCCAACCAGAATTGGGAGTTGCTCAGACCCACAAATTCTAACAAGATCTGCCAGGAAATCCGGTTTGAACTCGGCTTGCGCTGCCCCATACACCGCCACTAAAGCCCAGTCAAAACCATCATGTTTGGACCGCACCCTGAACTTAACCGCAAAATCCCCCATGACCACACTGCGAACGTCGAGAGAGTCACATCTAACACCAAGTAAGATTCCCCCCGACCTGCCTCTCGGCGGAAGGCAATGCCAGTCAAACTCAATCCCTCCCGACAACGTATTGAGAAATTGAGGTGAGAAATTTGCTCTACCCGTTTCCGACAGGGCAATGAAGTCCAAGCTATGCTCAATAGATGCCTCCGCAAGGAACCTTCTTTTAGCCAAGTCCTTAAGACCTCTGCTATTCCAAAATATTCCTTTCATATCTCATCATGAAATTTTTTAGCCGTGCGAATCCTAGCGCTCCTACGGACTGCGGACATCGGGTAAGTTTTGCGCTTCCACTTGCGCTTAGGGCTGGTCGAACCCTCTCGGTCCAAAGTGCCCGTAACCGACGTGTTATGAACTTCCAACCCGATAATCTCATCATCCTCCTCCGGCTCCTGGAGGGGCGGTACTAGGTCCTCACAGAAATTATCAAGAACTCTAACCCCCAAGGCATCAATCTCAGAGTCATTCATTGGTTTGACTGCAGCCAAGTTACGAATTACTTCTAAAGCCCTCTCGGCTTCTAGATCAAGCAAATCGTTAACAGAATTAGTAACTTCACCCTCATTACTACCAAGTGAAATTCCTAATTGGTGTGCCTTATCCACAATTTGATCGTGCGAGAAATGCATAATGGTATTGGAAGTATTTACGGACATACCAGTAGTAACTTGGACTTCACGGAGCTTGGCCGCCCTGACGGCACAGCGCTGCTGCATGTCGTCCACCTCCGGATAGCTCTGAAGCCGACCACTCATGCGTCGGCCCTGAGCAGCCTGGTCCGGTATCCCGCCAAACATAATGACCTCCTCCCGCGAGAATTTGTCCGGAGAGCGACCACCTGTCACTCCCCGAACCACCTGGTCACCAAAAGCAGGTGAGGGCACTGAGTCCAGCACTGGGGAGGCGAAGGCCACCTGCCCCCTCCCCCCATCCTCTCCGGACCGCCTGTCTGGAGAGTAAGCCATAGTCCCGAAAGGGGCGCCCCCCTCGGGCACCGCGCCCCCCTCGGGCAGCGAAGCAGATGGGAACGTTGAGGCCACCTGCCCCAAATCCCCCGGCCGAACCTGAGCAGCTGCCTGCAGTAGCCGTCCGTCCACAGGCGAAGGAGGGGCGGAGGCCACCTGCCCCAGCCCCCCAACCGGTGTTGCATCGTCTCTCCTGGTTTCCTCCATAGGAAGGAGCTGATGGGGAGCCACCAAGGCACCCTGATCCGGACCCCCCGATGAGATCGGACCCCCCTGCTGCACCACAGTCTCGTCACCGCAAGTGTAATCCAGCCTGACAACCTCACCAGAACCCTCCACACCCGCATCGTCAAAATCCAACGCCGGTAAAGAGTGCTCGAACTCCCCAATAGACTCCACCCGCTCACTCCAGAGTCTCGGTGGTGCAGACGCAGGACCAAACGAACCGAATCTCAAGGTGGTCGCTGGCACAGAAGCTCCAGGCGCCGTCCCTCCTCCTGCTGTCTTACCCGTCTGGTCCTTCCTCTCGGCCATCTCACTGACAGAATCATCGGCCGTTTTTTCCTTACTAGCCGTATCATCGTCCCCCTCACTCATGTCGTCGCCAGTGGCAGCTGGAGCCTGGGCAAAGATGCTGTCATCCTCAAACTCAATCTCAAGGGTGTAAATCTGCCCACGAAAAGCCCACTTAACCACGTCGGGCACGAAGTCGATGTCCAGAATACTGACCAGCAGGCGAGCAATCCCGTGAGCTCGAGCGAAAGCCATATCCACCCGCTCAGTCTTCCCCACCATGATACCGAGACTAGCAACCACACTGGCGTCCCGCAGGAGTGCAGACGGAGCCCCCGAAAAGCGCAACCAGGCCTGGATAAGTGGTACACCCTGGGGCTCAACCAGCTTCCACTCCTGGAACTCTAGTACGGCCTCAGTACCCAGAACCTTACACATCCCAAAGCTCAGCAACCTCTGTAAGTCCTCCACAGTAGGGAACTGAACCCTGAATAAGTTGGTCTCCAGCCTGACAAGCTCCCACTGGAAGTCTCCTGGTGCCAGCTCCCGGAGCCGCCGAATAATCTGATCCTCAGACACCTGGCCTCTAGTCACTTTCACTATCCTAGTAGTCGTACTGTGCTCCTCCTGAGGAATCTCCCTCTCAGTCGGAGACTCAAAAAACGTGAGTTCTGAACAGTAAACACCATATGTCATAAGGCTCGGCAGCCGCTCCCGCAACAACGGACACTCACCAGTCTCATGTGCAGGTTTACCACAGATATCACAAAGAGCAGCCACACACTCAGCAATAAAATGACCCTTATCGCCACATCTATAGCAAAGCATTCTTTCTTTTTTCTTAGCAAACTTTGCAGCCCTGTCCATCTCAGATCTGTCAGAACCCTCCACCGACATAGCCTGAGCATCGACCTGAACCGGAACCTCGACAACAGCCAGTTCGGTCACCACGTCCATAGCCTGGCAAGCCAAGTCAGTATCCTCGGCAGCAGTGTCGACTGTCGTCTCTACCATAGTATGATGCTGTCGTGGCCGGTAGCGACCCCCTCGGCCTCCTCTGCCACGATTACCACGGAAATCACCTCGGTTACGATGAGCCGGCCCAGTAGCCCCTTCAACAAAACCACCTGGCGGCCCCAAGAAAGGCCTCTCAGCAGAACCATCACTCTGCCAGGCATACCCCTGTCCGCCACCCATAGACGAGGAACCCCGGTGCTGTCCTTCTCCATACACATTGTACCCATCGTCACCCCACTGCCCTGTCGGTACCGCGCGAACATCCGCCACATTCACGACCGGAGGTTGCTGAGCCTGCTGCAAAACTGGTGCCGTCGAGGTAGTGACCTGCCTAGCCATAAAATGAGGCGGCCTAGCTCCCACCTGAGCAGCCCCAGGTCGCTGTACATTAGTACCCGTAGTAGGTGGCCTTGGCACCGGGACACCTCGGCCCGCGGTCGCTCCTTGCGTCGGCACCGTTGGTCGAGGACCACCCCTCCCTGCTGCTGGCAACATCACCGGCGCGGAGGGCAAGGGAGGCCGAAGACCAGCAGCCACCCCTCGGCCAGCCTGGGCCTCCTTAATGGCGCCCCCCACAGGCGGCCGCTGACCACCGGCGATCACACCCGGACGGGCACCAGGTCGCGGCAGCGGAGGCGCGACGCCACGGCCTGCACCAAGCGGCCCGCCGGCACCTCCGCGTCCCGTTCCCGCAAGGGCGCCGTCACCGCCGCGGCCTCCTGCCGGCGGCAGCGGTTGCCCTCCTCGTCCCGCAATGCCCGCAGGATGGCCACTAGGCGGGGGAGCCCCACGTCCTGCCATCGCCCGGAGTGGAGGGATCCGCGCGGCACGCACCCCGCCGCGGTCAGCAAAACTCGGCCTCCCACCCCCGCTTCGAACCCTAGACTGCGCAGATCGACAGAGCAGATCGTCGTTGCATGGGGGTGTAAGCGAAGAAAAACGGTCGCAGCGGGCCTCCTCCCCTGCTCCCAGAAACCCGACTGGCCCTTGGGCTTGGACCGGTTCACTCAGTACCGGGCCTTGCACCAACGGGCTAACATCGCGGCCCACCAAGCCGTTCAAACGAAGGTTCCGCTGATTCCGGATCGTCGTGCTACGGTCGATCGCCGGCGCTGGCACCGGAGCCGCCGACGACCTCCGATTTTTCTTTCTTTTCACCAACTTCCATGAATTCTCAGTAATGAAATCGGATAGAATTGGTTTAGGAATACTAACCTTAGGAATCGGTCCCTTCCAAGGCCGGATCGCCGCAGCCGAAGTCCGGCGATGAACAATGCGCCGAAGCACCTCGATCTTGTCTTCCGATCTGAGACCTTGCCGCGCCGGATCGTCGAGTGGCACCACTCCATCAACAATCGCGGCGACCTCGTCTTCAGAGTATCCAGGATCGAAAGCCTCGCAAATAATGGATGAAGGCGTCGGCGAATACTCCGGCGAGTCTCCGGCGTCGTCGTCGTCCTCCTCCGCATCGGGATCCGCTAGGGCCCAGAACCTTCCTCCGACACGCCCATCACCAGAAGCAAACTCCGGCGACATGGCCGCGGTGGGCGCCGCGGCCGCCGCCTGAGTCGCCCGAGTCGCCGCCCCGGAGGACAAGTAGGGCGGCGGTGAGGGGTGCCTGGCGGCACGGGAACAGGAGAAGCCTTCTAACTTTAGGAAACGCCAACCTGCTTAAATAGAGCTTGCCACCTTCATTCATGCCAATATATAATACGCCGAATCCTACAAATACGCAAACTTAATCAGGGTGCTGGCTGTAAGCAAAAGTACACGAAAATAAGCTAACTTGCTCCGCCGCCTCCTCCTCCTCCTCCAAGAAAGAAAGTTAGGGTTCGTGCCTCTCGCCGGCGCCGGCACCGGTCCGCTTTGTCCCTAGGCCATGGAGGCGCGGTGGATCCTGGCAAGGGCCGGCGGGAGGGCTCCGTTTTTAGTCATTTTTTTCAATCTTGTTAGGGTTTGTGTCCTACTCAGAAAGGCGAGACGGCGGCGGCTCCCCGAAGATGGAATAAAGGTCTCCCCGCCTAGCCCCCGTTCCGGCGGTGCGTCTAGCATCGTTGGTGGGCGTGTGAAGGTGTGTCTCCGGCAGATCTATCTTTGGTGGATTTGCTCGGATCTCGTCGTTGTTCGTCTACGTTCGTGTGTCTTTAGTTTGGATCCTTCCGATCTACGTTATTTTTTCATCTGCGGCGGTTGCTGTTCTGGGGTGCTGGTCCTATGGGGCTTTAGCACGATGACTTCCCGACTGTCTACTACAACAAGTTGTGCCCGGCTCCGGCGATGCAGGGACGATGACGGCGGCGCGCCTTCGGCTCGCTTCGGTGCTTGTAGTCGTCGCTAGGTGGTCTACCAATCTGGATGTAATTTTTATTTCTGGTATTCGTTGTACTGCCATGATTGAAGATGAATAGATTGGAAGTTTTTCCGCCAGAAAAAAAATACACGATGGATGAATTTTTTTTCTTAAAATTCCATGTGTTTCTCCACAATCAGAAAATTAATTTAAATTGTCTTGATTGAGCTATTGTTTTTTGGTTCGTAGCCAAAATAATTTTCGTATGTCCGATCGAGGAACCATGCACTCACCCAATCCAGCACCTTCCTCGGTACTTGCAAACTCTTCTTCCTCGAGTGCTCTTCTTCATTATTAAATAAATCATAGAGGTTTTTCTAGAAAAACATCGCGCGCGGCTCACGCAGCTCACTCTCTACTAACAGCTACTGACATGTGGGCCCATGATATGCTAGCGCGCCATACAGGCAGTGCAGAGAGAAAGAGGCACGGTATTTGAACGCTCGAACAAGTTAGACACATGTTTTGTATATTTTACAAGTTTAGATACCAAAGTAACCACGCCGGACAAGATTTTTTTTTGGAACGAAGGCTCAAGGGAGCCCGACTTTGAATTAACAAAGCCATCAACGGATAACACAAGGCCACCAAGCAAGAGCGACCGAAAGGTACAAGGGAGCTGACAGAGCAGTCTACAACGCAACACACACTACTGCACACATAGAAATACACATGGAAACCTGCAAGTAATGTCGAAACCCGCTGCACATCGGCACCAAGAGCAAGGGAGCAGAGTAGCGTCAAGGATCAGCCAAAGGCCTGCAAGTACTGCGCGCAGCCGGATCGTGGGATTGGGATCCCGAAACCTGTCTTCCAACGCCGAAGAAGACCCCAATCCTCTCGCCTAGGCTTGAAGGCGCCGCACCGTCGGGTCGTTGGGCGCTCACCCGAGAGCAAGAGCAGGTGCCGGTCGCAACCCAGAGCAGGCCTAACTCACAGTCCTCACCACGCCGGAGGCACACCACTAGCTGCGCTGCCACCTGCCCGGGCCACCGAGAGCAGAAGGAAAACCACTGGGAGGATTGTTGAAGAAACAAGCTGCAAAGACCCAAGGGCAAAGCTTGGGAAGCCTCTGCTTGGACTCGTAGCCGACGAGCGCTCTCCAACCTCGGCACCACTCACCTGGAGAACCAGACAAACCCAAGGCGGCGCCTCCAAGGAGGGAACGACGTGCAGGACGCCGCCACCGCCCAACCCGAGACGAGTTTTGGGCTTTCACCCGGGGTCTGGGACGGGGATGGATACGGGAGACCTCAGCGGTGCCTCGAAGGAGAGAAGGTGATGCACGCACGCACCCTCGCCGCCGTGGTCGGAGAACCGACCAAGGGTTTCCCCCGAACTCGAGATATGCCACCGGCACCCCGCCAGCACCGGAACTGGCAGCGAACGCTGCAGATCGGACACAGCCGGAGGGGGAAAGTGAGCAGAGGGGGAGAAGTAGCTCGACCTTCAGATCTGGATCGGACACAGCCGGAAAGGCCGCGCCACGACCACCACCCGCCGGATCCGCGCCGCCCGAGCAGCCGGGGACGCCGGCCGTCACATCCCGCGCACGCCGCCTGTCGCAGAAGCTGCGCCGCCTCGCCGTCCGGGGCCGCCGCCCCGGTGTCCTGGGTCCTTCGCGCAAAGACGAAGCGACGAGAGGCCTCGCCGCCACCTTCATCGGCGGCCGCCGGGGCTTGCCAGGTGTCCCTCAGGTGGCGGCGAGGGGAGGAGGTGTAGGATGGGGCGGCGGCGGCGAGGGGAAACCCTAGTCGCCCCCGGGTCGCCCGCTGGGGACGACACGGGAGCTGATATATATGATCCAAGGTCCGGGTTCACGCCGGACAAGTTGAGACACCCGCGGTGTATTTAACTCTCTCACATTCCATCAAACTCCTAGAAGAGTAGAGGACCATTGATATCTCGGATCCATTTATAATGGAAGCTTTATCGATGCGGGAAGGAGCTCTATTTGCAAAACTTCGAGGCCTCTCCCAGGTCATAATGGAGACCGATTGCCAGGAGTTGGTACAACTCTGGCATACTCGTCACAATTCACGTTCGACTGTGGCTCCTATCTTCTATCTTAGATGAAATAGGAGAGCTAGCTTTTTTGATTTTTCAGTTTTGAGATTCAACATGTAAACAGGCCAGCAAACTTACCGGCGAATCTCTGTGCTAAACGTGCATGCACTTTGAATGTGACCGAATGATGGCTTGGGGAGACTCCTAGTTTCTTGGTAACCAGCCTCCTTGTTGATTGCTCGGGGAACTCTTTTGTTGAATAAAAGCTCTCTGATTTGTCTGCAAAAAAAGAGTAGAGAACCCATGTGTCGGTGTTTCTCCTGGATCCCCTAGTGGATGGTTCCCGTGGTAGCGCGCGGAGGCAGCCAACATGTGCAAGACGACACTACGAGGGGTGGACGTCGGCACCGCTGCACGTGGCGCTACAAGTTGGGGATGATCCTGTTGGTTTCATAGATTACGATACGAGGAAAAGGTGGGCAATTTTTTACTTTGGTAGGTGTGCCTTCTAGAAGTTTGTGCTTTGAGCATAAGTTAAAGACGACACATAAATTGTGTAACTATAAATACTAGTAGTCCAGTCATATGAAAAAAAAACATTTCAGCTGACATGGCTAAAATAAAATTGCATGTTAGGCCGAAAAAACCCCATTTTGCTTCAATACTTAGTAGACAAGATTTTGAATGAAGTGATTGTTGGCCTTTTTTATGAAAATTGGCTGTTATCTCAGCGGAGATGTTGGTGATATGCTTATATTCCCTTAGACCTTTGTTGTTGCTAGCAAGGGGACCAGTTTGAGAAGTTTGGAGGGCTTCATACTATTGGAAGATCTAGATGGGATCGTTCTTATAGCGTCATAGGGGTGCTCCGTGTATGTTATTATGTGTAATATATTTTCTCTCTTTTAAGTCAAAAAGTAGTCTAGTTATTATGCTTCGGTATCTTTGAGTTCAACAAGTTGGCGACGTTGTCGCTAGTGCGGATGAAATGACAACTATTGTACTTTGTTTCATGAATTATGTAATGGAGAACGGCCTTGGCTAGGTGCATCATCTTGATCTCGGTACAGAGTTCAGAGAGGCAATACAACTCCTTTTTAAAAGCCTAAGATATACATGGTTTATTTGAACAATTGATAAATTACTCTCTGGTCACGGACCAACCTCGTAGACAAGGGGTTATTAGCTATTCACCTATCAAAAAACCAATGATTTCATGTTTGTGTCTACCACCAAAGTGTTATATAAGTTGCTAGGCTTCTCTGCCCCAAGGATCAACAACTTATTTCCATCATGCTTATATGCCTTGGAGTTGTCTAATCCAACTCTTTGCATTATTTGTTATGTCTCTGCATGGGGTAAGATTTTGATAGGCATAGCCATAGAAGACACCATGAATTACTGATTAATCACCAAAATCATTGATAAACACAGCAATCAACACTCAGCACGAACTTTTATGCATCCAACCAAATTCATGGTAGTCGATGGAAAAATGGTTTTGGCAATTGTGGCTCTGATGAGTCTGTCGAATAATTTTTTTTATAATAAAATATTGTATAAAACATAATGAGTTCTTATGCCCCACATAAATATTAGTCACATAAATGTCATCCATAGCATCCACACTCCAGATCTTACAACTGCACAAGCATTACGTAGTTGAAAACCCCGCTCATTTGTTGTGATTGTTTGTCATGTTGAACTATTCAAACTACAGAGTTCATGAATGATCGATTCACTTTGGTTTACATACATTTGATGTCAAATCATGCACACATCGACAACATGAGTAGAACACCATGATTGCACCAGCTTCAAGAATGACATGGTAGACAACTAACAATGGGCAAACCCGAAAACCATAAACAAACTATGAATATAATAAGTTGAAGCGATTAGGAACGTTGGTCTAATATTGGTATCTAAATCTGGAATGAGAAATAATCCGAGCTAAGCCCAGTCGTTGGCAGGACCATTTGCTAGAACGTGTAGATGAATTAGGTGCAAGTGGATAATATCTCCTTCAAATTTTGTTTGGCCAAATGCAAGCAAAAACACAGGTAAAATGCACCCCGCAATAACCTTGTTAGTAATGCAACGCCATAAGTCCTAAATGGTCTGACATCTATCCCGAAATATACGTTCAAGAAAACTATCTATAACCCAATGATAGGAGAATCACATCAACGCCTAAGCAACCTACAATCTAAGATTCATGGTTGCAAAGCAAAATGACTAGCATGATACATAAGCAACAACCTCATCCTAAAATGTTTAGATTTCCATAAAGCATGTAAATTACAACGAGAAATCTCCAACTTATTCAGTTCTTATCAAAGAAATAAATGGATTCAATGTGAATCTGTTGAATATAGTTTGTAGACTTGAATTTGTTATCTCCTCGTGCCCGAACCCTAAATCCGCTGCCCTCTCCTCCTGCCCCTTCGACATTGCGGCCACCGCCGGTGAGCGCGAGGGCAACCACCTCTCATGGAGCCTCCTCTACCTCCGGTCAATGGGCTCGGCGGCTACCACCATCAATCGATGGGCCTAGGAGCCCAGGACCTCCAGTGTGTCGTCTCACTTCTCCGCCGCACACACCGCTACGGCCATGCACTCGAGGTTAGAAGCTTCAACCAGTAATCCCCTCCATGCTCAAAATCTAATTTCATCTGTAGGCTCTTCATTGACCGAGCATCCAGCTATTTGCATTGTACAATGACACTAACATTTTTGAGGGCTACAATGACACTAACTCAAATGGCATTTGAACTGAAAAATCTGATAGCATGAAGAGGAACCTAGTTTGGACATTCCTCGGTGGTTTCTTTTCATCTTAGGAATAATTTCAACTTTTCCCCTGTTTATATTGACTGACGGCAAGTATTAAGAGGTTTTGTGTGGGGTTATTGCGAAGGAAGAACTAATTACTCGCAACTATGTAGAAAATTCAGACCCTTTATATTACAGGTTTCGAGAGGAAGACCTGGTCAATTCAAACTCATCATAATGTTTGGTCAAACCTCTTGAGTCGGGAACCTGACACTTCCACGGATTGGCAACTCATCATTGATATAACCTCATATAAGCTATAGTTGAAGATTACAATTGGCATAGCCTAAACAAACTTCTTTTGTCCTGCAGATTTTATCGTGGATGGACTTGTGCAAAGATATTAAGCTATCAGCATTGGACCATGCAGCTAGACTGGACTTGTTTGCGAAAGTGCATGCTACTTCTCAAGCTGGGGAATATTACAAAAAAATACCAAACTCTGCTTCAAGGAAAGTTGTCTCATTCCCTCTCCTCCATTGCTATGTTGCTGATAGAAATGTTCACAAAGCAGAGTCCTTTATGGCTAACCTGTAGGGCATTGGGCTACCCGTCGATCCTCACTCGTTCAATGAAATTATGAAACTCTATATTGCAACATGTGAGTATGAGAAGGTGTTTAGTGTAATCGATATGATGAAATGCAACAACATTCCCAGGAATGATCTCTCATATAACCTTTGGATGAATGCATATGTTCTGTCTCTTATGTTACGTCTGTACATCCAGTCTTCAAGTAGATGGTTAATGATGTTATGATTTAGGTTGGTTGGAGCACATACTGTACATTGGCCAACATCTTCAAGAAGCATGGACTGAATAATAAAGCCATGACTTGCCTTAGGAGGACAGGACAGACCCAGTGCATAGAATCTCCCACACAAGGTGGGGTCTGGGGAGGGATTACAGGAACCTAGTCTTACCCCTGCGAAGTGCAATGTAGAGAGGCTGGTTTGAACCCAGGACCTCTTGGCACAAGTGGGGAGGACTTCACCACTGCGCGAGGCCTGCCCTCATGACTTGCCTTAGGAGGCTGAAACAAAATTATCAACAACACAATGCTTAGGATATTATTATGTAATGACATGTTATGCGGGTCTGGATGACAGTGAAGAGGTTATGAGATAGTGGGAGGCTAGCAATTGTGTCGTAGGTAGAATCCCCGCTGCTAGACTACTATTTTATCTTTGATAAAAGTTGGCGACATTGACCGGGCTGAGTGGATTTTTGGAAGCTAGGAAGCGGAGTGCGGGAAGCATGATGTGCGGGTTTCAAATGTTCTTCGAAGTGCTTATGTGAGGAATTGGTGGATTGAAAAGGCTAAGGATCTTCATGTGCACATGCTGGAGAAAGGTGCACGACCGAACTACAAGACGTGGGAGATATTGATTGAGGGATTTGTTCAGAGTAGGCAGATGGACAAGGCTGTCAATGCCATCAAGAAAGCTTTATCTTTATTGAATAGCTGCCATTGGATACCTCTACTCGAATTGGCTGAGGCCATTGCAGCATTCTTCGAGGAGAAAGGAAACACATATGATGCAAGCGGATATATTAAGCTTCTTCAAAAGTTTAACCTACCAAGCATGCACTAGTAGAAAAGGGGGCATTTGTCCCGGTTCGTAAGGGCCTTTAGTCCCGGTTCATGAACCGGGACTAATGGGTCGTTACTAATACCTCCCACCTTTAGTCCCGGTTCAAACACGAACCGGGACAGATGGGCCTCCACGTGGCCGGTACGCCGAGCCCAGGCAGGGGGGCCTTTGGTCCCGGTTGGTGGCACCAACCGGGACCAAAAGGAGATTTTTTTTAAAAAAAAAAGTGGCTACTTTAGGGGTTTTGGGGGTTATTTTTAGGTTGTTATTAGCTAGCTAATAGAGAGAAGTGTCCTCTCTTATATCTTCGTCCTTGGTTTACCACTGCTGCTATGTTCATTTCACCCGCTGATATAATAACTAATGCATGCTCGCATCATACATCATCATATATAATAACAAGTCCTACTAATCATGCATCATATGCTACAACTTCTATTAGTTATTAATAATAAGTCATACGATCATCATCCTCATAGTCATCGAACCCAACCCTACATATAATTGTTCTTAGCACATGATCATCAGTATCAGGTAGGACCTAAACACCCTTAAGGTAAAATAGCATAAAATAATATCGACCCTGACTCTCCATTGTGAAGAATGGAGATCATCCTGTCTCCAATTTTTGCGCTTCGCTGCCTTTTGCTTCCAAGAAGCTCCTTACGACTGTCCATACATTTTTTCCATTCTTTGATTGTCATGTCTCCACTTTTTTTAGAAACCCGGTATGGACAGTTCAGATTCGTAGGAAGATCTGGTTGTATGTTCAAAACATGAAGGCTACCGTGGTATACATTAGATGAGGCACACAATCATTCGGGATTATCTGTTGAAAAACATAGTAATAAATTCATAGTTAGCAATGATGTACTAGTTTTATAAGTGTGCAAAAAAATGCACGGATGTCGTAATAGTAAAAAATCTTACCAGGGTATCTCCATGGTAGTTAACGTAGTTCAACACGTGCACTAGAGGCACGTATTGACCATAATGTTGAGGAGTTCAATTGTAGACATTGTAATTCTCAAGATCAGTACAAAATGCGATCAGATGATTTTTCTCCCTATAAGTTAATTCGGAGCCATCGGTGTAGTGGGTTTTGTCTACCATCTTCCGCACATTCTTTAAAGAATGAAAATAAGCTGTCAATGGAAATAAGATGTCAACTATTTTGATATAAACAATATAAATTACTTAATAACTATGTTAAGCTCACATGGGGGAAGAATTGGAGGTGTATCCACAAGGACCCAAATCGAAGGTCTGTCTTGCTCGATTGTAGGATCACCAAGATCCATTGTGACAAGCATACCCTCATCAAAACCATACATCTTGCAAAATGCTTCTCAATTTTTGCAACCAAAATGGGTTACACTCTCAGCATTGTACAACTTTACTTAAAAATCCACACCATGATGGGTCCTTAGGAGAATTTTTTTGGTTTCCATACTTTCATGGTCTTCAAAACCCATCCTCTCCAAGATATAGCGTCTTGCATAGCATGGGATAAGCTAGTCGAATTGGAAAAGATGAAAAATACACGTTAAAATAGTTGAAGTCGTGCTTAATTACGAAAAAAACTATTGTCGTCGTTGCGTACCGTATGAACATCGAAGGTCTCCTCGAGCTTAATGCTGAAGCGCCAATCTTCGTCCAGCTCAATGAACCTGTCGCACATACCTTGGTCGTCGTGGCACCAGTCGCACTCCCCCGGGCAGTTTTCGTCGTCCGGGTATGACATTTCCGGCCTATATATGTTCATAATTCAAATATTAAACTAGATCATTATTATTAATCACGGATTGACTATCGGTGGGACGTATAGCTCCTTCTTTCATTCCCGAGTGCATTATTACATCAAATTGTCTAGCACACGGGAATGAAGGAGAACTTTTCCCATATAAGTATTCAATAAGCAAAACCAAATCATAAAATAAGCAAAACCAAATCATACAATAAAGTAGTATTCCAATTAGCATGCATTCAATTATAAGCAAAAGTACATCATCTCTTGGTGTCCGTACATCGTCGAATATTATCACTAACATAGTATCACTAATACAACTAGAACCGTAGCGCCCGACGGGTATCGTCACGGGCGGTGGACACCCAAAGATAAGGAACCATCACAGGATCATAGCTCCAGTGAGATCCCTAAAGAATCTGCAAGGTATTGTCGAACCTGCCCTCCAATGCAACCATGTAGCGACGGACGTGCTCGTCCTCCTCGCTGACACGGTGACGTACCACCTCCGCGGTGTCCGGAAGCCTCGGCACCGTCACTGGCCCACGCGACCGCCACCAAACAAGGATCGGGTCAACAACGGGCTGCCTGCTCACCAACCTACGTCCCCTGGAAGGTAGCACCTCCCAATACCAGCCCGGCGGAGCCCAGTCCCGAACATGGCCCTGATCAAGCAGGCCTCCACCGCCGAATCGATGACGACGAGGATGCGGGATAGGCATCGCCGACGTCGATGCGGGAACTACTTCTATATATAGTTAAATAAAGTAGTTTTATTAATTAAATCAACTAGTTCAACTACTAAGCATTTACTACAAATAAATAAAGTAGTACTTACTAAAACAAACTACTTCTATATATAGTAAAATAAAGTAGTTTATTAAATCAACTAGCTAGTTCAACTATATATGAAGCACTTACTATAAAGAAAATAAATTAGTACTTAATAAAAATAAACTAGTTTAACTGTAGTTCTATTATTTTTCTAACTAATTATATTAAACACTTTCTCTTCTTATTTTTTTCCATTTTCCTCTATTCTAAATATGAACATGTTCATAAATGACTTATATCATTCACAATTTTCCTATACATACACAATAAGTTGACAAAGAAAATACTATGAACAAAAAAATCATTAAAATTCTATGAACAAAATTACAACAGAGAAAAATCATAAAAATTCTATGAACAGAAAAAAATCATAAAAATAAAGTAGTTTTATTAAATCAACTAGTTCTAGTAAGCACTTACTATAAATAAAATAAATTAGTACTTACTAAAATAAACTACTTCTATAGTAAAATAAAGTAGTTTATTAAATCAACTAGTTCAACTACTAAGAACTTACTAAAAGTAAACTTGTTTAACTAGTTCTATTATATTTAACTAGTTTAACACAATTTTTTCCTAAATATGCACATATATATACATAAATTGACAAAAAGAACATATAATTCAACTAATCTAAAATACATGGGAAAACATCTAATTCAACTAATCTAAATAATTTTATTAAACACTTACTACTATATATACATGGATAAAATACATATACGAAAAAAATGAAAAAAAGAGGATCCAGGGCGGCGGCGGCTCATAGCGCGGGGCCGGCGAGGGCGACGACATACGAGGGCGGCGGACGGTGACGGTGACGACGACGGCGTGGGCGGCGGACGGCGACGGCGTCGGTGTAGGCTCCGGGGCGGGGGCGACGGCGACGGTGTGGGCGGCGGACGGCGACGGCGTCGGCGTGGGCTCCGGGGCGGGGCGACGGCGACGGCGTGGGCGGCGGACGGCGTCGGCGTGGGCTCCGGGCCGGGCGGGGGCGACGGCGACAGCGTGGGCGGCGGACGGCGACGGCGTCGGCGTGGGCTCTGGGGCGGGGGTGACATCGACGACGTAAGGCAGCCTGGCGGCGCGTCCTCTTCGCGCGCGTCGTCGGGGGCGAACTGCAAGATGCAAACCAAAATTTTCACAAGTGTGCCTTATATACATGAAGCTTTAGTCCCGGTTCTGGCCACGGACCGGGACAAATGCCCCCTTTGGTCCCGGTTGGTGCCACCAACCGGAACCAAAGGCCTCTTTTCAGTAGCCCAAAGGGCGGGAAATAGAGACCTTTGGTCCCGGTTGGTTCCACGAACCGGGACCAAAGGTGGGCATTGGTCCCGGTTGTTGCCCCCGATCGGTAACAATGCACCCGTCTAATTACTTACTTATTTTCTGCAGCTGATTTTTAGTTGATTCTTTCTACAACTGTTTTTTAGTCCCACCTCGCCAAACGAGAGGCACTCGCAGCGGTTTATAAGCCCTGAGTGCAGAGAGGATGAAGAAGAGGCTCAATGCTCACCTGCATGTTGCTTAGCTTCAAGCCTTGA
Source organism: Triticum timopheevii (assembly GCA_963921465.1). Taxonomy (NCBI): domain Eukaryota; kingdom Viridiplantae; phylum Streptophyta; class Magnoliopsida; order Poales; family Poaceae; genus Triticum; species Triticum timopheevii. The sequence continues at coordinate 580,325,859 of OY997272.1, forward strand.
GGAGTAGGGTAGACTGCACGGAGCTATGTGCAGTGCAGTTTACACTATTTCGAAAGGCTTGAAGCTAATTAACGAGCATTGCGCCTCTTTTTTATTTTTAATGACTTATTACAACTCAGAAAAAAAAATATAGTAGAAAAGAAAAAAATATATATAAAAAACTACTCAGAAAAAATAGAAGAAAAAATAATTGTGATTAACTTTACTAAAATCTTTTTTTATTTTTAATGACTTATTACAACTCAGAAATAAATAGAAAAAAATAAATTTAGCAGAAAAGAAAAAGAACTATATAAAAAACTACTCAGAAATAAATAGAAGAAAAAATAATTGTGATTAAGTTTACTAAAATCTTTTTTATTTTTAATGACTTATTACAACTCAGAAATAAATAGAAAAAAATAAATATAGCAGAAAAGAAAAAAAACTATATAAAAAACTACTCAGAAATAAATAGAAGAAAAAATAATTGTGATTAACTTTACTAAAATCTTTTTTATTTTTAATGACGTATTACAACTCAGAAATAAATAGAAAAAAATAAATATATCAGAAAATAAAAAAACTATATAAAAAACTACTCAGAAATAAATAGAAGAAAAAATAATTGTGATTAACTTTACTAAAACATTTTTCATTTTTAATGACTTATTACAACTCAGAAATAAATAGAAAAAATAAATATAGCAGAAAAGAAAAAAAAACTATATACAAAACTACTCAGAGATAAATAGAAGAAAAAATAATTGTGATTAACTTTACAAAAATCTTTTTTTATTTTTAATGACTTATTACAACTAAGAAATAAATAGAAAGAAATAAATATAGCAGAAAAGAAAAAAAACTATATAAAAAATTACTCAGAAATAAATAGAAGAAAAAGTAATTGTGATTAACTTTACTAAAATCTTTTTTATTTTTAATGACTTATTACAACTCAGAAAAAAATAGAAAAAAATAAATATAGCAGAAAAGAAAAAAAAACAATATAAAAACTACTCAGAAATATATATAAGAAAAAGTAATTGTGATTAACTTTACTAAAAAAATGAACATAGATGCGCTTATAGAGAAAATTCAACCTAAATTCATAATAAATTTCCGCTAACTTAAGAGAAATTCAGTATGAATTTAGGTCAAATTCCCTGTATAAGGGCATCTATTTTCACTTTGAGAGGAGCTCAACAAGGCAAAGAGGGAGGGGCTTATAAACCGGTGTGAGCGCCCTTCGGTTGGCGAGGTGGGACTAAACACTGACCGCAATGAGGACCAACCCTTTAGTCCCGGTTGGTGGCACGAACCGGGACTAAAGGGCAGCCTTTGGTCCCGGTTCATACCACCAACTGAGACCAATGGTGGTGGGCCAAGAGCGAGGCCCATTGGTCCCGGTTCGTTCCACCAACCAGGACCAAAAGGTCCAGACGAACCGGGACCAATGGCCCACGTGGCCCGGCCGGCCCCCGGGGCTCACGAACCGGGTCCAATGCCCCCATGGGTCCCGGTTCTGGACTGAACCGGGACTAATGGGGTGGCCCGGCCTGGACCATTGCGCCCTTTTCTACTAGTGATGCCTCTGTAGAAATCTATGCTTCGACCATATACTAAAACTGATACGATGCTTCCAACAAACATTTCCGAAATGATAGCAAGAGATTACATCGTTATGGACGAAGAAATGGACCACTTCATCATGCACGTTAGCAAGATAGATATCAGGGGCGATGTGCAACTATGCAATGCAACAACCTTTGACCCAGTCACATGCTATATAGCATTTTAGCTGACGTTGCAAAATAGAACCGCTGGTTAGAGCGAGAACAACACATGGCTAACCAACATTTCATTGCTTAGCGGCCAAGCAAAGTGAATTCATATGTTATGTGAAGTGATGATTTCTCACCGAGATGATAATTATATGCTTTTATTGTGGAGGATCTCCATTGTAGTATGTACTTGAGACGAGCTTAGAAGTTTGGAAGGCTTCGTACATTTGTAAGAACCAGATAAGGGGCTCTTATAGCTTCATTGGGATGATTAGTCACGAGCAAAGTGAATTCTTGTATCTTAACAGAGATGACGAGTATATGATTTATTTGTGGTGGATCTAAGTTTTATGTATGAAGACAATCTTGAGAAGTTTGATGGCCTTCATACTTCTACAAGAACCGGATAAGATAGTTCTTATAGCTTTATAGAGGTGATTAGTGATGTACTTGTGTGTGTATTTTCCTTTTTTGAAGATTTGTTGTCTCTGAATACTTTAGTTATTCATCTTCAAAATCATCCCTGGAGTTTAGTCAAACTAGGCAAGATTCGTTGTACTTGGCTCGTGTTTTCTCTTTGTAACAACGAACTGCATTGGCTAGATGTGTCACATTTAATTCTTGATCTTGGTAAAATGTTCTGAAGGGCAATACCATTCTTCCTACTATGGAAAATCATTATTTGTTTAACGAATGGTTAAAGCTCTCGTATCCGCTAACCTACCAAGGAACAAGCTCATGGGAATTTTAGCTCAATTATTTTCAGCCACTGGCCTGCTGGAGTAGAAGCTTAAGATGAGAAATACTTGGTCTAGCTATTGACATACTGAAGGACCAATTGCGCTTCATATCAGTCCCTACCATTACCATCCAAGTTCTTTTACAGGGAGCATTGCTTCTCTCAGCGAAAGCTGAATATCTTATTAAACATTTTATTTCTCTACCTTGGAATTAGACAGTTCCAGTTTTGTTCATTAGTTATTTGTGTTTGTACACTCATAGCGATATGAAATTGATAGGTATGGGCATAGGATGCACCGGGAACTATCCATGGATTATCGGATGACAGTTTTTCGTGAGAAAGCTCGCGGAAGAACGACGACCACCGTCTGGACGCCTTTGACACAAGTACACAGCTGGTTGTAGTTGCTGAATGTTTGGGGAATTCGACATCTTCAATTAATTCAAATCCTGTACCATTACGGTATCAAACTCCGTGCACCGTCCATTCTCTGTCCATCTTTGATCCGACGTTGACTACATCACGTACTGCTTCAGGCATTCGGGAATGATTATTGACCACAGGCCTTCAATCGGACGGACCTCAAGCTCCCTTGCGTTGCTATTAACTTTCTGAAACTCCGCTACTCTGTTTTGTTGCCTGCTCCTTACCTTTTCTCTTTGACCATCGACATGTTTGATTGTAAAGCGAACGTTCTAGAGACTTGTAGGTTATTCTCTATGTACTAAATAAACCTTAGCCGTCAGTGTTTCTGGTGGGCCCTTAGAAAATCGCCCGAAGTTCTTTGTGTTCTTCCTCCAAATTTTCTACCTTTTGGTGGTTAGTCAAGTAGAATTTCTCTTCATTTTCTTTATCAGACGACCTTAATGATCATAATTTAATTACTATTCTGAAGTTAACTGAAGAACTTGTCAGTTCAGCTTGTTCCTCGTAGCACGTACAAAGCGTGCTACCTAACCAAGTTGATTGATCTCAGGAGACTTGCACGTACGAAGAGAACAAAGCTAGCCGGATGACGATCGAGCACACGCACACGACACAGGACGCCTTGATTTCATGACAACAGGACCAACACAGGACGTACCGAAGCTAGCCGGATTAACCAGTGCCTTTGTTCTGCTTGTACACTAGTGCAGGCATGCATTAAATAGTCAAACCCCTCTTCCCTTTCTCACAAACATTCTCTCTCTCTCTCTCTCTCTCTCTCTCATCGCTGTCGCTGAGGTTTCCCAGCCGCTCCCTTTCGGATCTCGGGGTTTCCCAGCCTCTCTCTCTCTCCCCAAAAAACGAAAATCCGGCCACACTTTGTCAGCGCACATTGGCTGGCCGGTGGGACGCTGACCATCCCCGTCGCATCACTTAGATGCGTGTGGATAGATTCCTCATTATGGTGAACAGACCCCCGCCAATGCGGCGCGGCTCTGGAGGCTTCGGCACTTCTGCCGCCGCAGCCATCATTGCTGTGCTACCACAATTGGTCGACTCGGTCGACAAGGCTAGGCCTTCCCGTCACTGCGAGGGAGGTGACGTGCAAGCCGATGTCAATGCCAGCCCGACCTCGACCTCGCGCTCCAGGTGTCGGGCGGCCCATCCATGACATCGCCTCGGGCTGCTAACGAGATCTCGAAGGCGGGATCGACTGTCGGCAAGATGGTAGGACATAATGCGTAGGTGGCACCGGCCATGCACGCAGCCTTAGTCGTGCTTTCACTTGCTCGGCCTCCATTCCTTGTGCCTAAGGCCGAGAAGGAGTAAATGATGCTTGCAGCCGTGACGATGGGGTTAGGAGAAGTGCAAATATGTAATATGCAAAACTATGTATTTCAGAAACTTATTCTGGCAAAAAAAACACGACGATTGCCCATCATTGAAATTTTATTATCTCAGTTGGGAAATGTAGGGTGTATGTTCAAAACAATTTTGAATGCATGCGTGAAAAAAAAGGTTCTTTGATATCTCATTTTATCTAGTCGTGACATGTGTCACAACACTAAAATCTAAAAGCACATAAAATAACAGAGTGCAAGAAGATTTATCCATTTTGTATTTTGTGAGTCTTGACCATTACGAGATTGAAGAACCATGAACTTACACAATGATGGTCAGGTTAACACGATGAAATGAAGCATCACATAGCTCGCACGTATGGGGCGGCGATAAATCTGCCTCCATTGGCGGAGACATGGTGGCTAGCTGTGTGGTTCCGCTTGTGGGTTCGGGAGACAGAAAGTGGAAGAAGCGTTTGGAGCAAACCATCTACGAGGAGACTAGGAGAAGGCATCCATGGAGGCAAGGCATCATGAAAAGAAATCAGAGGAGAGGAGATCATCAACGTGGGTATGGGGAGGGGTTATTTTCACGGGAGCGGCTTCAAACTGAAGGGTGAGAGGGAGAGGGAAGACCGGGTCAATGCGTGAGGGGTTGAGGCATTGAACAACAGATTTAACTGGAGTTTCGGTACTAATGGTCAAATTTTAGACTGAAACCAAATTTCATCGTTAGGAGAAACACCACGAGAGCATTTCCCCGCTCAATCCACCACCGTGCAAAATTTCATAGCATATAATAAGAAATCAATTACACTAGGTAGTTGATAAATTAAAGTTTCTTTTGAGCATATATCAAATTTGAAGGGACCAAACTACTTGCATAACAAGCTAGGGCTTGGTACTTTAGATTTTCTTTGATTGGATGCAAACAAGGACATAAATAAATTGTCTCGTTTGAAGGAACGAAAAGCTCTCATAGTGGCTAACCTACCAAAGGACCAACTCATGAGCAAGATTCTCAGATCATGTGACCTACCAAAGGACCAAAGACTTGATGCCACTGTTTACTACCCGTGCCTTTATATGGAGCAAGACTTGCCTCAGCAAAGGATGAATAAGTATTTAGCATTTTACTTATCTATCAGTGTATTGGAATTATGTAACCCCATTTCATGCGTTATCCTTTGTGTTGTGTGTCTCCGTGCACTAGGGATGTGTATTTGATAGGTAGGCATAGAAGGCATCAGGAACTACCGGTGGATCTCCGGAATCACAACATACACTCGATGGATGTGTTGACGGGCACCCTCCCTTGGTGTGACTGGACCGTGCGCCACACATTCCACGCTCTAGAATTGTTTCACTAATGTTTGATTCTCTCTCCTAGGGCCTTCGGATCTGCCGTTCCTCTTTCTTCTATCCTTCAGTTTCTTCCTCTAATCCACCTCCCCGTCTTCTTCGCTGTCCCATAGTCCGACTCCCCTCCTCCTCGTACTTTTTCCTGCCCTAAGGATTTTCGTGTGTGTTTGAGTTGCGGTGGAGTGGTGTTTGAGATGGCGATGACACTGGAACACCGGGAACCCCCTGGCCCCTGGGGATTCCCGTGCGTCGACCTTCATTTAATCCATTCAGAAAAGAACCTTCACTTAATCCAGTGGAGTAAATTCACGCATGCAGCGGGCGATGTGTATTATGCAGAATTCGAGCGACCCCAAAATGTGTACGGAGCTGGTGCGTGTGAAGGCTAGAGATATGCTGCAGCTGAATTTTGGCAGCTGTTGGAAGATCTGGACCTTTCATACATAGTGTCGGCTGTGTTCACATCCTTATGTTAGTGAAAGAAAGATATCACTCATTCCGTTGACAAGATTTGAGAGGGAAGCTACTCGTGCACGGGCACGGAAGAAGCATGCGCTGATTTCTTCCTTCCTTCGTTCCTTGTGTGTGTGAAGGTGTAGATGATGCATGCGAAGCTAGCCGGAAGAGAAAAATACGAAATGATTTCTCTCCTTCTCCGCACAACACGTTTCGGCACGTCCACTATTCTCTCGTGCGCACATCACCTGCTCCCCTACTTAAAAAAAAAAAAAAATCTTATGCATCACTCACTACGCACTAGTACATTTTCTGCTGGTAGCTCCCTCGACTCAACTACAGCACTAATTAATCAACGGCTACGAAGACGTAGACCTACTACGTGCCTCATCCCAATTCCATCGCTCTCTCAACAAAATTAACCTCCTCCTTCTTTGACTTCTCGTGTAAGCACCACAACACGCGATGCACAATCGGCGATCTCATTGCCGCGAGTTGAAGCACATCGGTCACCGCTAAGCGGTGATGGCCGTCGTCGACACCACATCAGCCCGGGCAAGCTGGCTACACCAAAATCTCTCTCTCTCTCTCTCTCTCTCTCTCTCTCTCTCTCAATTCGAGTGAGATTGGATTTAATTCTTTCATCAAATACTACATCCGAAACTCTGCCTACATCTCTCGTTCATGGTTCATGACCAAATGCACATGGATCGGGGGTGTGGATAAGCTTCGGTTTTTGCTCCGCTTCAAGTTGGGCGTGAAAGACACCCGATGAGATAGCCTCATGTGCCGGCGAGTGGTGACCATGAACGTCGGGTGGAGTTGCATAAAAGTAAGGCAATGTGCTAAAGCTCTTTTCTATTTTATTAATACCGGCCTTCTTCGGTGTTTACATTCTTCCCTAGTTTGATAATGCTTCTTTTTTCTTGCAGGCAGCAGATTAGATTGTTAGAACAATGTTTCAATAATGTTCTCTTATGCAACTTCAGAACAAGATATTGTCGTAAATGATTAGTTTTCTTTCACTTCTCAATTAACTTGGTTACCATGTGGAGAATGAAGTGATTATGCCAAGTTTTTTTTTACTTTATATGAACGTGTTTGCCTTGTTGAGCATGAATATAGCCATATATTCGGGCGGTTGCTCTTGAGCCACACTTGCTAGCTTTGAGTCTTGGCACTCTTGTGTCTGCCTCAGATGATGTTCCTTGATGTCACTACTGTCTTCTATTCATAGTCCCCAAACTCTAGTGTCTTTTTGTGTTTTTGTTTTTCACTTGGCTTTTCCCTAATTAACTGGGAATGTTTGGTTTTTTGGTATGTTTTTTCTTATAACCGTACCATCGCTAGCTCTTCTCCTTAATGAACCGCAGAAACCCCTGCTGTTGAATGAGGTCCTTCAAAAAAACTATGGCCATATAGTTTTGCCCCCTCGCAAGCTTTTTCCTTGGTCTGCCCTGCCCTAAATTACGTCTACATACATATGTATTTAGTCAATATTAAAATCTCTAGAAGGCTTACATTTAGAAACTGAGGGACTACATATTTTGAAATGTATGCCAAACGGAGGGAGTACCTAATAATGAGAGGGAGAAAATGGCGATCTTTATTTTTTACGCTAGTAAGGACTTGTGTTAGGTCGAGGCGATTTGGTGCCCAGGCTCAGCTCCACCCACGATGAACAGACAATTCAAAAATAAATACTAGAAAAATTCAAAAAATTCAGATGTCATGGAAGATAATTTGGTGCATGAGGTGCGCTCCAAATTTCAGATCATTTGATATCTTAGTAGCTCTCGGCAAAAAAGAAAAATTTGGGGTCTATGAAAAAGTTTGGGGCCCATGACGCCCCTCCCAGCTTCCAAGCTAAAAAAAATTTAAGGCCCAATTCCTCACTCCATGGAGCTCAACCCTCGCTCTGTGCTACCAAGCGAACACAGCTGGCGGTGCGGCCGCGTGGCCGGGGCTCGTCGGCCGGCCAGGCAGGAAAGCCGGTCGGCAAGCGGAGGATAGAGCACGCCGTCCAGGTGCCTGGCGGCGGGGAGCCGGTGGGGCCCGGGGATGGGAAGCGAGTGGGGCGTAGATCGACGCAGCTCATCTTGGTCTCTCCGGAATCTGGCAGGCAGCTTATTGGTTCCTTGCTTGTTCTTCCTTTCTATCTTCTTCAATATTTTTATTAACTTATATAATCGGCTGCTTTGCTGCTACGCCAATGCCATGAGATCATTCATCTCGTGGTTGGCCATGAGATCATTTTTATTAGAGTAGATCATTTCTCTGTTGAAGGTGACTCACCATCGAATAATTAACCAAGCTAATAGGCTTGTACGTAGTTGGTAAATGAGCACCATCATCGCTCGTCTCATTCCACCACGAACTGATCTACTCCGTAGCCACAGCCAGCACCTTTGGATGCTTCCCCCTCATATACATATACATTCATGAATGATACGTGTAACCTGCAGCATAACGAAACATCCGCAGCCGGCTAGCCGCCCCTTGGATGCTTGCTGCTCATGTGCATATCTTAGTAGATACTAAGCTCCCAAGATTTCCTGGCCTATGGTGGCTTGGGGGTTGTGAAGGGCATTTTCAGGCCTGTTTGTTAGTGTGTATCGTCCTTTTTTTCGCTTGACACTACACCACATGTTGCATGTAAATATTAACAACTCAATTTAGTGCAATGCTTAATGCTGCAATTAATATTTAATTAAATAAAAAATTGTAGATTATCTTTTACTTATGAGCCAATTTAGAAACCGGTCACGAGGGATGTCTGACCGGGCCTGCGAACTATATCAGTAAGATCGTACCATATGCCTTTAGAGCATCTCCAATAGAAGATGTAGATGAAAAATAACTAATTTTTGCATCTTCGTGGCCTAAAAAGCCATTTTCAACTGATGATGTAGATGTCAAAAAAATTTACATCACCTGGCCCAAGTGATGTAATGCAACACCCGGAGATGCAAATTTGCATCTCCACCTCGAGGTGATATAAAACGGTTGGTCGAGCGACAACCCCATATCATTTCTTTTCCCCCATCGTGCGTCTTCTTCCTCCAGCCGCCGCCGGCCCGTCCACCCGCCGAACCACGCCGCCGTCGCCCTGCACTAGATCCAGCCGCCAACCAGCCCCCGCCGCCAATTCCACGACTTCGCCGCCACCGCCCGCCAACCCCCCCCCCCCCCCCTCCCTCCACCCGCCACCAAACTCCAGCCCACTGCCTTCGCCCCACAAAGCCCCCGCCCCGAGCCCTGATCCCACCGCTGCCGCCCGATTCGCCAACGTCCCTGCCCTGAGCCCTCATCCCTGCGTCGCCGCCCAGATTCGGCACCCGCCGCCGCCCCATCGTCGCCATGCCGCCGAAGAATAAGACAGGGATCTTCGGCATGCGGCCGAAACCATCCAGCAACTTCGGCATGGATTTCTACGACGAGGGACGCCGCTTCTGGCTCGGCACATACTCCATCGCCGACGAGGCAATGCGTGCTTACATTGGAAGCAAGTTGTTGATGGGAAACAAACAGAAAGTTAGCAATTTACTCTCTTGCATCCAACCAGAGTGTAACTATGATTATAGATTTACCTTTCTATTCTTTAATTTTTCTAATATTTTGTATAATAACCGTTGAGCAAAACATTAAGCTTGGGCGTATTGAACGAAGCTCACAAAACAATTGTTCATTAATTTCACTACTAGAAGGATACTCTTATAAAAATGTTTAAACATGATTGTCACTGCTATATAGCACAATTAAATGACATTCACACAACGAGCCAACCAATTGAAATAGACCGCATACGAAATAAACACAGGGGACTTAACCCATGACCGAAGAATAGGCGCGGCAAAGCGCGCGTCATGCTCTAGTATATATATTCACACTATTAGAAAAGGGGGCAATGGTCCAGGCCGGATCAGCCCATTAGTCCCGGTCCAGTCCAGAACCGGGACCCATGGGCGCATTGGACCCGGTTCGTGAGCCCCGGGGGCCGGCCGGGCCATGTGGGCCGTTGGTCCCGGTTCGTCTGGACCTTTTGGTCCCGGTTGGACCCGGGACCAATGGGCCTCGCTCCTGGCCCACCACCATTGGTCCCGGTTGGTGGCTTGAACCGGGACCAAAGGCTGCCCTTTAGTCCCGGTTCATGCCACCAACCGGGACTAATGAGGTGCCTATATATACCCCCTCGCGTATGAGCAGAGCACACTGCTCTGTTTTTTCTGGCCGCCTAGGGGGAGAGGGCTTGGTGGTGCTCTAGCTCACCTCCTATGCACATAAGGTGTTCGATGGAATGCCCGAGCCACACTACTTAAGCTTTCTCCTCTCCAAGATGGACCCCCAAGCTCCATTTTTCTCAATATTTGTCTAGGTTTAGCGGTCCGTCACGCCCCGTCCCCGTCTTCACCGCCGTCGATCACCCGCGCCGATCTCATCGCCGGCACCACCGTGGTGAGCCTCTTGTTCTTATCTTCTTTCTGAAAGGAAAAATATTCTTACTTGTATGTTTAGATAGATACTTGTATTATTTTCTTACTTTTATTATTGCATCTTATATAGTGCGATTGTTTTGGTATCCGCCCCCATCGGCCCTCGTCCTGTCTATGATTCGGATGTGGTATATATTATCTTTTCATAACTATTGGTTCATTTATTGTTTATGAAAATTATGCCGTCCAACGTGACATAGATTTTATTTATCTAGGAGATTGTTGAACCGGAAATTCCAACCGACCCTATTGTCGAGAGGTTAAATTTAGTTGAAGAAGAAAACAATTTCTTGAAGGAAAAAATAAAAAAAATTGAGGAGGAGAAGATGATATTGGAGTTTCATGTTGCGGATGTCGTCGATGATCACAAGATCAAGATGGATGCAATGCGCTTGAAGATTAGAAAGATTAGAAAATATGACATTCATACCGAGGCTTGGTATCATTATGAAGTTGGATCAGTTGTTACCTTGATTGCGATTATGATCGCATTTGTTTTTGCATTGAAATGTTTTACATAGTTTCAATGTATGGTTTAATTAATTAGATGCTCTGGAGAGCTATATGTTGTTAGATGAGAACTATGTATGTACTTTGGTTTTAATGTGATGATGAACTTCTATTAATTTGGTCACTTATTTATCTATTCATGATGTTCTGTAATGGTTTTTGACACACTTAACTATATATAGAATGCACGCAGATGAACCGGCAATGGATGTACGGTGACAGACACACCTCCGAGTACATTAACGGCGTGCATGAGTTTCTCGAAGCGGCTGAGGCAAACAAGCAGAATGGTTTTATGTGTTGTCCATGCATTAAATGTGGGAATACGATGTCTTACTCTGACAGGAAAATCCTTCACACCCACCTGCTTTACAAGGGTTTCATGCCACACTATAATGTTTGGACGAGGCACGGAAAAATAGGGTTTTTTTGGAAGACGGTGAAGAAGAAGAGTGCGATGACAACTATGTGCCCCCTGAATACGGTGATGCTACTGAACATCAAGAGGAACCAGATGATGTGCACGATGATGCTGCAACGGGCGAACTGCTGAAGATCAAGAGGAACCAGACGATGTGCCCGATGATGATGATCTCTGCCGGGTCATTGTCGATGCAAGGACGCATTGCAAAAGTCAAAAGGAGAAGCTGAAGTTCGATCGCATGTTAGAGGTGTTGGGGAACGTAGTAATTTCAATAAATTTCCTACGCACACGCAAGATCATGGTGATGTATAGCAACGAGAAGGGGAGTGTATCTTCATACCCTTGAAGATCGCTAAGCGGAAGCGTTTATCAACACGGTTGATGTAGTCGTACGTCTTCACGATCCGACCGATCCATGTACCGAATGCACGGCACCTCCGAGTTCTGCACACGTTTAGCTCGATGACGTCCTCGCCTTCTCGATCCAGCAAGACGGGCTAAGTAGTAGATGAGTTCCGGCAGCACGACGGCGTGGTGACGGTGTTGGTGAAGAACAATCTCCGCAGGGCTTCGCCTAAGCACTATGAAAACTATGACGGAGGATAAACTAGAGGGGACGGGGTTGCCGGCACACGGCTTGGTGTTTCTTGATGTCTCTTTGGTGCTAGCCCTGCCCCTCTATTTATATGTTGAGCCTTGGGGTCGAAACTTGGAGTAAAAGCCTCCACAAAGTCGGTTTCACCCGAAAGGCACGAGTCCTTCTCGGACTCCAGGGCCAGATGCCAGGGTTCCCGGCGTCTGGACCCAGACGCCAGGGACCCTGGCGTCTGGCCCCTTGGACTCCGTAAAACTTCCTTTTGCGCTTTCCAAAAACCTTGTGGGCTTTCCCCTTTGGCCCAAATAACGTGTTCTCATACCCAAACATTTTGGGAAACATCCGGAACCCCTTCCGGTGAATTCCGAAACCCTTCCGGAGATCAAACACTATTATCCCATATATCAAACTTTATCTCCGGACCATTCAAGAGTTCCTCGTCATGTCCATGATCTCATCCGGGACTCCGAACAACATTCGGTTACCAACATGCATAACTCATATAATACTATATCATCAACGAAACGTTAAGCGTGCGGACCCTACGGGTTCGAGAACTATGTAGACATGACCGAGACACGTTTCCGGTCAATAACCAATAGCGGGACCTGGATGCCCATATTGGCTCCCACATATTCAACGAAGATCTTTATCGGTCAAACCGCATAACAACATATGTTGTTCCCTTTGTCATCGGTATGTTACTTACCCGAGATTCGATCGTAGGTATCCAATACCTATTTCAATCTCGTTACCGGTAAGTCTCTTTACTCGTTACGTAATGCATCATTCCGTAACTAACTCATTAGCTACATTGCTTGCAAGGCTTATAGTGATGTGCATTACCGAGAGGGCCCAGAGATACCTCTTCGACAATCGGAGTGACAAAACCTAATCTCGAAATACACCAACCCAATATGTACCATTGGAGACACCTGTAGTACTCCTTTATAATCACCCAGTTACGTTGTGACGTTTGGTAGCACCCAAAGTGTTCCTCCAGTAAACGGGAGTTGCATAATCTCATAGTTACAGGAACATGTATAAGTCATGAAGAAAGCAATAGCAATATACTAAACGATCAAGTGCTAGGCTAACAGAATGGGTCATGTCAATCACATCATTTCCTAATGATGTGATCCCATTAATCAAATGACAACACATGTCTATGGTTAGGAAACATAACCATCTTTGATCAATGAGCTAGTCAAGTAGAGGCATACTAGTGACATTATGTTTGTCTATGTATTCACACATGTATCATGTTTCCGGTTAATACAATTCTAGCATGAATAATAAACATTTATCATGATATGAGGAAATAAATAATAACTTTATTATTGCCTCTAGGGCATATTTCCTTCAGTCTCCCACTTGCACTAGAGTCAATAATCTAGATTACACAGTAATGATTCTAACACCCATGGAGTCTTGGTGCTGATCATGTTTTGCTCGTGGAAGAGGCTTAGTCAACGGGTCTGCAACATTCAGATCCGTATGTATCTTGCAAATTTCTATGTCTCCCACTTGGACTTGGTCCCGGATGGAATTGAAGCGTCTCTTGATGTGCTTGGTCCTCTTGTGAAATCTGGATTCCTTTGCCAAGGCAATTGCACCAGTATTGTCACAGAAGATCTTCATTGGTCCCGATGCACTAGGTATGACACCTAGATTGGAAATGAACTCCTTCATCCAGACTCCTTCATTTGCTGCTTCCGAAGCAGCTATGTACTCCGCTTCACATGTAGATCCTGCCATGATGCTTTGTTTAGAACTGCACCTACTTACAGCTCCACCGTTTAATAAAAATACGTATCCGGTTTGCGATTTAGAATCGTCCGGATCAGTGTCAAGGCTTGCATCGACGTAACCATTTACGACTAGCTCTTTGTCACCTCCATATACGAGAAACATATCCTTAGTCCTTTTTAGGTATTTCAGGATGTTCTTGACTGCTGTCTAGTGATCCACTCCTGGATTACTTTGGTACCTTCCTGCCAAGCTTATTGCCAAGCATACGTCAGGTCTGGTACACAGCATTGCATACATGATAGAGTCTATGGCTGAAGCATAGGGAACATCTTTCATTTTCTCTCTATCTTCTGCTGTGGTCGGGCATTGAGTCTGACTCAACTTCACACCTTGTAGCACGGGCAAGAACCCTTTCTTTGCCTGATCCATTTTGAACTTTTTCAAAATTTTATCAAGGTATGTGCTTTGTGAAAGTCCTATTAAGTGTCTTGATCTATCTCTATAAATCTTGATGCCCAATATGTATGAAGCTTCACCGATGTCTTTCATTGAAAAACTTTTATTCAAGTATCCCTTTATGCTATCCAGAAATTCTATATCATTTCCAATTAATAATATGTCATCTACATATAATATCAGAAATGCTACAGAGCTCTCACTCACTTTCTTGTAAATACAGGCTTCTCCAAAAGTCTGTATAGAAACATATGCTTTGATCACACTATCAAAGTGTTTATTCCAACTCCGAGATGCTTGCACCAGTCCATAAATGGATCGCTGGAGCTTGCACACTTTGTTAGCACCTTTTGGATCAACAAAACCTTCTGGCTGCATCATATACAACTCTTCTTCCAGAAATCCATTCAAGAATGCAGTTTTGACATCCATTTGCCAAATTTAATAATCATAAAATGCAGCAATAGCTAACATGATTCGGACAGACTTAAGCTTCGTTACGGGTGAGAAAGTCTCATCGTAGTCAACCCCTTGAACTTGTCGAAAACCTTTTGCAATAAGTCGAGCTTTATAGACAGTTACATTACCATCAGTGTTAGTCTTCTTCTTAAAGATCCATTTATTCTCAATGGCTTGCCGATCATCGGGCAAGTCAACCAAAGTCCATACTTTGTTCTCATACATGGATCCCATCTCAGATTTCATGGCCTCTAGCCATTTTGCGGAATCTGGGCTCATCATCACTTCCTCATAGTTCGTAGGTTCGTCATGGTCAAGTAACATGACTTCCAGAATAGGATTATCGTACCACTCTGGTGCGGATCTTACTCTGGTAGACCTACGAGGTTCAGTAGAAACTTGATCTGAAGTTTCATGATCAATATCATTAACTTCCTCACTAATTGGTGTAGTTGTCACAGGAACCGGTTCTTGTGATGAACTACTTTCCAATAAGGGAGCAGGTATAGTTACCTCATCAAGTTCTACTTTCCTCCCACTCACTTCTTTCGAGAGAAACTCCTTCTCTAGAAAGGATCCAAAATTTGCAACGAAACTCTTGCCTTCAGATCTATGATAGAAGGTGTACCCAACAGTCTCTTTTGGTATCCTATGAAGACACATTTCTCCGATTTGGGTTCGAGCTTATCTGGTTGAAGTTATTTCACATAAGCATTGCAGCCCCAAACTTTAAGAAACGACAACTTTGGTTTCTTGCCAAACCACAGTTCATGAGGCGTTGTTTTAACGGATTTTGATGGTGCCCTATTTAACGTGAATGCGGCTGTCTCTAAAGCATAACCCCAAAATGATAGAGGTAAATAAGTAAGAGACATCATAGATCGCACCATATCTAGTAAAGTAGGATTACGACCTTCGGACACACCATTTCGTTGTGGTGTTCCGGGTGGCGTGAGTTGCGAAACTATTCCGCATTGTTTTAAATGTAGACCAAACTCGTAACTCAAATATTCTCCTCCACGATCAGATCGTAGAAATTTTATTTTCTTGTTACGATGATTTTCCCCTTCACTCTGAAATTCTTTGAACTTTTCAAATGTTTCAGACTTGTGTTTCATTAAGTAGATATACCCATATCTGCTCAAATCATCTGTGAAGGTGAGAAAATAACGATACCCGCCGCGAGCCTCAACATTCATTGGACAACAAACATCAGTATGTATGATTTCCAACAAATCATTTGCTCGCTCCATAGTTTCGGAGAACGGCGTTTTACTCATCTTGCCCATGAGGCACGGTTCGCAAGTACCAATTGATTCATAATCAGGTGATTCCAAAAGCCTATCAGTATGTTGTTTCTTCATGCGCTTTACACCGATATGACTTAAACGGCAGTGCCACAAATAAGTTGCACTATCATTATCAACTCTGCATCTTTTGGTTTCAACACTATGAATATGTGTATCACTACTATCGAGATTCAACAAAAATAGACCACCCTTCAAGGGTGCATGACCATAAAAGATATTACTCATATAAATAGAACAACCATTATTCTCTGACTTAAATGAATAACCGTCTCGCATCAAACAAGATCCAGATATAATGTTCATGCTCAACGCTGGCACCAAATAACAATTATTTGGGTCTAAAACTAATCCCGATGGTAGATGTAGAGGTAGCGTGCCGACCGCGATCACATCGACTTTGGAACCATGTCCCACGCGCATCGTCACCTCGTCCTTAGCCAATCTTCGCTTAATTCGTAGTCCCTATTTCGAGTTGCAAATATTAGAAATAGAACCAGTATCAAATACCCAGGTGCTACTGCGAGCATTAGTACGGTACACATCAATAACATGTATATCACATATACCTTTGTGCACTTTGCCATCCTTCTTATCCGCCAAATACTTGGGGCAGTTCCGCTTCCAGTGTCTAGTCTGCTTGCAGTAGAAGCACTCAGTCTCAGGCTTAGGTCCAGACTTGGGTTTCTTATCTTGAGCAGAAACTTGTTTGTTGTTCTTCTTGAAGTTCCCCTTCTTCTTCCCTTTGCCCTTTTTCTTGAAACTGGTGGTCTTGTTAACAGTCGGTGTCAAAACCGGCGGATCTCGGGTAGGGGGTCCCGAACTATGCGTCTAGGCGGATGGTAACAGGAGACAAGGGACACGATGTTTTACCCAGGTTCGGGCCCTCTCGATGGAGGTAAAACCCTACGTCCTGCTTGATTAATATTGATGATATGGGTAGTACAAGAGTGGATCTACCACGAGATCAAGGAGGCTAAACCCTAGAAGCTAGCCTATGGTATGATTGTTGTAATGTATGTTGTGTCCTACGGACTAAAGCCCTCCGGTTTATATAGACACCGGAGAGGGCTAGGGTTACATAGAGTCGGTTACAATGGTAGGAGATCTACATATCCGTATCGCCAAGCTTGCCTTCCACGCCAAGGAAAGTGCCATCCGGACACGGGATGGAGTCTTCAATCTTGTATCTTCGTAGTCTTGGAGTCCGGCGGACGATGATAGTCTGGCTGTCCGGACATCCCCTAGTCCAGGACTCCCTCAGTAGCCCCTGAACCAGGCTTCAATGACGATAAGTCCGGCGCGCATAATGTTCGGCATTGCAAGGCGGGTTCCTCCTTTGAATAATCCAGAGAAGATCATGAACACCAGGATAGTGTCCGGCTCTGCAAAACAAATTCCACATTCCATCGTAGAGAGAATAATATATACACAAGTTCAATCTGCTGACGTATTTTGCGGCATGACATCACACCACCACCAAGCCTTTACTTGAATCGTTTTTTATTATACCGTCTCAGCGCGTTTAGCGAAGCGGTTTCCTTGGCACGTCTTGTCGATGCAGAGATCGTGTTCCCCTTATTCCGGGATTCTCATCAATACGGATGTGGGTAACCCAACCGCGCCATTGATGGTGGCGCTTGGGAGATAAGCGAGTTTAACCAGGCCGGTGGGGGACGCATAGTCTTCGCCCGCCTATATATAAGGGATAAGGATTCACCTTTTCACCCAAGCCTTCTTCCTCCTTTGCTTATCCACCTCCGCGCACTCGAGCTCCAGCGCCCAAGTTTGCACATCTCGTCTCAACCTTCTCCGACCATGTCCGGAGCGGGAGGCAAATGGTTGGCTTCCACCGTTAAGGAGGAGCACATCACCAAGCTGCGCAGCGCCGGATACCTTTCCGGCGACATCGCGCACCGGCTGCCTGACGAGGGGCAGCTCATTCCTACCCCCGGGCCCCATGAGAGGGTCGTTTTCCTTCCCCACTTCCTCCGTGGACTGGGCTTTCCACTTCACCCCTTTGTCTGGGGGCTCATGTTCTACTACGGCCTGGATTTCCATGATTTGGCGCTGAACTTCATCCTCAACATCTCGGCGTTTATCGTCGTGTGCGAGGCCCTCCTCTGCATCCGGCCCCACTTCGGCTTGTGGCTCAAGACCTTCAACGTCAAGCCGAAGGTAGTGAAGGGCACGCAGGCGGAGTGCAGAGGCGCCATGCTGGGCAAGATGCCCAACGTCCTCTGGTTCGAAGGGGCCTTCGTGGACTCCGTCAAGGGCTGGCAATCGGGGTGGTTCTATATCACCGAGCTGCGCGACCCTACGTGGGCGGCGACCCCCGAGTTCAGATCTGGTATCCCTATGCAGCTCACCTCCTGGAAAGAGAAGGGCTTGCTGTGGGGTAATTCAAAGGAGCTGCCAGGACTCCAAGCCTGTATCCAGAAGCTGGTGAACTAGAAGCTCAGGCTTGTTGACGTGGTCCAAGTCATGCTCGTCCGTCGGATTCTCCCATGCCAAGAACGGACATTCAATCTGTGGAAGTTCGATCCGGAACAGCACCAGGTGCTGAGCGGGATCTTCGACACGACGTACAAAGGCGCCTGGAGGGTGCTGTTTAAGGGTGTCGAAGCCCCCGCATCCGCGACGGAAGATCGCGGATTTCACTCGCAGCGTCCAGCTGACGAGGTAAGTGATTCTGCTCCCTTTACGGGACACTTATTGTTGATAGATTTGATTCTAAGAGGGTTTCAATCTCCCTTTCCTTTGACAGGAGTGGATGAAGAAGGCCGAGCAGCTCATCTGCCCGGCTCCCATGCCAGAAGACCCAGTGGATGCACGTCTAGCGGGGCTGCTGGTTCCGGCACCGCACGTGGTGCCGGAGAAGAAGGCCAAGAAGGTGGCCACAGGCGCTCGAAAGAGTTCCCGTTTTTAGGTGTCCGACGACTCCGAGGCGGACTCCTCCCCCGAAGACGAGGAGGAGGAAGAAGACTCTCTCCCAGAGGAGGGAGAGAGGAAGAGGAAGGCTTCCCCAACAGGGGAGGCCGAAGGGTCCAAGAAGGGGAGAACTATTCCCCCGGACAGCTCTTCCAACACCAACGTTGGCGGCGAAGAGTGGCCTTCAAGGGCCAGGCCTCCGGCGAGATCATAAGCATTCGGATTCCTGAATGATTTGTAATTACTCCTTTGTGTCACATAGTGTCCTTCTAATGCCGCATACTGCCCGCAGTCCGGCCGATGATGATCTCCCTGCTTCATCGAGCGGGTCGTTGGCGCCGTTGGATGTAGATTCCATCCCGACTGCCTCCACCCCTCGCACCGACAAGGACGCCGAGGTGGGATCCCGGAAAGGGACCCATCAGGAGGAGGCTCCGGAGGCGCCGCAAGGCAGCCTCCCGGACTTTGCGCCGGACTCTGCGCTGGAACCTGCAGTGGTTTCGGAGTTCGGCAAGCGGCCCCTTCGCAAGAAGGGCAAGACCGTGACGCCGGCGGCCTCCGTCCAACCGGAGACGCCGGACAACTTGTTGGAGGCGCTCCAAGGTGCCTCCATTGAGGAAGAACACCGCACTGTTATGAGTGCGGTGATTCAAAAGGTTCAGCTCGCCAAGGGCGGGCTGACCGAAGCCTGCAGTAGACTTCTAACAGGCTTTGAGGTAAGAAGTTTTAAAATTATGTAATGTAATACCGCATAGACAGTAGCCCCTGATGCTCGGTTCGGTGTTCGGAAAGAAAAGCCGGACTAAGGATCTAAAAATATATACGCAGGGTTGCTAATAGATTATGTCAATATGGGTTTGCAGGCTGTGCTGCTGATCTCTGCCGCACTGACTGCGGAGGTTGGTGCATTAAGGCAAGATCTCGAGTGGTCCGAGCGAGAGCTCGGCCATGCCAAGAAGCAGCTCGAGGACAAAGAAGGTGAGTAGCACCACTTTGAAGTTTTACCTTACAGAAAAGGATTTTGGTTGCAATAAAATTAACAAGGATAAAATGGGTACTGCAGGGGCCACAAACGAGGTGGCAGCCCTGAAGGAGGCTGTGTCCGCAGCCGAACGCAACGCGGCCGCGGAACGGGCAGAGCGAGAAAAGCAGGAGGCACGGGTGGCGGAGGTGCGGCAAGAGCTCCAGGCTCTCATGGATAAGCATGAGAGTTTGGAGCGTGACTCAAAGACTCGAGAGTCCGAGCTTGCCTCGGCTCCTGAAAGTGCCCAGTCCGCCAAGGCCGAGGCCCGTAAGGCCCTTCAGGAGGTTGAGGATATGAAGAAAATAGCAGCGGATAAGGCATTTTTCATGCAAAGCAAGCATGTTAATGTGAACTACCTGACACTTACCCAGATTCGGAGCTCTCCAGGGGCATTTGTAGATCTGCCTCGCAGTGTATCCGATGCTGCCACATTCTACCGTGGCGAGGTGGGGAGCTCAACGGAGAAGGTATACTGGTCTCAGTACGCTGAGGCCGGCCATCCGGTGCCCCCTAGCGACCAGCTGAAGCAGCTGGTCGAGCTCCACAAGGTAGCTGAGGAGGCCATGAAGGGCCTTATAGTCCGGCTGTGGCCTGGACAGGCCATTCCTGGGAGCTACTTCGGCCTCATGCGGTGGCTGGTGGATGCGTGCCCCTGGGTGGATGTTATCAAGCGCTCCGCTTGTATTGAAGGTGCTCGTCGGGCCCTTGCCCGCGCAAAGGTGCACTGGGGCAGGCTGGATGCGGAGAGGCTTCTTACTGACCCGCCGCCAGCGGGCAAGGAGTATCGTACGCCCGAAATGTACTATAAGAGTGTGCTGAAGGGTGCCCGCAATATTGCGGATGAGTTCCGCAAAGATGTAATTATTGAGTAAAAATCGCTATGTATTATCATGTGCGCTGAAAACTTTGTTCATATGCGCTACGCAACGCTTGTTTAATTTAAAATATTACCTTCTGTGCGGCCGTTTATAAAATCTGAGAGATGGCAAGTCGTCGGCTTCAACCCCCAAGCCACGAGTGCTGGGGTGTTCGGGATAAACTTGAGCACTCTTGTTCCCATTTTTGGGTCCATCTAGGGAGGCGCTCAACACAATGAACAAGGCAACCGGACTTATAATGCTTGAACACTCTCACTTAGCCATAGAATTCTATAATTTTAAATTTCGGCGAAGCCCCAAGTATTCGGAAGACCGAACTTGGGGCGCTATCCACGCCTTCGTCGGACATTATACGGTACTTCGCTCGAAGCGGCATAAGTCTTTAGGGACCCGAAAAGACCTCTCGAACAGCGACCAGTCTCTCGCCTTATCATGCCAGTCAGTTTTAGCTTTCTCCACCGAGGCGCTCGCCCAGCTCAACCGGGGCGCAATCGCAGTGGTTCTCCCAGTGCCACCTTAGCCGACAGAATGGAACGTAAGGCACCAAAACGTGGGAGCCGGGCAAACCCAACTATTGACCCAAGACATGATTCAGAGCCGATTCATATAATGCTATAAGTTCGGGGTGCCGCACTTGTGTAAGTGTTCGGACTTGTCACACCATAATGCGGGGAACATAAGCCCCTGGTGTATTCGGCCGTACCAAAATATACGGGTGCAAGATGTCATTAGTGAACATATATGTAAAGTAATGCAATTATAGGCAAAAGAGCGCTGCATTATTTATTGACGGAATTCTGCTATGAGTGCGGAAGGATACAAATAGTGCGGTAAGCAAGGGATTGGACTAAATAAACATGTCCCCCTCCAGGGATGGGCTGCGGACTGGTGTATATAATCGAATTTATTGCTCGTAATGGAGGCCACCTGAGTGTTCGTCGCAGCCTTCTTTCTTCCCTGGCTGTTGCATCGTGAATTCAGCGGGTTCTCCGCCGGACAGGGCTTCTGATGAACGGAGTCCTGTGTACACAAAGAAAGAAAATGATAACAAAAAGAGTGACACACTTGTGAGCCCCTGGTGTGGTCGAGCCGCACTCTGGGTCTGTTGTGGTCGTGCCCCTTCCCCTAGGCCCATGGAATCTCCAGAGCGTAATGATGTACGCGGAGGGTTGGTCTTGCAATTATGCAAGGGCTGAGGTTGGGGCCGCATTGCTACGCGTGCTCGGAACGTGCCAGGTGGTCTTGGTTGATGTTGGTCCGGGCGCGTTTGGCTGTATCCGGCCGTTTATTGGCCGGACTCGAAAATTGACTTGAAAGGCTGGTCTGTACTTCTGCCGCGAGAGCCGCTGTGTTTTCCTCCGTTCGGAGGGAGCGTCCCGTATTTCCGTTGACCGTGATGATTCCGCGAGGGCCTGGCATCTTGAGATTGAGGTATGCGTAATGCGGCACCGCGTTGAAATTTGCAAACGCGGTTCGTCCGAGCAGAGCATGTTAGCCGCTGCGGAACGGGACTATGTCGAAGATTAACTCCTCGCTCCGGAAATTGTCCGGGGATCCGAAGACCACTTCTAGTGTGACTGAGCCTGTACAACTAGCCTCAACACCTGGTATGACGCCCTTAAAGGTCGTCTTTGTAGGTTTAATCATTGAGGGGTCTATGCCCATCTTGCGCACTGTATCCTGATAAAGCAGGTTCAGGCTACTGCCGCCGTCCATAAGGACTCTTGTGAGGTTAAATCCATCGACGATTGGGTCTAAAACCAATGCAGCGAATCCGCCATGGCGGATACTGGTCGGGTGGTCTCTTCGATCGAAAGTGATCGGGCAAGAGGACCAAGGATTGAACTTAGGGGCGACTGGCTCCATCGCATATACGTCCCTTAGTGCACGCTTCCGCTCCCTCTTGGGAATATGGTTTGCGTATATCATGTTCACCGTCCGCACTTGTGGGGGGAAACCCTTCTGTTCTCTATTGTTCGGCGGTCGGGTCTCTTCCTTGTCGTCGTTGTGCAGCCCCTTGTCATTGTTTTCGGCAATTAACTTGCCGGCCTGCTTAAATACCCAACAATCTCTGTTGGTGTGATTAGCTGGCTTTTCGGGGGTGCCATGTATCTGGCATAAGCAGTCGAGTATTCGGTCCAAATTGGACGGACCCGGAGTGGTTCTTTTGAATGGCTTCTTCCGCTGACCGGGTTTAGAGCCTCGGAATCCGGCGTTGACTGCCGTATCCTCCTTGTCATCGCCGTTAACGCGGCGTTTATTTTTGTATCGACGCGACCTACCATTGTGGTCCTTAGTGTCCGGACTACCAGCATTTTCCTGAGGTTGTTGCTGCGAGCTAGCCAGCTATCCTCTCCCGCACAGAAGCGGGTCATTAATGATGTGAGGGCTGCCATGGATTTCGGCTTTTCCTGTCCTAGGCGTCGGGCTAGCCACTCATCGCGGATGTTATGCTTGAAGGCTGCGAGGGCCTCTGCATCCGGACAGTCAACGATTTGATTTTTCTTTGTTAAGAACCGCGTCCAGAATTGTCTGGCCGATTCGTGTGGCTGCTGGATTATGTGGCTTAGGTCATCGGCGTATGGTGGCCGCACATATGTGCCCTGGAAGTTGTCGAGGAATGCGGCTTCCAGGTCCTCCCAACACCCAATTGACTCTGCGGGCAGGCTGTTAAGCCAATGCCGAGCTGGTCCTTTAAGCTTGAGCGGGAGGTATTTGATGGCGTGGAGATCGTCGCCGCGGGCCGTATGGATGTGAAGGAGATAATCTTCTATCCAAACCGCAGGGTCTGTCGTGCCATCGTAGGATTCGATGTTTACGGGTTTAAACCCTTCGGGGATTTGATGATCCATTACTTCGTCCGTGAAGCATAGCGGGTGTGCGGCGCCTCTGTATTGAGCAATATCACGACGTAGCTCAAGGGAGCGTTGTCTGCTGTGTTCGGCCCGGCCGGAGTTGTTGTATCCGGCTCGACGGTATTCGTCGTGGGTCGTGGGGCGCCCACGTGATCCATAGATAGATCTGGATTGTCTTGCTTTGTCCTCCAATATATCTCGCAAGTCCAGCGCGTTCCCTCTTGGCTTCGTACTTTTGGAGCGATGCCGGGGTACGGTCTTGGTGGAGGGCCTACATGCCTCTCTGTCGCGACCACGGGGTGGTTGGTCGGCCGTATTGTGCGCTGGTGATGATGGTATGTATGCTTCCTCCTCTAATCGGGGGAGCAACTTGTGTTTTGGGGAGCTCTTGGAGGGGCGCTCGAGTTCATACTCTTCGGCCGCGAGGACCTCGGTCCATCTGTCGGCCAGCAGGTCTTGATCAGCTTGAAGCTGCTGCTGCTTTTTCTTTAGGCTATTTGCCGTGGCCATTAGCCTGCGTGTGAAACGCTCTTGTTCGACGGGATCCTCGGGCACGACGAATTCGTCGTCGTTGAGGCTTGCCTCTTCTTTGGAGGGAGGTATGTAATTATCATCCTCGACCTCTTCATCTACCGCTCTCTCGTGAGGGCTTGCTTCTGCATCCTCCTGCGCTGAATCTTGCTGGAGGGGATTGTCGTCGGCACTTTCTGGGGTGTTATTATCTCCTGTGCCGGAATCTCCATTCTTGCTGTGGCGGGATTTAGAGCGGCGCCGCTGACGTCGGCGCTTGGGCTGTTTCTTTGGGGAATCTGCCTCCGCTGCTTCTTCGCCGTCCCCATCTTTTGGGGTGTCCACCATGTATATGTCATATGACGAGGTGGTCTTCCAGTGCCCTGTAGGCGCTGGTTCTTGTTCGTCTCCGGCATCGTCATCCATACCGTCGATGTCTTCGGAGTCATAGTTCAGCATGTCGGTTAGATCGTCGACAGTGGCTAAAAAGTGGGAGGTGGGTGGGCTTTGAATTTCTTCGTCGTCCGCTTCCCAACCATCCTGGCCATAATCCGGCCAGGGCTCTCCGGATAGCAAGAGATGCTTTAGTGAATTTAGGATGTCGCCAAAGGGCGAGTGTTGAAAGATGTCCGCAGCGGTGAACTCCATGATCGGCGCCCAATCGGATTCGATTGGCAGGGGCACGGGAGGTTCGGAGTCCGGCAGGGAGTCAGGCACCTCGGAGTCACGAGTTTTACAGGGGACAAAGTAAGTGTTCGGCTCCATCGTCGCGGATGTTGCACCCCCAAGGCGGTGTCCAGCAACCGGTCCTCGATCTGGTCGATCGGCTTCGGACTGAGGGCCGGAGCGGATTCGTGTGCGGCCACCAAGGCACTGTCCGGCGACAGAGCTATATCATGCCCATCGTGACAGTGCGGCACGCTCGGCTGCGGCTCGAGTCCGTCGAAGATCAAGTCCCCGCGGATGTCGGCCGTGAAGTTTAGGCTTCCAAACCTGACCTAACGGCCAGGGGCGTAGCTTTCGATCTGCTCCAGATGGCCAAGTGAATTAGCCCGCAGTGCGAAGCCGCCGAATACGAAGATTTGTCCGGGGAGAAAAGTCTCACCCTGGACAGCGTTGTTGTTGATTGAAGAGGCCATCGAGCCTATCGGCGACGACACAGAGGAACTCTCAATGAAAGCACCAATGTCGGTGTCAAAACCGGCGGATCTTGGGTAGGGGGTCCCGAACTGTGCGTCTAGGCGGATGGTAACAGGAGACAAGGGACACGATGTTTTACCCAGGTTCAGGCCCTCTCGATGGAGGTAAAACCCTACGTCCTGCTTGATTAATATTGATGATATGGGTAGTACAAGAGTGGATCTACCACGATATCAAGGAGGCTAAACCCTAGAAGCTAGCCTATGGTATGATTGTTGTAATGTATGTTGTGTCCTACGGACTAAAGCCCTCCGGATTATATAGACACCGGAGAGGGCTAGGGTTACACAGAGTCGGTTACAATGGTAGGAGATCTACATATCCGTATTGCCAAGCTTGCCTTCCACGCCAAGGAAAGTCCCATCCGGACACGGGACGGAGTCTTCAATCTTGTATCTTCGTAGTCTTGGAGTACGGCGGACGATGATAGTCCGGCTGTCCGGACACCCCATAGTCCAGGACTCCCTCATTAACCATTAACACTTGATGCTCTTTCTTGATTTCTACCTCCGCAGCTTTTAGCATTGCAAAGAGCTCGGGGATAGTCTTGTTCATCCCTTGCATATTTTCATCACGAAGCTCTTGTAGCTTGGTGGCAGTTCAAGATGGGAATGGGCCGGGTCGACCCGCTGGGTCACTGACCCGGCCCAAAAATTCAGGGCCAATGGGTTAAGTGGGTTGTCCCTAGATGATATACGGGCCAGTGGGGCCGGCACTGTGCGACCCGATGGGTCACAAGGGTCGACCCATTCATAGACTGGCAGTACATCTATAGAGACGTATTGTGCGTTCATCGACCGAGCTATGTTGGGGTAAAAGTGTGCCCGTGGCCCATCCCGCCTAAAGTAACTTTTTTACATATACATAGTCCAATCCGTGAGCAGCAAGCTGAATGCACGAGATTTTTCTTTATAAAATGCATGAGAGATTATTGCTATGCTTAGCTTGCATGAGTGCACTAGAGATTTATCGTTTGCAGTCTGAATGCCCAGCCTATTGCAGCCTACTCCACGCGAAGACAAGACATGACCTACACACCTCACATCCAACACCGTATATCTATTCAAAACAACTTCGTATTGATTAATGCCTGGTAGCATTGGAGTACTATGGTTCGAAAACTATTTTGGTCATCCATTAGGCTGGCATGCCCAGCTATTTATTTGTAAAAACAGAGTTGTAAGTGTTAATTTGCTGGATTTTGGGTCGGCCTCATGTACCCAATGGGCCAGTGAGGCCATAAATTTCTGATGAAATGGGCCGACCCATGTCCTCACATATTGGCCTTGGGGCCACAGGGCCAGGTCCAAGGCCAGGTCTGGGTCGGCCCATTCCCATCTTGAGTGGCAGTGATTGAAGAATTCTGTTAATGACACTATCATCAGGAAGATTAACTCCCAGTTGAATCAAGTGATTATTATACCCCAGACATTTTGAGTATGTGTTCACTGACAAAACTATTGTCCTCCATCTTGCAGCTATAGAACTTATTGGAGACTTCATATCTCTCAATCCGGGCATTTGCTTGAAATATTAACTTCAACTCCTGGAACAGCTCATATGCTCCATGACGTTCAAAACATCGTTGAAGACCCGGTTCTAAGCCGTAAAGCATGGTACACTGAACTATCGAGTAATCATCAGCTTTGCTCTGCCAGACGTTCTTAACATCGTCAGTTGCATCAGCAGCAGGCCTGGCACCCAGCGGTGCTTCCAGCACGTAATTCTTCTGTGCAGCAATGAGGATAATCCTCAGGTTACGAACCCAGTCCGTGTAATTGCTGCCATCATCTTTCAACTTTGCTTTCTCAAGGAACGCATTAAAATTCAACGGAACAATAGCACGAGCCATCTATCTACAACAAACATAGACAAGCAAAATACTATCAGGTACTAAGTTCATGATAAATTTAAATTCAATTAATCATATTACTTAAGAACTCCCACTTAGACATACATCTCTCTAGTCATCTAAGTGATTACGTGATCCAAATCAACTAAACCATGTCCGATCATCACGTGAGATGGAGTAGTTTCAATGGTGAACATCACTATGTTGATCATATCTACTATATGATTGACGTTCGACCTTTCGGTCTCCGTGTTCCGAGGCCATATCTGTATATGCTAGGCTCATTAAGTTTAACCTGAGTATTCCGCGTGTGCAACTGTTTTGCACCCGTTGTATTTGAACGTAGAGCCTATCACACCCGATCATCACGTGGTGTCTCAGCACGAAGAACTTTTGCAACGGTGCATACTCAGGGAGAAGACTTCTTGATAATTTTAGTGAGAGATCATCTTAAAATGCTACCGTCAATCAAAGCAAGATAAGGTGCATAAAGGATAAACATCACATGCAATCAATATAAGTGATATGATATGGCCATCATCATCTTGTGCTTGTGATCTCCATCTTCAAAGCACCGTCGTGATCACCATCGTCACCGGCGCGACACCTTGATCTCCATCGTAGCATCATTGTCGTTACGCCATCTATTGCTTCTACGACTATCGCTACCGCTTAGTGATAAAGTAAAGCAATTATAGGGCGTTTGCATTTCATACAATAAAGCGACAACCATATGGCTCCTGCCAGTTGCCGATAACTTCGGTTACAAAACATGATCATCTCATACAATAAAATATAGCATCACGTCTTGACCATATCACAGCACAACATGCCCTGCAAAAACAAGTTAGCCGTCCTCTACTTTGTTGTTGCATATTTTACGTGGCTGCTACGGGCTGAGCAAGAACCGTTCTTACCTACGCATCAAAACCACAACGATAGTTCGTCAAGTTAGTGCTGTTTTAACCTTCGCAAGGACCGGGCGTAGCCACACTCGGTTCAACTAAAGTTGGAGAAACAGACACCCGCTAGTCACCTGTGTGCAAAGCACGATGGTAAAACCAGTCTCGCGTAAGCGTACGCGTAATGTCGGTCCGGGCCGCTTCATCGAACAATATCGCTGAACCAAAGTATGACATGCTGGTAAGTAGTATGACTTGTATCGCCCACAACTCACTTGTGTTCTACTCGTGCATATGACATCTACGCATAAAACCTAGCTCGGATGTCACTGTTGGGGAACGTAGTAATTTCAAAAAAATTCCTACGCACACGCAAGATCATGGTTATGTATAACAACGAGAAGGGGAGTGTATCTTCATACCCTTGAAGATCGGTAAGCGGAAGCGTTTATCAATGCGGTTGATGTAGTCGTACGTCTTCACGATCCGACCGATCCAAGTACCGAACGCACGGCACCTCCGAGTTCTGCACACGTTCAGCTCGATGACGTCCTCGCCTTCTCGATCCAGCAAGACGGGCGAAGTAGTAGATGAGTTCCGGCAGCATGACGACGTGGTGACGGTGTTGGTGAAGAACAATATCCGCAGGGCTTCGCCTAAGCACTACGAAAACTATGACGGAGGATAAACTAGAGGGGACGGGGTTGCCGGCACATGACTTGGTGTTTCTTGATGTCTCTTTGGTGCTAGCCCTGCCCCTCTATTTATATGTTGAGCCTTGGGGTCGAAACTTGGAGTAAAAGCCTCCACAAAGTCGGTTTCACCTGAAAGGCAAGAGTCCTTCTCGGACTCTAGGGCCAGACGCCAGGGTTCCCGGCGTCTGGACCCAGACGCCAGGGACCCTGGCGTCTATCCCCTTGGACTCCCGCAAAACTTCCTTTTGCGCTTTCCAAAAACCTTGTGGTTTCCCCTTTGGCCCAAATAACGTGTTCTCGTACCCAAACATTTTGGAAAACATCCGGAACCCCTTCCGGTGAATTCCGGAACCCTTCCAGAGATCAAACACTATTATCCCATATATCAAACTTTATCTCCGGACCATTCAGGAGTTCCTCGTCATGTCCATGATCTCATCCGGGACTCCGAACAACATTCGGTTACCAACATGCATAACTCATACAATACTATATTGTCAACGAAACGTTAAGCGTGCGGACCCTTTGGGTTCGAGAACTATGTAGACATGACCGAGACACGTTTCCGGTCAATAACCAGTAGCGGGACCTGGATGCCCATATTGGCTCCCACATATTCTTTGAAGATCTTTATCGGTCAAACCGCATAACAACATATGTTGTTCCCTTTGTCATCGGTATGTTACTTACCCGAGATTCGATCGTAGGTATCCAATACCTAGTTCAATCTCGTTACCAGTAAGTCTCTTTACTCGTTACGTAATGCATCATTCCGTAACTAACTCATTAGCTACATTGCTTGCAAGGCTTATAGTGATGTGCATTACCGAGAGGGCCCAGAGATACCTCTCCGACAATCGGAGTGACAAAACCTAATCTCGAAATACGCCAACCCAACATGTACCTTTGGAGACACCTGTAGTACTCCTTTATAATCACCCAGTTACGTTTTGACGTTTGGTAGCACCCAAAGTGTTCCTCCAGTAAACGGGAGTTGCATAATCTCATAGTTACAGGAACATGTATAAGTCATGAAGAAAGCAATAGCAATATACTAAATTATCAAGTGCTAGGCTAACGGAATGGGTCATGCCAATCACATCATTCTCCTAATGATGTGATCCCATTAATCAAATGACAACACATGTCTATGGTTAGGAAACATAACCATCTTTGATCAATGAGCTAGTCAAGTAGAGGCATACTAGTGACGTTATGTTTGTCTTTGTATTCACACATGTATCATGTTTCCGGTTAATACAATTCTAGCATGAATAATAAACATTTATCATGATATGAGGAAATAAATAATAACTTTATTATTGCCTCTAGGGCATATTTCCTTCAACAGGATCACAAAAAAGGGTTGTACCCCAATTGCGAAGATGGCAACACAAAGCTCGGTACCGTACTGGAATTGGTGCAGTGGAAGGCAGAAAATGCTGTGCCTGACAAAGGATTTGAGAAGCTACTGAAAATATTCAAGAAGAAGCTTCCAAAGGATAACGAATTGCCCGACAGTACATACGCAACAAAGAAGGTCGTATGCTCTCTAGGATTGGAGGTGCAGAAGATACATGCATGCCCTAATGACTGCATCCTCTACCGCGGTGCGTATAAGGATCTGAATGCATGCCCGGTATGCGGTGCATTACGGTATAAGATCAGGCGAGACGACCCTGGTGATGTTGGAGCCCCCCAGGAAGAGGGTTCCTGCGAAGGTGATGTGGTATGCTCCTATAATACCATGGTTGAAACGTCTGTTCAGAAATGGAGAGCATGCCAAGTTGATGTGATGCCACAGTGAGGACCGTAAGAAAGACGGGAAGTTGAGAGCACCCGCTGACGGATCGCAGTGGAGAAAAATTGAGAGGAAGTACTGGGATGAGTTTGCAAGTGACCCAAGGAACGTATGGTTTGCTTTAAGCGCGGATGGCACTAATCCTTTCGGGGAGCAGAGCAGCAATAACAGCACCTGGCCCGTGACTCTATGTATGTATAACCTTCCTCCTTGGATGTGCATGAAGCGGGAGTTCATTATGATGCCAGTTCTCATCCAAGGCCCTTAGCAACACGGCAACGACATTTATGTGTACCTAAGGCCATTAGTTGAAGAACTTTTACAGCTGTGGAATGGAAACATTGTACGTACGTGGGATGAGCACAAACAGGAGGAATTTGACCTAAAGGTGTTGCTGTTCGTGACCATCAACGATTGGCCCGCTCTTAGTAACCTTTCAGGATAGACAAACAAGGGATACCACACATGCACGCACTGTTTACTTGACACTGATAGTATATACCTGGGAAGCTGCAGGAAGAATGTGTACCTGGGCCATCGTCGATTTCTTCCGACTAACCATCAATGTCGAAAGAAAGGCAAGCATTTCAAAGGCGAGGCAGATCACCGGAAGAAGCCCGCCATGCGTATAGGTGATCATGTACTTGCTATGGTAAATGATTTACACGTAATCTTTGGAAAGGGTCCCGGCGGACTAGCTGTTCCGAATGACGCTGAGAAACACGCACCCATGTGGAAGAAGAAATCTATATTTTGGGACCTACCCTACTGGAAAGACCTAGAGGTCCGCTCTTCGATCGACGTGATGCACGTGACGAAGAACCTTTGCGTGAACCTGCTAGGCTTCTTGGGCGTGTATGGGAAGACAAAAGATACACCTGAGGCACGGGAGGACCTGCAACGCTTGCACGAAAAAGACGGCATGCCTCCGAAGCACTATGAAGGTCCTGCCAGCTACGCTCTTACGAAAGAAGAGAAAGAAATCTTCTTT
This sequence comes from Triticum timopheevii, assembly GCA_963921465.1. NCBI lineage: Eukaryota > Viridiplantae > Streptophyta > Magnoliopsida > Poales > Poaceae > Triticum > Triticum timopheevii. Next base: position 580,357,583 of record OY997272.1, read on the forward strand.
GAATGCCTGCTCAGTATGAAGGTCCCGACTGGCTTCTCATCAAATATAAAGGGAATAATAAATATGCCAGAGAAAAAGTTTTAGAACCTAAAGTCTCATGACTGCCACGTGATTATGACGCAACTGCTTCCGGTTGCATTGAGGGGGCTTCTACCGGAAAACGTCCGATTAGCCATTGTGAAGCTATGTGCATTCCACAATGCAATATCTCAGAAGGTGATCGATCCAGAAATTGTACCAACTCTAAGGAGTGATGTGGCGCAATGTCTTGTCAGTTTTGAGCTGGTGTTCCCACCATCCTTCTTCAATATCATGACGCACGTCCTAGTTCATCTAGTCGACGAGATTGTCATTCTGGGGCCCGTATTTCTACACAATATGTTCCCCTTTGAGAGGTTCATGGGAGTCCTAAAGAAATATGTCCTTAACCATGCTAGGCCAGAAGGAAGCATCTCCATGGGCCATCAAACAGAGGATGTCATCGGGTTTTGTGTTGACTTCATTCCTAGCCTTAAGAAGATAGGTCTCCCGAAATCGCGGTATGAGGGGAGACTGACTGGAAAAGGCACGCTTGAAAGGGACTCAATAATATGCAGGGACGGATATTCTTGGTCTCAAGCACACTACACAGTTCTACAGAACTCTACCTTGGTGACCCCGTATGTCGATAAACACAAGAACAGTCTGCGCTCCAAACACCCGGAGCAGTGCGACGACTGGATTACATGTGAACACATCAGGACTTTCAGCAGTTGGTTGGAAACACGTCTCAGAGGTGACAAGACTATTTGTGATGAGCTGTACTTGTTGTCCAGGGGACCATCTTTGACTGTATTGATTTACAGAGGATACGAGATAAATGGGAATACATTTTACACGATTGACCAAGATCAAAAGAGCACCAACCAAAACAACAGTGTCCGCTTTGATGCAGCAACCGGGAGGGACACATATTATGGTTACATAGTGGACATATGGGAACTTGACTACGGACATGATTTTAAGGTCCCTTTGTTTAAGTGCAAATGGGTCAAACTGTCAGGAGGCGGGGTACAGGTAGACCCACAGTACGGAATGACAGCCGTGGATCTGAAAATCTTGGGTACACTGACGAACCGTTCGTCCTAGACACTGATGTGGCACAGGTTATCTATGTGAAGGACATGTCTACCAGACCGAGAAAAAGGAAAGATAAGGAAACGAATACATCATACGATGAGCCAAAGCGCCACATAGTTCTTTCAGGAAAAAGGGACATCGTGGGAGTGGAGTGCAAGACAGACATGTCTGAAGATTATGAAAAGTTTCATGAAATTCCTCTCTTCAAAGTCAAGGCTGACCCAAGCATCCTGATAAACGATGAAGATTATCCATGTTTATGGCGCAATAAGCAAATGACACAAGCGAAGAAAAAGTGAAGACTTTCTTCCGCAACTATTATGATGATACCATGCCAACTTTGTAAGATACGAGTATGATACCATTGTCCGTTTTGTACATGCACATGCTATGTGGGTGAAATTATGATACCATGCCAACTTTCAACTTTTTCAGAGTTCATTTGAAATGCTTTAATGTCTTATGGTTCGGCCCTCGTAATACCATTAATCCCGGTTCGCTCCTTGTCAACTATGTTCTTACCAAGAACACTCTCAAGAGGGCAACCACGTGGGCCATTGGTCCCAGTTCGTCTGGACCTTTTGGTCCCGGTTCCACGCATGAACCGGGACCAATGCGCCTCGCCCCTGGCCCATGACCACTAGTCCCGGTTTGTGCCACAAACCGGGACTAAAGGTTTGATCCTCGTTGCGCTCAGAGTTTGTCCCACCTCGCCAACCGAAGGGCGCTCACACCGGTTTATAAGCCCGTCCCTCTCTGCCTTGTTGAGCTCCTCTCAAAGTGAAAATAGATGCCCCTATACAGGGAATTTGACCTAAATTCATAGTGAATTTCTCTGAAATTCATAGAAATTTATTATGAATTTAGGTTGAATTTTCTCTATAGGCGCATCTATGTTCACTTTTTTAGTAAAGTTAATCACAAACTTGTGATTCACACAAATTTCAAAGAATTCAAATTTTAACTATTCAAATTCGAAAACTAATGGCACTAACAGAAAGTTTATAATTTTTCTAAAACTAATGGCACTAACAGAAAGTTTATAATTTTGCTGACCTAAAAGCAAAAAGAATTAAAAAATAAAGCAAAAAACAAAAGAAAATAAATAATGCAAAAAACAAAACAAAAAAACTGGAAACAAAATAAAAAACTAGCAACAATAAATATAGTGTTGTAAGTAGAAACAAAATAAAATAAAGAAAGCAACAAAGAAAACAAAAAAACAAAAAATGTGTTTTCAAATTTGAAAACTAATGGCACTAACAGAAAGTTTATAATTTTTCTAAAACTAAAAGCAAAAAAGAATTAAAAATAAAGCAAAAAAACAAAAGAAAATAAATAATGCAGAAAACAAAACAAAAAAAATGGAAAAAAATAAAAATAGCAACAATAAGTATTTTGTTGTAAGTAGAAACAAAATAAAATAAATAAAGCAAGAAAGAAAACAAAAAAACAAAAAAGTGTTTTCAAATTTGAAAACTAATGGCACTAACAAAAAGTTTATAATTTTTCTGAAACTAAAAGCAAAAAGAATTTAAAAATAAAGCAAAAAACAAAAGAAAATAAATAATGTAGAAAACAAAACAAAAAACTGGAAAAAAAATAAAAATAGCAACAATAAGTAAAGAAAACAGAAAAACAAAAAAAGTGCCACTTACTGGGCCCCCACGGCCTGAATACGACTAGAAACCCTACCATGGGCCAGGATTCAGGCCCACAGGCAAAGCAGTGTCAGATTAGGCCCATAGGCCTGCAGTTCAGAGGAGTTCGAGAGAGAGGAGGCAGCAGTGCTTATAAGCAGGTGGTCAACGCTCTCAACTAGAAAGGTGGGACTAAACTTCCACCATCACGCCGCTGTGCAAGGCCATTGGTCCCGGTTGGTGCCACGAATCGAGACCAATGCCACCCTTTGGTCCCGGTTCGTGGCACCAACCGGGACCAATGCCCTCCCTTTAGTCCCTGTTCGTGCCACCAACCGGGACCAAAGGTCGCCGCTTCCCGCCCTTTGGGCTGCTGAAAAGAGGCCTTTGGTCCCAGTTGGTGGCACCAACCGGGACTAAAGTGTGCATTAGTCCCGGTTTGTGCCACGAACCGGGACTAAAGGCTTTGCTATATAAATTCACACTTGGGAAATTTTCACTCTCATCTCGCAGTTGCCGCCCCGACGACGCCGACGCCGCCAGGCTGCCCTGCCGCCGCCCGCCGTCGCCGTCGCCGTCGCCTATGCCAGTCATCGCCGTCGCCCGCGCCCCTGCCCCGACGCGCACCGCCCTGGCCCGCCCCCGTCGCCGTCGCCCACGCCCCTGCCCCGACGCGCGCCGCCCCGGCCCGCCCTCACCGTCGCCCGCGCCCCTGCCCCGACGTGCACCGCCCCGACGTGCACCGCCCCGGCCCTGCCTCGCCCTTCATCGACATCGCCCCCTACCCCGAGCGCGCGCCCACTGCCTCGTCGCCATCCTCGCCGCCGACCCCGCGGTCCTCCTCACCATGGTCCGGCCGGCGCCCTCCCTAGCATTTTTTTCATATATATGCTTGTTTTTTTTCATATATATTCTTGTTTTATATATATATATGATGATATATATGCTTGTTATCATAATTGTTTTTGTTCATATATATATGTAATGATTTTTTATAGAATATGATGTTTTTTCATAGATGGTCACATATATGATGTATGCACTGATGTGGATGAAATATGATGTTTTTTTGTTCATAGAATATGATGTTTTTTTATTCACAAATTTTTTTTGTTTATGAGAGAGGCGGGGACGTCGAGGGATCATAGATGTATTTTTTCAGAATTTTCTATAGTGCATAGACGGATTTTAGACCACGGGAGCACCCCCTCCCTATCGTTGCAAAAGTTGCTAAGTGATATTAAGAAGGACGTGGGGGGGGTCGATATACCCCCTCCCCGATAATACTATTTTCATGTACATATGTCGTGTCGATATAAAATCCCGATAACTTCAACACGTGGGCGGGAGGGGGGGGGGGTCGATATACCCCCTCCCGATAACTTCAACACGAGGGGGGGTCGATATACCCCTCCCGATAACTTCAACACGTGGGGGGGGGGGGGTCGATATACCCCCTCCAATAACTTCAACACGAGGGGGGCGGGGTCGATATACCCCCTCCCGATAACTTCAACACGTGGGGGGAGGGTCGATATACCCCCTCCCCGATAATATTATTTTCCCATGTACGTATGTCGTCATTGTCGATATAAACCCCTCTCGATAACTTCAACACGTGGGGGGGTCGATATACCCCCTCCCCGATAACATTATTTTCCCGTGTATATATCTCGTCGTTGTCGATATTGCCCCCTCCTTGAAGCGTTCTCGAGGCCACCCCAAACCCTTGAAGCATTGTCGAGGCCACCCTAACCCTAGAGAAGCAGCGTCGCGAGGCCACTAATATGATTCCTTATTGTGATTAGCTAGCTAGTTCTACGTTTGGCACTAATATATCCATCTGTCATGTTTGAATAATAATTGTTATGTTGTAAATATTTATAGAAACTATGGACACCCCCCGAGAAGAAGCAAAAGAAGCGTTGTTGGGGGACATAATCGCACAAGGAAGTGATGCCGTCTGCTCGTTGTTTCTCAACGACACCGATGGTCTGGAAGGACAGGGTGAAGAAGAAGCTGGATATGATTATGATGCCTCCGGTGACCCAATGCTGGTGCAAGAAGGAGACCGTGAGGACGGCTCCGGTGACCCAATGAAGGTGCAAGAAGGAGACCGTGATGACGGCTCCGGTGACCGAACCGAGTCCGGCCAGGTATATATATTAGTTAAGCATTTGTTAACTAGCTAATTGATGCATTCATTGTTTTGGTATGTACACATATTAATTAACTCTCGTCTTTGTTCTTTTTTCTAGCCCTCCGGATCGAGCACAACTTCGGTAAAGAGACGAGGCCCGAAGAAAAAGTTGAGCTCGGATGAAAGGTTTGAGATCATAGCAATCGCGCGCGACGGCCAACCGATTGAACCCATCCGGACAAAGAACACATTCGTTGCTCAGTGCGGGGTTCTGGCTAGGGACAAGATCCCGATCAGCATCCACCAATGGTATAAGCCTAAGAACGAAGACCCTGAGGTGTCTTATGTCAATGATATGCAGAAAAATGATCTTTGGACTGAGCTGAAGTCAAATTTCACCCTACCACTAGAGGATGATCCGGAGAAGCCAGTTAAAGAGCAACTAATCAAGTCTTTTGCTCTTAAGAAGATGGAAGACCTATTCAGGAGGTGGAAGAAAGACCTGAATACGTTTGTCGACAAAAAAGAGACACCAGAATTCAAGGGCAAATATGAGAAGATCATAGATCACTGGCCCGCATTTGTGGCCCACAAGACATCGGAAAATAGTAAGAAGATGTCGGCGACAAACAAGCAAAATGTTGCGAAGAAGAAGCTTCACCATCGCACGGGGTCAGGTGGCTACCTCAAAGCCCGGCCTAAGTGGGCCAAGGCTGAGAATGATCTAGTTGATAAAGGGATCGAACCAGAGACAATGAACTGGCCAGACCGTTGCCGGATTTGGTTCTTCGGGGCTGGCGGAGCCTTGGACCCTGTATCAGGGAAGTGCATTTGGACGGACGAGCAATTGGAAATACCAGTCAAGAGGCTTCGGCACTATATCGATGCAGCGCAGCAAAGGACGTTCCTTCCAGACAGAGAGAACGACGAGCTCACAATGTCCCTCGGGAATCCTGAGCATCCTAGACGGACACGAGGCATGCCAGGCTCCGTTCCTTGGAATGCTGGTTTTCCGGACGCAGGCGGTTACAAATGCCAGGAGAGGAGGAAAAAAGTGTAGCAGACCCAACTGTAGGCGCTGCACGCAAGGGTACAAGCGATAGAGGAACGAGAAGCAAATCGCAGCAAACGAACTGCCAAAGCTTCCCCCGAAGCTACCCCGCCATCTCAGCGGAGAAGCAGCGTGGCTTCCACCGAGCTGCTTCATCCGGAGCATGTCTTGACGGCTCCTGCCAGCTATCCCGTGGATGCTATCAGGGAGTCTCAAAATTGCCACATTATGACGCAATGGATGAATTTGAAGGTCAAGGCGGCTGTTGGCTTTGTTTATCCTACTGAACCCGGCGCAACTTTTCACTGCCGGCCGATTTCAGAAGGATATGCTAGGGTGATGGTGGATGAAATAACGGAGGGATTTGAGGACCTCCAGCTTGACCACCCTACCGGTGAAGGGGAGACTAGGCTGGGTTCTGCTATGAAGACTAAATGCCTATGGCGGAAGGAGCTCATCAACCTTCCGAACTGGACGCCTCTGCCTCCTCCTCCTCCTCCGGTGAGTCAGGGAACTCCGTCTCCACCACTGCCTCCTCCTCCAGCGAGTGACGATCAGGGAACTCGGCCTCCTTCTCCAGCGCGTGGCGGCACTCCGCCTCCTTCTCCGCCTGCGTCGGCGCGCCCGAGCAGCCAGCAGCCTCCTCCTTCTCCGCCTCGCCAGCAAGGGCGGAAGAGACCCGCCGCCGCCCCGGCTGCTCCGGCGCGTCGTAGTCCTTCTCCTCGGCATCGTAAGCAAGCACGGAAGAAGACAGCCGCAGCCGCTCCGTCTGCTCCAGCGTCTAGCAGTACAGGCAGAGGCGGGAGGCAATACAGATACGGTCCACCTCTCAAGCCTCTAGAGAAGTTACCGTACGGGATGACCGTGGAGGAAAAAAAGAAGATCGTGCGGAACAAAGTGAATGACTTCTTTGAAGGATTGAAAGCGCAGAGACATCCACCTCCGGAGGAGAAGGTAGATCCGGTGAAAGCAAAGCGCACTATCGATGCCCTGAGGAAACCACGAAAGTCTCCGCCGAAAACCAACTATGAGCGCATTACTCAAAAGGCATATCAAGAAGCGTCGCGGTCAGGAACTACTGTCAGTGATCAAAGGTAAAAGAACGACGAGCAGGTGGGAAAAAAATTGCCCAGCTCGGCGAACAAGCGAACCAATCATCCCCCCCCCCCCCCCCCCCCGCTCAATGTGTCTAGTGACATCGTCGCTAATGCTCCGGCGACGGTGCCCGGTTATGGCAATCTTGCAGATTACCTGCCTGACGATATACATTTTGATTTCATGGAGGTGGATGAACACAGATACGAGTACGGGAAGCCTCTCGTCAAAGATGAAAAATCTCTAACAACGATGATACGAAGATTCCATAATTGGTACATGAAAACCTGCAGAGAGTCTGGGGGGACGAATACTTTGTATCTGAGAATTAAAGAGGAGCACGACCTCGATGGAACTGATCTGTTGACTGTTCCATTTGAGGAGTTCTTCAATCAAAAGGCCCTTGATAAATTAACGGTCTTTTGCTACTGTCTGTAAGTACTATTTCTGTCATTAAGTCTCTATATATAGCTCAGCTCTTTCCTAATGGATATTATTATACTCCCTCCGTTTCTAGATATAAAACTTTTTACAGATTTCAATACCGACTACATACAGAGCAAAATAAATGAATATACAATCTAAATTACGTCTACATATATCCGTATGTTTAATATTGAAATCTTTAGAAAGTGCTTACATTTAGAAACGTGGGGAGTACATAATTTAAATATGTTCCAAACAGAGGGAGTACTCCTTAGAGGGGGGGGGGGGGTGGGAGACGATCTTTCTTTCTTTTTTCGCTTGTAAGGACTTGTGTTACATTTTTGAGTTTGTCAAAAAATAAGGTGAGAGTGTACATAGAAATCGAGCCCATTACGTTTCTGGACTCCTCCCGTCCTCTCCGTTTAGTTAGTTTGCAAATACGCAATAGTCAAGGCCCATGACGCCCGTCCCAGCTTCCAAGCTAAAAAAAATATTAAGGCCCAATACAACACTCCACGGAGCTCAACCCTCGCTCTGGGGCACCAAGCGAACAGAGCTGCTGGCGGTGCCAGGGCTCGTCGGCGACCGGGAGAGGGCGGCGAGCAGAGGATAGAGAGCGTCGTCCGGGTAACCGGTGGGGGCCGGGGATTGGAAGCGAGTGCGACCCAGATCGACTTGGTCTCTCCGGAATATGGCAGGTAGCTTATTGATTCCTTGCTTGTCCTTCCTATATATCTTCTGTAATTTTTTTTTTAATTTGTACAATCGGATAAGGGAACGTCATGCTGCTGCTTAACTGCTACGCAAGTGACTGGATCATTTTAATTAGAGTAGATCATTTCTTTATTGAAGGTGACTCACCAATTGGATGGCTAGCCAAGCTATTCCAAATTTCTAATAGGCTGGTAGTTGGTAAATGACCTCAATCATCGTTCGTCTCTTTCACCTTGGATGCTTCCTCCTCATGTAGATATACATTCATGAATGTAACCTGCGGCTTAAAGAAACATCAGCAGCCACAGCCAGCCCCTTGGATGCTTCCTCCTCAATCCTCATGTACATATACATTCAAGAATGATATGATATTACATATTAGTAACCTGCAGCTCAAAGAAACATCCGCGCGCAGCCGGCCGGGCAACCCCTTGGATGCTTCCTGCTCATGTACTCTTATATTCATGAATGATGCTGGTAACCAGCATCTTAAAAAACATCCGCAGACGGCCAGCATCTTAGATGCTTCCCCGTAACCCTGCAGCTTAAAGAACATCGGCAGCCGGCAACCCCTTGGATGGTAGTATTGACGTCTTTGCTTCAACCGGAGTTTCTTAAGTACACAATGTTTGTTTTTGTTCCTTACCGGCTACCGCCTATGTAAGATGATATTCTTTTCATTTCAGTGATTGTCGTTCAGAACGACGGAAGAGGCGAACAAACCATTTATTGTAGCAGGCAAGATCGAATGGAGCCTCCTTCACTATAAAAGGGCCACCGAGGCCTCTTCTAAAATGCCCTCATATTCCTACCTTCCATCCCTGTGCTTTCCTTCACAGCACGCCCAAAAAACTCCCACCTCACAAACTAACTAGCTAAGCCGCCGGCACTTGGGACCTTCCCAACGGTCGGAGGGGATGCAGGCCGCTATCGGCGCGGCCAGCTGGCTGGTCGGCAAGGTGCTGAATAAGCTCTCCGATGAATTGGTGGCCGCGTATGTGGCCAGCTCCGAGCTTGGCCTCAACTCCGACCAGATCAAGACCAAGTTGAAGTACATGCAAGGGTTGCTGCACTTTGCCGAGGAGAGGGATGTGAGCAGCAACCCTGGCCTGCAGAGTTTGCTCGAGGACCTGAGCAAGAAAGCTGATGAGATTGAGGACGCGCTGGATGAGCTCCACTACTTCATGATACAAGACCAGTTGGATGGCACCCAGGAGGCTGCCCCGGAGCTGGGTGATGGCCTCCGCGGTCATGCCCTCCATGGCGTCCATGCTGCTAAGCATACCATTGGTAACTCGATCCCATGCTTTTCTTGCTCACAGCCAGGGAAATTTGCTCTTCCTTTTCGGAAAAAACAATGCCTTTCTTGCTCGCGTACACAAGATGATGATTGTGCTGCTGCTACTGCGGTTAGCAGTGACCCACACAATGCGAGCAGGTCTGCTAGTAGCAATGATGCTGTTGGGAAGTTGAAATTCGATAGGGTGGCCATGTCCAACAAAATCAAGTCATTGATGCAGAGCATACACAGCCTATGTGATCCTGTCTCTGACTTGCTGAACAAAATCCCAAATAATAGCACAACTATCAGCCTCCAAAGGCCCCACACGGGTTCAACAGTTGCACAAGATAAACTGTATGGGAGGGTTGCCATTTTTGAGCAAACAGTAAATGCTCTGATCAGTGGCACATACGATGTTGAAACCCTTTCTATTCTACCTTTTGTCGGTCCTGGGGGTATAGGAAAGACAACCTTCATCAGTCTTTCATTTGTAATATCAAGGCGGTTGTAATGTTTTATTAAGGTTTGAAATATGATTCTAACTTCCACATTATGGAACGCTGCAGGTTCTGTGCTTGACTTCCTTGGGCCATTTGCCAATTCATTTCTGCACTCATTGGTCGGAACAAGTATCAAAACATGTATTCTGATCTCTGAAGCCTAAGACATGGTATCCTATTCAGTATTCAGTGTTCAGGACTCGGGACGATTGCCGGTGCATATCTGTTTTGACATATTGATTTCATATGCTTTGATGGCTTATGATAGATTTCAATCATATCCAATTCTGCAGTTAACTCATGAAGTGCGATTATTCAGATTCTGCAGAACAACTGCAAGGGCTCTGTCAGTTGGCAAATCTTCCATCCAAATAATAACAGAAAAGGAAGATTTTTCTAAAGCAGCAACTCTAGATAGGTTAGTTGGCCGTTCTGTCCGTGAGAAGTGGCAATCCCATGTTCTATATGCTGGGTTTTGGGGTTTGCCTCACATTTGACTTGTCAACTTGGTGTAACTGTCCAGGTTTTCCGCTACGTGTGCTCCCTAGTAATTGGCAAAGCCAAACCCGAAGGAAGCATGATTCAAGGTGTTATCATTGTTAATTCAATGCTCCAGGCAATAGGTAGCATAATCTTATTCATGGAAGCAAAACAGAGTGCTTTACTGCTATGCTGTATACTATTTTTGTCTACTCCCTATGAAATCTTCATTGCCTTTATAAATTCAGCTCCTTGTTTTCTCCAGTTCAGAAGGAGGAACAGCTATCGGTCCAAAGATAAACTCTTGAGCTCAGATTGGTGGTATCATATTGTGCGTACTCCTTGATTGATGCTTGTACGTAGTAACTGTTTTCACCTAATTGACTCCCCTGCTTTGATTTCCATTCAATATACCAAATCCTGCTGTCAACTCACAATAAGTTGAATCTTTCTGCTCCTACTTTTCAGCCGTGTGGCAAACACTTGTATGTGCAGACATCATTTCTCCAACGCCAACGACACGTTGACACGCACCAAGCCATGGTGTCCCACTCCCTCAACGACGCAGTTCCCACGGCCCGCCTCTTCCTGCTCGCAGAACCGGGCCACCCTCCCGCACCTCACCGGCATGCTGCGCTCTACATGGTGGCTTGTGATTCCACTTGCTCGATGGATGCTAACCTCAACATCTGCCTCTGATGTGCCTGCCCGCTAGCGGCGTGCTCTGCTACTTCTACTCCCTGTAGTCCCAACTCGTACGTCGACCTCGCCATCTTTGACTCTGGCAGGGCATGTGCCCACGCCACCTGAGTAATCTGAGGCCGGCATCGAGCTGCTGCTAATTCGGCCAATCCACCATGAAGCAGATGAAGGTAAGCCTTACTGATATGCGACAGCATTTCTTGTGCTTTCTCATTAGGTCATTGCCTTGATTTCAGTTCTTTTTTTTTTTCTATCTTCAGTGCCTAGTCCCTGGAACAGCTATCCGTTCATATATTCTGAAGTTCAAAGTGGTATCATGTTCCATGTTCAGGAATCCGCGACCGATGCTGGTATGTATTGTAGCTGTTTCAACCTAATAACTTCATATGCTTTAATTCCGTCCGACAGATTTCAGTACAACAGATCCTGATGTTACCTCATGAATAAACTGAATTTTTCTACTACCAACTAGCAGCCTAACCTGTTCTCCTCGTGATGTACTTTACAGCGCAGTGGCAACTGCCTTTATGTGTACGGCACCCTCGATGTCCACCGCGTTATGTGCTGCTGGTGCATTCGCCCGCACGCTAGCTCTGTTCTCCGTCTACTCTGTCTCCTACGTCAACAACCTCGTCATCTTTGACTCCGGCATTGCCTGGCCCCATAGCTTTATCGAAAAACATCGCCTAATTTGTGGCCAACACCGAGCGGCCTGGCCATCTCTTTTGCATGGTCATCCTCCATGCCCTGGTGTTCCTTCAGTGCAGTCGTAGGCATGAACATCGATCATCGCCTTCCTTGCAAAAGAAGGCACAACCAATAATCATGTAGATACTAAATATATATTATGTATGTAATACCGAGACATGAAGAGAAGTTTTGATTGTGTTGACAACACCAAGACATCAAGGAATGTGTCTTGTTTGAACAGCTCGGCGCTCATATTTTGAGTCATATACAACAATCTTTTCGCTCATTGTTCGCAAGATGGCAAACCTTACAGAGCCGTTCTTGAAATACATATCCTCCTCTGTTTAAATCAAATCACTGTTCAAGAATTTCATCCGATTAAACAGTTAATTGGCTAGTTAATTGCTATGCGTAGGGTGGCCGAATCGAATAACACCTATTCGTCGTGTTAACTTATTAGGCCGATTAATTGGCCTATCAGACCGATTAGTCGGTTGTTAGGCCGATTAATCGCAGCTGGCCCATTAACTTATGTGCAAATAAAGCCCCAAATTTTGGCCCATAACCCCTTCTCACCCCCGCTCGCTCCTCAATAGCTAGGGTTCGACAAACAATAGCATATTTTGGTATATTACATAGGTAAGAGCATGAGAGTGTTGTATAATACGTAAAAAAAAACCATATATATGTTGGCAAGTTCCTATATAGTGTATCGATTAATGGTTGACTGATTAATCCAGTTAATAGGCCGATTCACAATAGCGTTTGTTGGGAGGCAACACAATAGTTATACTTTATTCATTTTCTGTTTTGTGAGTCAACATGATTATTTCTACTGTAGTAATTATGCTTGTATCTTTTCTTTTGATTTTTGTGCCAAGTAAATCTTGCAGACCCATTCTTGGACTACATATCCTCCTTGTTTGTTTAATTACTAGGCAGAGGCCATGAAGGCAACTGAACAGCTTGGCTAATTTTACAGATGAATGTACACAAAGAGGAGAGTAGTCACTATCCATCATAGCTTCTAACTGTTGCTGGTGGCAATCAAATAGGAGAGTAGATCACCAAGTCTTTGGCAGCTAGCTAGCACAGCTACCTCTTTTGTAGAGTACTACGTACAGCTCATGAGCATGATGAAAAGAATTAAGTATACTTAATTAGTTACCCCTGTAGAGCATTGATCGACTATGCTAACTCAGCCGAGCGTCGCGCTTGCACCATACTAGTAGGATGGAACGGGACATTGATCCTCAAGCAGAGTTAATTAGTAGTAGTATTATTACCCACAAAATAAAAGTAGTTTGGAATATGATCCTAACTTCCATGTTACGGAACACTGCAGCCTCTGTGCTTGACTTCCATGGGCCATTTGCCAATTCATTTCTCCACCCATTGCTCGGAACAAGTATCCAAACATTTGTTCAGAATTTTGATACATGGTATCCTATTCTGAAGCTTAAATTGGTGGTAGATGCTGGTATGTAGTACTCTCTCCGTCCCAAAATAAGTGTCTCAACTTTGTACTAGCTCTAGTATAAATTTATACTAAGCTCAAGACACTTATTTTGGGACGGAGGGAGTACCTGCTTTCACATAATTGACTTTTGGTGCTATTATTTCGGTTCTGCTGCTAACTCATGAATAAATTGAATCTTTCTTCAGCCTGTTAACAGCGTCACCAGTCCTGTATAGTATGTGCTATACAATGGCGAGTGCAAGCTCTTTTATGTGTTTACACAACAAATCGCTGATGCTGACAATTGATGACAACCGCATCGTCTGGCTTTGTTAGTTGGTGTGCCCGCCCGCTAGCTGTGTGCTCTGCTACTCCCCTGTAGTTCCAACTCGTTCATTGACGTCGCCATCTTTGACTACGGCAGGTGTAATTTGGGATGCTGGTACGTACTTTAGTTTTGACATCTTCACTTCCTATGCTTTGATTCCATCCGAAAGATTCAGCATGCCAGATATTGCTGTTACCTCATGAACAAACTGAATCTTTGTACTCCACCCATACTCGTGGGTTGCTCGAACTTCTCCATTTGTTGACCTCACCATCCCACTCATTCCTTCTGTTAAAAAAGTGGCAACCCCTGTACCATCTGCTGGATTCTTGAACTTGCATTGCATTAACATGTGAACTTGGTTTAATCATTCAGATTTTCCTCTCAATTTACTAACCAAAGCCCTGGAAAAGAAAATCATGATTCAAGACTGCTCTGGAGCAACTGGTGGCACAATCTGCGCCCTCTCTTGTTTGGGAAGTATGGATGGAGCAATTGCACCGGGAACTCGGTCGGCAGGTCCACCATTAATAAGAAAATTAAGGTGCTCTACTGCTATATGCAGGAGTATTTTCAGTTTTCCCATGAAGATGAAATCACCGTTGCCTTCATTACCATTGCCTTAATTCAGCTTCTCTTATTCTTCAGTTTATAAGGAGGAATGACATACTCGCTGTGGCCTGCTTCTTCCTGACCAGCGAACCAGGTCACCCTCCCGTCCCTCGCTGACGTGTTGTGCTCCACGGTCTGTGACTGCATTATAACCAACTCAAAGTCGTGACTGCATTTATATTCCTCGGTTCCTCTACATTGTCCATTTTTCTGACCTTAACTACTTCATTACTCGAATTCTGCAGGACAATTGCAACCAATGGGGACTGTGAGCTCTCGCGGTTGTCATTGCATTCAGGATCTAAGCTCTTCCATCCAAATAATAATAGCAATTGAAGATCTTCTAAAGCAGCAATTACGGAAACGTCAGTTGGCCGTTCTGTTCTGTCTGTCAAAGGTGGCAATCCTCTGTTCCATATGCTGGTTTTTGTGGTTTGTATCACATATTCGCGTTGACTTGTGAACTTGGTGTAATCATCCAGGTTTTCCACCATTTGTGCTCCCTATTGGGGGTGGCGTGTGATGCCACTTGCTCGATCGACGTTAACCTCATCATCTGCATCTGGTGTGCCCACCCGCTAGCTGTGTGCACTGTTACTCCCTGTAGTCCCAACTCATGCGTCGACATCGCCATCTTCGACTCCGGCACAGCATGTCATCGGAGTAATCTGAAGCTGAGACCGAGCTGCTGCGAATTCGACCAATCCGCCATGAAGCAAATGAAGGTAGGTCTTGCTGACACGCGACAGTATTTTTGTGCTTACTCATTAAATCTTTGCCTTGATTTCAGTTTTTTTTTTCTATCTTCAGTCCCTACAGCAGGAACAGCTAGTCCCTACAGTAGGAACAGATATCTGATCAGACATTCCGAAGTTCAAAGTGGTATCCTGTTGCCTGTCCCTAAAGCTCATGGATGGATCAGCTTCACTTTGTGCCCTCTGACTGCCTTGCAGCAGGAGAAATATGGGAGTGGAGATTAATCGACGTAACAGCCGAGTAAGGTTGTATTGTACACACCTCTATTGCAAGTTTTTGGACATAAATATGGAAGTTGATTGCAGCAGTATCTTGCAAACAACTAGTAGCACTATATTATTCATACATCTCTTCAGACCTAATAATGGACTGAAAGCAACAAAACACGGTGGTGGCCACAATACTACTTCGCCACACCACTGCTTAGATTTTGGATTCAACCCACAGTTTTATATTTAGTTTGTTATAAATTGAATAAGTGAAGCTCGAACTGATGTGGGTGTATGATGTGTCGATGGAATTTTATCGAATTAGGGATGAGCTCATGGATGGATCACATCCACTTTGTGCCGAAAAGGCGCAAAGGAAAGCTCTGTCAGGCACATCACCTCCACTGCAGCAGGAGAAATACGGGAGTGGAGATTAACCCGCATAACAGCCAACTAAGGTAATCAACAGATTATCGTATTGTACACAACTCTGTTGCAAGTTTTGGGACATAGATATGGATGCTGGTACATATTGTATGTGTTTTAACGGACTTACTTCCTATAATTTCATTTTGTCCAAAATATTTCAGTACACTGATACTGCTGTTACCTTGTGAATAAACTGAATTTTGCTACTGCTGTTACGCAGCCTAACCTGTTCTGTACGTGATGTACTTTATAGCAGAGCAGCAACAGCTTCTATGTGTACGGCGCCCTTGATGTCCACCGCGTCATGTGCCTCTGGCGTGTTCACCTGCGTGCTAGCTCTGTCCTCCGCCTCCTACGTCGACAACTCCGGCACTGCCTGGCCCCACATCCCCGGCATAATTTGTGGCTAACACCGAGCCGCCTGTCCATCTCTTTTGCGTGGTTATCCTCCACGCCGCGATGTTCTGGGCAAGCAGCAGCTAGCACAAGCTAATTTAGCTCAGCTAGCAGAAGCTAATTTAGCTCCAACTGCGTGACATTGGTATATCTTCAGTGCAGCCGGTACGTAAACGAGATTTCGCAGGCATGAACATGGATCACCACCTTCCTTGTAAAAGAAGGCGCGACAGTTGATCGTGTAGATACTAAATATAGTATTATGTATGTAACACCGAGACACGAAGAAATCAAGAAATGTGTCTCGTTTGAACAGCTTGGCAAATCTTCCAGAGCCATTCTTGAACTACATACCCTCCTTCTCTGTTTAAATACTTGGCAACTGAATGTACACAAACAGGAGAGTAGTCACTATCCATCACAGCATCTAACTGTTTTTGGTGGCAAGCATCACCCAGTCTTTGGCAACTATTTGCTTGATGTTGCATTTTGAGTTAATAAAAATAGCACAGCTACTTCATTGTACAGTACTACGTACAGCTCATGAGCTTGATGAAAAGATTTAAATATGCTTAATTAGTTACCCCTGTAGATCATCGATCGACTTTGCTAATTTAGCCGTGTGTCGCGCTTGCACCATATACTAGGATGGAATGGGACATTGATCCTCAAGCACAGTTAAATTTTTTTTGGAACGAAGACGCCAGATGCGTCCGGCTTTAAATTAATAAAGCCCCAACGGTAGGTAGGGGTGGACTAACGAGCAGCTCGGCTCGTTAAGCTCGTACTCGTTAAGCTCGTGCTCGTTAAGGCTCGGCTCGTTAAGCTCGTTAAGATTAATGAGCAGAAAACCTGGCTCGACTCGGCTCGTTAAGCTCGTGAGCGCTCGCGAGGGCTCATTAACATATTATAATGTGTATGATATACCTGATGAATTTGTAGGTGTGGGTTTCAAGATGAAATATGCTGACTACAAAAAGAAATGCACTAGTTTGTTGCCTCATATGTCGATTAGATTGAATTGATGGGCTGAGGTGCTACAAAAAGTTTGTCACATAAGATGAAAATATGTGTTATTTTGTTACTAACGAGCTTAACGAGCTACTCGTGAAACTCGTTAGCTCGTTCGTTAAGCTTGTTAAGCTTAACGAGCTGAAATCTGTGATTGGCTCTGTTCATTAAGAAGCGAGCTCCGAGCTTAGCGAGCCGAACTATCGAGTGCTCATTAAGCTCGCGAGCTACGAGCTTTTGGTCCAGCCCTAACCGTAGCGTAACACACCATCAAGTGTTAATACATCACCAAAAGCCATTCCGGCCCAAACCCACGCAGTTCAGACGAAACTTAACAAGCCACAAGCGGATTACAAGGCTGAGCCCGTACAGAGCGCGCATGCTCGTCAAGCAACCAAAAGGGACCACAGCCAGAACCGTAGTCATGACTCCCTAGCCATCACGTACACTTGCATCAGATGTTGTTGGGCGGTCTTGATCATCTCAGTATCCTTGCGCCTCCCCAACGGACTCCACTGCTGCAATAGAAGGTTGCGTTTGAAGATAATATTAGTCGGGTGAGTTCGAAAGCAACCCTCTATAGTGAATTTATTTCTAGTTAGCCACATGGTCCAGAGTATAGTGCCCCTACACAACTCCACATAACCCGATACGCAGGGCCCTGAATCGCATCTAAGAGGTGTATGAGCTCTGCAGCCGAGCGCGGGTCCCATTGGACACCTGCCGCGGTCCGGACAGCGCTCCACGCAATCCTCGCAAGAGGGCACCGAAAAAACACATGATTGGCATCCTCTGTGTCCCCGCACAGCGCACAAGGGCCGGTGGCCGGACCATTACGTTTGGCCACGTTCAAGGGAGTGGGTAGTTTATCGCGGAACATTTGCCACATAAAAAGTTTGATCTTCAGAGGCAGCCTCGCTTTCCACAACCCTGCAACCACGAGTTGTGCTGGCCCTCGACACATCTTGCGGTATAAGGACTTAACCGAGAACTTCCCTGAGCTGGTGAGCGCCCCGCTCACCGTGTCAGGCTGGTCCGAGAGACCCACTGGGTCAATCAACTGTAGCAAGGCCGCGAGGTTAGATTGCTCTTGCCCATTAAGTTCCTGCTTAAAATGAATCGCCGGTGGTGTTGCTACGAGCGCATCGGCCACCATCATCGCGGGATCGACAACGATAGTAGAGCGCTTAGTAGTAACACAATTAATGTTAATGAAAATGTAAGGGGATTGTGGGTCAAAAAAAAAAGAAGTAAGGGCATGTAGCTCAAATGGTAGAGTGCTTAGTCCGCATTTAAGAGGCAGGGGGGTCGATAGTACCTCCCATATCCAAAATATTTATTATTTTGTTTGGCAAGTTTTTTTTCCGTTGCTGCAGAAAATGAGACCTGCAAGAAATTGAAAAAAAAAACCTAAACAAACATTGGTCTGGAGGAGCTTCGTCTAGCCAAGTGCGCTTTGTAGACTGATGTAGTTGGTTGCCTTCATGCGACAACACCGATGACATTGTTGCTCGTTGGCCAGGGAGGGCCCTGTAACACTTCCCACCTCAGACTCACTTGAATCAGCCAACAAAATGGCGTAGACAAGACTATGGTTTACTTGATTCTGCGAGAGCCACACTATACCTCTAACAACATGCCTCGCAGTGGTAAGAAACAATAGTTGCAAGCTAACACAGCGTAAATCGTCAGGCAGATATACAAGCAGACCTTTTCCTAATGCCTCCCAAATCTAATATATTTGTGGTAGCGGACCTATGTGTCCAAACATAAGTTGTGTATTACCTAGAAATACAACTTTATTCAAATAAGAACAAGGAGAATTTTCTCTGAGTACTAGTTTAGGTAAATGGCCTACATATGAGCAACACTAGACGAGTACTTCTTTTGGTCTCTACTTCGGGCTAGCTGCTCAATATATACCATAGTCGATGAGACCTACATATACATGCACCCAAACTTCATGGAGATGTTGGAAGAGATAGAAGTTTTGGTAACTCGTCCACAAGATGGATGGTGTATAGGACTAAAGTGAGTTATGGTCTTGGCATAAAAAAAATCTAAATAAACCGTGGGGATTCCAGTGAGGTTGCACATATACTTTTCCAACCTCGTGATCCTCCTGCACATAGCTAGATATGAAGAATTTAAGATCAATGATAAATATACAACCATATTTTTCACTTGGTAGGTTGTGCCAGTATCTTCCTGAAGTTAATATAACACTTTATGTTCCGGTTCAGATCCATCACTACTGGAGATATAATAAGTTACTATACTAAAGTGGGAAGCATTTGTTTTTTCTCCTTTTTTTGAGAGTTTTACTGTTCAATTACATGGACATCATGAACAGTAATCATGCTTGAACATTACTTTATGTGTGAACAGTGTCCATCAACGAACATTGTTCTCTGTGTGAACAGTGCTTCCGCAGAAAAATGTGCGTACTATTAAAAAACCGGGATTTCTTTTATACATCATTTCTCTCCGTCGGCATACCGATGCAGAGCCATCACGTTCGCCTCCCGACTCTTTCCGGTGATGTTGCTGCCGAGGCACAAAACAGTAGACCGGAAACAATATATTTGCAAGAACGGTAACCGGTGGTGTCGGTGTCAAAACCGGCGGATCTCGGGTAGGGGGTCCCGAACTGTGCGTCTAGGCGGATGGTAACAGGAGACGAGGGACACGATGTTTTTACCCAGGTTCGGGCCCTCTTGATGGAGGTAAACCCCTACGTCCTGCTTGATTAATATTGATGATATGGGTAGTACAAGAGTGGATCTACCACGAGATCAAGGAGGCTAAACCCTAAAGCTAGCCTATGGTATGATTGTTGTAATGTATGTTGTCCTACGGACTAAAGCCCTCCGGTTTATATAGACACCGGAGGAGGCTAGGGTTACACAGAGTCGGTTACAATGGTAGGAGATCTACATATCCGTATTGCCAAGCTTGCCTTCCACGCCAAGGAAAGTCCCATCCGGACACGGGACGGAGTCTTCAATCTTGTATCTTCGTAGTCTTGGAGTCCGGCGGACGATGATAGTCCGACTGTTCGGACACCCCCTAGTCCAGGACTCCCTCGGTAGCCCCTGAACCAGGCTTCAATGACGATAAATCCGGCGCGCATAATGTTCGGCATTGCAAGGCGGGTTCCTCCCTTGAATAATCCAGAGAAGATCATGAACACCAGGATAGTGTCCGGCTCTGCAAAATAAATTCCACATTCCACCGTAGAGAGAATAAAATGTACACCAGTCCAATCCGCTGACGTATTATGCGGCGTGACATCACACCACTACCAAGCCTTTGTTTGAATTGTTTTTTACTATACCACCTCAGCACGTTTAGCGAAGCGGTTTCCTTGGAACGTCTTGTCGAAGCAGAGATCGTGTTCCCCTTATTCCGGGATTCTCATCAATACGGACGTGGGTAACCCAACCGTGCCCGTCGCCACGCCTCCTCTATCGAAGGTGAATCCCAAACGGTCACGGAGACGACCCTTGGTATTTTCCCCCTTTATAAGAGGACCAGGGTTCGTTCTTTTTCTTCAATCTCGCATCGAATCTCCTTCTTGCTCCCAGTTCCAACACCCAGAGCCCCAGATTCGAGCGCTTCGGATTCTCAACCATGTCCGGCTCCGACCTCCAAGGTCGGTGGATGCCCTCCTCCGTCACGGAGGAGGACGTGCTTAAGCTGCGTGAGGCCAAGTACCTGTCCTACGAGGTTTCGCACAGGTTGCCTGCCCAAGGGCAGGCCGTGCCCGCCCCCGAGCCGGTGAGTTCGTTGTCTTCGTATCCCACCTCCGTCGGGGTTTAGGCTTCCCGACGGACCCCTTCGTGAGAGGGCTTATGTTCTACTACGGGCTGGATTTTCACGACTTGGCTCCGGAGTCCATCCTCCACATCTCCGCATTCATTATTGTCTGCGAAGCCTTCCTCCGCGTCACTCCCCACTTTGGCCTGTGGCTGAAGACCTTCGATGTGGAGCCGAAGATGATCGGGGGGCGTCAAGCGGAGTGCGGCGGGGCGGCCATAAGAAAAAGGGCCGATGCCCCGTGGCCCGAGGGTTCCTTCCAAGAGGAACTCGGACCGTGGCAGCAGGAGTGGTTCTATATCACCGCTCCAAAGGCCAGCAAGCAAAAGCCGCCGCCTTCATTCCGCCCAGGACCTCCATGCCGACTGATGTCGTGGGTCAACCAAGGGCTCAATTGGGGGCCGTCCGAAGACGTGCCCTCATTGCAGGGCCGGATTCGAGACCTCCAGGCGAGGGAGGTCGATCTGGTCGGGGTGATGCAGGTTATGCTAATCAGGCGTCTTCTGCCCTGCAAACGCCGTCCTCTCCGTCTATGGGAGTTCAATCCGGAGGGACCTCGAGTTCTCCAACACTTCATGGGTGCGACACCCGAGGAGATGTACAAGTTGTTCTTCGGACCGTAGGTGGCGTGTCCGGAATTGGCCGAGGACGCAGGCCTAAGCCGCAATCGCCCGGATACTCAGGTAAATAGCTCAGAGTCTGGACGTTCTGTTTATCTGCTTTTCTAGAGTTCGCCTCCTGACCCATTACTCTTCACAGGAGTGGGTAGCACGGTCGAGGCTGATAAGGTGTCCGGCTCCCCTCCCAGAGACCGCACTGGAGCTCGTGCTGGTCAGAATGTTGGAGGTCGCGCCCATAGAAGGGAGCGATGGGGAAGATAGAGGAGCTATTATTTCGCCCGAAGGGGCGTCTGGAGAGGGGGGAATCAAAAATCCCTCCTTCCAGGGGGAGAAGAGGACCGCCTCCGAAGATCCAGGGGCCAAAGCCCCTAAACGGGGGAAGAGATCTTCACCGGAGGGTCCGTCGTCCGGGGAGAATCCAGACGTACAATCATCGCCAAAGGATCAGCCCTCCAGCGAGCCGTGAGTATGAAAAGGGGAGTTAATTAGTAAGGAAATACCTCCAGCGAGCCGTGAGTATGAAAAGGCAGACGAGCCTGAAGTATCGTCACGGAGGGTATCCCCGAGTCCGGAGGGGCCAGAGAGTTCGGCACCTGCTAGTATCCGGCCGGGAGAACTGAAGAATCTGCTTGAGAGGGCGTCCATCTCAGAAGATCACCGTGCGTTGATGCGTATGGTGATTGGAAGGATTTCGTCCGCCGAGAGCGGATTGCGCAATGCCGCTATGAGTTTGCTGGCGGGGTTTGAGGTACGCGAGAATGACGCACCCCTTTGTCTTTTAACAGTTTTGCATATAAAAATGCGCCCTGTATAGATAGTAGCCCCTGAGACTCGGTAGGTTGTCGAAGACGACAGCGTGCCGAGGATCAAAATCGCAAGTGATGAATGTCGCCGTTCCTATGCAGGTGGCGGATAGTCCGAGGGCTAGCCGGACTAGTGGAGTTGCCGAGTTGATGCGGCAACTTGACGTGGCGGATGCGGACATCACACTTGTCAACCAGCGACTTGACGAGTCACAAGGTAAATGAGTTCTCCGCAGTCACTTTATTAAGGGGGTCAAAGCCCTCCTCTGATAAATTATATGCTGTTGTACAGACGGTGCTGCTGCTGTGGAGAGCCTTCGGGCCAAACTTTCTCAAGCTAAGGAGCAAGCCCGAAGGAGTGACGCAGCTGCCTCGAGGGCGGCCGAGGAGTTGAAAGCCGAAAAGGCTGCACACTGCCTAAGCAGGGAAGAGATGGCCGAATTGGCCGTGAAATTAAAAGATGCTGCCGACCGCAATGAGGCTCTTGAAAAGGAGCGCTTATCGGAGCGGGAAGACCTGAGGAAGGCCACCGCCGAGGCCAAGGATGCCCGTTCTGCAATGCGGGCCATGAAGGAGGAGCTGCGCCAAGCCGGAGATATCGTGGCTGGCAAGCCTTATCTGCTGCGTCGCCGGTTTATGGATCAAAAGTATGCTCAGTTTGGCCAGCTGTGGAGTCCGGAGGATCCATATATGGACTTAGCGGCAAGTGCGGCTGATGCCGTTGAGCACTTCCAGAGCCAGAAGGACCACAAGACGGAAGAGCTATTTTGGTCTCAATTCCATAGTCCGGATCGCTCACTTCCGTTGACCGACCGGTTGGCCGAATGGGCCGAGCTAAATAGATTGTCCGGACTTACCATGACTGACATCGTGGCTCATGTCTGGCCAGAGAGGCCCAAGGCGACGAGCTACTTCGGCTTACTGCAGCAATTTCTTGGAGCGGTGCCGCATATCAAGGAGGTGAAGCGCTCGGCCTGCATCGAAGGCGCGCGGATGGCTCTTGCCCGTGTGAAGGCACATTGGACAGAGATGGATGCCACCGCTGTTGCCGCCCAGGGTTCGGATGAAAGCCGGCTCCCCGCCGAGCACTATTTCGGGGAAGTTATGTGTGGCGCTCGTGTAATAGACCCGCAGTGCTCAAAAAATGTCACGTTCAAATGAATGTTTTAGCTTTTAAAACGATGATTATGCTATAACTGCTTTTTATACTTGTGCGTCCCAAGTAGTGAAACTTCTCCTATGCGGCCGTTTACGTATACGTTTGTATAACCTGAAAGATTGCAGTCTTCGGCTTCAGCCCCCACGCACAAGGTGCGGGGGTGTTCACAAAAATAGCGCGTTTTCACACTTAATCCGATGTCTCGGTCCTGTTAAGGAGGTGGTAGCGTAGCGAACGAGGCAATCCGGACTATAATGCTTTATCACTTTCACTTAGCCAGTGGAGTTCGAGCGGCACCGCACTTCTCCGAATTCGGGGCGCGTGTGTGCCTGACCGGGAAACGGTCCTTCGTCAAAGCGGGGAATTCTAAACATTCCGGTAGTCGATCGAGTGGTTGACCAGTCTCTCGCTGTATCATGACAGTCAGTTTTCGGCTTTCTCTACTGAGGTGCTCGCCCAGCCGAACTGGGGCACAATCGCAGTAGTTCTCCTGGTGCCGCGTTAGCCGATGATACGGAACGTAAGGCAGCAAAACACAGGAGCCGGGCAAACCCAACATTTGACCAAAGACATGATTCGGAGCTGATGCATATAATGCCTAACTCGAGACGCCGAACACTCCCTAAGGTGTTCGGTCTTTATAGTAATGGGCAAAACAATGCCCTAAGCCCCTAGTGTCCAGGTACGGGCATGGTCTTCTGACGCGGCCGATGCCAAAACGTCAGGCTCCGCTTTGATTATAGGAAGGAACCAAGGGAGAATAGCAACAAGAGACAGTAAAAAAGGTTTACGCAGGGTCTTAATCTGAAAAGAATCCTCGCAACAGGTCCCTGCTGCATGTCTGCGCCTGTGTCTCCGTTGTGCCGTTATCCTGGACGGGTACGCACGTTGTTCATCTGTAAAAAGAGAGGAATGCTTAGCTTGAAAACAATTCGTGCGAAGAAAGTTATGTGTGAAAGAAAAAAATATAAATAAGTAGAGCGGGGTTTGAATGAACCTGCGTTTGTTTGTGCACGCAGCCCCCTGTGAAGAGGTGTGCGGCTAGGGAACCCCTAGCCTACTGAAGCCGGACTCGTCTATCCGAGTCCGGGGTCTTTAAGTGACCCTCGCACCAAAATGGTGCCACGTGGACCGGGCATCTTGAGTGTAAGAGACGCGTAATGCGGTATGGCGTTGAAACGGACAAAAGCCTTTTGTCTCAAGAGTGCTTGATATCCACTTTTAAATGGGGCGATATGAAAAATTAGTTTTTCGCGCCGAAAATTGTTCGGTGATCCGAACACGACT
The DNA here is from genome assembly GCA_963921465.1 of Triticum timopheevii. Taxonomy (NCBI): domain Eukaryota; kingdom Viridiplantae; phylum Streptophyta; class Magnoliopsida; order Poales; family Poaceae; genus Triticum; species Triticum timopheevii. Next base: position 580,382,310 of record OY997272.1, read on the forward strand.
TCTAGTAATAGGGAGCCTGTGCACTTGGCGTAAGGGCCTGGCGTCACTCCTTTGAAGGAAGTGCGGCTGTGTCGAATTTTGGTAGGGTCTATCCCCATCTTACGGATTGTGTTTGAATACAGCAGGTTTAAGTCGCTGCCTCCGTCCATTAGGACTTTAGTAAATTGTAGTCCGTCAATTATGGGATTCAGTATCAGGGGAGTCCGTCCCGCGTTTCGAACGCTTCTGGAATAGTCCAGGTTGTTGAAAGTGATTGGTTTTGATATCCAATCTCTATGGTTTGCTGGGTTGGACCGCGCGAAGCTCTTTTTAGAAAGTGCCGCACTATTTTTCCGTATTATCACATGAAGTGAATTTACTGCTTTGACCTCTTGTGGGAAAGTCTTTTGTTTTCCGGTGCTCTGCTGGTGGGGTTTATCGTCTTTGCTTGACGCGTCGAGCCCCTTGTGTTCGGCGTTTAGTCGGCCGGACTGTTTAAAAACCCAACAATCCCGATGGGTGTGGTTTGCAGGCCTTCCGAGGGTGCTGTGGATTTGACATATCCGACCCAAAATCTTGTTTAAGTTGGACAGCTCATCGCCGTCATCCTTAAGAGGCGATGTTTTGTTGTTTGGCCGCGAGCTTTTGAATCCGGCGTTGACTGCCGTGCTCTTTGGGCTTTTCTCTTTATTCCGGCGCTGCTCTTTTCTGCGCCGTGATTTTCTGTTTCCATCTCTTATCTCGGATGTACTTGGGTCGCTGGTGCTGCATCTTGCTAGCCAGCTATCCTCTCCCGCACAGAAGCGGGTCATGAGGCTTGTTAGCGCGGACATTGTCCTCGGTTTCTCTTGGCCGAGGTGTCTGGCAAGCCATTCGTCTCGGACATTGTGTTTAAAAGCTGCTAAGGCTTCGGCGTCCGGACAGTCGACTATTTGGTTCTTTTTGGTGAGGAACCTGTTCCAGAATTTGCGCGCTGACTCTCCGGGCTGTTGAGTTATATGACTTAAATCATCTGCATCCGGAGGGCGGACATAGGTCCCTTGAAAATTTGCTCTAAACGCTTCCTCGAGCTCTTCCCAACTTCCCACAGTGTTTTCTGGGAGGCTTTTAAGCCAATGACGGGCTGGCCCTTTGAGCTTGAGGGGTAGGTATTTTATGGCGTGGAGATCATCTCCTCTGGCCATGTGTATATGTAGTATGTAATCTTCTATCCAGACTCCAGGGTCTGTTGTTCCATCGTAGACCTCTATGTTTATGGGTTTAAATCCTGCTGGGAATTCATGGTCCAGCACCTCATTGGTGAAACATAGTGGGTGTGCGGCGCCCCTGTATTTGGGTGTGCCACTGTCTTCGGACAGTTGACGTGTTGCCTTGCTTCCTGGGGCCTTCTTCTTTGGCCCGTAGATGGACCTGGCTGGGCCATCTGTCTTTCCAGGTTCATTAGTTGGTTTATGTTCGGCGCCGCTTTCAGAATTTGGCCTATCATCTGGCCGTCTATCCAACCAGGCAGCCTCTTTATTTTTTGACGGTGGAGGCTTTATGGCCTCCTCGTCGAATTCTGGTAGCAGCTTGCGCTTCGGGTAGCTCTTTGATTGGTGACCATTGCCGTATTTATCCGCGGTGAGCACTTTGCTCCATCTCATTCTGAGTGTGTCTTCCGCTGTTTTGAGCTTCCGCTTTTCCTTCTTCAGGCTTCTTGCAGTGTTGACGAGTCTTTTCCGAAGGTTTTTGCTCTCCGGCGGCGTGTCCGGCATGAGATCGTCCGGACTGTCGTTTTCGCCGGGCCTGGACTGATTATCTGACTCGTCATGTTCGGACGGTTGCTTATCTGCATGTTCGTCGTCCACTTGTGAGCCCTGCTGTATTACGGGCTCCTTAGGAGCATTGTTGTTGTCGAGGCGGGACTTAGGGCGGCGTCTGCGCCGCCGTTTTGGTTGTTTATCGGCGGGGTTATCTTCTGCCGCGGCCCGTTGGTCCTCGTTATCGCTCTCTTTTGGGGTATCCACCATGTATATGTCATATGACGAGGTGGTCCTCCCGTGCCCTATAGGCGTTGTTTCTTGTTCATCTCCGACATCGTCGTCTATACCGTCGATGTCTTCGGAGTCGTAATCTAGCATGTCGGTTAGATCGTCGACAGTGGCTACAAAGTGGGTGGTGGGTGGGCTCTGAATTTCTTCGTCGTCCGTACCCCAACCATCCTGGCCATAGTCCGGCCAGGACTCTCCCGATAACGAGAGGTGCTTTAGCGAATTTAGGATGTCGCCAAAGGGCGAGTGTTGGAAGATGTCCGCGGCGGTAAATTCCATAACCGGCGCCCAATCCGAATCGATTGTTAGGGGCGCGGGAGGTTCGGAGTCCGGCAAGGAGTCCGGACCCTCGGAATCACGAGTTTCGCAGGGGACAAGATTAGCGTTCGGCTCCATCGCCGTGGAAGTTGGAGCCCCCAAGGCGGTGTCCATCCACCGATCCTCGGTCTGGGCGATCGGCTCCGGACTAATGGCCGAAGCGGATTCGTGTGCGGCCACCAAGGCACTGTCCGACGGCAGAGCTAGATCATGCCCATCGTAACAGTGCGGCTCGCTTGGCTGTGGCTCGAGCCCGTCGAAGATCAAGTCTCCGCGGACGTTGGCCGTGAAGTTTAGACTTCCGAATCTGACCTGACTGCCAGGGGCGTAGCTTTCGATCTGCTCCAGATGGCCAAGCGAATCAGCCCGCAGCGCGAAGCCGCCGAATACGAAGATCTGTCCGGGGAGAAAAGTCTCACCCTGGACAGCGTTGTTGGTTGAAGATGCCATCAGGCCTATCGGTTACGGCACAGAGGAACTCTCAATGAAAGCACCAATGTCAGTGTCAAAACCGGCGGATCTCAGGTAGGGGGTCCCGAACTGTGCGTCTAGGCGGATGGTAACAGGAGACGAGGGACACGATGTTTTTACCCAGGTTCGGGCCCTCTTGATGGAGGTAAAACCCTACGTCCTGCTTGATTAATATTGATGATATGGGTAGTACAAGAGTGGATCTACCACGAGATCAAGGAGGCTAAACCCTAAAGCTAGCCTATGGTATGATTGTTGTAATGTATGTTGTCCTACGGACTAAAGCCCTCCGGTTTATATAGACACCGGAGGAGGCTAGGGTTACACAGAGTCGGTTACAATGGTAGGAGATCTACATATCCGTATTGCCAAGCTTGCCTTCCACGCCAAGGAAAGTCCCATCCGGACACGGGACGGAGTCTTAAATCTTGTATCTTCGTAGTCTTGGAGTCCGGCGGACGATGATAGTCCGGCTGTCCGGACACCCCCTAGTCCAGGACTCCCTCTGGTGGGAATAATTCTTTATTGATTGATGTCCATCTCTACACCACGACATCAGTTCAACAATTACCTGAACAAAAAATTGGACCACTATCCGAATAAACCCAGAACTACTAACCGAAACAATAGCCCAAATAAACCAAAACAACAAACTCGAATAAGCCGAACAGTAAAACCATTGCAACGAAGCAACACATGAATAAACTGAAAACATAAACCTACCCGAACCATAAACCAAAACAGTAACCGAATTTTATCCAGAGCAACACACCCGAATAAACCAGGACAACAAAAACTCTGAACTAGCACTATGCATTCATGTGAATAGTAGTCCAGAAAGAAATAAAGAGACTCCTCCCTACACCCGGAACAGTAAAACCAGTGAAATGGAGCAACACCTAAATAAACCAAAACCATTAACCCATCCAAACCAGAAACCGAAACAATACCCGAATTGTAACCCAAAGCAATACACCCGAATAAACTGGGACAATAAAAACAATGAACCATCACTATGCATTCAAGTGAATAGTAATCGAGAAGAAAAGCCAGGAAAAAAATCCGTAACATAATAAGACTCCTTCTCCCTCGGTGCGTTTACCGACGCAAGGAGAATAACCGATGTTGTTGCCGTCATCTACCTCACCTTCTGCTTCCCTGTGGCCACCCAAATCAAGGCTTTAACCACAATGCGGTTACTGAAACCCGCTTTAACCACAATGTGGTTACAGAAGTCACCTCTACGATGCGCCCCATCATGACAGTCTACAAGCCACCAATGAGAAGAGACAACATGAAAAGTAAAAAGGGTCGCTCGACCTATCTATTCAATCTACTCTCTATTCTATTTCTTTGACTCAATCAAAGAGAAAGAGAAAATACAAGACAACGAATCATTCTGTTGAAGGTAGTGTTTGCTCAAAAAATTATTGTAGAACCAGTCATTCCTCAGCCGCCAAAATTTTCCGAAGTATGGATATACCACTTATCCTACACCATAGTTTGAAAAGTGCATTGGGATGAATGTCCTCTTATCAGATTAGTCATTCATATAAAGTGCTTTAAAATAAGCTCTCCGCCAATTACTATCCATTTTTGCACCAAACAAGCTTGGGGTTTAAATTACTTACAAAATTTCAAATTTGAATTTTATTGGATAAATCCATGTTTAAGAGGGAATGAAAGAGTGTCGACTAGGAACTTGATATGAAATGTAGGTGAAAAGGGTGCATAAATTGGACAAGAAATATTTCCCTACTATAGGGTCTACACATTGGTAACAATCCCATTCGATCTCACTGTTGATCCAATAGGCCATATGAGAATCAATCCAAATACATATTACTACTGCACCCATTATATTTTTTACTTACGAAAGAGGAAAATATGTTCTTATGAAAAAATATTAATAGGCCAGCCAGTTTACTTAACTCTTAAATAATTTAATGTTTGTTTCGTGCCCACACAAATTATGGGGTAAAGATAGAATTTGTGTTCTCATTTTCCTTTTCCTTTTTCATGTAATACATGTTGCTTTTTTGCTTATTTTGGTAAAAATACATATCGAATCGGTCACGGGCGCGGCATTTGCCGTGCTTCTTCGGTGCTAGTCTCTACTATTAAAGGAGGATTTGCCGTCGTCGTGATGGTTCGACCTCCCCTTCCCACGTACGATCTCCCCCTTCCCACCTACAATCCATCCATGCCTCTCGTGCGAGAAGCCGGGAAGAACGATCACAACATCCAAAAATATCACCTCTCATGCGAGAACCACGATCTCCCGCGAGATCCGTCGACAAAAAAGACACACGTAAACCCACGAACCCATGCGACCGCACGTTGCCAGTGAGAAAAGGCCAGTTCTTCCCCGCGCTGCGCCATACAAGGATGTCCTTGCCGTCCGGCCACATCCTCCTCACCCAAGCTATAGCCTCTACTGGCCTTGCCACGCCTCTGCTGCCATGTTGTTGCTCAGCAGAGCCGCGGCCTCTGCTCACCTGTTGTTGCTGCATTCATCAGCTGAGGCCGGCGCTACACTTCTTTCCTGCCGTCTTGTGCCTCTCCGGTGGAGCTGTGATATGTTCGCCGGTGCTCATCACATCCTAAGATTGCCATCCTGGCATGTTCAACATCCCACCCTCCATGTTTCCTACAAATAAAATGCATTCATGATATCATAAGATGATCACACGGTAGAGGGTCTATCTTGGGGAGTACTCATCCTGCTTTTGAGCAACTACCAAACCTCACCGGTCTTACTTTGAAGAATATTGCCAGAATGCATGTGTTTGGGCCTGCCTTTAGTGGTGTCATAGAGAGCAGTTTCATGCACTTCAAGACAATTATTTTCGAGGATATGCCAGTGGGTCAGGGAACCTAATAGCCATATGTTTTCAAGGCTTGAAAGCATCAAGTTTGGACATTGTCCCCTTCTCTGCTCGTTCCCCTCCGTACTAACTTATCTAATATACGCGTGAGGAATGCTAGGTCAAAGCTATTTTGCGTCAGAAAGGGATTAACTATTCAAGGGTATAACAGCGCTTTGGCCTTCAACAATATGGATAATGTAGAGTTTATGGATGTTAGCAATGTGCCGCACATTTCATTTTCAGATCTCCAAAATCTAAGCTTGCGAAGAAGTATATCATTTCACTCACACAAAAAAATTATATAATTTCGAAGGTGCAACGACATGTTTTCAGCAGAACTGGATGATAGTTTTTTCAGTTGTGCTGACTGTGTGCATCCTACCTACGCGGAGCCTGGTGTGCGCTCATTGTGTGTATCCTCTCGTTTCTCCATTCTGAGCTAACAAAATCCACTCTTTGTCGGAAAAAAATCCATCCACCCAGGCGTACACCGAGACAGCCCAACAACAATCAAGGATTTTCACGTTCTGCCTCATAAGTCCAGCGAGCCCACCGAGGGGCCCATTAGGCCAGCTACAGACATCGTGGAAAGCATTATCTCAAAAAAAATCATTGTCGAAAGAAAAAAAACAAGAAGAGAATGCTGCAGCCACGGCAGCACCGCTGGCAGGCTGCGCGATGGTAATCCTCCCTTGGCTTTTTTTCCCCATTCATCGCAGTACCGTCAATCAGGAGGAAATGTCGTCAGGCTCACCTCGCAGTACCGTCAATCTTCAGTTCTGCAGTAGTTTGTATCCAGTCCTTGGTTTCTATATGGGATCTGCTATCAAAGAAAAAATATATTAGTATATACAAATCCAAAAGAGGCCTCCATGATCATGCATGGTCCTCTTCTTATTAGAACTAGATGATACCCCGCACGATTGCTGCGGGATTTTGTTGTGGCGAAGACGATCACAATTGGAATCAATTATATGATAAATTTCATTTGCATGCAATGAATATTGTATTTGTTGTATAGCGCGCAACACCAGCATGATGATTTAAACAACTGAAAAAGGAGATATCACAAAGCCCGAGAGCTGGAACAACTCCTAGCTTCCTCCATGGTCGGCTTCTGAACATAGTCAAATGGCCATATAAAATAAATAATGTCAAAATCAAAATCGCTCAAGTTAATATTGAAACACTTGCCATAACGAATAACTTAGAATAGTGGTGATCCGTTGCAATGTGATGTAGTTTATTGTTGTGCAAAGTAACACAAATCTAGGAACTCTTACACTACCGGAATTGCCCCCTATGCCGACGGCCGTCGGCATAGCCCTGAGTCCCGTCGGGATAGACCTATGCCGACGGCCCCCGTCGGCAACATATGCATCGGCACAGCCAGGGAGGCCGTCGGCATAGAAAAGCCGTCGGCATATATGCTACGCCGACAGGGGCCGTACATCTATGCCGACGGCCCCGGCCGTCGGCAACAATCACGCATAACGGCGGCCACCGTTAGTTAGGCCAACGACAGGACGCCACGTGGCACCCCTATGCTGACGGCCTAGCCGTCGGCTTAGTCAAAACCTACGCCGACGGCGAGGCCGTCGGCATAGGTGTGCTACATGGCGTCCTGTCGTTGGGCATGGACAAGGGCTACGCCGACGGCCTAGTTTCAAGCTATGCCGACGGCCTAGCCGTCGGCATACTCCTTCATACAGAGCTCCCAGTTGCTGACGTGTGGCACCTATGCTGACTGCATAGCCGTCGGCTTAGTTTAAAACTAAGCCGACGGCTATGCAGTCAGCATAGGTGCCACGCGTCAGCAACTGGGAGCTCACGCCAGTCCTATGCCGACGGCATAGCCGTCGGCATAGTTTGCTTTTGATTTTTTTTTCTTTTTTCGGTTTGTTTTCAAATCAGTTGGATTCAAATAACAACACATATATAACAACACATATCAGCAGCACATGTCAACGAACGTAAGCATAAGCATCATCACAACAATAATTGCATAAGCATCATCACACACAAGTCTCTAAATGATCATCATCACAACCAACATAAGCATAAGCATAAGCATATAGAAAAGCACCACACACAAGTCTCTAAATGATCATCACCACACACAAGTCATCTCAATCATCATCACCACACACAAGGCTTAAGCGCCAGGACGTCGAGCACCGCGGAGGTCGTCACCGCCAAGACCGCCGAAGCCCAGGTCGTCAATGATAGCGACAGCGCTATCGCCAAGACCGCCTCCACCTCCGCCTCCGCCTCCGTGGATCGGAGTGGTCGGGCTCCGTGTCTCCGGAGTGCTGCGAAGACCACCGCCAACGGTAGATCCACCTGTTCCCTGGATGTTGAAAAAACATATTAACGGGATATATGACTGTGTTGAAAGGCATGACATGCTTTGGGTGAATAGATTGGGGATGAACTAACCGGAGAGGGGCCAGCGTTCTGTGCCACAAACTCCTCAAAGGTCAGCAGCACTGGTTGTGCTGGAGGGCATTGTGCTGGCTGCAACTAAGGACACCTGCCGGCCGCCATTTCCTGAAAAGCCTGCTCCAGCTGGCGATCCCTCTGCACTTGTTGTTCATGAAGCCTCTGATGCCACGCCATGGTCTCCTGGCGTGTGTACTCCAGGTAGGCCTACGGTATGACATGATGGAACTCATAAAACTACTAGATGCGGAAAATAAAGTGAGCAATGAAGATAAGAGGGAAAATACTTACAGATTGTTGCTCCTGAAAGAGGGACTGTGCACTGGTCACTAGCTGGCTCAGGCTCGGGTCGATCCGGCGGAGCTGTGTGTAGGAGATAGTAGGAGTGATCACAGCATCGAGAACCGCCTCCCGACCGTGCTCCCTGGGCCCCATGCTCACCACCGTCCTCTCGTTCAGATCCTCCGCAATGGGGTCAGGTGTGTCAGGATGTAACTTCAGATACGCTGCGGAGTAGGCCTCCTTCCTCCCTGCGGTCTTCTTGCCGTAGTACTTGGGCTCGCCAGGCTTGGAGTCCTTCCGCGCATGGGCGATCTCCCACGCCTGCATGTCTGAGAGCGGCCGCTTCGGTTTCTCCTCCTGCACCACCAAACAGAGGTTAGTCATACATAAGAAAGTGATGGTAAATAGAAGAAGAAGAATGTTTAATGGGGTTAGTCATACATTAACTGCCTTGTGGAGATAGTTGTTTCGGTTTCCCTGAGCATGTACTCCCTCCTTCCCTCGGTTAGCCTTATTTTTGATTCTCATAGCCGCCCAGGCTCCAGCCTCATCACACCAAAGATCCACCAATGCTGCCCAGGACTCGTATTTTCCATAACACCAATTTGGACACACCTACATAATAAAAGCATAATGGCATGTCAACATGAAACGGTGAAATGTACCACATGGTAATGAAAGCATAATGAAAGCATAATATATCAAAGCATAATGAAAAATCTTTTATACTTACCGCCAAGTACTCGGGCCTCTCCAAGGTAATGCCCATCCTCTGTGCTTCTTCCTTGGTCATCTTCAAACCAAGAACGTCGTGGTAGTATGTCGAGATGGCCACATAGCGCACCTCGTACTGCATCTGGCAGGGCTTCTTCTTGCATTGGCGCAGCACGATCTGGTCCGCTCTAGCCCTGTGCTCCGGAAGAACTCGATAGAATTTCTACAATCATGCATGAAACAAGAATGGAAGAAGCCATAAGTTAAATCATTCATGAAACTAGAATGGACTTGTGCTTCTGAAGAGAACTCACCCAGAAAGTAGTGATCACGGCCTTGGCATGGGTCTCATGGTCCGCGTGGAGGGCCACTTCCCAGTGGTCCCACCTCGTGGCCAAAACCCGACGGTCCGGCTGCCTGACTGGATCCGGACAGTACAACCCCGGCCAGTATAAGTTCAGCAAGACGGTGATGAGGCCGTTGGGAATACGGACCCCTTTAGAATATATCCAATTGCTGCAAAAGAATGAACTATTAGCATGTGAAAAGCAAAATAAATAACAACCGGAATAAGCATGTGACAAGCAAAATAATGAAATTATTACAAAGTGGCACTTACTCTTTTCCCGTGGGCTCAATGAGCCACATCTGCTCCTCAGTAGAAGGAACCTGCTTTGGTAGCTTTGCCTACCACGCAGCCACCCCTTGTTGTCAACCCCCTTCCCGCCACCACCATCATCCCCGCCACCACCCTCCTCCTTGCCTGCCTCCCCCTCCCCAACCTCCTCCTCCTCCTCCTCCTCGCTTGCCTCCTCCTCCACCTCCTCCTCCTCCTCGTCCTCCTCGTCCTCCTCCTCCCCAGAATGTACCTTACTAAAGGAGGGCCTCGAAGACAACACCCCTAAGTCGGTGAGGGAGTGCTCTTTCTGGCCGCGACCCCCTGTAGTGGCTCTCCCCCCACCACCTTGCCCTCTAGAGGCTCTCCCCCCGCCCCTCCTCCTCGAGGGGCACCTCTCCCTCGACCTCCCTGTGAGGATTCATCGTCAAGTAGCCGAGGGGGAGGATTACGTGCTCGACCACTCCGACTAGGCAGGCCGACGAGCTTGCGTAGGAAACCCATGCCGTCGGCCTTCCCCTTGCCCATGTTCCACGAACCTGCATTGAAAAGAGAATAAGCAATTAGTAAATTAATGAAATGAAGGAAAAGGCATGATAATAAACACATTAATAAAAATGCATAAAAAGGCATATTCCTAAACTATAGAAAAAAACACTTGAAACATACATCTGCTAGAAACCATATGAATCCTCAATGTTGTAACCTCTTTCTCGGTCCATCTCATCATCACTATCAATCATATCATCTTCGTTGTCCGATGGAGGTGTAGGCTCTTCCTCGTCGTCAGCGTCTTCATTTAACTTTTCTAGCAGAAGTATGTCATTTTCATTGACAATGGTCTCACCATCATTCCGTGCATCGTCGACGTTTGGATCCACATCATCATCACCCAATGGTCTAGCGTCATTGTTTCTAACCACATCATCATCATCATCATCAGGTTGCTGTTGATAGAACACTCCCTCGTATGTCATGGGGTTAATGTTGTAGTAATCGTCTTCATTCGGTTCTGGTAGCTTACCATGTGGCAACACCTTGAACACAACTTCCCAACCCTTTAGATACGCTCTCTGGCATGTGTAAGGCAGATAATATACTTGTGTAGCTTGGGTAGCCGCAATGAAGGGATCGGCTCCGGCATAGACGGTTGATGGTTTAACTTCGACCAAACAAATGGAAGGCGTATGTTTTACCCCCTCCCGCGGATCGAACCATCGGCATTTGAACACAGGCAGACTTAGGGTCTCACGCCCCTGGTGGAATTTAACCTCGTATATATTTTGTACCCTTCCGTAGTAGTCTACTGAATTTTGACCGGGGGTGTACACTCCGGTATTTATAGTTTTGGGATCAGGCCGGCTGTTTTGGTGCTCCTCTGTATGGAAGCGATACCCATTCACATCATACTTTTTACATGTCATGACGGCAGGGTCAAAACCCATGGAAACCCATCTCAATTCATCATCCATAGATATGTTCGGATCTTTTCCCTACAAGTATAATGGAAATTGTTGCGTGCATTAGTTCGGTTAACTAATAAATATTGAACTAGGTATTTAATAGGGGAATGTGGAAAATTACTTTCTCCATGAACCAAGCAACAAAATTTTTACGTACAGGGTTTCCATGACGGAGAAGAGTAAGTGCCTCCGCCTCAGTAGGAGGATTCACCCCCGTCCATTCCTCTTGAATGAAATCACTAAAAAAAAGAAAAGCAGTGTTAGACCGGACTAAGTGAACATGGAACATGATGATGTGGAAGACATAAAGGAATGGTGTAGTGGTATTACCTCATCCACACTTCCTCAACTTCCTTGATGTTGTGCAAGATATAGAACATGAGGTCCTCCCACTCTTGTCGTGGCATGTTATAAGATTTCGGGGCCCCAGCCCTCCCACCTTGCGCGTTGAATAGATCGAGCCTGGGTTGATACTTGGGCTCTTCTATATTGTATCAAGGCACCTTGTTATGCAGATGGGGAACGTGGTCTGGATAGTATGATGTCCTGAGGTCTGACACCTCCTCCTGGATAACTGCCTCAGCTATGGAAGCTTCAATCTTAGCTTTGTTTCCATATTTCCGTCGGAGATGCTTGTTCTGCCTCTCAGGGCCGTACTGCCAGCGATTCTGCATAGGCCCCCCCAACAATACCTCGTTCGCGAGGTGCAGAATGAGATGTGTCATCGGAGTAAAGAAGCCTGGCGGAAAGATCTTCTCTAGCTTGACTATCAACTATGGTGCCTTCTTATGCAATTTTTCAATCACCTCTTTACTTACTTCTTTAGCACAGAGCGTGCGGAAGAAATGGCTAAGCTCGGCAAGCACTCGCCAGACATGCTCGGGGACATAGCCTCGAACCATCACCAGCATTATCCGCTCAATCCATACATGGTAGTCATGACTCTTCAGGCCGGTCACTTTGCCCGTTGAAAGATTGACTCCCTTACTTATATTCGATGCATAACCATCGGTGAACTTCAAAATTTGTTTCAGCTAGATAAGTACTTTTTTTTTCTGGCGGTTTAAGGACAAAGTCGGCATCTGGCTTGAACCAGTTTTTTCGACCGCCTGTGGGAGGCTTCATGTTCAGGCTTGGTATATCACAAATTCTCTGTTGATCGGCTCTAGCTTTAACGTTATCCTTCGTCTTATCAGGAATGTTCAGGATCGTGTGGAAAAGGGACTCTACCACATTCTTTTCGGTGTGCATCACATCAATATTGTAAGGAAGTTTGAGGTCCTTGAAATAGGGAAGCTGCGAGAAGGGGGTAATGTGAGTCCAGTTACGCGTCTCACCATATCCCTTGAAGCCTTTGGCTTTGCCTTTTCCTTTGCCTTTGACTTTAGGCTTGAGAGCTTTTAGCTGAGAAAGAACATCTGCCCCCGAAAATGTTGGAATCTCGGTTACTTCATGAACAACCCGGCCTTTCGTGAAGTTCTTCTTGTCTTCCCTGTCTGGACGGTCTGGAGGGAGGAACTGTCGATGCTGGTCAAAGGCTACATACTTGCCACCCTTACTCAGCCAAGTCATTCGCAGAGCCTGCATGCACACTGGGCATGGCATCTTCCCACTTGTACACCATCCGCAGAATAGAGCATAGCCGGGAAAGTCATGCATGCAATAGTGCAACCAACTTTCATCAAGAAATTTCTCTTCAGATCCCGGTCGTATGTCAACCTTGGAAAGTACCAAGAATGGTCCAAAGCATCCACCAACGGCTGCATAAACACACCCAATTGCTTCCCCGGGTATTCAGGCCCCGGAATGATGAGCCACAAGAACATGGTCTTCCGTTGCATTAGGGCACCGGGAGGAAGATTGAGCGGAATTATAAACACAGGCCAGCAGCTGTATGGATTGGACGACATACCATATGGATTCAACCCATCACCTGATATGTCTATTCTGACATTCCCAGCCTCGGCTGCTTCCTCGAGGTATTCTTCATCGAACGACTTCCATGCTTCCCCTCCTGATGGATGTGGGATTTTTTTTGGATTGTACCTTATACCTTCCTTGTGCCACTTCATCATTTTGGAAGACTCCTTCGTGATGAAAAGGTGTTGCAGTCTTTTTATAAAATCAAGATACCGAAGAACCTTAACGGGGATGGTTAGCTGCTTTTTCTCACCATCCTCGCCGAACACCTCAATGTACCGAGACGAACCGCACTTCCTACAGTACTTGTCATCTGCATACTCGTGCCTAAAAAAGGCAATTCTTCGGGCAAACATCTATTTTCTCATAATCCATAGAGAGTGCCTTCATGATTTTATTTGTATCATACATGCTTTTCGGCAGTTCATGACCCTCAGGGAGGCTATTAGCCCATACTCCTAGGAATGCTTCGAAGCATTTCTGGCTACAGCCATACTCAGCCTTGACTGCAATCAGTTGCGAGATGGCATCCAGCTGAGATATTTTCGCACCCGCATAAAGCGGTTTCTTCGATGAGGCCAAGACCTCCAAGAAGGCCTGTGCGGTTGCCTCCGGCTCCTCCGGATCATTCTCTGAAGGTGTCGCATTTGCCGTTTCTGCAACAATGACATCATCTAGCATGTCCCTGACCCCGTCGTCCTCATATCCATCGATGCGTTGTCGCATCACCTCCTCTCTACCACGGTCCTGCTCGGCTATGTTTATCGGCGGCATGTCAAAGTTTGGCATATATCTGTGCGTGCGAAGGTGCTCACTCATGTCCGTCTGATTTCTACGGTGACGTCTGGCACATCTCGCACAGGGGCATGGTGGGATAATTCTCATTGGACGACGGAAGATCTCCTTCAAATACACATCGGTTTTCGTGATCCACTCTGATGTTACTCGATTTCGACGGATAAAACCACTGTACATCCACTGATTATCTGCCATCCTCTGCTTTTTTGCAAGCCACACAACATAATTATGGATTCACTTAAATTAATCACATCAAATTTTCAGTTTCTACCGCATTGAATCCACCTACATCTCTAATAGGTAATGATGGGTCCTAATCCCACCCGAGGATGTGTAGATTGAGTACGTTCTCCATTCTACCCCGTTCCGAGACAAAATTTTGGCAGCACCTCCCCGCTGTTCTCCAGATACACGTCTCGGCAAATAGCCGAGAGAATGTGCTCCGGAGAACAATGGGGAGGCGCCGCCGAAATCCTATCTTGGAACAGGGTAGAACATGGAGAACATACCCAACCTACACATCCTCGGGCTGTCCGTGGAAAACGCTGGACAATCCGAAAGAGCTGCGGTGATAAATATGCAATTGAATGCATATTTATCGATGCAACCCTTTCGGACGGGAGACGCCTAGGTTACGCCAGTTGACTTGAGAATGAAATCTAGTGATATGAAAAAATGGAGGAGATGAACTTCTAGCTCACCCTCGGCTATAGAGGAAGTAGTCAAACAGCAGAGGGATGCTCAGGGGGACCAACGTGTCATACAACGGTCCCTCCGATGAAATGCAACACCACAAAGCCTGTAAATTCCATCGCGACAAAGTTAGAACATCACAACTAATAGAGCATATTTAAAACATTTAAACGTGCATTCATTTATTTTTGCATCATGTAGGCAATAAAACTAACAACATTAACAATATATTCATCATCGTCATCACATATTCATCATCATCATTATGATCTATTCGTCATAATCATTGATTCATCTCATCAAACAAATTTTTTTTGCAAGATATGCAACATATAGCATCTCATATAACCAATTTTTTTACTACATATATCACTATCTATCTAACTATCTACCTATCTAACTATCTCACTACCTATCTCACTATCTATCTAACTATCTACCTATCTAACTATCTATATAACTATCTATCTAACTATCTAAATATCTATCTAAATACCTATCTAACTAGCTACAAAATTACTAAAAAACACTAAAAATATAAAAAAAAATCACCTTCGAGAGGGCCGACCGGAGTTGGGGCAGGGAGGCACGGAGTCGGGGCGGGGAGGCCGGCGGGGGGTCGGGGCGGGGCGGCCGGCGTCGGGTTGGGTCGGGGAGGCCGGAGGGGGGTCGGGGCGAAGCGGCCGGAGGGGGGTTGGGGCGGGGCGGTGCGGGGTCGCGGCGGGGAGGTCGGAGGTGGGTCGGGGCGGGGAGGCCAGCGCGGGGCGCCGCGGAGTCGGGGCGAGGCGGCCGGAGGGGGGGTCGGGGCAGGGCGGTGCGGGGTCGGGGCGGGGAGGTCGGAGGCGGGTCGGGGCGGGGCAGCCAGCGTGGGGCGCCGCGGAGTCGGTGTGGGGCGGCCGGCCCGGGGTCAGGGCGGGGTGGCTCGGGGTCGGGGCGGGGAGGCGCGGGCGGCGGCGGGCTTGGGGTGGGGCGGCGCGGGCGCCGGCGTGCTCGGGGCGGGGCGGCTCGGGCGGTGGCATGCTCAGGGCGGGTGGCGGAGGAGGTGGGCGGCGGCGGAACGGGTCGGGGTCGGGTGCGGGTGCGGTGAGGGAGAGAAATGAGTGGAGGAGGAGGGTGGCCGAGGGGATAAGGTTGGCCATATGCCGACGGCATGGCCGTCGGCATAGGCCTAGGCCCACATGTCAGTAGCCCAGGGGAGTGGATAACGTGCACATATGCCGACGGCCTAGCCGTCGACATAGATGGGAGGCCTATGCCGACGGCTAGGCCGTCGGCATATATGCAAACCACAATTTTTTTAAATAGTCCCACCTCGCCGAGGGGAAAGCAATTTGACCTGTTTAAATAGTTCACTAATCCATACGTTATAAGCTTCGGTATTCATTAGACTTATATGAAGAAAACGAACAATTACTCTGAAACTTTCAGTGCCCGGGCAGCCGGCCCGGTGCCCGGGCACTAAAGGTTTCAGAGTGATAGTACGTTTTTAATGTTGAATACCGGAGTTTTTAATCAATTCAATTATTGCATTTTTAGATTTTTAGTTTATCGTCTGTATGGGACCCGGTACCCCCTCTCACGGACGGCGCCGCTGCCGGCACCTGGAGGGGGGAAACGGACGCGTCGGGTCTACACGGAGGGGATCTTGCCATTGGTCTGGCCTGGATGTTGCTCTAAAGTGTTCCTGTGGACTAACCTAAAACAACCGGGTGGATAGGTCCACTGCTCAAAGCCCGTCCGTGCAAAGTCAAAGGGCTAGATCCCGTGGTCAAACGCTACAGGGTTAGGCGGGACGGGGACCCTAGGGGGTAGCAATGCCACCCGAGCGTCGCACCGGGCCCTCATACATGCGGGGTGGTGTGGTGGCATGTTCGAAGAGGCGGCACGCGTCTCCGGGGTGTGCCCCCCCTCACGGACGGCGCCGCTGCCAGCACCTGGAGGGGGGAAACGGACGCGTCGGGTCTACACGGAGGGGATCTTGCCATCGGTCTGGCCCAGATGTTGCTCTAAAGTGTTCCTATGGGCTGACCTAACACAACCGGGTGGATAGGTCCACTGCTCAAAGCTCGTCCGTTCAAAGTCAAAGGGCTAGATCCCGTGGTCAAATGCTACAGGGTTAGGCAAGACAGGGCCCTGGGGGGTAGCAATGCCACCCGAGCGTCGCACCGGGCCCTCATACATGCGGGGTGGTGTGGTGGCATGTCCGAAGAGGCGGCACGCGTCTCCGGGGTGTGCCCCCCCCCCCTAACGGACGGCGATGCCGCCGGCACCTGGAAGGGGCAAACGGACGCGTCGGGTCTACACGGAGGGGATCTCGCCAAACCCACAGCAAGATCCCGGCACGCTAGTTGTTGGTTTGGGCCCTCCTCCGGTTGTGGAAGCGTGGTGGCCGGCGCAGGCACCCGACACGCAGCTCCGGGGTGTGCCCCCCTCACCGGCGTCGCTGTGGGGCACGGCGGCAGCAACGTCCGTGAGGGGGGCAATCGATATACCATCTGGGTATTTTTTTTGTTAGATAAGGCACATTTATGTTGTAAAAAAACAGGAAAAAGTAAATAACATAATAAAAAATAAAAAAAATGGAGGCCGTCGGCATACCTGCGCGCACGGCCACGGATCGATGACATGGCTAAGTGCGGGGATCGATGACGTGGCAACATTCATGGGCCAGGCCTATGCCGACGGCCAGGCCGTCGGCATAGATTTGCCACCCCACAGACCGGCGAGCGACGCGGATCGATGACGTGGCGGGCGACGCGGATCGATGACGTGGGGTCTATGCCGACGGCCGCCGTTAGCCCGTCGGCGTAGGCTGACGCCGTCAAAAGGCCGTCTCCGTCCGGGTAGCCGGGCCCACGTGCTATGCCGACGGTCTCCTCTATGCCGACGGCCACCGTAGGCATATTTCTCGGGACGCCGACCCGACGGCTTTTCTATGCCGACGGCTTGGGCTGGGCCTTCGGGATAGGCCAATCTATGCCGACGGGGGCCGTCCCGTCGGCATAGGTTCGGCCGTCGGCATCGCCAGTTATTCTGGTAGTGTTTTTTTTTGCGGGGGGAAAAGCATTTCATTAATTGATAATGGTTTTACATTCCTCACTAATGATAGTGCTAATCTCCTGGGGTACATTAGAGAGCCAGCATGCAGTGCGTTGTTGGCCACGGCCAATGGCTGCCGTGGCGTGGCTTGCCTTGTTCTGTGCTCTGCCAATTCGCCGGACGTGGGTCTCCCTTTCCTTGAGCAAGTCAGCCACATCTGCAAGTTGATACATGTTGCTTGATCGGTCTGGTGTACTGGACGAAAGTAGAGTGACTAACTCGGCTCAGTCGGATTCCACCATAATGGGTGTCGTAGACCAATGCAGCGCTAGTCGTAGGCCTTCTTCGCATGCTGCTAGTTCCGATTCGAACGGGCTTTGGCAGTTGAAGAGCCACCTACAAGCTGCAAATATCACACTACCAGTATGGTCACGTAATATCATTCCTGCTCCCGCCGTTCCATCAGCAGCAACGAAAGAACCATCAAAGTTCAGCTTGACACAACCTTCCGGTGGCGGTTCCCATTCTGCCGTGGACAGTTCAGACTGCTCGCGTTTGGATGGTTTCTTTTGCCCTGCTAAACATGCCGGTTGCTTGCCTTTAGTCAGGTCCTCATTGGGATAGTTATTCTGGTAGTGTTAGGGGGCTTAAACTCGCAATCACATCATATACATCAGCATTTTGGCTATCCTTGTAATCAATTAGTACCAAAGGTCACCACTATGATCAGCGGACATTGGTATAACCACATCCTTGTTAATCCACGTACTGGCATAGTCAAATCAATCAAACTTCAAAAAAAAATCTCCCGGATTCAGTCTGACCTACACCTACGTAGCTAAGGAGAAGGCGGTTGGGCTCAAATAGAATTGGGGACACCCTAGACTTGAAAGTTTAAGAACCCGGCAGAAATAATCGATTGAAAAGAGGAACTCAACAGTGTGCTCTTGCTTGGCGGCGACGAGACAGGCGTCCGGGTCGAGGCGCCAGTAGAGGGTGGTGACAGGGAGAAGGATGTGGACGACCCCAAGCGCGTCGGGCCTCCACTGCGACGTACATCTCGGACTCCCCATCGTCCGTCAGAACGACATCAAGCAACACGTTGGAGCCGGAAGCCTTGACGTCGCCCAGGATGGGACGGCGTCCCTGAGTCAGACGGTGGCGAGCGACGTGGTGACATCTCGGACCATGATGCACCTGACGGTGTCGGCGTTGCCGGATCGGACCATCGGCGACCTTGGGAGCGAGCAAGCAGCTGCCGTGTGGCCGTTGTCTACCAACCAACATGGCTCTTATTTGCAGGGTGGGTCGCCATGGGAGGTGACTGCCGCTGCTGCAACTGAATGGTGCTGGTGGATTCGGCAGCTCAAGCTGGAGAATATGATCCAATGAGGAAAGGTGAAAGCAATTTAACAGCTTCTCTTGCACAACCATGGAGGAGACGGAGGGTAGTAGGATTTATTACAGAAGATGAATATGTGCGGGAAAAGCAATCGGCGAGGGAATAGCTAACGACCTGAGCAGGGATTTGATGGAGAAGGTAAAGGGGCCGGAGGAGGAGAGAATCGTCAGTTCGTCACGGACGCCGCAAATGCTACGGGAAACAATCATGACATCAGCAGATGGTCTGGCTCCAGTAACGCATGCATGCCTTGAATGAAACAGTGGATGCCTTGCATGGGATGGCTATAGTCTAATTAAGGCGACAATCCATGCATGCCTTGAACGAAAGAGTGTACGCCTTGCATGGGATGGTTAAAACGAATGCGTTCATAGTGGGCCTAGTGGCCAAGCGTGGATGCGTTCATTCCTATTCTGACGAGGGAGCCAGTAAAAACCGGGTTCACACCTTGAGAGATAACTCTAATGAAATCCATGCGGTGCATAGAGAGTTGCCGTCGCTGAGCTGGACAGTCTGCATGTTTAGGTAAATAGGTTAGTGGGGATGAATCTCTTAGGTATATAGGATGCCGAATAGGGGGGTGCAACTTTTCTTATCATCTGATAACTGGAGCGAGGCACGGCCGAATCATCGCTGCTTGACTAGCTAGCAAAAATGTGTGAAGCAAGGTACAAGATAAACAAGAATTCTTCCTGAATTGATCGGACAGACGGTGGTGGGCAGAATCGAATCGGATCCCCGTCAATCAGTGAGGTGGTGACGGATGCACTCATATATTTTTAGATCTAAATAAATAAACTTAGTGGAGCTCGTCCATCCACCAATTTCTTAATGAAGCAGAGTCATGACCGAATAATGGCGCCAACGACAAAGGTAGCTATTGGCAAGTCAGAGCTCCACTATGTTCAAATCGAATGTATAATGAAATGACTCCTCACTGAGATGAGTGCACGGGTATGAAACAAGCCACGGTAGCACTGACGTATTTGCATTGTCGTCAGCGATGAATCATACTCCATCATTCCGGTTCTCAGTTCTTATTTCTAGTGACACGCCGAATCCTTGCCCTTTTGTTCCTTACCTACTACTCACTCCGTTCCAAAATAGATGACTCAACTTTATATTAACTTTAGTACAAAGTTAATACAAAGTTGGGTCATCTATTTTGAAACGGTCTACTACTGCCACCTTCTTCGCTGCACCCCACCTGAGCCGATTTAGAGAACGACTTCTTGGTTGCCAGGTCTAGAATTATTCGAGCGAGACACAAATGAGATGGCTTTCCTTTTTACTATTATTTTATTTCAGCAGACGTGATGAAATAGAACCTGCTTAGCTATAAAACGAGCCATCAAGACCTCTTCCCAAATGCATGCATATGGCTTCCCCATACTGTCTTCTATACTAGCACTTCCACAGAACTCTCACCACACATAAACATCCCAGGCGCCTAGCGCTCGGGACAATCCCAAACGTCGGCGGACATGGAGGCCACTATCGGTGTGGCGAACTGGCTTGTCGGCAAGGTGCTGAATAAGCTCTCTGATGAGTTGGTGGCCGCGTATGTGGCCAGCTCCGAGCTCGGCCTCAACTCCGAGCAAATCAAAACAAGGCTCAAGTACATGCAAGGGCTGCTGCACGCAGCGCAGGACAGGGATGTGAGCAGCAACCCTGGCCTGCAGAGCTTGCTGGAGGATCTGAGCAAAAAGGCTGATGAGGCTGAGGACGCACTAGACGAGCTCCACTACTTCCTGATCCAGGACCAGTTGGACGGCACCCAGGAGGCCGCCCCGGAGCTGGGTGATGGTCTCCATGGTCTTACTCTTCATGGTCGCCATGCTGCGCGCCACACCATCGGTAACTGGCTTCCATGCTTTTCTTGCTCACGTACTCAAGATGATGTTCCTTCTCTTCCTGCTGCCATCAATAACACATACGATGCAACCAAGTCAGAGAGTGGTAATGATGGTGGCCATGTTGATAAGTTGTCTTTTGATAGAGTAGCTATGTCCAACAAAATCAAGACAGTAATGGAGGAAATGAACTCCATATGTGGACCTGTCTCTGACTTGCTCAAAATTGAAACCAATAGTAGCACCGCAACAAGCACAACTGGCATCCCAAAAAGGCCTCCCACAGGTTCTGTAGTTTCACAAGATAAATTATACGGAAGAAGTGCCATCTTTGAGCAAACTGTAAGTGCGCTCACTGATAGCACATATCTTGGTGAAACCCTTTCTATTCTTCCTTTTGTTGGCCCTGGGGGTATGGGAAAGACAACCTTCACCCAACATCTGTATAATGATAAAAGGATCGAGGAACGGTTCACTGTCAGGGTATGGGTTTGTGTCTCAACTGATTTTGATGTGCTCAACCTCACCCGACAGATCCTTAGATGCATACCAGCAATTGAAAAAGAAGAACACAAATGTGCAGTTGAGACTGCCAATTTAGACCAGCTTCAAAAATCCATTGCAGAGCGACTGAAGTTCAAAAGGTTTTTAATTGTCTTGGATGATATATGGAAATTCAGTAGTGAAGCTGATTGGAAAAACATATTAGCTCCATTCACAAAGGGGGAAACCAGGGGTAGCATGGTTCTCGTCACAACTCGGTTTCCATCTATAGCTCAAATGGTGAAAACAACTGATCTAGTAGAACTACATGGTTTGGAGCCTAACGACTTCTTCAAATTCTTTGAAACGTGTATATTTGGTCATAGCAGGCCTGGGCATTATGAAGATGACTTAATTGATGTTGCAAGGGATATTGCAAAGAAACTAAAGGGTTCACCACTAGCAGCCAATACAGTTGGTCGGTTATTGAGGAAAAACCTTTCTCGGGAATATTGGATAGGAGTTCTTGAAAGGAATGAGTGGAAAAATGCAAAAAATAATGATGATATTATGCCTTCGCTGAAAATTAGCTATGATTACCTTCCTTTCCTTCTAAAAAAATGTTTTTCGTGTTGTGCTCTCTTCCCTGAAGATTATAAGTTCTATAATTTAGAAATTACTAGCTTTTGGACCGCAATAGGTATATTAGATTCTAGTTGCCAAGATAATAATAATTACTTAGAAGAACTAGTGGACAACGGTTTTCTCATAAAGGGAGTTGATAAGTCTAATGATCAATACTATGTGATGCATGATTTGTTGCATGAACTATCCCGGAGTGTTTCATCACAAGAATGTGTCAATATAAGTAGTTTAAGTTTTAGTTCTGATGATATCCCACGATCTGTTAAACACCTGTCGATCACCACAAAGAATATATATGATGAAAGTTTTGGGGACGAAATAGGTAAACTGAAGCGCATGATGGACATTGCAAGTTTGCGTTCTTTGATGATTTTTGGATTACATGGTGAAACAATAGCTAATATTTTAGAAGATACATTTGAAGAAATAAAGGGTCTCCGGGTTCTAATTATAGCAGTGAATACTTCAAAATCTTTGCCAAGCTATTTTTCAAACCTTGTCCACCTCCAATTCCTTAAAATTAGTTCACCCAGTCACTTACAAGAAATGACTTTACCTAGCACATTGTCTAGATTTTACCACTTGAAATTCCTAGACCTCAATGGCTGGAGTGGTAGTAAAAAGTTGCCTAAAGACATTAGCCGCCTTGTGAATTTACGACATTTTCTTTCTTCCAAAGAACTACATTCCAATATTCCTGAGGTTGGAAAGATGAAGTGCTTACATGAGCTAAAAGAGTTCAATGTTAAGAAAGAGGGTGTTGGATTTGAACTGAAAGAGCTGGGGGAGTTGAGAGAGCTCGAGGGAAAAATCACAATATGTAATCTTGAAACTGTGGCATCCAAGAGAGAAGCTAGTGAAGCTAAACTGAGGAACAAAAGAAATCTGAAAGAGTTGACATTAGTATGGGGTACAAAGCATGAGACTGTAGATGAGGATGTTCTTGATGGTCTTCAACCACATGCTAATCTGAGGGTGCTTGGCATTATATATCCTGGTTTTGTTCCTTGTCCTAGATGGTTGTGTGGTGATATTAGCACAAAAAGGTTGGAGTCTCTTCATCTGGAGGGTCTTTCTTCGTGTCCTCTTCCAGCTTTTCAGGAGCTACCACACCTCAGCAGCCTCACCTTCAAAAATATTGTTGGGATGAGTGTGTTCAGGCCTGGCTTGAGTGGTGTTACAGAAAGAAGCTTCATGCACCTGAAGACACTTGAGTTTATGAATATGCCAGAACTTGTTGAGTGGGTCGGGGAACCTAGTAGCCATTTGTTTTCGAGGCTTGAAAGCATCAAGCTTGAAGATTGTCCCCTTCTCATGCAGTTTCCCTTCTTGGAGCACTCTGACTGTTTTACTAACCTGTGTAGTCTTCACATTGTTAACTGCCCTGAGCTTTCTCACTTTCCTCCCATGCCTCACAACAACACACTGACAGATATGTTGGTGAGAAATGCTAGCTCAGTGTTGTGGTACACAGCAAAGACATTTACTATTGAAAGGTATACCGGTGTTTTGGCCTTCCACAATATGGATAAAGTAGAGGTTGTGGAAATTAAGGATATATCAAATATTTTGTTTTCAGACCTCCAAAAACTAAACTCACTGAGAAGTATAGTTCTAGAGAAATGCGACGACATATTTTCTGCAGAATTGGTTGACAGTGTTATCCTCCATTCAGTTCAGTATCTTCAAATACGTGAATTATGTATTACTGGAGAACTGTTTTCAAAAGTGTTGAAGTGTTTCCCAGCTCTTTCCAAACTCAGCATCTGTAGGTGTAAGAGACTTGAACTTCTGACTGTGGAGCATGGAGGACTCTCGGACCTCGGGACGCTCCAATCGTTTGAAGCACTTTCTTGTGGAAACATGTTCTCTCGATGGCCCAAAGGAGAAGTAGGTGGAGGAGCTCATGCCATCAAGCCTTTCCCTGCTTCGCTTAGGGAACTTATGATTTTCGTAGAGCCAAGCATGCAGTCAATGGGGTTGCTCTCAAACCTCACGTCTCTCACCAGTCTGAGCTTGGAAACTTGTAGTAAATTAACAATGGATGGGTTTAATCCGCACATCACAGTCAACCTCAACAAATTGGTTGTATGTGCTTATAATGATGAACAAGGGAACATGTCTATAGGAGGAGATCTGGTGTCAGAGATTGCAAGGAGCAACTTAATGCATGTGGGTTCATTCCAGCTGGGAAAAATTTATGTGGATAGCATCTCGGCAGTGCTTATTGCTCCCATCTGCAGACACCTTTCCCCTACCCTCCACACATTGAGTTTCTGTTATGATCAAGGGGCAACAACCTTCGCGGAAGAGCAACAACAAGCGCTTCAGCTCCTCAGCTCCCTCAAACATCTTGAATTTGAACGTTGCTATAATCTGCAGTCCCTCCCTAAAGGGTTACGTGGCCTTTCTTCTCTGAAGAGACTAGAGATCAACAGTTGTAATAAAATCCAATGCCTTCCGCCCAAGGAGGGCCTCCCAAGTTCACTGGAATCACTGGTGGTGTATGAGTGTAATTCTGAACTGACTGAGCAAGCCAGAAAATTGAAAGGAATAGAGCCGTGGTTTTCTGTAACAATACATGGTACGTAACGCACCCCCAGTCTTAATTTAATTTGAGGTGATGCCTCCCATATGCCTGCCTTTGCTTCCGAGGATATGACAGGCTAACATGCTTTCGATTACAGACGATAAATTCTACTACTGAAGTATACCAGGGAGTATCAGCGGGAGAGATCTCGCACACACGGGATCTGGGAATGGTGGGAATCTTCGCCGCTCCCTTTCAGGTCTCTCTCTCTCTCTCTCTCTCTCTCTCTCTCTCTCTCTCTCTCTCTCTCTCGTCTGTCGCCGCCGGTGGCGCGGGCGGGCGACTGTGGAGCGGAACCATGGTGGCCAGCAGGGTTGCACAATCGCAATGAGTTGGTCGTGGTCGGCGCCGGCCCTGGTACGCATGCCTCCCTCTCTCTGCCTTAATTTGTCCTAGGATCTAGGTCGTCAGTCAGTTCGATTCATGCCATTCTGCAATTGCGATGCATCTAGGTCGCCATGTTAGCACGTGCAACACCTCGTATTCCCTTGAATCCTTATGAAATTGTGGTGCATTGGGCTGCTAGATGTCCTAAAGTATGTTTGTCTGTTTATGGTTGTTGCGTTGAGAAATGCTTACCAATTAGAATTTAGAAATGCCAGAACAACACAAGTCAGATGATGATTACCCAAAAATACAAGTCAGATGAGTATTTCTGTGCTTCCTCAATTTGCTTGATTTCCCTCTTAGCTTACTTCATATGTTGTCTACAGAAACAGGATGCAGATTTCATCCTACACAACACTTGAATTATATTGCGTATCTTAGAAAGGCAATTTTGAGGCCACAAACACCGTCACTCGAAGACATATATCTATTGCAATTATCATCAGGTAATACACTCTGCAGTCTTTGCTTTTTCAAAACTGTAAGCAGACCTGAATAATGGAGCATGTGACAGAAGGTTTAATTGTCCTGTTGGTAGCGTGATTTCATTCTGCAAATTGTGCCTCAACTGGAAAGAAACACTTTTGATGTTAGCCTTCCGACCATTTGAAAGGTGCAACAATATAAAAAAAGGAGGTACAACACTATCTTCGTACAGAGCATTCCAATGTTTCAAGCTTTATTTCTATAAAATAATGTTCTGAACTTCTGATTATGATCTTCCTCCTCTCAGGAATATTCTGAACGTGTAGCTATGTTCATGCATGGCTGATCCCACAATGATGGTCACACATACTGTGTTGTGTTTGTTCTTCATGAGTTCTTCGTTTGCAATATCAAGTAAAAAAGGATTTAGTACGAGACACTATCTTTATCGTGGTACTTAGGCAGTTCTTAACTCTTATTAAGGTTTGAAATATAATCCAAACCTCCACTTTGTGGAACATTGCAGGCTTTGTACTTGACTTCTATGGGCCATTTGCCAATTCATTTCTGCTCATTTGTCAGCTTCCTAGTGATTGAATAGTTAGCTTGTGTTTCATGAGATGAACAATTTTGGTGGAGCATCATCGCCTAAATGGTAAATACCAGTAATGAATCATTTCATCATCCATTATGTTTATGTATCTAATAGTGAATTGCGGCCGTTGGTGGCTTTGCATTCAGGACGAAACTCCTCCATTCAGATAATAACATCAACGGAAGCCTCGTGCATTTGACCTTAGATACCAATGGTTGGTTTGTTGGCCATTCTTTCCGTCTAAACATGTAACACCAGTATGCCATTTGCTGGGTCTTGGGACTTCCATCACACTGACTTGTGAACTCGGTTTAATCATTCAGGTTTTTTCTCTCAATATGTGGACCTGAACCTGGAATAATTCATGATACAAGGTGTAGCATGACTACTCGCAATGATAGGCAGCACGATCTTCGTTGAAGTCTTCATTTCCGTGGGGGGTTCATCCCCCCATCGGGATTCTTCGGAGAATTTGGTCTTGCCATTTGCCAAGCACATTGATGGATCAACTACACTCTGAATTCGGCTATTTCACCACCATGAAGCAAATTAGGTGCTTTACAGAGGCTCAGCATTATTTTCCTGTTATTCCCATAGAATCAACATTGTCTTGACTCGGTTCCTATTTATCTTCAGTGTCTGGTGCGGTGGTGCCTACAAAAGAATTATCCATACATACAGTTTGAAGCTTACATTGGTGTGGTATTCTATGCCAAGGACTCCAGGATTGACTACTGTATGTATCAGTTTTGGCTTCGTGTTATTTTGCAGCTAAAATTCTGCAGCTAAAGGCCTTTTATTGCTAGCTAATCAGTTGACCTCTCGGTCTACTTCAGAGTGAGGTGGCAAATTGCTGGTACCCAACACCTCTGACACTCGGGACGCCCACTCACTAATTCTCCGGCCATGCTTCGAGGAGTCTGAGGCTGAGCCCGCTCTCCCATCCCTAAAGATCTTGCTGCGCAATGCTGAGGGCGGTGATTGTTGGTGTACACCTGCAAGGCACCTTCATCCTCGACGTGCACCGCCTACCACTGTGCACCATGTTGTTCCATTCCACTTACTACGACTCGCACTAACCTTGTCATCTTCGACGGCGTACACCGATCGGATCATCCATGCATGTCTTTTGTGTGTCCCGCAGCAGGATGATGACCTGCTATTCTATGTCTAGGACTTTGGGATCGGTGCTGGTATGTAGTTCATGTTTTCACAAAATGAACTTCCTATGCTTTAATTTTGTTTTCCTAAAAAATGCATTGATATCGGTTCAATATGCCAAATCCTGCCATTAACTGGTGAATAAATTGAATTTTCTCTGCTGCTAGGTACTAACAACCTAACTTTTCCTGCATCTATTTTTCAGTGGAGCGGTAAACACTTGTATGTGCACGGAACAAATTCCTGAACGATGCACGCCAGGTCGCCAGGATGTCCCACTCTGTCCATGACGCGCTCACCGTGGCCTGCCTCTTCCTGCATGCTGAGCCAGGTCACCCTCCCGTTCCTCACATGCATGCTGTGCTCCACGTGGTGGCTTGTGCTGGTACTTGCTCGATCGACGCCAACCCTATCGTCTGCCTTTGGTTGGTGTGCCCGCACACCAGCTGTTTGTTATGGTACTCTCATGTTGTCACAACTCGTACGTCGACCTCGCCATCTTCGACTCTGGCACAGCATGTGCCCATGTCATCAGAGTAATCTGAGGTCAACACCGAGCTGTTGTGAATTCGGAAAATCCACCATGACAAGTGAAGGTAAGCCTTACTGATACGCGAAAGTATTTCTTGTGCTTTCCCATGAAATCATTGCCTTGATTTCATCTCTCTTTTTTTCTGCCTTCAGTCCCTACAGTAGGAGCAGCTATCTGATCATATATTCTGAAGTTCAAATTGTCAGCAACCGATTCTGGTACGTATTAGTTTTGACGTAAATGACTTTCTAATGCTGATTTCATATGAAAAAGTTTAGTACACCAGATCCTGCTGTTAGCTCGTGAATAAACTGAAATTCTGTACTGCCAACTAGCAGCCTAACGCCCTAACTTATCCTTTATATGTGATATGTTTTACAGCGGAGCAGCAAGTGTTTTCATGTGTACCGCATACTCGATGTCCACCACGTCCTATGCCTCTTAGTGTGCCTACCTGCGTCATCTGCTCCTCTGCCTACTCCATATTCTACATCAACGATCGACCTCACCATCTCCGACTCCAGCAACGTAATTTGGTGCCGGCACCGAGTGTCTTTTGGGTGGTCATCCTGCATGGCCGGATGTGTAGTACCAGCACCACCGTATGATTAGCTCCAGCGGCGCGATACTGCATCAGTTAACTGAATGCATGACTTGACAAACATGAACCTGATTCATCATGTAGACGATAAATGTATCGATGTATGTAACACCAAGACACGAGGGAAGGCTCAGATTGTCGATCTCACGACACCGAGGAACATGTCTTGTTTGAACCATAAATGAATATTATTTCTCTCATAGTTTACCGGAGAATTCCTTAGGTAGCCGTTCTTGAACTACATATATATCCTTCTCCGTTTACATATTTTGGCAGATTAAGGTAACTGTTATTGAACTACGTATTCTTCTCTGTTTACATATTTAGGCAGACTCAAGCAACTGAATTTAGAAAACAGGTGAATTCTTCTCTGTTTACATATTTAATCATATTCTAGCTAGCACAACTCATTCTCTGTACTAGTACGAACTCATGACCTTTTTATGAATACAGATAGGTGAAAATAGTTAATTGATAATCGATCAACTCTGGCAATTCAGCTACTACTAAGCGTTACGCTTTCACGGTACAATGATAGGACATCACTGGCGGCTGATTGATCCTTAAACACGATTAATTACTAGTTATCGCCTGAATTAATGCAATAAATATTAGTGGGGATGTAGCTCAAATGGTAGAACGCTTAGATTGCATTTAAGAGGCAGGAGATACCTCCCTCCATTTGTTTATATAAGGTGTATTTGTTTCTTCAAAAGTCAAACGTGGCAAGGAATGTTTAGATATTTATTATCCATATAAAAGAGTTATTTATTACTTTCTTTGAAAATAAATAATTATTGATTCCCCTAATTTTTTTAGGTTTGACCAGCATGAAATCAATAATGTCATATCTATTTTAAAATATGTTCCGTCCAGGTGTACTTTTGGAAAGGTTCCATCCTTTATTTTGTATTTTCGGACATCACAAAACACATGTTAATCCATTTCGGTGGATATTAGTTTTCATTAGCACATAGGATTGTTGTAATATATGTGTGTGATTATAGATACAAATCATTATTATAAGGTACAATTTTCCAATACTTATTAAAAAATACAGTTCGCGAGGGGTGTGTGTGGAGGGGGGGGGGGGGGGCGCTAGCCCCCTAATCCTAGTTTAACTAGTACTTAAAGTTATGTATTATTTGTCAAAAAAATTTATTAGTGTTAGTGTTATGTTCCACAAAGCCATTATTTGAGATGGCCTCTAGGATCTCGCACTTCTCACTGAGGCCCATGCCGGCTTCATTCATAGATAATGCTTCTTCAAGATCATGTTCATCGGGAGGACGTCAAGGTATGAGCAGATGACCGTCCCTTCACCCTCATGTAGATCACATGTGATCATTCCTATCTCGATTGTCGCCATGTTACAAGCCAATATGTCTCGATAAAACTTTCTCTAACTAGTTTTAAAATTTAGTAATATTTTCAAAATTCATGGAAAAATAAATTAATAATCCATGAATATTTTTTAATTCGTGAACATCTTCAACAATAATGACCATTTGGTAAATTTATGAACAATTTTTAAAAGCTTCAACATTTTGTTTGAATTAATGTTTTTTTAATTCGGGAAAATTTTGTTAAATTCATGAATATTTCTTTAATTCGTTAAAATTCTAAATCATTGAATATTTAAAAAAATCATGAACATTTATTTAATTCACTAATATTTTTTAAATCGAGACCAAATTTTCAAATTACAATTTCGATTCGTGAACCTCCTTAAAACTCCCAAACTATTTCAAATTTTTGGATATCTTTCAAAATCCATAAATGTATTTCAATTTTTGAAAAATATATTTAAACTCTGAATATTTTTAAATACATCAGAATTTCTATATTCATGATCACTTTACTAATTTATGGAGATTTTTTTAATATACCAGTTTTATTTCATAATACTTTTTAAAACTGTTTTCAGAATATTTTGGTATAAGATGTATTTTTCTTTGAAAAGGTTGAACTAATAAACTGACCAAAAGTGTTTGCATCGTTTGTATTCTATGTTTTTTAGGAGCGTGTTTATATTGTATGTTTTTTATAATATTTTGTGAATATATTTTCAGAATATATTTTTTACTGGAATAGTTTTTCATGTCGTTTTTGGACTGTGGCCCATTTTAAAATCTTTTCAAAATATTTTTGTACAAATATGTTTTGTATTTTTTGCTTGTATCATGGCTGGACTCAAATGGAGTGGTCCTATTAACCTTTTATTTTCTTCAGAAAGGCTCATGGCCATATATTAAGTATCATTGGTTCTTATAAATATACCCACATAGGAATATAAAATTAAAGTCAAATGCTTGGAAGTGCCGAAGTCTTCCTCCAACTGCATCCACCGGCGGCACGTCGTGAGCATAGCTCGATGCCACCCCTAGACCTCCGCCTCGGCAGAGCAAACTTTTATAAAGCCAAGATATTTTAGGAGCACCAGCCGAGAGTTGTCATTGTTTACTAGGAGATTCAGGTGGTCACGATCTGTGAGGCAAATTGCCACCACGGAGAAGAAAACACCGATAAGGGCATATTAGAAAGAAACATCGAAGGCCACGAAAGTCATCTAAATCCAGATGGGTCAACTGGAAACTTAAGCCGGCCGGATCACGGAATACTCGTGGGAGACATGGCTGCCCACGCCCTCCATCGGTGATAAGCACATCAGTGATTCAATGGAATGGGGAAAGGGAGGGGAGAACATTATTCATCCATTGGGACAGTGTCGCCGCTTCGCCGTCCCAAAACAAACACGAAGACTCACTAAAGAAAACCTGGAAAAAACCACCCATGTCGCTGCATGATAGGTCGGAGTATGATGTTGAGCTCGCCACCGTCCAGGGCCATTTGCGGCTTTATCGATTACCTAGCCAGGCCAGGATGCCATTGAAGAGGATCCCTCTGACCAATAAAGACTTCACCAACGCCTCTGTCAAGCATTGCACAATGCATCATCAGAGCATAGTGGCAACTGGCCGGCGAATGCTGGTACCCTGCGCTTCCGGATCCTTCCACAGCGCACTTGCCCTGGCCCTCCTCATGCGGTACACCGAGGAGTTTGAGGCTGAGCTGCCTCTTCCGCCCCTCTCCACCTTTGTGTGGTACGCACCACGGTGCCGGGGACTGTTTGTGCATGCCTGCAGCCTCCACCGACGTCCTCCGTGTGTCCCGCACCAGCAGGCAGCAGCTCATCCACGACGACATGATATTTCACAGCTCGAGCATTTTGGCGTGTGCATATTCTGAGACATCAATGGGTATTACTTCTTGCACCTCAAAATAATCTCTAACTAGCGCAAGACAAGGAATTAGTAGCTACAGTTTTGTTCTAGATACATTCATTTTTTGGACGAGTAATTCCGAACGGAGGGAGTACTGCAGAATCGCAAAAATATTCTCTAGTTTATTTGATTATTTTGAGGTGGGCGATCAAAGCCTGACATCAGCGGCATGGTCTGGTTGGCGCCGAGCGGCTCATCCAGCCGTTGTGTGTCGGTGTCGTAGCGTGCCATCAGCTCATTCACTCCTTGTGCATTGTCCTATGTCAGCAGCTCATCCACGGCGACCTGCTATTCCAGTACGCCGACCAAGGACCTGGAGTGTCCTGGCTTGCTCCAAGCATCTGTCCAGGGCTTTGCACTGTGAAGTGTTCGACGATATGGAAGCCTGGCGCCGCTTGATC
This sequence comes from Triticum timopheevii, assembly GCA_963921465.1. Taxonomy (NCBI): domain Eukaryota; kingdom Viridiplantae; phylum Streptophyta; class Magnoliopsida; order Poales; family Poaceae; genus Triticum; species Triticum timopheevii. Next base: position 580,414,305 of record OY997272.1, read on the forward strand.
TAGCGCCTCCTCCAGGCCGCCGGCATCTCTATCAGGCACATCAGGTGTGTACTCAATTGCGAAGGCACTTGTTTCACTGATCGCAGTTAAATCATAAAAAACGAAGACTTAATGAAGCGCTGTCGTGTTAGTGTTACTGTCATGTTTGCAGAGTCTATCTTTTCTTTTGGTCCTGTGTTAGTGGTGTCCTGTAGCCCGAGAACGCTGTGGTTTTCGTTAATGAAAATCGGAGGGGTGTGAAGCCCTTCTTTTATTCGAAAAAAGTCATGTTTGGAGAGTTCAACGAGCAAAAAAATTGCCTAGAGCGTTTACAATCTTGCCCAAGAAAATTAGATGCCACGATATGCTTACTTGGAAGCACAAATGTTTCCTATTCAGTTTGTTTATTTCTGTTGCAACATGTGATATCAAAATACTCGCAGTTCACAAAAAAATGTTGATTCTCTAGCTACTAGTCGTGACTCGTGACAAGTCACAGTGAAGATATCTATTCTGAACTTAGTATGCAACTGAGTAAAGTAAAAAAAAAAAAGTAAACGGAACCTGTGCAAAACTAGTGTCTGTACCTGAATCGAGACTGAACGAGACTTTTGATTTGAATTTCTACACAAATAGCGCCATGACTTCATTAAGATGACACTGGCTGACTAAAGTGATCAGGCCATCATCTACTGGCAGGATCGCCTAGTCGACCACACCAACTCCTGCCTTGATTTCCGAGGCAGCACCTAGACGCCGCTCCGGCCTGACCTGTCACACTACTGCAGAGTGGAGCGGCAGCTGCTGCTGCACGGTAACTTCGTCGCCTGCATTCTTGACGCCCCTCCAGCACTCCATGTACGCTGCTCACGACCTTCGACCCCTGGCACATCCACGATGGCAGACCTGCCGTTGTGTGCCAGCAGATCCAAGAGTGGTTTTAGCTCCAACACCAACGATATGAACCTGATACATGTACAACACGTGCTCACATACACGAGGCACAAGAGAAGGTGGTTGATCTGGATGTGTATTACTTATAAGCACTGTCCGCCAGCCTCTCCACAAGATAAGGATGCAAACATCAATGAATTAACTTGGAACTGTCTTGTACTGACACTCATTTTGAGCCCTCGGACCATGAATATATAAATATATCATTTCATCGGACCTTGCAATTCCTGGCAGTCTATGGCGACTTGTCGAAATTTGTACAAGCGGGTCTGCTTTTTTAAAACTGTTGTTGATGATGGAGTCCTAAGTCGGCCCTTAATTTCATGAACACAAGGCCAGACCACAGCACACACTCAATGATTGAATCGTGAATAAATGACTTGAACTCATCATACTGGATGGTGTGGCTGCTGACAGCAATGTGTTACTACAAGATCTTACAACTAAGATGAAGCATATGAAGTTACGAACACAGATATGTATACTTGAGTAATCGCAAAACTGAAGATGGAAATCAAACGGTAGGAGATTGTTTATTTTTTTCAGGAATCACAGTACTAAGAGATTCTCGAAACAGGCTTTTGACCCGCTTTTTTTATTCAGGAATCACGCAGGACACTACGCTACCAAAGGATAACACAGGGAAGTCTAGATACAACGCCACGCTACGCCCTAGCACACCTAAGCTCCACGACAACGCCCTCAGGAGGGAAGACGGCGCGAAGCGTCGCCGCTGCCGAGTCCAAAGCGCACGGAACCCTGGCACGGAGAGAAGATCACAACAACGTCTTCCAGAAGAAAGCGGCTCCCACGAGGGTCGTCGCCGTCGGTGCAAAAGCACGAAGCTTTCGCTTGGCAACTCACCCGTGACACACGAGGCCACCAGGGCAACCACTACGATTCCAGACAACCAGATCTGGATCTAGGCGTCGCCCCTGCGAAGGAGTGCGGGCCCGAGCCACCTGACGCTACCTCCTCGTCGCCCACACAACCAAGAGGAGAGCCACCACCTCCGCCATAGTGCCCGCCGGAGAGCCAATCATGCAGCCCACCATCCGGGGCCGCCACCCCAACATCCATGTCTCGAGTCACCGCCAACCGCCGACCTCACAACGCGCAACCACGGTGGGAGGAACAGGAAAATGAAAACTAAGTTTTTCTTTTTCTTTTGAGGCAACACAAAACTGGGTCTCTATACATCTAATTTTTTTAGGGGACTCTCAAAGCATCTAATAGCGGTCTAAGCCTCCTACCCTGACTGATGACGAGATAGCCCAATAACCATAGGTCCATCACGACTACAAAGCTACATAGGGGCGTCCCTATCTCGCCTTCAGCGAGTCTAACTTCCGACTTACTGAAGGGGGAGCGAGATGGGCGACCCACATGCACGGCAGGCCATGACACCTTTCTTTTTTTCGGTTTTCCGTTCTCGTTTCTTTTGCTTTATTTTGTACTTTTCTTTATACTTTAAAATATTCTACAAAAGCACTGGAAATTTTTTTTGAACAAGTATTTGAAAAATATTGAACAAACATTCAAAAAATGTTTAATATGTATAGAATTTTTTTTGATCCTGTATTGATGAATTTTTTTGATTCGTGTATATAAAAATGTTCATCAAGCATGTTTTATAAATGTTGAACCAAGTATGCAAAATTTTAATCACGATTTTGGAAAATGTTAAATGTCTATAGAAAAAATGTTGACCATGTATTAAAAAATGATGAATTTTTTTGGCCATGTATATAAAAATGTTAATCAAAATTTTGAAATTTTTTTCAACAAGTATTTGAAAAATGTTAATCAATACGACGGGGCCCAATACGACGAAGTAGGAGGGAAAACCTTTAGCTAGAGTTCCCTCTTGTCTCGCTTAATGCGAGATATAGATGTTGTGATCGCCGAGGGGAAAACTGAAAGACTTGATGATTCCTCAATTATAGCTACACATCCGCGCGACGGCTAGCTCATCGTGGGCGTCACGGGCGGGGTAACCGTAGCGGGGTGTTGTCTGGTCGAGGGATGAACCGCATCAGATTCCGTGCCGCGACGGAGAGGGAATGGAGGCCAGGAGGGGCAGCTCGCCGGCAAAGTGCAGGATGAGAGCGAAAGTATTTTTTTCTGTTCAGAAATGACCAAGAAGACCAAAAATTCAAACCTGTCATGGTGAACTGATCATGCGGCACTGCATTTTTTTTCTAGTTTCTATACTGAAAAAGAAAAATGCCTAACTATGGGGTTATGATTGCCCTGCTTTATAGACATCAAGAAAACATTTTCTAGGTTTCACTTTTTTGTTTTATTTTAACAGACGGACCTTGCCATGACAAGTGCACCCTAGAATGGCCGGATGCCTCCTCCGGTGGACAGCAAAGAATCAATCATCACATTCATTCCCGTGTCAACAGATTGTCGAAGAATCCTTGCTTTCCGTGTCACCAAATCGTCAAAGAATCCTCCAAGTGTGCTTTCCCTGTCACGAAAGGATCATCACAGCAGGGATCCTTGCCTTGGCACTGAATGCAACCACACAACCTTTATTTCTTACCCCAGTGTGATGAATACGATGGAGCACGCAAGGAATAACACTACCTAGCTACTGTATAAGACCAGCCATCAAGGCCTATCACAAACTGTGCGCACATAGCTACCATATTCCCACCATTTTTCCTACAAAAACACCAATAATTTCTGCGGGACCATCCTGGTCGCCAGAGGAGGAGGAGGAGGAGATGGAGGCGGCACATAGCTAAAAATGCAATCGGATCCCTAGTTTTTCTTCAAAAAAGCAATCCAGTCCCTCACCCTGTCTGCCGGCACCGCCGCCTCGTTCTCCTTCCCCTCCACCTGCCGGACCTCCACCTGCGGCTCCATGTCCTAGTCCTCCGCCTCCTTCTCCTCCTCGTCGCCGGCCTCCTCCACCTGCGGCTCCATGTGAGGGACTGTACTGCTTTTTGGAAAAAAACTAAGGACCTGATTGCATTTTTAGCCCGCTTATGTGTGGGCCCAACTAGTCAGAAATACGTTTAAAAAAACTAAATCGGATACTTTTCAGACATGGTAGTTTTTAGTCAGGGATTAATGAAAAAATAATAGTTTTCCACACAAATTTGTAAAGTGGTAGTTTGTAGGCACGGTTTCATGAATTGTGGTAGTTTTTTATTAAATACTCCAAGAAGGCGGATGAGGCTGAGGACATGTTGGATGAGATCCACTACTTCATCATCGAGGACCAGCTTGACGGCACCAGCGAGGCCACCATCGAGGATGATCCCAACCCAAAAATTGGGGATGTCCTCCGTGGCCACGCTCGGGATGGTCGCCATGCTATTCCCCATATCACCAGTAACTGGCTTCTGTGTTGTTATTGTTCTCCTACACAAGATGACGATTCTGCTTCTGCCGACGCTAGTAACCCACGCAATGTAGCCATGTCCAGTTGTGGTAATGCTGGTCGCCCTGTTGATAAGTTGCCATTTAACAGAGTAGCCATGTCCACCAAAATCAAGTCAGTAATAGAGGAAATGATCTCCATATGTGAATTTGTCTCTGACTTTCTCAAGATAGCAAACCAGAGTGACACTGTAACAAGCACAGCCATCCCCCGCAAAAGGCCAACCACGGGTTCAACGATCACACAAGATAAATTGTATGGGAGGAGTGTCGTTTTTGGGCAAACTATCATCACACTCATCGGTGCCACGTATCACACCGAAACCATCTCAGTTCTGCCTCTTGTTGGCCCTGGTGGTATAGGAAAGACAACCTTCACCCAACACCTGTATAACAATGAAATGATTGGGGGACACTTCAATATCAGGGTTTGGGTATGTGTCTCAACTGATTTTGATGTGCTCAACCTCACCCGACAGATCCTTAGATGTATACCTGCAATTGAAAAAGAAGAATACGAATGTACAGTTGAAACAGCCAATTTAGACCAGCTTCAGAAATCCATTGTAGAGAGACTGAAATCCAAAAGGTTTTTAATCGTCCTGGATGACATATGGAAATTCAGTAGTGAAAATGATTAGAAGAACCTATTAGCTCCTTTCACAAAGGGGGACTGACGGTGTCCTGGACTAGGGGGTACTCACCACGTCGTCTCCCGATCAGTTGGATTGGGCCGAGGACCCCCATGGCCTTTACTCATGGGCCAGTTCGGACAGCCGAAGTATACACGAGGAAGATTCCACAAGACTTGGCGATCACGACAAGGACTCCTCTCCACCAGCGTATTCGACTAGGGCTCTTGTTATCCTAGGCCTCGGGTACATTATATAAGCCGAGGCCTGGCTAGTCGATAGAGATATGCTAGATCATTATGACATTACTCATCATACCTCTAGGGTTTAGACTAGAACATATGATCTTGAGGTAGACCAACGCTTGTAACCCCTATATTCATTATAGTCAATCAAGCAGCATGTAGGGTATTATCTCTTCAAGAGAGCCCGAAGCTTGGTAAAATTCCGTGTTCATGTTACCATCGATCCTAAGACACACAACTTGGGACCCCCTACGCGAGATCCGCCGGTTTTGACACCGACAATGGTGCTTTCACTGAGAGTTCCGCTGTGTGATCGGCAAAAGGATCAATGGCTCGCTTGCAGATAAACTGCAACGTCGGCGTCTTCATCGCCGGCTCGACTGGTCACCTCGGCTGGACCGAGGACCAGGCTCCTGATCGCATCATCAAGATCGGACATATGTTGTCGTCATCATCAACTCCGATCTCTATCAAGATCATGGAGGGAATCATCCATGGAGCTCAGGGGCTCAACGTGAGCATTGCCTTGGAGCAACCATGCTATTTTTCTGGATGACAAACTTGTATCCGCCACCATCGCTTCCTCGAGTGTCTCTTTAACGATTGCTTCGGTGGAATTTTGCGGAATTAAGTATATAATAACCCTGCAATATTTTGTCGCATTCCGATGGAGCAATCTCTGACGATCTACAATATACCAGAGCCCTGTCAAATCTGGATGGGAATCTGGACGAGTTTAGGGCATGGTCTCCAGAGCCCAGCTCGGAGGTCCTTTGGAAGATCCAACCGTTCATCTACTTCGGAATTCCCATATCTAGCATCCCTCCAAATTTCATCTCGATCCGACGGTTTAAACTCCGGAAACCTTCCAATAAGTAGACCAATTTTCGGATCTGTTTTCTGCGTGAATACAGATCCAACCCGAACTCATGTTTCTTTATGAACGTGACATTAGACAACCTTTTTAAAGGAACTTTCTTCTGGCGTATTGTCTAGTTTTTCAACACACGCCCATAAAATTTTAAGCCTCCTATGAGGTAATCTACGCCATCACGCTGGTGTCAAACCAATTCGGCAATATTACTCCACGACTGCCGACCTGCTTTAGACACGTCGTCGCTTTTTGAGCTGAGCACAACTTGTTTGGATCCTCATCTCGGCGAGCCGAACAAGAGTTCGAAATCACCAAGGATAAAATCATCACCAACATCGCCGCCCCACGGATTACATGGGGCGGGCACACCGGCATCGCCGCATGGTCACTCCATCAATATCCCCATTGACCGCGTCACAAGTTACGACCGTCATGGCCGCACTGTTGCTTCTTCAAGCCGATCTCCATCACACCGAAATACTTCAACACCTCGGCGGACATGGCAGCTGCAACGTCTCCTTACCAACCTGCAACGTTACCTCGGCTGGACCAGGGGCTTCACCTCATCTTCGTCAAACCTACTCCTGTGACTTTGGCATCACCAACTGACCTACTTCGACACCTCGGCTGGACTGGGGACTTTGCTATTTCTTCATCAACATACTCCGGTGACTTCGGCGTCACCAACCGACCGGCTTCGTCACGTTAGCTGGACGGGGGCTTCGCCTCGGCAAGCCAACCTTGGCCAGCATAGCCATGTTGTCGCTTCATCGCCCATCAGACAATGGGTGTGCGGATCGAGTCCCAATTGGGAGTCACCTTCCTTCGAATGGCTACGACAAACAAACCAGGTGATATTAATCCTAGTAATTTTTGCTTGTTCGGGTTTATTTTTCCCGAAGAACTATTATTCTGGTTTGTTCCATCATGTGTACACAGGTCTATCAAATGGTGGCCGCATTAACGACGGTCGCGTGCTGGTTTGATCAGTTTCCGTACACAGCTCGGCAAATGCCGCATCCGGTCAATCTGCAAATTTAGGCTTTATCACACCTTCACCGCATCACGTCGACGCCCTGCATCGACATTGACTTTGGCGTTAGGCCACATCTCTTTAAATAAATTATTTTGCATAAATTAATTATGCGAGGATTTTTATATACCTATATTATTGTTGGCCTGCACTATTTTACATGTGTAGGTAATCGACTTTGACTGTGTCACGTAGTCTCTTCGGTAAGCCGACGCCATCGTCTCAATCAGCGTAAATCGGCTCGCGTGATCACCTTGTTGGTCGTGTTGCCATACCGACGTATTCGGTTGCCTCGAAGACTTCGGCATCGCCGAGAGAACTCTACCTCATCGAGTGTTCGCCGCATAGGCCTTATTTTTTTTATTACTCACTTTGCATACATTATTTATTATGCAACAATTTTTTTAATTTATTATTATTACTATTATCCCCGGTTTGCACTACTTTTTGTGCACAGGAGAATGATTCGGGTCGGGCAGTTTTGTTACCTCGACGTACTGACATACCACGTCACCTCGGCTGGACGGGGGGCTTCGCTAACACTTCATTAACCCACGTCAGGGGCTTCGGCGTCACTCTGCCGGCCTGCATTGGCCATGCTATGTCACCACTTCGGAGTGCCGAGCTCTTCGCTCTGCCACCTCGGGACCGGCTCGGGGGCTGGGACTTTATCCCGCATCAAGCTTGGACCGCGTCATTAGTGTCTAACACATTAACCAGCTAAGTCGCTTTCATGCTCAACAACTTTCAGTTTCAAATTTTATTTGGTTCATCCAAGCATTATACTTTTTTGGCAAAAAGTTGTTTGTGAAAACCTTCCTTGTCAAAACTTTGTTTGCGACCCACCAATTCAAATACCCCGTTTACTTGGGGGCTTCCTTTCTGAAGCCTTTCCTCTTGCAAATGAGTATATTTGTATGGATTCGTTTCTTGTTCGTGTATTACACCATAATATGCACCACGTTGACTTAAGCGATTTGCAAGCTGGGTTGCCTTACTCCTGTGTTTACCCCTACGTTCCCGATTGTTCGGCTAGGAAGTAAAGGGAGCACCTTTGCGATTGTCATGATCGGGTCATCTGAGCTCGGACCTCAGACTGGGTTAAGCCGAAAGATAGCGCTCTTATTGTTTTCAATGATGTTTGGCACACAACGGAACTCATGAGTACAAAAAATCTATTGCACAAGTCTCATAGTAACAATGAGCAACCGAAGAAAGATATCGGTGGAGGTTCTATTTTCTTCAAATATGCTTCTTACACTTTGCGAGTAATATAGCATAAGTTCCCTGAGCGCGCTTTGTCTGTTACAGCCTTATGGTCTGATTGCCTGGTTATCAAAAACACCGTCGATATTCTCGACAGGTGGTATACATAACACTTTTTGGCCCTTGGCCGAAGATGGAGAAACCGACGGTCGGTTAAGACGCATTTAAAGTTAGGGTGAACACAGATATGATAAAAGTACTTCGGTATGTACAATCATTATACAGAAAATTCTTTTACCCAAGTCACTTGGGGGCTCTTAAATTTATGTGAGTTGTTTTATAATGAGTGTTCTTCTTCTTAGTCGTTGCAAAGTCTTTTTTCTATCACTCCTTTTTTCGACGCTGGTGTGTGGTCAATAGCCGGGGATCCTAATTTCTCTCTCAAAGCCGCTAAAGTTTGCTAAACTGGCCTAACGAGAAGTACTCCGCCTTCGGGATAGGGGTTGAAGCCGTAGGCTGACCCGCTTGAAGTTTTGAGATAAGATGTGTCATGTTAAAGCACGACAGAAGCACAATTTTTTTCTAAGACCAATTTTCTGATTGGCACCGAACAATTGATCTAGTTCGGACGTCGAGTTTTTACTGACGTTTTTTGGTTTTCCAATCCTATGACACTTTTCAACCATTTGTGTGTTTTCCGCATAAGTCTTGCAGTGCAGCGCCGGTCACCTTTAGAGATTCGGCAAAAATTCTCGGATATTGCTATATATGCATCAGTTTAGAATTGTGTCTTCGGTCAACAGTTGTGTTGCCTGGCTCCTGTGCTTGCCTCCTACGTTCCGCTTTGTTCGGCTAGGTGTGCAAAGGGAGAACCACTGTGATTGTGCTTCCAGCTCGCATGGTTAAGCACCTCAGTGGATAAAGCCGAAAACTGACTGTCACAATAAGCGTAAACTGGTCAGCGGTCCGATGACTGTATTAAATGACGGGCCGTTCATAACATTGGCCAAAGTGTTCATGGCTTGACCTCGACTGTCGCCGAACACTAACTGGGGGGACTACTTGCTGGCCTCCCAACTTTAAGCTCCTATGACTAAGTGAAAGTTATAAAGCCTGCATATCTAATTGCCTCGTTTCCGCTAACACAACCGCCTTCGGGCACCGAGACGTTGGCTAAGGGTTGTTTGGTTATTGCGGAAACACCCTGTATAACATCTACAAGGGGTGGAAGCCGACGATGGGCCATTTTCAGATTATAAACGGTCGCAATGAAAGTGAAAATTTGGGTTCATTTAGACCATAGAGTTTGGAAGCTTTCCCCAAACTAATCCTCAATATTTTCCTCCCACATTGATCGGAGCTGAGTTTTCATGATCATGCGTAGCATGACAACCCAAAGAAAGGAACCGATAGAGGGACTATTTTCTTTGGACGATGTTTCTTATGTTAAACAATAATATAACATGTCTCTCTGCGTACTTTGTTTATAAAACTGTATGGCCGGATTGCCTTGTTTGCCGTAAATCTTTGCCCCCATAAAGGCTTTATAAAGTAGGACAAACACTACTCGGCTGCTGGCCGAGGAGGTTGAAGCCGATGGTCAGTCAACAAAGTTTTGTATAATGTGGATCCGAGCATTAATGACGTAAAGTACTTGGATACATAGAGTCATTACACATATTTTGTGATTTTACTATGGATATCGATCCTTAATTCGGCCTCCCGTGCCCGCATTAAGGCCCGGGGGCTACTAGGCTTCGGGCTTACCATTATTTATAAATATTAAAGAGGTACATCGATCCCCTGATCTAGTGTTGCGACCCGACCAGTGTCTCGGGGGCTACTGCATTGCCTATTCAATGCAGAAAATTTTAAGTACAATAAGTTTCCGTGGAGATTATGATCCTTAGGTTGGTCAGCCGCACCCAACCTAAGTCTCGAGGACTGAGCACGCCGCTTTTTGTGTCCCAAAGTATTCTGCCGAGCTAGGACTTGATCCTCAGGCTGATTTTGTGAATCAACCTGAGTCTCAGGGGCTACTGGGATCAGCAGTCTTATGTCATCCTTCAGGTGCATCTCAGATTTTAGACCGATACACACACCTTGAGGGCTACTGGCTGTATATCTCGGCAGAGAATAAATTGCACCAATCAAAAAATCAGCCCTCAGTCGGGGTGGTGCACCACCTCGGAAGCAGTCCGGCATAAGACTCGGGCGCTAGTGGCTGGCTCAATAGAGGGCATTTCTGAAATTAAGCTCGGCTAAACTCCTGCAACTTTTTCGAACCAAGGTGATCTATGACACCTCGGATACAGTCCGGCATTGGAGCTCGGACATAGTCCGGCGTTAGAGCTCGGATACATTCCAGCGTTGGAGCTCGGAAGCGGTCCAGCGTTGGTACTCGGCTGCAAAAGATACCTCGAATGCAGTCCGGCGTTGGAGCTCGGATGCAAGAGGACACGACCGCACAAGAACAACTTCAAACCTGAGATGTGGCATAAAAATAACAAGGCATTGATAAAGGCTGAAGACTTCAAGGGCTCCTCGGATACCCGACGTGTAAACTCTTCGGATTCACTCCGGCGATCCTCAAGATCGAAGATGGGAAGATTTGTTGAACCAGTTTTCAAGACCGACGACCGAAGATGAAGAACAGTTCGAAAGAATCAAGGAGAATCCCCAACTTAAAGATAGGTTCAGGGGGCTAGTGACGGTGTCCTGGACTAGGGGGTACTCACTACGTCGTCTCCCAATCAGTTGGATTGGACCGAGGACCCCCATGGCCGTTTACTCATGGGCCAGTTCGGACAGCCGAAGTATACACGAGGAAGATTCCACAAGACTTGGCGATCAAGACAAGGACTCCTCTCCACCAGCGTATTCGGCTAGGGCTCTTGTTATCCTAGGCCTCGAGTACATCATATAAGCCGAGGCCTGGCTAGTCGATAGAGATATGCTAGATCATTATGACATTACTCATCATACCTCTAGGGTTTAGACCAGAACATATGATCTCGAGGTAGACCAACTCTTGTAACCCCTACATTCATTATAGTCAATCAAGCAGCATGTAGGGTATTATCTCTTCAAGAGAGCCCGAAGCTGGGTAAAATCCCGTGTTCATCTTACCATCGATCCTAAGACGCACAGCTTGGGACCCCCTACCCGAGATCCGCCGGTTTTGACACCGACAGGGACACCAAGGGCAGCATGGTTCTCGTGACAACTCGGTTTCCATCTATAGCACAAATGGTAAAAACAACTACTCCAGTAGAACTACGTGGCTTGGAGCTTAATGACTTCTTCCAGTTCTTTGAAACATGTATATTTGGTCATAGCAGTCCTGAGCATTATGAAGACTTAATTGATGTTGCAAGGGATATTGCAAAGAAACTAAAGGGGTCACCACTAGCAGCCAATATAGTTGGTCGGTTATCAAAGAAAAACCTTTCTCTGGAATATTGGGTTGGAGTTCTTGAAAAGAATGAGTGGCAAAATTCAAAAAATGAGGATGATATTATGCCATCTCCAAAAATTAGCTATGATCATCTTCCTTTCCTTCTAAAACAACGTTTTTCATATTGTGCCCTCTTCCCTGAAGATTATAAGTTCTATAATTTAAAAATCACTAGCTTTTTGATTGCGTTAGGTATCCTAGACCCAAGTTGCCAAAACGATAAGAATTACTTAGATGAACTAGTAGACAATGGTTTTCTCATTAGGGGAGGTGAGAGGTCTGATTATCAATACTATGTGATGCATGATTTAATGCATGAACTATGTCGGAATGTTTCATCAGAAGAATGTCTCAATATAAAAAGTTTAAGTTTTAGTGCTGATAACGTCCCACAATCTGTTCAACACTTATGGATCACCATAGAGAATAAGTATGTTGAGAGTTTTGGGGAAGAAATGGAAAAATTGTTGGGCATAATAGATGTTAGAAGTTTGCGGGCATTGATGATTTTTGGAGCATACAAAGAAAAAATAGCCAACATTTTTAAGGACACATTTGAATAATTAAAGGCTCTTCGAGTATTATTTATTGCAATGGACACTCCAGAGTCTCTTCCCAAGAGCTTTTCAAAACTTATCCACTTGCAATACCTTAAACTTAGATCATGCTATAGCTTACAAGATATGATTTTACCTAGCACATTGTCTAGATTTTACCACTTGAAATTCTTGGACCTAGAAGATTGGTATGGTAGTACAAAGTTGCCTAGAGACATTAGCCACCTTGTGAATTTACGCCATTTCCATTCTTTTAGAGAAGTCAATTTCAATATTCCTAAGGTTGGTAAGATGAAGTGCTTATAGGAGCTAAAAGAATACTATGTTAAGAAAGATAGTGCTGGCTATGAAATAAAAGGGTTGGTAATAAAAGTGCTTATAGGGTGTTTTCGTACAACTCAGGGGTCTTTGTTCGGGCCTCGGCGAGGTGTTAGGCTTGTTCAAGGCTTATGTTGTGTTTTTTGATCTATTTTGTAAGGGGGCCTCCCTACCATATTCTATGGTTTGGCCATGTAGTTTGGTTCGTTGCTTTATATATAAAGCAGGGCGAAAGCCTTTTCGAGTTCTTTAGCCAATTAAACAATACCACCTTGATTCTTTACACCTAATCCCATCAATTTATATACGTTTGCAAATTTCCAAACATATCAGCAAGCCTTATGATGATCCAAGAAACAAAACGAATGAAGAAAAAGACTCGATTAAGGAGGGAATATGCATCTCAAGTAAATTAGATCACGACCAGGAAGGAACTTTTACGGTCTAAAGACCTAGAAGGAATTAACTCCCAAAGATTGTGTTGAGCTTCCGTGAATATCGAAGGAGGATGTTGCACCATGAAAGGCATTAATCATTGTAATGAAATGTGGGATTGTGGGACACAATGATATACACGGAAAATAAGGAGGGGCAAAGCAAATTAGGCCGGATGGTCATACCACATGCATGCCGGCTGCGCATTGCAAATGAAAGCCACAAAAACCTATATGTTGGTGGGCGAAAATTGAACATGCATTCCATCTATGATGGCTAGATCCTACTTACATGGATTGTTGGGACAATTAAACTGGATCCATGAGAAATATGCGGGTGCAAAATCAAAGAAGAAGAATGCAAGTTCTGTTGGAAATCAGAAACAATGCGCACGTTACATGATGCAATTCCATCTATGGTGGTTTCCTCGGATTATGAAGGCATGTATGGATACATATGGTGGTTAGCCCGTAATTGAACGGATTGAGGGCCTGCATGGATCATTTAAATCCCCTTGACCAATGATTAATTGTTTCATGTTTCTTGTACAACTCATATGAATTTCTTATGGACCATGTGTCTCGCTGGCTGGTGTTTTGATCGACGAAGAAATTAGTGTTTTCTTTGTGGTGAAGCATGTGATGTTGTGGTTGCACATATAATTCTTCCTGTTGTATACCATATTTTTTTTCTCCCGTTGTAAAACACAGGCATACATGCTAGTATGCATGCGACAAATAGCCCTAGTGTAGCTATATATAGAGCGACGGGTGGCTCACCGCCCGGGCCACCAGGTGGAGATGCAGAAGAGCGGGTTGATATCCAAGCAAGGACCACTTGAATCACAACCGCTGCTTCGACAAATCGTGGGGGCATTGCTTTCATCTTGCATAGCATATACTCTACATGGTAACCATGGGCATCCAAACTCGCCAAGCACGTCTGAGCATTGACGTAGATGCAGCTTCTATGCACCCCGCTGTGTCCAGCCGCTGGCATGTATGCCGCCTTTGGACCACATTCTCCTAAAAAAACAAGGCGCATTCTCCCATTACCTCCTCCCACTTGTTAGTGCACTCTGATGATGTTGATGCCTTAGCAAACTCCAAAACCTTGAAGAAAGGCGCACGAGTGGTGTCATCTGGTGGTCGTTTTCTCAACACCATCACCAATGAGCATATTGAAAAATGTTTGTTGGGTACATGAATGGGCCACTACCAATTTGGAAATCCAGCTTGCTAGTGAGCATGTCTACCATCCTTGTAAATAGCGGGAGTCACCCTAGGTTGGATGTAGTAGTTAGGTGACGCGAGCATCACACACGGAGACGAATGGTGGGTGTACGGTCCTGACGGTTCCGTCTATCTGAATGCTTGGCGTCCTGCCCTGAACCACCGCGTCTTGACTTTGATAAAGACGAGGCGGGGCTGTTGGATGACTCAATGTGGTTCTTAGCAGAACCGGCGACTTTATATATGTAGTCTACATCCCGTCACTATTGGCGATTTGAGGCTGCTAGTTGGCCCCTTCAGTGCCTCTTGGCAACATGCTGGAAGGCATACTATGATGATGTGCTCCTTATAGTCGATATGTCCGGTTACATGGTCCATGTCAGGGTTGTGAGCGTGTAAGTCTATTGAGGCATAATAATATGGCTTGCAGTAGTTACTTCTCCACTGAAGGGGCGCCGACTACAAAAGTTGATTTAAGTTTGATGGTGTTCTTGAGCATAGAGTCTTGTGCTCCAGAGTGAAAACTCTAGTTTTGTCGGACCTGCGTTGGTTGTTCCTAGCAACCATGGCGTTCCATGTCATTCCTAAGATCTAGCCTTTTTGTGGTGGATCTGGCGACGACAGCACCTAAGGGTCGTTCCCTTCTTGGAGGCTTCTTTGTTGAAGAGCATTTCCTGCAATACTCATCGGTGGTGGTTGATGGTTGATGTTGATGTTTCTTTTTGTTTCATGTTGCATGTCTCTCTCTCTCTCTCTCTCTCTCTCTCTCTGTGTGTGTGTGTGTGTGTGTGTGTGTGTGTTGGATGTGTGCTAGTTATGTAGAGGCCGGATATCTGTTCATGTTGCTTGTATTCTCTGGATGAGATGTTAATGAATTAATAAAAAAAATGTCCTTTTAACAAAAAGATCTTTTCGGTTCTACAAACCATATAATTTGGACGGAGAACAATTACCGTTTTTATTTCTATTTAGTTCTCTTTCAAGTGCAAGTGCACATGTGGCTCTTATTTCTTTCTAGCTCCCTGACAAGTGTAAGTGCATATATATGAGCAGCTTCTATGTCTTGTTTGGCTCCGCGTTAAAGTGTAGGTGCATGTAAGTAGCACCCATCAACTATGGTTTATAGTGAGCAACCAGAGAGAAGCGGACTAAAATAAGTCACCTATCCAGTGTGCCTACACATATGTATGCCAATACTCATGACAACTCCCAGTTTTTTTGGTTAAGTCATGTTACGTGGTAATAGAAAACATATGTCGGGCCACACACGCACACTTTCACAAATATGTTAGGTTTGGGAGGCATTAGGAAAAGATCAGCATGTAGTTGTCCATGTCTTAGAGGCCGAACACTGGAGGGAGTCTGCTTGCTTAATCCAAAATTTCAATGCAATGCAAGCCGTAGAACGGGAAGGGGTTGTACCTTACCTCTCTTTTGAAGATAGATGTGGTGGCTGAGCATCACAAGGTTCAAAGTAGTCACGTGCTCGTTGTGTATCTTGTATGGGTAGTTCAGTGCATGCATAGGGAAATTTCTCCATAGTGTGAAACAATAACGAATGAGTCGGTGCTTTCATGGCGAGAAGATCAAATAAGGGCACTGCCAACATATGTATCCAAATATTGTATCTTGCATAGGAAATATTAGTCGTTAGACATGATTTCCATAGTGCTTTTGTATCTTAATGCGATGTATCTAAATTGTTTTCATTAGTTATGTGAGTTCATCAGTATGAACAATTAATGCATCCATGTGGCATGTTTGACTGTCCTATCAATTCCCTGAGTTACGTGATTGATCGCTAACTTATTATGTAGACAAAATTCATTTCTTTTTTTGAACTGGGCAGACATAACTCATATTTATCGTAATTTCTATCTTCATAGTACTAAATATGTGGCATGCCCAATTACAGCAAACACAAAAGAGAAAGGGCAAAGGCCGGTACGGAAGAAAAATTGCCTTAACTACCAAGCTCGCAGCCGATGCAAATCGAGTTGGTATGGTGTCTCTTCTAGACTCACTGGAGCTGCCTCATAGTAGATGTCTGAGTGACTTTTGCAGTACTCCTCATCGCACAAGTTTGCTCGTAGGGACACTTTTTATCCCCACAGATGCTCACTTGTAGGATGTGAATGGTGACACTAAATTCATATTGCTCATATGTAGACATGCAAGAAGTGGTAACTGATATAGCTAGATTGAAATGCTTCCATTAAATTTCAACAAGAGGTTTTGATTCTTTATAATTTACGATCACAATAGAAACCTTCAAATGCTAATCGATCTGAACAGAAACCTAAAGTGACGCATTGACATTTTGGAAGATATTGGCACAACCTACGGTCATCAAAGTGAAAACAAGAACTTGTATATCTATCATTGATCTCAATATCCAGCTAAGTACAGGATGGTCACCGGTTGGAGAAGTAGATGTGCAATCTTGCTGGAATCCCTACTATTTATTTATATTTTTCGTGGAAAGAGAATAAATGACTTTAGTGCTACACACAATCTATGTTGTAGTTATTAGAGCCTTTATTTCTTTCTAACCACCCATGAAGTGTGGGTGCATCCTCCTATATATAGTTCTCATCCACTGTGGTAGACTGAAAAATGTACTCATCTAGTGTGACTGCATATGTATGCCAGTTACATCAAGTAGTAATCCGGACAATTCACCGCGTTCTTGTTTATGCCAAAATTGTGTTTCGATGTAATACAAAACATATGTTAGGATAGGTACACTATCACCAATGTGTTAGCTTTGGGAGGCACTAGGAACATAGCGACTCGGATCTGCCTGGAGATTTTTGGTGTGTCTAATTGGCACTATTGTTGCGTACTGATGTTATGCATAGCGTCAGTGATGTACACTAGTAGAAAACAGGGCTTTGGTTCTGGGCCAATATTCACATTAGTCCCGGTTCAGTCACGAACCGGGACTAATGTGAGCATTGGTCCCGGTTCGTGCGGCTAAGGCATTAGTCCCGGTTCACCTGTGCCCTTTAGTCCTGGTTTGTGCCTCAAACCGGGATTAAAGGGTGTGATGCCCATTAGTCCCGGTTCGTGCCTCAAACCGGGACTAAAGATTAGACCTTTAGTCCCGGTTTGTGGCACGAACCGGTGCTAATGGGGTTGAGACCTTTAGTCCCGGTTCGTGCCACGAACCGGTACTAAAGGTCCCATTTTCAAACTCTACCCCCTCCCCCCTGGATCGCCTTTTCAGTTTTTAGAAAAATAAAAGAAAATGATGGAAAAGTCAAAAAAAATAAAAGAAAATATGTTTCCCATGTGATATGTGGTCTAGTTGTTGGGAAAATTTGCAAATGTGAATTTCAGACTTTATTTGCAAAATCTCTCTGGAATTTGTAAAAATGGGCATAACTTTTGCATACTAACTCGGATGAAAAAGTTTTTTATATGAAAAATCATCTACTCGAAAAGTTACATCCAAATTTAACGGGGGAACCCCGTTAAACATTTTCAAAATCCTCAAAAACCTAACAGAAAAAATTTAACAGGGAGAATAGAACCCGGAAGTTAAGCGTGCTCACGCTGGGGGAGTGGGAGGATGGGTGACCGTTCGGGAACTTAGATGATTTGGAATGATGAGGGGTGATTAGAGATTAGAGGATAAATTGAGCAGTGATGAGGGGTGGTGATAAGAGATTAGAGGTTAAAATAATTCAGAAATTTAAAAAAATCAAAAAAAAATGAATTAATTTTTTTTAGAAAATCATAAAATTTCCTTTAGTCCCGGTTGGTGTTACCAACCGGGACTAAAGGTGGAGCTCCACGTGGTCGCGGCCTTTACTCCCGGTTCGTGTTAGAACCGGGACTAAAGGGGGGAGGCATTAGTACCGACCCTTTAGTCCCGGTTCAGGAACCGGGACTAAAGGCCCTTACCAAGCGGGACAATAAGCCCTTATTCATACTCTTGTAGAATCAAGAGTAAACCAGAGTCACTTGGCTACACCATTTCGTTGGCCAATTCGAGTGTGACCAGGGTGGTTGGTGTTCCAGGGGCCTCCCTGGTCGATGAGCCACAATGTCATCGGTGTCGTCGCATCGAGGCAACCAGCACACATGGACGGAAGAGGTGGTGCGGGGGTCCATCAGAGTTGATCTTGGGGGTCTTATCTACAATTTTATTGTATTTGAGGTCTGCGTGATATTTTGCCAGGATATGCCCCTTTTTCAATCCTTCTCGTATGTTCCTGCGCATTATTATTGTTCTACATATTTTCTCTATGGTGAATATGCATCAAAATAGAAAAAAATTGCATCTCATGAGCCTAGTTAATTAGTACATCTAGCTATCATCGTAATGATTCAAGCAAGCATTAGGTGGCACAACCAAATAGTTCAGCGAGTGGTTGAGATCTTGTAATCATGAATCCGACGAGAAAGGACATAGACTTGTAGAGAAGAAGACAGACATGTTCCCTCAGCTACCAAACGTCGGTGATGTAGAGTTGTCGAGGCTAAACTTTTGCAGCCTTGCTTAAGGTGCTCGTGAGCATCCCCATGCATGTGTGCCACATCGTCACAGACCCTTGTGCATTAGAGCACCTTCTCCGTGTGGATCCTCCCAGGGAAAGACTGGAATGGTGATACTATTTGCATGTTGCTCATATGTAGACGTTAAAGAGGGGAGGCAAGGCGCCATGATGTTGCCCATCACATTAGACCTTAGTAAATTAAACCCAATATGTTTCCGAGTTAGGTCAACTAGGTCTCAAACCCGTGAAGTAGTTTACATACTGCATGCACACCTTAAACTAGCCAAAGTACGGATTCAGAGTGACACACATGCATAGTCGAAATAGAGCACATCTAAAATCTATCTCTAGTTCATATGGTTTCTTTTAGGGGGAAATAGTTCATATGGTGGTATCCAGTGGCCTGACTACTGTAGCTCCGCCAGTGGTGGTATCCATTCATAAGGTGGCTTGCCACATGATAACTATTTTTCTCATACAGATTTACAGAAAAGTAATGTTATGGACAAGTCTTTAATTCTTGGATAACACATGTGCTCTATTTCTCATAACTATTTTTCTCATAACTATTTTTCTCATACAGATTTTTCATGGATAACACATAGCTAGACTAAAATTCTTGCATCCTAGTTTCTTCGATAAAAATATATTTATTAGTCTTTAATTACCTGTGGTCCTAGAAACCTCAAAATGGGTAATGGATCCGAACAGAAACGTAAAGCTCTGTTTTGACTTCAGGAGGATCTTTGCATGACCAACTGTGGCCAAATGAAACTATTTTCCTGTATATATTGTAATTGATATTAAATCCAGCCAACTGAAGTAGGCTCAGTAGGTTAGAATAGTCGATGCGCAACATCTCCAAAATCCCTTTATTAAAGAACTTTATGGCCAATCAATAACTCATTTTAGTGCTACACACCATCCATCTTGTTGACGAGTTATTGGAGCTTTTATTTCTTCCTAGCTCCTCATCAAGTGTAGGTGCATATACATAACCCCAATCCACTTTCGTTTATAGTGACGACCAAGCCAGAAGCGACTAATAATGCATACCGACACGGTGTGCATAATTTCCCTTTTCTTATTCTGCTGAAGCAGTATTTTGATGTAAAAAATATATATGTTAAGCTACACATGCATACTATTGATTTATATTAAACATTTTTATTTATTTTACCTTTTATACCATAAATTATACATTATTGGCTCACTTATACATATTTAGTATATTTTTTGTTATTTATCGTATGACTAGAAAAAATAACAATTTCTAGGACAATGATAATAATCGCCCAATGTGTGAACATAGAGATTCACCGAAATACAGTAAGATGAAAATGATTTATATCAAATATGCTCTTTGTGTGCTAAACTGATGACTAAAGATATAGTGATTTCATAAGACATTACAATATTTCCCCATAGACCTTAACAATGCAAAATATCACATTCATCGATAGAAAATGTCACACAATGTGTTAAAATGCTTTTCGTATGTAGTGTCATCCAAATATCCAAATATCTTTGATAGAATATTCTAGGTTGTGGTTATATTAATACAGGAGTCCTACCATAGAACATACTATAGTACAAGATTTTTGAACTTAGGAGTGACTCATACAGGTATTTATGCACTAGATTGCGTATCGGGCTTCGCCTAATATCTAGTTGTCCAGATGTCCAACTTAATAAAATTGTTGATGATCTCCATGTCTACATGATGAAACTAGTCGCTCTGAACCACGACCTAAAAACCATGTCTTCTCTCACCTGGTGTAGGTTCTCGATGGATGCGGTTTCGAATACCTGCTCTCCTGGATGGCCGTGCACATGCAGTCGCCCGGATGGGATTACCGGAGAAGTGGCACAGCACAACGGAATTTGAAAAATGTGTGTATTCTGTCAATTGTTGCGTGTTACATGAAACAGAATTACAATCTGGTCAATCATTTTCTGCATCAGCTTATAACTTATATGAAACAAAACGACAACCCAACCACATGATATTCTCTTGGTGGACCGTGTGAGAAATAGAAGGAGCTCACACCATCAAGACTTTTCCTCCTTCCCTTAGGGCAACTCTAACCGATCCCCGATTACCAGTTAGAGGATTAAAATCCACATCGCCACACCCGCCGCGCGTCTTCAAGCGGGGCCTCCTCAAGCCTCTGCCGCCCCGCTGATGCTGCCCCCACCCGCCGCATCTCCGACTTCCCCGACCTTCCTCCGCCGTGGCAGCCGCATAGGAAATACCTCACCGTCCGCCAGCGAGCATGGGGGACGTGGGTGGTGGAAATCATCGACCATGAGACCAACATGAGGAAGTGGATTGGGTAGTTCCACACGCCGGAGCTCTTCGCCCTGGAATACACCCGCTGGAAGGTCCGGCTCCACGGCGTGGCGGGGCGCCTCACCTTCCTATGGCCAACGGTGCTTGCCGCCCCCGGGGGTGGTGAATGCTACGATGGCTCGGGAGGACTGGGAGTCGAGGGAGCGCATCTCGATGAATGCCACCGCCGAGCTTGTGGAGGCAGAGCGGGCGATCTCACAAAGGACATTGTCATCTCCGAGGACGAGGAGCAAGGTGTCGTCGACGGCAAGGAAGAGAAGGGGTTCTCCATTGAGGAGTGGCGGCGCATCTTCCCCGACTTCGGCGACGACGGACCGGCCTGGACCCAAAATGATGATGACGAAGAGTGATCTAGTTTAGGGTTTAAGTTTAAATTTATGTTTAAATTTCGGTTGTCAAGACAATGTGTTCGGCTAGGTTGAACTTATGCAAATTTTGGTTGAAAATAGGTTGAACTGATGCAAATTTGATTTTTAGTCCGTTAGATTTAGGAATTTGGCTAAGTCTGACCAAAACTTAGTGGAGTAAAAAAATACTCTAGTAAGCTTTGCTCGGCCGGATCCTCCTCTATTTTTTAGGGATCGGTTAGAGTTGCCTTATCAGTCTTGATATTACCTCAGACTCAAGCATTGTGTCACTGGATCTACTCTAAAATGTCACGTCTCTCATCCATCTATATTTGGTAGTGTTGAATTTCCTTACAGAAAAACAATTTTCATTTTCACTCATGACTCAAGTGGGCTAATTCCTCGACTAGGGGGTGCTCTTGCCATGTTGGTTGGCCGTCTATGGGCCGTGCCAAGACCCACCAAAGATTGATGAATGGGTCGTGCTGGCCCTGACCCTTGGCATATTCAAGATGAAGATTTCGCTAAAAAGAAATTCAAGATGAAGATCTTCTGAAGGCTTGGCGTACACTTCAAGCATGTTTTGAATAGATGGCATGTCTCTACATTGTAAGTGACACGTGTAAACCCTAGGTACCCCGTTGTCTTTATGGGGTTGTTTGGAATTTGGATACCTAGATTATAGTAGATAACTAGTTTTCCCTAAACCTGATTCTGGTGTAACAACCTAAATCATTGTTTGGACCATCTAACTAACTCGTGGATATACTAAACTGAGTTTCCCAAAAGCCAAAAAAGCAGGTTTATAAGAAACGGCTAATAGATGTTTTTTATACAAACGCGTTTTCTATATGCATCAGGAGATCAACGAAGTCCGACGCGTTGATCATGGTAAACTCCGTCGCCCGCAAAAACAGCTTGACAAAGCCAAAAGATGTCGTTGCCGATCTCGGCCACGCAACCGGAGCAGGTTGCGATGCTCCACCTAGCTGAGAGCCTTCATGGCGGATGCGGACTTCGGCCGGCTGCCGTCGTGTCATCGGCCGCTTCACAACCACCGTCGCCGTCCATATGCTCCAGCTTGTATGTCATCGTCGTGCCTTCCTCGCATGTCGTTAAGATGGGAACCTGAGCCAACATGGATGACACCGGGGAACCAAGCAGAGCACGATCAGGCGAGCAAAGCGACCACCCTGACGGCCTCGGCGATGGCCGCACACCCTCGCCGGAGAGTGCCGTTTATGGTGTGGTTGTCTGCCGTTGTGTGCGTAGCGGCGTAGGTGCCAAGAGCAAGCCGAAGCACCGCATCTCCATGAATTGTTTTGGGAGGAACTGGCACTAACAATTTAACCCAAAATGTGTTTCATACTCGAGGAATTGTTCAGAAGTATGACAACTTTTTGATAGATGTTAAATCACCGTCCAAATGGCTTCAGGCCACGGATACACCCAAAACCAAAAGCAGTCCACAACAGGGATTGAGCCGGCACAATGACCATGGCCGCCACTGTCACGCGTCGCCTTCTCCACCTACTCATCTCCTTGCACCCGAACCCTAAACCCGCCTCCCTTTCCTACTGCTCCTTCGACACTCCGGTCACCGCCGGCTAGCATGAGGGTGATACGCCGACACCCTCTCATGGCACCTCCTTCGCCTCCCATCACGTGGAGGACCTCCAGTGTGTCGTCTCCTAGCTCCGTCGTGCACGCCGCTTACAGCCACGCCCTCAAGGTGAGCAGCTTCAACCAGTAGTCCCCTCCATGGTCTGAACTCTAATTTTATCTTTAGGCTCTTCATTGACTGAACATCCAGCTATTTGTGGTGCACGGTGACAATAACTCATATGCCATTTGAACAGAAAAATCAGATAACACGAAGAGAAACAAAGTTAGTCCATTTGTCGGTCGTCGCTTTAAATCTTACGAATAATTTCACCTTTGTTCCCCTGTTTATATTGACTGACAACAAGTATTGAGAGGTTTTGTGTGGGATTATTTCCAAGGAAGAACTGATTACTCCCAACTCTGTAGAAATTTCAGACCCTTTATAATCTTTGTTTGCAGAGGAAGAACTGGTCAATTAAAACTCAACATAATGTTTGGTCAAAACTCTTGAGTTGGGAATCTGACACTTCCACGGATTCGCAACTCATCATTGTTTTAATCTCATATAAGCTAGAGTTGAAAATTACAATTGGCACAGCCTAAACAAACTTCGATTGTCCAGCAGATTTCATCATGGATGGACTCACGCAAAGATATTAAGCTACCTCCATTGGACCATGCAGCTAGACTGGACATGATTGCGAAAGTGCATGCTACTTCCAAAGCAGAGGAATATTAGAACAAATTACCAAATTATGCTTCAAGGGAAGTTGCCTCATTCCCTCTCCTCCATTGTTATGTTGCTGACAGAATCCCAGCTACTAACTACATGACCGCTATTTTATGTTTTCCAAAACTTGGAGACATTGACCTGGCTGAGTGGATTTTTGGAAGCTGTGAAGCGGAGTGCAGGAAGCATGATGTGCTGGTTTCAAATGTTCTTCTAGGTGCTTATGTGAGGAACGGGTGGATTGAAAAGGCTGAGAAGCTTCATCTTCACATGCTGGAGAAAGGTGCACGGCCAAACTACAAGACATGGGAGATATTGTTCGAGGGATTCGTTCAGAGTAGGAAGATGGACGAGGCTGTCAATGCCATGAAGAAAGCTTTATCTTTAATGAAGAGCTGCCATTAGAGACCTCCACTAAAACTGTCTGAGGCCATCGCAACATTCTTCGAGGAGCAAGGAAACACAGATGATGCAAGCAGGTATCTTAAGCTTTTTCAAAAGTTTAACCTGACAAGCTTGCCCCTGTACAAGTGTGTGCTTCGAGCATCTAGTAAAACTGATACCATACTGCCAACAAACATTTCTGAGATGATAGCAAGAGATGACATCAGTATGGTTGAAGAAATGGACCACTTGATCATACGTGCTAGCAAGATAGATATCAGTGGCGAGGGTGTAACTACGAAATGTAACAACCTTTGACCCAGTCACATGCTATATATCATTTCAGCTGACATTGCAAAATAGAACTGCAGATTAGACCGAGAACAACACATGACAAAACAACATTTCATTGCTTAGCATGCAAGCAAAGTGAATTCTTGTCTGTTATGTGAAGTGATGATTTTTCACAGAGATAACAATTATATGCTTTTATTGTGGAAGATCTCCTGTGTATGTACTTGAGACGAGCCTGATAAGTTTGGAGGGCTTCGTACTTTTGTAAGAACCAGATAAGGGGTTCTTACAACTTTCTTATGATGATTGGTCATGAGCAAAGTGAATTCTTGTATCTTAACAGAGATGGCGGTTATATGCTTTTATTGTGGTGGTTCTTTGTTGTATGTACGAAGACGATCCTAAGAAGTTTGGAGGCCTTCATACTTCTGTAAGAACCGGATAAGGTGGTTCTTATAGCTTTATAGAGATGATTAGTGATGTACTTGTGTGTGTACTTTCCTTTTTCAACGATTTGTTATATCTGAATACTGTAGTTATTCATCTTCACTACCATCCCTGGAGTTTAGTCAAACTAGGCAACATTGGTTGTACTCGACTTGCGTTTTCTCTTTGTAATAATGAACTGCATTGGCTAGGTGTGTCACATTCAATCCTTGATATTGATACAAAGTTCCGAAGGGCAATACCATTATTCCTACTAACGACGGTCATTATTTGTATAAGGAATGGTTAAACCTCTCGCACCCGCCTCTCGCACCCGCTAACTTACTAAGGACTAAGCTCATGGGATTTTTAGCTCAATTCTTTTCAGCTACAGACCTGCTGGTGTTGAATTTTAATATGAGAAGTACTAGGCCTAGATATTGACCTACTGAAGGACCAATTGCGCTTCATATCAGTCCCTACCATCACCATCCAAGTTCTACAAGGAGCAATGCTTCTCTAAGCGAAAGATCAATATCTTATTTAACATTTTAGTTCTCTGCCTTGGAATTAGACAATTCCAATTTCGTGCATTAATTATTTGTGTCCGTACACACATAGCGATACGAAATTGATAGGTATGGGCATAGGATGCACCGGGAACTACCGATGGATTATTGGATCACAACTTTTTCCTGACAAATCTCGCGGAAGAATGACAACCACCGTCTGGACGTCTTTGACACAAGTACACGGCTGATCGTGGTTGTTGAATGTTTGAAGAATTTGACAACTTAAGTTAATTCAAATCCTATACCGTTCCAGTGCCAAGCTCGCTGCACCGTTCATCTAGATCTGACGCCGACTACATCACGTACCGCTTCGGGCATTCGGGAATGACTATTGACCGTGGGTCTTCAATTGGACGGATGTCAAGCTCCCGTGCATTTTCTATTAACTTTCTGAAACTCCACTACTCTGTTTTGTTGCCTACTCCTTACCTTTTCTCTTTTACCATCGACGTGTTTGATTACAAAGCGAACGTTCTAGAGACTTGTAGGTCATTCTCTATGTACTAAGTAAACCTTAGCTATCAGTGTTTCTGGTCGGCCCTTAGAAAATCGCCCAAAGATCTTTGTGTTCTTCTCTTCCTCCAAATTTTCTACCTTTTGGTGGTCAGTCGAGAAGAATTTCTCTTCATTTTCTTTATCAGACGACCTTAATGATCCTAATTTAATTACTACTCTAAAGTTAACTAAAGAACTTGTCAGTTCAGCTTGTTCCTCGCAGCACGTACAAAGCGTGCTACCTAAGCAAGTTGATTGATCTCAGGGGACTTGCACATACGAAGAGAACAAAGCTGGCCGGATGACGATCGAGCACACGCACAGGACACAGGACGCCTTGATTTCATGACAACAGGACCGACACAGGACGTACCGAAGCTAGCCGGATTAACCAGTGCCTTTGTTCTGCCTCTCTCTCTCTCTCTCTCTCCCTCCCGAAAAAACGAAAATCCGGCCACACTTTGTCAGTGCACAATGGCTGGCCGGTGGGACGCTGACCGTCCCCGTCGCATCGCTCAGATGCGTGTGGATAGACTCCTCATTATAGTGAACAGACCCCCGCCAATGTGGCGCGGATCTGGAGGCTTCGGCGCTTCTGCCGCCGCTGCCATCATTACTGCACGACCACAAATTGGTCGACTCGGTCGGCAAGGCCAGGCCTTCCCGTCACCATGAGGGAGGTGACGTGCAAGCCCGATGTCGATGCCAGCTCGACCTCGACCTTGCGCTCCAGGTGTCGGGCGGCCCATCCATCACATCGCCTCGGGCTACTGACGAGATCTCGAAGGTGGGATCGACTGTCGGCAAGACGGTAGGACATAACGCGTAGGTGGCGCCGTCCATGCACGCGGCCTCAGTCGCGCTTTCACTTGCTCGGCCTCCATTCCATGTGCCTAAGACCGAGAAGGAGTAAATGATGCTTGCAGCCGTGACGGTGGGGTCAGGAGAAGTGCAAATATGTAATATGCAAGACTATGTATTTGAGAAACTTATTCTGGCAAAAAAAACACGACGATTGCCCATCATTGAAACTTTATTATCTCAGTTGGGTAATGTAGGGCGTATGTTCAAAATAATTTTGAACGCATGCGTGAAAAAAAAGTTCTTTGATATCTCATTTTATCTAGTCGTGACATGTGTCACAACACTACAATCCAAAAGCACATAAAATAACAGAGTGCAAGAAGATTTATCCATTTTGTATTTTGTGAGTCTTGACCATTACGAGATTGAACAACCATGAACTTACACAATGATGGTCAGGTTAACATGATGAAGTGAAGCATCACATAGCTCGCACGTATGGGGTGGCGATAAATCTGCCTCCACTGGCGGAGACATGGTGGCTAGCTGCATGGTTCTGCTTGTGGGTCCGGGAGACAGAACGGGGAAGGAGAGCGTTTGGAGCAAACCATCTACGAGGAGACTAGGGGAAGGCAGCCATGGAGGCAAGGCATCATGAAAAGAAATTGGAGAAAAGAAGATCATCAACGTGGGTATGGGGAGGGGTTATTTTCACGGCTTCAAACTGAAGTGTGAGAGGGAGAGGGAAGACTGGGTCAATGCGTGAGGGGTTGAGGCATTGAACAACGGATTTAACTGGAGTTTCGGTACCAATGGTCAAATTTTAGACTGAAACTAAATTTCATCATTAGGAGAAACACCACCAAAGCATTTCCCCGCTCAATCCACCACCGTGCAAACTTTCATAGCATATAATAAGAAATCAATTACACTAGGTAGTTGATAAATTAAAGTTTCTTGTGAGCATATCAAATTTGAAGGGACCAAACTACTTGCATAACAAGCTAGGGCTTGGTACTTTAGATTTTCTTTGATTCGATGCAAACAAGGACATAAATAAATGATCTCGTTTGAAGGAATGAAAAGCTCTCGTAGTTGCTAACCTACCAAAGGACCAACTCATGAGCAAGATTCTCAGATCATGTGACCTACCAAAGGACCAAAGACTTGATGCCACTGTTTACTACACGTGCCGTTATATGGAGCAAGACTTGCCTCAGCAAACGATGAATAAGTACTTAGCATTTTACATGTCCATCAGTGTCTTGGAATTATGTAGTTACATTTCATGCGCTATCCTTTGTGTTGTGTGTCTCTGTGCACTAGGGATATGTGTTTGATAGGTAGGCATAGAAGGCATCAGGAACTACCGGTGGATCTCCGGAATCACAACGTACACTCGATGGATGTGTTGACAGGCACCCTCCCTTGGTTTGACTGGACCGTGCGCCACACATTCCACGAACCCTCTGTAACGCTCGATTATGTTGTCTACTAGTACAAGTGAAACTCGAGACTTGTTGGACTGGCTCGATGCCGCTCTAGAATTGTCCCTCCCTTTTTCCCTTTCGCTTTGTCTTCCTCTGATACTTGATTCTCTCCCCTGGAGCCTTCGGATTTGCGGTTCCTTTTTCTTCTATCCTTCAGTTTCTTCCTCTAATCCACCTCCCCTCTCTTCTCTGTCCCATCGTCCGATTCCCCTCCTCCTCGTACTTTTTTCTGGTCTAAGGATTTTCGTGTGTGTTTGAGTTGCGGCGGAGTGGTGGTTGAGATGACGATGGCAATGGAACACCAGGAACCCTTTGAGTGAATTGCAAAAAAACATTGACATTGAAAGTTAGGGTTGCAGGGACCACACCTTCTACAGTTTTGTGCCAAAAACCACTAATTTCGCACCTATTTTTTGGCAGATAACACTAATTGGCGGCTTAGACCGCTTTAAGCATGATTACGACGGGTGGACCGTACAAGAGATGACGTCCCATAACTGTTCAAGCTAGATGTCGGTACACTTTTTTACCAAAAAACCCTTCCTTTTCTTCAAAAGAACACTCCACTGCCTCAAAATAATTAAAAAAAACATGAAACAGCCCAGGCGCGGGGGCGGCCCCAACCTTGTCTCCGCTGCCGGCAAACATGCCCTCCCGACGCCACTCTGCCTCCCCAGGTCGCGGTAGTCGTGCCCCACGCCAGATCCGGGCATATCGGCCTCCAACGCCCCTGCTCGGCACCGGATTCGGTGGGTTTGCCCCCGCCCCAAGCTGACCCGCAGCATAGCCGCATGGCCAGCGCCGCCGCTGCTCGCACCCCTGCACGGCCGGCGCAGATGTTGCTCGCCCCCGTCTAGGCCAGCACCGGGAGGGCATCCGTGCGCTGCCGGCGCAGCAGCTGCTCGCTCCCGTCGTGGCCTACGCCGCTGCTGCCCGTGCGCGGCCGGCGAGGCTGCTGGTACCTCCCGTCGCCCGTGCACCATATGGGAGGCGGACCACCGAGCTCCGCCGCCTCTCTCCAACCGGATCTCTAGCAGCAGGGGCAGCACCACCACCAGCGTGTTCCCATCCATGCTGCTACAGCAACAGAAGCATCCTCCCATGGCGAATGACGGCAACCTCGGGGAAGGAGAGACGAGGAGGGCATACGACGGGGCTGATTGGTTTTTCAGATTTTAAACAAGGATGTCCTTGTAAAATTGCAGGGACCATTTCGTGAATCTTTACAAATCTCCCGTCTAAAGACGTCTAGCTTGAACCATTACGACACGTCATCATTTGTGGGATCAACCTGTCATAATCATGTTTAAAGAGTTCTAAGCCGCCAACTAGTGTTATCTGCAAAAAATTAGACGCGAAATTAGCTAGTGGTTTTTGGCACAAAACTATAGAAGTGTGGTTCCTGCAACCCTAGCCTTAAATGTCGATGTTTCTTGCAATCCACTCGCCCCTCGGGTGGAGTAAATTGAAGAAGACAGCCGGGGATGCGTATTCTACGGAGTTCGAGCGACCCCAAAAGGTGTATGGAGCTGGTGCGCGTGAATGCTAGAGATATGCTGCAGTTGAATTTTGGAGAGAATAGGATAGAATTTGTGATGAAGGAGGGAATGGAGGAGCCAATTGCCCAGGGGAGGGAAAGTGCTCCAGTTTGATGAGGCGCGGCCCAATGGAAACTTCGAAGAGGAAGTGGATTGCCCATCTCTCTGTTTATGTGTTCCGGCTCCACATGTTGAAAATGAAACCATTAAGGTTGGAGCTAAAGGTGATTCAGGCACGGAGAATCAACTTGGAGCGCCAGTTTGTAAGAATCGTGGCGGTTTTAAGCAGAGTTTGGGGTATCTGCCAGCTGTTGGAAGATATGGACCTTTTAATACGTAGTGTCAGCTGTGCTCACATTCTTATGTTAGGGAAAGATATCACTCATTCCGTTGACACGCCAGGGAAGAACATCTTACAGAACAATACTAGAATGATTGCTGACTCCGACTTTGTGAAGACTAAGATTGCCTCCATTTTGCATAGAGCAATGCTACATAAAACAACTTAGTCTTCATAGCTTTGTTCGTTGATGGAGCATTATCATTTTGCATAAGCATTGGGCTAAAGTTCGGGATAAGGCTGTTATGTAGATGAGCGGCAACTCCCTTTAGTGTTTTACAGAGAGGAAATAGCTCAATTTCAACGGTTCAATATAGATATTTGGGTTCAGATCCAGGAACTCCCTGATGGTTTCATGGGGCTACACTATATCTGGACGCTCAGCTCGAGCTTTTGGGCTCGGCCCGAGTTTGCATCGGCTCGGATCGAGTCAGGCTCGACCCGCAACACAAAAAGGCCGAGCCGCACAATCGAGCTCGTTTTCACCTCGAGCCGAGCCAGGCTCGACTCGGGCTGACTCACGAGCCCAAAGCTCGCACGGCAGAGCAGCCCAGCGCAGCCCTTAGCAAGTTAGCAAGCAGCCCAGCACGCTGTCTCACGCAGCCCATAGCCAGCACGCTGCCTTGGCCCAGTTATGCACATCTCCACGCTCGCACGATACGAGAAAGAGAGACAGAGACGCTATAGCAACCTCCTAGGGTTTCCTCGCCGCCGCCAGCAGCATGCCGGACGCCGACGCCGGCTCGCCGCTCGTCTGCCCTTCCTCCTTCACCTTGTCGACCACTTGCTCGCTCCCCTCATCGTCGCGTCCGTGCTCTGGACCTTCTTCGCGGTGCCCGCGTACGTCCACGAGGAGCGCCGCCGCCGTCTTCCTCGCTTGCCGTCGGCGACCTCGCCGCCTGTCTTCTTCTCAGCGCACGCACGTGTCCACGAGGAGCGTCGCGCTGTCTTCCTCCTGAATGGTCGGCAACGACCCAGCTTCATCAGAGCGCTGCCACCGTCTTCCTCGCCTCCCGTCAGTGACCACCCATGTGGAGACCCACATGGCAGTGACTTGAGCACGCAGGCTTGGCGAGCCTGCCAAGCTGCACCGAGCTAGGGCAAAGCCCGGGTCGAGCTCCGTTTTGAGGCTCGCCGGAGCATTGAGCTCGGCTCGACTCGGCCCGAGGGACGGCGAGCTTTGGGCAGGCTCGACCCGAGCCGGCTCGAGTTGGCTCGCATCCAGGTATAGGCTACACAATCTGCTTATATCATGTTTTTTTAGAAAAAGGAGGAATAGCTCCGGCCTCTGCATCTGGACGATGCATACGGCCGTATTATTAATTATTAACACGAGACCTTACAAAGTCGTACAACAGTAAGACCAAAGCCATCGTCTAATCAACGTATGTCCCTACTCCTATCCAGTTGATGAAAGGGGCGTTGATACTCTGAGCCTAATACCAAACAGACCTCGCAGCCAAACCTAACATCTAAGACCTAAGGTCCCAACCAGGACGCCTGCCGGGTATGGGCACCCACCAGTCCGGCGTGCTACTCAACCAGGACGCCTGCCGAGTATGAGGCCGCCGCAGACACCTGCCACCAATCCATCTTCAGAGATGTACTTCTGCATCAACCTTGCCCAGTGTAGCTGCCGCCGACGCCACCACGACGCCAGACAACATCGACCTCCTGTGCATGTCCATCACCACACATCTGACGCCAAGCCTCCGCTGATCCATGCCGCCAAGAGCCGCCGCCATGAATATGTGGAAACACCGCTCCACCGAAGAAGCCATCCGCTGGTCCCTCGAGCCCGAGTGCATCTCCAAGAATGCCGCCCCCAAGGGGGTAACGACACATGAATGCCGCCGTCATCCGATCGACTGATCTAGGGTTTCCCCCGGAGGTATTGGGTGGGTTTGGATTTGGACCTCGATGATGCCTTCATGAAGGAAACGATGATAAGGGCATCGTCATCATCGGCTCGGGCCAATGATCGAAGACCAAGTTTTCACTCGGATCCGTCCCAAGACATCCACCTGACAACCTGTGCACTGTCTCGACCGCCTTCAAAGCCCCAGATCTAGCTGCCTAGATCTGGCGACCAATTGCAACAGCAGTGCCACCGTAGGGGCCCTGCACATCGGCCACTGCCTGAATGTGCCACCACTGAAGCCTGGGAGGAGGACTCCCACTCCACCTCGCCAAACCGCGAGAGCCGCCGGGATCGATCCCGCACGCTCATCACCGTCTCTGATCTGAACCAATCCGCGGCAAAACCATGAGATCGGCGATGCAGATCCGCCTTGGATAGGGACAGCACCACGCCATGCCGTCGCGGGAAGCCCGAGCTTCACCCGCCGCCACCTTCCAGGGCCGCCGCCCCGGGATCCAGCTGCCGCCGACAGGCCGAGCCGCCAGCCACCGCGACCAAGGCCGCCATGCCCACGAGCCCATCGAACGGCCGGCACCACCAGATCTTCCTCGGAGCCGCCGCTCCGCCTCCCCCGCCCAGCACCACGCCGTCGCCTAATGCGCCGCCACGACGCATAACGGGGGAGAGCGCCCCGGTGCCATGGGTGACCCGCCTCACCTGATCTGGCGCGGGAGGGAAGAGAGCCTCCGTCGCCGCCATCAGCCGCCTGGGGCTTTGCCCGACGACCTCCTCTAGCGGCGGCGGAGAGTGGGGGGGGGGGGGGGGGGGGGGGGGATGGACATGCCCGGCGGCGACGGCTAGGGTTTTCACCTGAGCCGCCCTAGCGGGAGGGCAACGCGGGGACGCGGGCTAGAATGCTCGCAAGTAAGAAGAAGAAATGCTAGCCATAGGGACAGGAGAAGATCTGAACATGCAAGGAGCAATTATACCAGCAGTTTCTTCCTCAATAGTGGCAGAATCTATATATGTGGTAGTGTAATTGTGAGTCGACGATGCAAGTTATTACCGTGAACCCAAAACTGACTAGCATAAAAAGTCAAATGTATTGTCGAAACACATGACCAAAAAAATTAAGGGACAAAAGTAAGACAAGAATATGTAATTTATTTTTGTATATATGTCATGGGACAACATTCCAACAATCCTGTAGATTTGCGGTGACTATTTTAACAGGATATATATACCTCCGTCTAACAGTGACTTTTGTATACTAATAACTAAAACTATTCCTACAATCTACTATATGGTTCAGTTTGTGGTGAAGGTTGGCCTTAATGCCCAATATATGTACTAAGCTAAAGGTGAAAGCCAAACTACTCTTGGTTGGCAACAAATCTACTCTTGGTTGGCTAGAAATCTGGAGGTAGAACCCACATGCCACCTGGAGCATGAGCAACTACATATGTTCGGATGCCCCACTTGACATAGACACTCGTAGGATATAAACAATAACCATGATCTTGCAACCTCGTTGACTCTACCAAATCATCAGTAGTATAGATGCAGCTTCTCGGCAACTCGTTGTGCCCAACAGCCGACAGGTACACAGCCTTGGACCACATTTTCCCTAAGAAAATTGCATAGTCACCCAAACTCGTTACCTCCTTCCACTTGTAGGTGCACTCTGCCGTCGATTCATCAGCAAGCTCAAACACCCTGAAGAAGGGCTCACGCTCAGGAAAATATTCATGTGGCGACGGCCAGGTCCTCACCACCATCAATAGCTTGCCGTTTAGCTCAACAATGTTGTTCGGCTGAGTGAGGAAGGGGTTGCTATGCGGTGGAATTGACAACAGTCGGGGTTCTGCCGTGACCACCGGCTCATGATGTTTGTTCACACCTATTTCGAGCTTGAACAAATCCTCGAAGATGGTGAGGCAATATAGTTGCCCATTGCCGAATAAGATGTCCACAATCACCACCATCACAATGCTCGAGAAGAGGTTCACGACAACGAGCTCCATGTTGTCCCCCAGCAAGGCTACCCACCCGCCGTCATGACTCATGACCCCCTACGAACCGCTTGCCGACCGCCTGGATCGGCAGCGACACAGGGAAGACCTGGTTATCCTTGGGAGCGTGGCTCAAGATAAGCCAAGGTACAACGGGCGGCGCCGCGTGTGGCAACGTGATCACAGCCGCTCGCCACGACGTGCACAGGGCGGCGAAACGGATGCGCTGGAGTGGGCCAACGACCTTGGCGTAGACCACGCGGAGGAGGTCGTCTGGGAGATCGGACCATGAAGGTGGCATCGTCATCGCTGGCGTGCTCGGTTTGATGCTAGGGGTGCGACGCCGCCGCCGGCGGCCCATCGATCGATCGGCGACCTGTTTGGTTGAGTTCCGATCAGGACACGGCACGGGAGCTGGTTTAATTAGCAGGCGCACGTATCGTAATTATACTGGATGTTTTCATTGCATAGCTGGAATCGGACAAGTATACTTACGCACGTAGAGAAATCGATTTAATGAATATCCATTGTCCGGCCGTCTAGCAAAAGTGACTCTCTTTCCTACTCCCTCTTGTCCCAAAATTCTTGTCTTAGATTTGACTAGACACGGATGTATCTAATACTAAAACGTGACTTGATACATCCGTATTTAGACAAATCTAAGACAAGAATTTTGAAACGGGGGGAGTATATAATCCTCCACATTGGTGGGAGCATAATCTGAGGATCGGTCCACCACCTCCTTCAATATGGTCATAGTGTTGGCTCAATATGACTATTGTTGCAGATTTGTCTTTCTTTATTCCTGTTAGGCATACTTTGTATCTGCTTTTAGTTATGTAGAGGCCGGGTGTTGCTAATCATAATTTGTACCCGCTTTTTTCTCAGGTGATAAGGAGATTCTCATTATTCACGATGGCTTCTCAACCATTGCCAAGTTTACAATAAATTCTAGCTCCGAATGTAGCCAGACAATGGTACGGGGGTTCTACGGCCATAGGCGGCAAGTTCGTGGCTAACTTTATACCGTGCACGACTACAAAGAGTAAAAGTTATCTCCCTGGCCTCATTAGCGGCCAGCCTCCTAGTATCCTCAATGAGAATACGGTGAGCTGATCTATCCTCTAATTGTGCTTTGAGGTTGGTACCTCGGAAGGGCATTCCTGCGTAATTTCGAGCAACTTCTCCTCCTTGTTTCCTCGAAGCTGCACTTCTACTGCTCCAGGAATTTGCACCGTGGAACGCTCATTCTTTTGGAGCGGGGCTCTTGGAGCTGACCAGTTCGGGTGGCTTCTTGTTGGCTTCTCGGGAAGCTGGATCATGGAGGAGATCCAAATGGGCCTAAGTTAGACTGTTTCGACAAAGCCGAACATAAGTACATTAAAGGTGTATAACTGAAGCAATTATGTAGGAATCAAAGAATAACAATTTGTAAAGGTAATTAAAGAATGGTATGTTCTTACTTTCATAGATAGGGAAACTAGTGGTTTAGAACACAACCACAAAAGTTCATTCTAGATAAAAACTGAACTCACAAGAATAAATATTAATGATAAATGTTAGCAAACATAATGAGTGATGAGCCCTAATGTGAATGTTGGCAACCTCCAAACAATATGTATCTTGTTTAATAGTAACATTTATATGTCCATGCAAGACTAATGAGAATTTGATGGAAAATAGGATGACCTTCCTTCAACTCATCCTGTATCATCTTCCTTAAACTGTTCAGACCTATACTTGCTAACACTCTCGGATGCGCATATATGAGGAAGTAAGTCACAACATTAAAACGTGAGAATTTGATTGGAAGAGAACTAATCCGTGTTTTTTATCATTCAATAAGTGCTTCGAAATAATCAACTCTCTTATGTTGGTGAGCATAGTCTTGAAACTATTTTTGATTCATGTCAAAAAAGCAAAGTCTCATCAACTACCATGTCCTATTTCCACTAGTATTTCTACCAATGCTTTCCAACTTGTGTTATCATGATGTGTGGGGTCCAGCCCCTACCTATGTTGGTAGACATTCATATTATGTTAGTTGCATTGATGATTATAGTAAATTCACATGGATTTATCTTCCCAGAATACGTTCGACGTATTACAAGTTTTCAAAAAAAATCAAGCACTTACTGAAAGCCAATTTGATAGCAAAATTATTATTGTCCAATCTGATTGGGGTGATGAATATGGTAAGTTGGACTCATTCTTCCAAACCTTGGGTGTATCTCATCATGTTTCTTGCCCACATGCACATCAATAGAACGGTTGTTCCGAACGCAAACATAGGCATATTGTTGAAGTAGGCCTTGCTCTCCTTGCTGGTGCATCCATGCCTCTCAAATTTTGGGATGAGACATTCCTCAAAGTCGTCCATCTTATAAATATGCTTCCTAACCGTGTCATCAACAATGAAACACCCATGCAAAGGCTTCTTCACGTTGTGCGTGTTAGCCTAATCTTTGTCCATATAACAATCACAAACTCATGTTCCGCTCAAAGCAATGTGTGTTTCTTAGCTATAATGATCAACACAAGGATGCTAAATGTCTTGATGTTCCCATGGGCATGGTCTATATTTCTCAGGATGGTGTCTTTGATGAAACATTTTCCATTTTCCTCATCTTCACCCTATTGCCGGTGCACTTCTTCGTCGAGAGATTCTACTTCTTCCATTGCATTTATCCGGTATGCATCAAGGGGATGATATTTGTAATAATCATGTGAGAAATCCTTATAGTTGTGCAAATGTGACATGTGATGCTATATGGCAAGATGGTGAAGCGGCAGAAAAAAAATCGGTGGAAAAAGGTGCAAAATGAGCTTCAGATGAGCTATATTTCATGTGGCCCCCAGCTCTGGACAAACCTGCCACCGAATCAACTCGAAGATCCATGAGGGCCTAGCGGATCACGTGAACATGCCGCACTAATCATCGTCAGGGAACCAGCCAACCGGGCGTTCCCCGCTAAATCGTGGGTCTACACTAGGCGGGGGCCCCACCAATCAGTGCCTGCAGGCATGGGAATCAATCCTGATCTGGCTGGCCCACCCGGATTTCCTGCGCCGGCTTCAACGTCCTCACCAGCAAACAGAACCGCAAAAAATCTTGCGGGAGCTGCTGGAACCGGAACAACCTTAGGATCGCCGGTTTTGACTCCGTAGGAGCAGTCCTTGGGATCTACCGTGGTTGGATCAGTTGCAGCAATTCTGGAGCAACAACAACTACTCCGCAAGAAACAAAACTTCATTTATGTTGATGATATTATTGTTACAAGTGCCTCAAATGACGCAGTGAAAACCCTGTTGAAAGATTTCAATTCGGAGTTCGCTCTTAAGGATTTGGGAGACCTGCATTTCTTTCTGGGTATTGAGGCCGTGAGAAATATGGAAGGTGGTCTTCATCTTTCTCGGGTAAAATATGCAACTGATCTCTTGAGTAGAGTTGGGTTGCAAAGGTGTAAACCATCACCAACCCCATTGTGTAGTACAGAAAAAGTGTCACTTGCGGAAGGTAATCTCTTGGATCAAGAGGATGGCACCAGGTGGTTGAGTTTGGTGGTGCATTTCAGTACTTGATACTCACCAGACCTGATATCTCTTTTGTTGTGAATAAAGTTTGTTAGTTTGTTACTACTGCTTTAGATCATCAGGAAGTCCTTGTCTGAAAACTTGAAGCATCTCGCACAGTTCGTTTTGTGAACAACTCATGATTTCTTTACAAATATAGTTGAGTAGAATAAGCGGTGTGCTTGCATGATCTAGGATGAAACGGGCCATTGTCGGTGGCGTCTAATTAATCCTTAATCATACTCAATTACCTAATAGGTTGTATTAGGGTTAAGAATATGAATGGACTAGGGTTAAGAATATGAATGAGGACGTGGCTCATATGATAGCCGAAACTCCAGATCGTTGATGTATCCCGTTAAACATTGGTAACTGAAACAAAGCTATGCTCTCTAAAATCTGGAACTACATGTATGGTTCACGTACGGAGCTTGTATATCCCAGTAAGGCTACCAAACGTCTTAGCGCTATACTCCCTCAAAAAGAGAACATCTTATAGCTCAATAAAGCGCACAAGGATGGTAACAACCGCATATAGTATGGTTGGACTTGGCGTAGTTACATTCAGTTAAATTTCTGCTTCGGTGGTTCGGTGGTTCGGCGCAGTTACATAACTAATGCTTTGATGTCTGAATTCCATAGTTTAGGATCTTAACCTAGTAACCTACGTACACAGTAGTTTACATGGCAGCAGACGACACAACATAAAAGGAATCCTAAACCTAACTTAGAGTAAGATTAAGCTACGGAAGTAAGCCGATAATGAATAATTCGTAATTTCTGTATGTATGCCACAATGGAATATACCAAACATACATCCTGCAGATGTATTTTAATAATGACTTCTATACCTTATGCTAGATGTGACCGCCCGTGTGTACCGTAGCTATTTCTTCAATCCATATGGCCTAAATTATGCTGCAGTTTGACCATAATACATGGTACGGTTGGAAGAGCACCCTATATTACTTTTGAATCGGCTAAAAATCTGGCGGAAGAACCCATGTGCTAGTTGAAGATTGAATAGCTACATAACATCCTGCTGTTTTGATCCACTACGTGACATGGTCATTACTTTTGTCTAGCATAGGATATACATGGTCACCATAGCCGTCCAAACTCACCAAGTATGTAGAATCATCAGCGTAGATGCAGTTCGTCTGCACCCCGCCGCGCCTAGCTGGCGGTATGTACACAACCTTGAACCACATTGTCCCTACAAACAATGCATAGTCACCCAAGCTCGTTACCTCCTCCCACTTATAATCATACTCTGTGCTTGATTCATCAACAAGCTCAAACACTTTGAATTCGTGTCTAATGTCGTGTGACCAGGTCCTCCCTACCATTGCTAGCTTGCCATGTAGCTCGACAATGTTGTTTCGGTACTCAAGCATGTCACTGTTGTGCCATCAGATATGCAGCCATTGGGGTTCGCCGGTGATAACCAGACCGCCGTCTTTGTTCACACCTATTTCAAACTTGACTATGTTCTGGTAGCAGAATTTTCCATAGAGTTGTCCACTGCAGAATGTGATGTCCATGAAACTTGGCCCACGTCGTGTTGACAATGACATCCATGAACTATCAGGAATACCAAGTCGGCAGAGGGCGATGCCGTACTCAGGGGTGATGGCAGGAAGGGTTCATCCACTTGGTGTGGGGGATTCCGAGAAGATAACCTTCCAAATCACATTGCTTCGGCAGTCTGAGCATACCGTCCTCATGTCCTTTGCCGGGAGCGGCACCTCGGTGCCAGAAAAGAGGTTGACACCTACAAGCTGCATGTTATCCCCAAGCGCCGCGACCCAGCCGTTGTCGTGAGCTCCCACCACCCGCTTACCAACGAGTGCGATTGGGAGCTGGATTCGCATGACCCTGCCATCCTCGGGGCAATATGCACGCCTAGTCTTACAGTCTTCGTCGTGTAATGTGGAGAAGACGAGCCACGGGAGCGCAGGCAGCGCCTCGTGCCTCGCCACTGCCTGCACACGGCGGAGAAGCGCACGCAGTGCCGCAGGCCGGTGACCTTGCTGTAGACCCGATGGAGGAGGTCATCGGGGAGATCGGACCAATGCTCGGACATCGTGTCGAAGGTGCGGTAGGTGCGGTGGATCGAGGGATGAGCTGTTAATTGTGTTTCAAATCCTGGTGCTCACATTTATTCCTGGAATTATTTCAGGATTTTCGGCGATGTGTATTCAGTGGGAAGAGACGTTCGCGTCGACAACGAGGTGCCTACGATGACTTCATAAATTTCAAGATGATATGCCGACTCAGTCTTTCGGATGTGCTCATAGGGATAGGGTGTGCGTGTTTGCATTCATAGGGGTGCTCATAGGGATAGGATACGCGTGCTCTGAAACATTACACTTGAGCAATTGCTCTTGTTAGCTCGTGACCATTCATGTACTACTTCCTCCGTCCCAAAATTCTTGTCTTAGATTTGCCTAGATACAGATGTATCTAATACTAAAATGTGACTTGATACATCTGTATAGACAAATCTAAGACAAGAATTTTAGGACGGAGGGAGTAAAAACCATGGTCCTTGATCATTCTTTCACTGGATTGTAATTAATCACATGTGTACATACAGACTTTTTTTTTGCGTTCATGGTTGGGTTGTTAATTTGTGAACAACTCAAATGATCGATACTTGATCTCAATCATGTGGGTTCTAGACTACCGTAATATTGAAACATATAGTCGCTAGACGACCAGTGGAGGGAGGATCCAGTCGCATTGTGAAAACACATTATTCCAACCATACTAAGAATGGGTAGGGACTATTTTATGTTTTTAACAAGGACAACGAATGCAAACCTTATCATCATAGTAAAACAATGTGACTTTCCATCATAATAATCTATATTGTCCAATTAACCGTAAAGGTTGATCTCAATATATTGTACATGAGGGATAAAATCAAAGATGTCACGCTTGTCTACTATTGGCCGCCCAGAAATTTGGAGGGGAAACCCACATGCCACTTGTATCAGCACCGGCAGCTACATACGAACCTACTGATTGGATCATGTGTCTGGCGTGGTGAGTGCTTTTATCTTGCACAGGATATACACAATCACCATGACCATCCAATCTCGTCAAGTATGTCATATCGTCAGCATAGATGCAACTTCTCTGTACTCCGTTGTGCCCGGACGCCGGCACGTATACCGCCTTGGATGATTTTGCCCCTACAAACAAGGCGTAATCACCCAAGCACATTAACTCCTTCCACTGATGAGTGTATTCTGTAGTCGCTTTGTCAGCAAGCTCAAACACCTTGAAGATAGGCTCAGAGTTGATGCGTCGTGAGTAGCTCCTCGCCACCATCACCAGCTTGCCGTGCAGTTCAACGATGTAGCGTCGGTACGCCGGAGGACCGTTGCACTTTCGGATTTGGAGTTGGTGCGGTTCACCAATGAACGATAGTACGCCGTCTTTGTTCACCCCTATTTTGAACTTGACAAGTTGCTGGAAGCATGTGATGCCGTAGAGGTGTCCATTGTAGAATACAATGTCCATAGGGCGTAGCAATTCATCCAATTGTTTGACCGTCCACGAGCCGTTCGGACGACCAATCTGACAGACGGCGACACCATATTGAGACATGATTAGGCCTGGACGTACCGAGCGGGCTTTTCGGCCCGCTCGTGGACCGCG
This sequence comes from Triticum timopheevii, assembly GCA_963921465.1. Lineage (NCBI taxonomy): Eukaryota > Viridiplantae > Streptophyta > Magnoliopsida > Poales > Poaceae > Triticum > Triticum timopheevii. Next base: position 580,455,621 of record OY997272.1, read on the forward strand.
TTGGACCGGACCGATCGGTCCTGGCCCGCTAGAAAATATGGCCGGTCCGAGCCATGAATTTCGGCCCGAAAATCGACCGGTCCGGTCCGGTCTTAGCTCGGTTAACTCGGTTGGACCGTTTGGACCGAAACAAACATGGTTGTTTCTCAATCCGGCAGCCTTCCGGCGACGTGAACCAGCGATGGGGTCTGAATCCGGCGTGGTCAACACGAGGCAGTTCACATTCGAGCAGCTGGACGCAGCGATGAGGCAGTTCGACGATGGCGGCGAGAAGTCCGTCGACATGGCGCACGATAATGGCGGCCGTCCCTTTCCTTTCATTCAGCGTAATATTATCGTAAAAGGATGGAGTTTCTCTGCCGTTTCCCTTTCCATTCATTCAACGTAGGAGAAACAGAAAGAACGTGAAAGACGGGATCGATCTGATACGGCCGTTTCCCTTTCCTTTCATTAATTCGTTAATTAATGGTCCGGCTTCTGCGTCCACTACGCCCACAACTAGGACTCAGCTCCACGTTAGGTATGATCCACTAATCAGGGAGGACTAGCACACCCAAATTTGTGTGCTCATGCACGTGCTACCTTATTTGCATGCGGCTGAGAAAATGCTCCCGTGCCTTCCGGCGTTCATGGTCGCTGCCCAGAAGCTCACGACCACCACATCCACATCCTGACGCCCCGCCATGGTCACCACATCCGTCTCTTACCGTCGTTGCCGACGCCATGGTCACCACATCCGTCTCTTGCCGTCGTTGCCGACGCCATGGTCACCGCGACCTCTCCATGGCCGGTCCTCTCGGTCCAGCTCGGGCTTCGTCGCCGCCGGTCCGGTCCCTGCAAACAGGACCGCAAAGCTGGTCGGTCCGGTCCGGCTCGGTCCGCCGGCGGCCGGTCCAACTGGCGGCTCGGACCGGCCCGGACCGTGTCCACCCTGAGAGATGATTGCGGAAAAGACAACTTTGAGAATATCGTATATAGGGTATGCGTTCCTTGCAGGGAATGATACCTCCGTGCCCGAGAAGAGGTTGACGATCACAAGCTTTGATTTGCATCCTATTGCCGCGAACCATCCCCCGTCGTGAGCTCCCACGAGCCGCTTGCCGGTGAGCACTTGCCTCCGGATCCGGATGCGCAAAATCCCACCTTTCTCAGGGCAGTATGCGCGCCTCGACTTGCCACTTTCTGAGGAGAAGATGAGCCAGGGGAGGACAGGCGGTGCCTCCTGATGCGACATGATCGCAGCCGCTCGCCATGATCCGCACACGGCGGCAAAGTGGACGCGGTCGAGCAGGCTGGCGACCTTGACGTAGATCAGGGGGAGGAGATCGTTGGCGAGATTGGACCACTGGACTGGCATGGTCATCCATGGCGTGCTAGGTTTGGGGCGATAGGTGCGGCGCCGTCGCAGACCCATGGATGGATCGGCGCTAGAGATCGTTCGGTCACCTGTTTAATTGACGAGTTGTGCGCCTGTGGGTCGATGGACGAGGTGTTCCAATCGTGTTGCAATTTAACTACCGTACGTACTCTCTACATGTAAAGCACGGACGAAGCAACCATCATTTCACTCTTCGCTGACTCCGCTTCTCCATCGTCTTCTTCGAGAAACCATCTCACCGCACTACGCTGGACGGACGACGCTATTGTGTACTCCTAGTAGTACTAGTCCTCTGGTTCAACGGACTTTCTGGATGCAAATAAGGCGGTTGTCTCGGCTTGCAGGCGGCACTTGCTAACGACTTACCGTGGTCTCCCTCAATGGTGTTCTCCGTCGAACGCACTTCGCCAAACCACAAAAAAAAGATATTGTCGACGTCACCGCAATGGGGAAGGAAGTCAAATATAGTTACTACTTACTACCTCCATTTTTTTGTACACAAGGCCAGCATATCAAATTACAATTTGCAAAAGGCCACTAACACTAATCAAGGCAAAATTGATGGGGTTTGCCTCGTACTACCAACCAAGGACATTAATATCCCCTGCATGCATGCGGAGGTGAGAAGGTTGGTTTGCATGGCGCTGCATTAATCAAGCGATGACGAGTGAGATAGTTAGCTCTTTGGTCTTTGGAGAAAAAATACGCATTAATTGACACATGAAACAAGGATTTGTATCGATTAAATCCCGTGAAGGAAAACCCCGCCTTACTTTTTTAACACTAGTACTCCTAGTACGTATGTATTTATCCTGTTTGGGTCTAGGCCTTGCATTGCTATTTCGCCACACATTTTTGCCAAGATTGCCTAATGTTTTCAAAATGAGAAGGAGGTACACTTGCGCATGGCTGTCGCGGTCGCACCGCACCCTCACACGGTCGCTCCTGCACGCCGGAGTCACACCGCACCCTCACACAATCGCTCCTGCACGCCGCAAACCCAACCAAGGGAACGCACCCTCACTGACACGTGTTGTCGCATGTGAACAAGCCAAACTCAGCCATCCTACCGCAGAGACATAATTTTCGTTCATAGAGTATGTTTATCCAACCGCATGTTGGGGAGTATCCGTACGGCCCGTGCGGTGGTCTGTTGGGGAAGAAGAAGAGGTGAGGAAGAAGGAAAGAAGGGTTAGGAGACATATGATATTCATCCAACCGCCTGAAATGGTAGACTGACCCAAGTTAGGCGACTTGCATAACAAATATATATTTTTACACAACAAAAGATCCATGAAAACAATAACATAAAGAAAAACTATCACTGCTTGCGGAACGAGACGGCCTCGTCGTCTTTGGCTGCCGGCGCGAACCAGCTGTAGCTGCCGACGTGTGCCTCTGCACTGTGGTTGTCCTCGGTCTCCAGCTACTCATTCACGCGGAGCGTGCGGGCGCTCTGCACGAACGAGGGCACAGCCCGGTTCAAGTCAAGGTCGTCCGGTTTCGCCTGCAGGAGGGCCTCGATGGCAGCGGCATCCGCGCGCTCCGCGTCGAGTCGAGCCTCCGCCGCCTGGTTCATGTCCAGGACGTCCGATTCCGCCTGCAGGAGGGCGTCGACGAGAGCGGCATCCGCGCACTCTCCATCGAGTCGTGCCTCTGCCGTTCGGTTCAAGTCCAGGACGTCCGGTTCCACCTGTAGGAGGGCCTCGATGGCAGCGGCATTCGCGCACTCCGCCTCAAGTTGAGCGTCCGCCGCCCGGTTCACATCCACGACATCCGGTTCCGCCTCCAGGAGAGCCTCGATGGCAGCGGCATGTGCGCGCTCCGCGTCGAGTTGAGCCTCTGCCTCCCATTCCTCCTTTAGTATCGCCATTTTGAACTGCTGGTCCGCCTGCACCATGGGGGACTCGGACACTGGCACGAAGTCGACGTCCATCGTCTCATACCCATCTGGGGACTTCTGCGCCGTGACCTCCACCATGAACATTGGATCAGCTTCCTCCTCCTCGTAGCATTGCTCCAGAGAACTCGGGGATTGGCCCGCCGCAAAGCGACTTGGGAACGGAGGTCTGTGGCGCCGACCGCCGCCTGCGCGGCGCTCCAGCGTCAACATCTTGTAGTAAGTGATCTTGCGGCGCACCATGGCTTTCCGGCGAACTAGGGGACGCTTGATGCGGGCTAGGGGTTCGAAAGGTGGGGGAATGGGCTGGAGATTAGGTGTGGTTTTAGGTCAGTGGCTGGCGTAGGCCGAGCAGCGAAGGTTCTAGTGTGAATAGTGGTTCTTGTGACGACCGGTCAATCGGTTTTGACTGTACATCGCTCTTGTCGCGTTCGCGTTGCAGCCCAGCACGCTGGACCCTCCACGTCGCTCACCGAATGGAACGCACTTCGTCTTGCGTTTTCGCTCGCTTGTGGGACCGCAGTTGAGAGCAAACCGACGTCCCTCCCCCTCCCCCGCTCGCGTCCACTCCTTCCATTTTATGCGGAGTAAATAAAAACAGAGGGAGTATACTACGGATGAGGATCCCCTGACGTGGCCGAACCCATTGAGTAACTAACATGCGGGGGCTAGCAAGCATGGGGTCCGCCAGTAAGTGCCCGAAAGGGAGGGTAAGGCAGGGTTACCTACGTCAGAGGATCCACTTCCACTACTACTCCCTCCTTCCATTTACTATACAGGGCCTAATGCGTTTTTCGAGGCTAACTTTGACCAAATGTTGGAGTAATAATTTATGACATGCAACTTACACAAAGCATACAGTCAAATTCGTATGTGAAAGGAGTTTCCAATGATATAAGTTTCACATTATACATCTCATGTACTATTAATCTTGTCAATAGTCAAATGTGGTTTTAAAAACGCATTAGAGAATGCACTACAAAAAAAGTACACTTCCGTGATGATACGTGTTTGTCACAGTAGGTCGCGTTTTTTGTCATGCATGTACATCCATGACAAATTTATGACAGAATCAAGATAGTCATACATGTGCTGTCATAGAAGTGTTCCATGACATTACCAAAATTATCATCACGGAAGTGTCCACTTCCATGACGATAAATCACGTGTCACAGAAGTGCTTTCGTCAAGGGTGACCGAAACGTGGCATCCACCGTAATGGAACGCCGTTAAGCTATCGGGTCAGGTTTTGGATCCGATAACCCATTAACAGCCCCGACCAATGGGGATTTTCCACGTGTAAAATCATCATTGGCTGGAGAAAACACGTGTCGGCTCACCGTTGGGACAGATGTCATCCAATCATTGGATAGAAGGCGCCTATGATACGTCGACACGTGGCACGACCCAATAGAGGCCCATTCCTGTGAAAAGGCCAGCTCATTTGACTTGGTCAAAAGGTGGCGGGCCGGCCCATGTAAAGCCTGTTAACGGCCTGTTCGCATATAGCCCATTTACAGCCCGCTAACCCAAGGCCCGTTACGCTCTATCCGAATTAGGCCCGGTAGCGTCATCTGGGCCACCAGATATGATTCCATCCCGTTTTCACTTCTGGCCCATGTATGGCCCATGATGTCTTTCGGCCCATATGAGGCCCTATGTAACTCTTGGCCTATTAACGGCCCGTGGTGAAACTGGCCCGTAATGAACAGTGTATTACTTTACACCCATTAACAACCCATGGTGAAACTGGCCCGTAATGAACAGTGTATTACTTTACACCCATTAACGGCCCGTGGTGAAGCTGGCCCGTAATGAATAGTGTATCACTTTATATCCATTAAGGGCCCGTTATTCCGTTGGGCCGTTTCCAGCCCATGTTATCTTTCGGCCTTCTAAGAGCCCATTTATTCTTGGGCTCATTTCCAGCATTCGTTTATTTACGGCACGTTGCTGTCATTTTTTGCTTATGGGCCAAATTCAGCCCGTGGTTACAGTTGGCCCGTTTGTGGTCCGTTAACACGTTGGGCCATTTTCATAGCGTCATGAAATACGACCTATTAACGATGGCCCATATGGTCGGCCCATGGACGGACAATTCCAACTCTAGCCCGTTTACGGCCATAATGCGGCTTGTTATTGGCCCATGTTTGGCCAATCGATCATACTGCCCGTATAAGGCCCATTGATGATACGGCCCGTAGAAGGCCCATTGTTTCTGTGGCCTGTAGAAGGCCCATTGTTTCTACGGCCCTTGGAAGGCCCACTGTTTATACGGCCCGTAGAAGGCCCACTGTTTCTACGGCCCGTAGGTGCAGTGTCACTACAGTAAATATTAGCCCATGGTTATTGTGGCCTAGTTTTAAAAAATAGGTTGTTGCAGCCACTAGGAAACCGCAGAAAAACAACTGCACTGACTACAAGCAAACAAATAAACAAGACAACAAGGAAATAAATAAGCAAGCAACTTACACTAGGCTATCACGGCTATTACACATATTACATCCACTGGGCATCAAAGTTTGCCACAAGTGCAAATATAGGGAACACAGGAGCATATAAACGTCGCAGCAAAACAAGTCTATAACTAAAACCACTTCAGAAGAGCTCAAGAAACAATATCCTGGGTACCCATAATGCTGTCAAGATGCTTAGCAAGTTTATTAACTTTCTCTTGTTTGGCGCTTAAGTCCTCCAGCGCCTGCTGTTGCACCAGAAAGTATGCATCTGAATTCTGCAGGGACTTCCTCAGTCCTTCGGCTTCCTGTCGCATAACATCTGATCGATGTCTTTCAACTTGATGTTGAGACTCAAGAAGTCGAACTGATTCAAGCAACGAGTTCGAAGAGCTGGTGCCAGCAGTGGTAGCCAGTAACTCGAACACTACATCAAGACAGGACTTTGGAGTTGTCTCAGTGTCCTCAATATAGTTTTTATCAGCTTTCTTGGAGACCAACAGGGATGTCTCACTATCTTGAACCTTATCTGCATTACTTCCTTTACCATTGCATAACAGGGTACTCTTCTCCAATATTTTATCCGCGTTCTAAAAGGGAAACAAACAAACACATCTCAGGTTTACAATGTAGTATATGAAACTCATTTTGGTAAACTAGTTCAGTAGTAAGGTGGACAGGATAACAGCATGAAACAAACATATATCTATGTAGTATGGTCACTGTATGGTCTATATCATTCTAGTTTATGTTGCCAAATCAAGATAGATACAGTTTGCATCATATCTATTTAAGACAAAGCAGCATAGAGAGAATGTAAGCGTGGGAAACTGCACAACAATAACAACACTTGTAATGTGCATGGCATGAGAGCATAACTGTTTATTCAATTGAAACTGAAATCAACATAGAGCAAGTTACAATAGCAAACAGCCAAACACGTTGAAGAAACAGGTTTAAAACATACCTGTTGCGCCATTGGAGTTTCAATTGCATCCTTCAAATTTGAAATTGGTTGGTATCAGTAAATACAGTGATGCAAGAGCAAAGTAGTATGAACCATAGCTACGGAACCTGACCTGAGAACAATTCTTCTTCTGCTTTAAGCGTTGACTTCGGGTTCGGAGTGGCGGTCCTCGTGATTTGGGCACTGCAGTTACCTTACTAACTGCTCGTGTTTGGGTGCTCTGTGGTGGAGACGGTGTTGTGTCAACGGGAACTGGGTGTCTATCTGCTGGGGTTGGGGTTAGAAGGGGTGTAGCTGGTTCTCTGTCCAACTGGGTAGGGGTACAATCTGCATGAGTGTGAGTTATGTGTGGTGGGGCTGATTCTTGGGCAAGTACAACCGTGGTTCTATCTGCATCGACAGGTAGCACGATCTTTTCTGAAGACCGTGTTTTTACTCCCACATATACTGCCATCACTCCCTCCAATTGGAATGGCTGATAAACAAGAAAAGTAATTGAATGTACATACATTGTAAGATAGACAGGTGCAATGGATAGTAGGGAAGAAAATAGGGCATGAAATAATTCACATTTATGTTGTCTAAGCAAACAGAATAGCAGGACATAATTTCACATATATGATGGCTAATTAAACAGGATAGCATGACACAATTTCACATGTATGATCGCTAACTAAACAGGATAGAATGACATACTTCAAAATATGATGACTATGTAAACAGGATGACATGATATAACTATACGATGTGTCTATTAAAGTGGTTGGCATGCCATAAATCACAAACATGTCGTCGATGGAAACATGATGGCATGATATAATTCACGGATAGAATGACATAATTTAAAATATGATGACTATGTAAACAAGATGAGATGATATAACTATATTATGTCTTTAGAAAATGGGTTGGCATGCCATAATTCAGATACATGCTATCCATGTAAACATCATGGCATGACATAATTCTAATATATGATTTATATACTAAGGAAGTGAGCAAAGGGCAATTGCATATATGATGTGTCAACTAAGGAGATGGCATTCAATATTGTGTATATGATGTAAAAAATAAGCATTGCAATACAACATATGCATTATATGAGTAATATAACCCTGCCAAGCTTGAGCATACACCTCAGGGGGATAATAGGACTGGTCACCTGCCTCTGAATCCTCCTCTGAAGAGCTATCTGTAACCAGCAAGATATCTGCTTCAGCAGGTAGCATTGTCTGCTCTGAAGACCTTGTTTTCACTCCAGATTTCTTCATCACCAATTCAAATGGCTGATGCACAGGAAGAGCAGTTGAATATACAAACATTGTCGACAAAAGCAATGAGAAATACAAAAAAAGGACGGCATGATATAATTCACATATATGATGCTTGCTTAAATAGCATGGCATTGCATAATTCACATACATAATGCCTTGCAACAAGATAACATTGCATAATTCACATATATAATGTCTTGCAACAAGATGGCATTGCATAATTCACATATATGGTAATTAGACACTAAACAGGTGGCATTCACACAAAGCATGTCTAAACTAAGAAAATGACATAGCAATGCAAGATACCGTACGCACGATATGAGTGACATAACCCTGCCAAGTTAGTGCATGCACCTCAGGGGGGAAATATTACTGGTCATCTGTCTCTGAATCCTCCTCTGAGGAGCTATCGGTAACCAACAAGACATGCGCTTCGTCAGATAGCATTGTCTGCTCTGAAGACCTTGTTTCCACTCCAGATTTTTCCATGACCGTACCGAATGGCTGATGCACAGGAAGAGTAATTGAATGTACTAAAATTGTTAACAAATTTAACACATAATAAAAAATTATGGCATGATATAATTCACATATAAGATGACTGGCTAACCAGGGTGGCATTGCAAAATTCACATATATGATGCCTAGCTAGACAAGATGGCATTGCATGATTCACATATACGATAAAGAAACAAAACAGATGGCATTGACACAAAGCATGTCTAAACTAAGCAGATGACATCTTTAATGTATACAGTAAGCAATGCAAGGCACCATATGCATGATATTACCAACATCAGCATGCCAAGTTAGAGCGAAGACCTCATGGGGTAAATAGGAGTGGTCTTCTCCTTCTGAATCCCCCTCAGAACAGTTATCTTCCTCTTGATTACGATCCAAAATGGGTGGAGGGGGGGCTGCCTTTGCGCCCACCATGGAACGACGTCTGCATGAAATTTTATTGCCACTCAAGGCTCGTCTCTTTTGCTCTACATGATCAGTTCCATTGTGTACAATAACTGGCATGCATAGGAATAAAACATAGTGATATTATGTAAGGAGTGCATGCACAAATCCAGAGTGATGGTAGCAAACTGTGGATAGACCCAAAACCAATGATTGCAGGCAGATAATAGCTTTAGTTAAAAAATACAGATAATGGCTCCTTTAATGATTTTTTGCACCCAACATGAAACTCATAGTAGACACCGGATATTAACCAGATAGTAGACAGATAGTACTGATTGCTGCCCCAATATGTACCCCACAACCATTTAAAAACTCAAGTTTCAGCATTAGTTTGGACCTGACTCAGAGTCTAATAGGTGAACACGACGATAATGTAGCATGTCATCATATTAAGCGACGCATAACGTAAGCAGACACGAAAGAGTGCGACCTCTCTTGCGGACCCGTGTAGTCCTCAAGGTCATCTGCTCAGTTGATGATGGTAATGCAGTTGTCGTGGCTGCTGGAGGCGGGGAAGAAGATCTGAGGCGGCGAAAGACAGTCTGGAGAGAGGATCCCTGCTGTGGTGAACCCTTCCGTCGTTGGTGAAGCTGAGCTGGGGTGGAACACAGCGCCGCAGGAGCAGGAAAAACACACAAGGTTTTCTTTGACACATATCTGTAACAGAAGTAATTGAGTAAGGGCTTGTTTGAATTTGAGGATTCTAACAATGCAGGGATAGGAAATAGACAGGAATAGGATAGGAATGCACATGCAAAACAGAGAATTTAAAAACACAGGATTTCTGCCAATCTGGGTGTTTGATTCACAATAATTGGAAGATCACAAGATGCAAAAAAGCATGGTGAGATTAAGTCAAACCACAAGAAAATGTACGGTTATAATGCTATTATGCTACTATCTCTTAGTCATGTGCTTGATGAATAGGAATATGAAAAGGAGGAGAAGTGGAAATTAGAATTCCTACGGGTTTTCTTTCAAGGACACACAAAAGGAACAAATCCTACAGTTTTCCTTTGCTCCATTCCTTTGCACCAAATTCATGAAAAGTAGTACCATAGGAAACTTTTCAATTCCTATGTTTTTCATTCACTTTTCCTTTCAAGCACTGGTGATTCTAGTAGGCAGGCTTGAGCAAGGAAAATCCTACACTAAAAAAATGTTTTTGTGCTACTTCTATTACTTTGGACCCAGGCCACTGCCATACTAGCTCAACTCCCAGGCCCATCGACAAATGCACAGCGCAAACGCGCAGAGATAAATAATGATGGCGTTCAAGAGAGTCCATCACGGATAGCTAAGTTGCCTGGTACCTCACTGCTTGTCATATAGTACGATAAAATAATCGCATTTCCCGTTACTACGAGTGCATAGTGGACAATATATATAACATGTAGAGTAAAAAAAAGATGCAACAAGTGTACAACCTCTTTGGCGAAGCCATGTCGATCTCAGCGTGATTGAGTTGGACGGTGAGGATGCTCCGGCTGACTTTGCTGTCGGAGGAGGGGAAGAAGATCTTAGGCATCTAGAGACGGAGCCCGAGGTACTGCTCCACTGTGATGGAGGGTTTCATCGTTGGAGCAGCTCCGGTGAGTTGTACGACGCCGAGGCTGAAGCAGGACAAGAGAGACAACGAACAGCGTTAACCTGAGTGTAATTCTAATAACATCTCCAATACATGACATAAAATACATAACCAGAAAGTTCTAGATGTAAAATACATCGGCCGCTCATCTCTGAACTTAACTGTCGAAACTGAACTTAACTGTCGAAACTGAACCTAACTGTCCAAACTGAATTTTGCTGTCGAAACTGAATTTTGCTGTCGAAACTGAACGCACTAGCTAGGTGAGGCTACATGTCGGTCGACTGACTTTTTCATCTCTGGTCAGTCGATTTTGCAGCTGTTGGATACGAAATCAAGGTCCTGTGGTTCATCTTCAACCTCCACCCCCCCTGAGCCGCCAGCCACCACCGGCCATACAGCAGCACCCCCGCCGCCCGCGGCCGGCGGTGCGCCGCCCCGCCCGCCCCGAAAACACACCCCACCGCCGGTCCGCCGCTGCCCCGGCCATCCCTCTAGGCCCCCCCATGCCGAGCTTTTTCTCCTGCGATCCCCACGCCACCGCCCCGCCACCGCCCCGCCACCGCCGGCAACCACCGCCTCCATCCTGAACCCTAAGATAGATAGTGGGGTACCTCTCCGGCGAGCCCCCCTCCCCACTGCGGCTGGTTCTTCCTTCACCCCGGCGAGCCCACCCCTTGGAAATCGACTGACCCAAAAGTCAATTCAGTCGACTGAAGTGTAGCCAAATCGGAGCAGCATCACAAGCAAGAGCAAGAGCGAGAGCAGCAACGCGAGCAAGAGCAATAGCAAGAGCAGACCAGGCAGGGGACCGACAGCAAGAGTAGAGCAGCAGCGCGAGCGAGAGCTAAAGCAGCAGCAGCTCCTACTGATGTGGACGTCGCCACCGAGGGAGCGACGTCGTGGAGGAAGTGGCCAGCGACACCGCCGTGGATGGAGCCGCGCCGTGTCGGCTCGAGACCGAGCGCCGGCAGCACCGTGAGATCGAATCAAGAAGAAAATGCGGCGATTAGTGTACAACCTCTTTGGTGGCGCCGATTAGGCCGCAGCTTCATCCTAGGAAACGGTGATGATGATGCTCTTCTGGTGGTGCAGGTGAAGACGGCGGTGTGGGAACGGAGGTGGCGCGAAAGACGAGGGGAATGTCAGGGCAGCTCCTTGGAGGTGGAGGACGGGGTGGCTGAACTGGCGGGAAGATGAGATCGACGACGGATCCTCATCCGGTACGGGGGATGAGGGACGTCGAGGTGTTGCTGTGGACGACGTCGTCGGGGAAGAAGCTCCGGCTGGGTGGCGGACGGAGCAGGGTGATGGGTTTCGTCGCGGGTTTTCGCGGCCTCGGTGTATGAATGGGTGGGCGGATGGGATGGCAGTGGGGAACCATGGCTTAGAGACGCGCTTGTCCGAAATGTGGGGTAAGTTACGAAAGTACCCCCCACCGATTTGAGGCGGTTCTTTCGGTTCAGGGGTACCACGGGCATTTCGCGTGTCGGGATTTCACAGGAGGTGGCAGTTTTCGCGCGTTGTAATTTCGGAATAGCAAGGCGCGGGTTTAGATGGAGGGAGTTGTCGGAGCACAACGAGACAAAGATATATCTTAAATATTTCGGGCTAACAAGGCGCGGGTTGAAGAGGCGGGAGTTTCGCAGCACGATAGACAGAGACGCTAGCTTCAATTTTCAGCATAACAAGGCGTGGCTTGAAATTTTGGAAGAACAAGCTTAACGTGTACCAAAAAAAAGACAATCTGCACCTCAACACGCACAACACACACACAAACACCATTTAGACTAGAGTAAGGTACACGTGCATTGCACGCATGAGATTTGGCAACCAAATTATGAATAAATACCACATTTTAGCATGCAAGCTTTGAGTCATATATGCATGATGTAGATGTTCGTTTAATTCTTATTGTTCATTTCATTCAAAATCATCTAGTTTTTATAAGAAAGCTAATCTATTTTAAGATTCATGGAATTGTGCGTTGTAAGACATAAAATAAAAACAAATAATGGCAAATCATGTAGAAAAACATTTGGGCAATTATGATACGGAAGATTCTAGAACAAATAAGAAGTGCTTGTGTTTTGATGTTTGTGCATTATGCTTAAGTTCAACCATGGAGTTTTCTAGATTATACATGTGGCGAAATCTGGTGGAATTTAGATGATATCCAACGGCCAATAGTGCTCAAATTTGCCATCTTTGGACCTTTGGATTCGCCTCATCCAACGACCATCTTTCAAAGTTAAAGTTACCCGCTCACAATATAAAAATATATATAATATAATATATAAATAGGGGTATAGATATAGATATGTGATGCGAAAGCCGCCCATCATCTCCAATTACATGCACGGATGCGACATGGGCAAATGATGTCTGCCATCGGTATCTCAAATTCAAATCAGTCTGACCTTGTTCAATGTGTGTACATTACAACATGCTCGTTTCCGAAGCACACCGCGCAGATCTCCGTTATATTCATGCATGCATGGGTTTGAAACATCAGGATCTCTTATTCAAATATTTGAATTCAACTTTACATTGATTATGACCTCACCTATTCTTTTACACCCACACAGTAGTCTTCTCTTTATAATTGTACCACTAACTTTCTCTCGTGCATGCATGCACACACACTACCAGTCGGCATTATCTATCGCACGCATGCAATCTTTTTCTTCAGTTCGGTCTCCCATGAAGGCACACACCCACACACATCCCCCTCTCCCCCATACCGGGCATTCTTTATCTCTCACGCGTGCATGCGCAGCGATCGATGTTCCTCTATGTATGTGTGTATATAGCTAGGTTTTCATAGTTTTCCACACAAACTGATCAATCGATATATCCAGTGAGCTCTCACCCTCTTTCCCACGTCCACATCGATCAATCTATACCTCTCCCACGTCCACATCGATCAATCTGTACCTCTCATATAGGATTAACATAAATACCTAATACACCCACATTAATTATATATCCAACGTCCCCCTCTCATCATCCATGCCTTCCGCTTCATCTCTCAGATGCATGCACAATGGCGAAGACAGGGTGTAGTAAGGGCGGCCTGCCCCCCCCCCCGAACATCACTATATATCGAGGCTAATATGAATGTGATCATTAGACAATTACTGCTAAAAAAAGTTTAATTTCATGAATTTACCCTCCTTGTAAAGGATTAGCAATGCTTGGCTCCCTAGCTCATTTATTTTTCATGGCTCCGCCACCGCGTGCAACAGCGCACGTGTTCGCCCCCTCTCTCTAAATATCGATCTCACACTTGTGCATTCCTTCATAGTCTCCCTCCACTCGGCCCCTTGTACCATCTTCTAGCCCCCACCGGATTTTGCCACATGTACAATCTAGCAGACTCCAAGGTTGAACTTAAGCATAATGCACAAACCTCAAAGCAACAGTGGTTCTCTTTTGCTCTAGAATCTTCCGTATCATAACCGCCCAAACTTTTTTTCTAGTTGAATTGCCATTATTTGTTTTTACTTTATGCTTTACAACGCACAATTCCATGAATCATAAAATAGATTAAGGGCTTCTTTGATTCAAAGGATTCTCAAAGGAATTTTGGAGGATTCTAATCATTAGGAACTTTTCCTATCTTGGTTGTTTGATTCGTAGGATTGTAAACCAAAGGAATTTTTCCATATGATTCATTTGCACTAGATTTCATAGGAAACATCCCATCCACTCAAACCTCTTTGAAAGAATTCTGCGTTTTTCTATGCACAATCAAACACTCGTACAATCCTGTAGGATTCAATACGACATTCCACTATAATCCCATGTTTTTCCTATTCGCGTGTTCTTAGATTTTTTATAAGAACTAATTTGATTTTGAATGAGATGAACTATAAGAATTAAACGAAGGGCTACATCACGCATATATGACTAAGAGCTTACATGCTATAGTGTGGTATTTATTCATAATTTGGTTGCAAAATCTGATGCGTGCAATGCACGTGTAAATTACTAGTACTTCGAGTATGTGCAAAACACGTAAATTAGAATACCAATGGCACGCTACACAGTGTCTCTCTTACAGTTCATGAAGCCACGTGGCACATGTGGAGGCGTTGTCGCGACCTCCTTGCGTGGATTGATCACAGTGACGTGCTGCTGGTTCCAGAAGAATGTACTCGTCCTCCCTGAGCCATACTGGCGGTACATGCACGAAGCGAAGATGTGCACGCATGCCACACACGCACTCATTCCCTCGCACGCACACGGGGGTACACGGATGGACACAATTTTGTACCAAGATCCACCCCATGTGATAATTTGGTGCGTGTAAAGTCGTTCACTTCATTGATGGTCAATTAATACAGCGCATGCAAATTGAGTGGACGTGAGGGCGGAAGAAATACATTATTACTCCACTGCGCGCATGCGAGTAGTTAAATCGTGGGTTGCTAGTAGTACTTCCATTGGTCTCCTTCGTATTTTGTGCCAATTTTTGACAGTAACATAATATTTACGCATTTGAGCAGTGTAGTCTACTTGAAATTTATGTTCCACTAAACTCATCGGGAGCCGTTTCGGGCCTCAAAACCAAAACCATCAATTAATATTTACCTTGTTCCCATCACATTCGAAATCCCGCTCACACCTACTAGTACTACGTACCAAACTTGAACGTGTTCCCACTATGCAGGTATTAGTACTACTAGTGCTAGTACTTAGGTTATAAAAAGGGGAACTAGCTAACCGAAAATTACTCTACCTTTCCTCCTCATAAGTGCTTCTTCTTCGTCCGTTGTTGCCATGGCCGGTGAGCAGAGCTCTAGGTCGAGAACTACTCGTAACAAGGGAGCGGCAACCAAGGCTACGGAAAAAAAAGAGAGGGATTGCCGCCACGCAGAGACCTCGAAAGATCTCTCATGGGCAGGCGATGGCTCCCAGGAGCGCCCTAGCCGCGGAGGCGAACATGCCGAGCCGGCGGAGCTGGAGTCATTATCCCTCGACGGCATGCCCGATCAGCTCAATAAGCACCTCAATAAGCAGAAGGAGTTCATCCAAGGCTTGACGGAGTTGCTGAAGGAGAGCCTCGACGACATGCCCGCTGAGCTCAATCAGCAGGGGGAGTTGACCGCCGGCTTGGTGATGCTGCTGAAGAAGAGCATTGCCTCTGAGAAGAAGGCGACCGGCGAAATCCGGCGACTTCAAGAGGACAAGGCGAAGCTCTGCCACGAGATCGACCTGTTGAAGGAGAAGAACACCGGCTGGAAGAAGCTGCATGAGAATAGTAGTTCCTCGATGAAGATGATGCAGACCCTTGTCATGGAACGGAAGGAGGAGTTGGCGAAGCTCCGCATCGAGCACCCGGCTGCTGTTAAGGTACGTAATGCGGCCGTGGAACAGATGATGAAGGCTCGCGTCGAGAAATCCCGCGTCATGGACAGAATGAAGATGGCGGAGGAGACGCGCAAGGAGATTGTCGTGGAATTGTCACGGCAGATGTCCTTAGTGTCAGGACTTAGTCGTGAGGCCAACGCATCTATGTGGTAGCTTGAGAGGGGTTGAGCGGAATCGAGAGTTGCAACACAAGACAGGGATTTAGACAGCTTCGGGCCCCGGGAAACATCATCCGGTAAAAACCCTACATGCTGTTTGAGGCTAGGTCTCATTATCATCACGAGGGAGTCGCCGTAAACCAGCTCTCCTCATTGTGTCTAGCCCTAAGATTGTTTCTTCTTGCTTGTAGCTTGTCCCTCTTTGGGGAGCCCTACCCCTCCTTATATATGTTGAAGAGGCGGGTTACATGTAGAGTCCAACTCGGACTTAAGACTTAACTATTCTAACTTATCTTCATGGGCTTCATAACCCCTGACAACCCAGTTATCACTGTTTGCCGGTTTAACATTGTCTACCGGTTTAATATTGTCTGCCGGTTTAACATTGTCTGCCGGTTTAACATTGTCTGCCGGTTTACCACCAGCCGGTTTACCGTCTATCTTAGCCATCTATCTTGACTCTCTCTCTTAACTCTCCGCCGGTTTACCATCCGCCGGTTTACCAAGTCCTAGCCGGTTTACAACTCCAACCGGGTCATACTGCGGGGTATATCCCCGACATTAGCCCCAGTTTAATTTGAATTTATCCATGTTAAACTGATCCTGAGCATCTTTAAATCCTTGTCATTTCCTTCAAGAAAATCCGGGTCAATAGGCCAGCTTCATAATCAATTTGCTGACATTGGTTTGTCACAGAGAAATATTGTGAAGAATAACTTCTTTGACTCAGCTCCCAATGCTTAACAAAAGTATTGGTCTTTGAAATACTCATCTGATCTTCAGCCGGTTTAAGAATGTAGAACTTTGCCGGTTTACAAATATTGATAGTACCGGATCATAACTGCTTGTTAACATCAGCTTTTGAAAATATGCCCATCACTTGTAGCCCTCAAATCTTAAGAAGGTAACGTAGTAACAGCTTAAGATTTGCTTCAATATGAATGTCACAAGCTTGAAGAAATCCAGGTTGTTCATCTCAATCAATAGCCAGAACTGAGTATTCCACATATGTAGCCCCCAAGTGTCGGGTTGTCATGCTTGCAGCAACCTAGGACTTGTAATTTCCTGATGCTCATAAAAACTTCAACCAGTGTAGCCCCCAAGGGCCGGGTCATTATGCAAATAATGAGCAGGGACTTTTGAAAATATGATCATGTAGAATGTAACAGCAATGTGTAGCCCCCAAGGGCTCGCTCAGTAAGATAATATTGAGCTGGGACTTTATATATACTTCATTGAGAATAACATTATATTATGTAACTCCCATCATGGGGCGTGAACCCACGTCCACAAGGTTTTGAGCTTTGTGCTTTACCAACTGAGCAGTGGATCCTTCAATAATAGATGAAAATTTGTGTACCTTGAATTGTTGACAGGAGCAATTGGTAACCCCCAAGGGCCGTTATGATGTGATGAGTCGGGTCTTCAATAAGACTAATAAAAATGACTTTGCATTAACCCCCAAGTTTCATGGTGCATGCTTGCAGGGACATGATACTTGCATATTTGATATAATCCTAAGTTGAATAATGTAGCCCCCAAGTACTGGGTCGTAAGCTTGCAGCGACTTGGGACTATTCCTTCAATTATAAAATAAATCATATCCATTGATAATATAATAGCCATTGCGCTAAAGCGACTTTGAAAACCTTAATAATTGTACTGGTTACTGATAACCATAATAAAATCTAGCCATGTTGGCTATTTGAAGATTTGAATAATATAATCCAATGATTTATGAGCGCATGATTCCAATGGCGCAGTCCAAATATATACTGGCGACTTATAGTTGAAACCAAACCGGGCTGATAATCTCCGGATTATGATTTAATCGTGTTCCGTCAATCTGTAACTGACAGTTGAACCAGATTTAATAATGTTGGGTGAAAATGCAACAGAAAAAATATTTTATCAAAAGAAAAACAGAAGCAAAGGCAAAGATAAAACCAATGCAAATGAGGCTTTGAGCCGATCAAGTGGCATTACCATGGTCGGACAAGACCATGCCCCCAAAAAGGCGTAGCCATGGTTCAAGTCAGCCAGGTCCCCAAATGATGCGTTGGCATTACGCCGATCAAGAGGTGTAGCGATGGTTCGGGTTCGACCAAAGCCCCCAAGTGATGCTGTGGCACTAGGCCGATCAAGAGGCGTGACTATGGTTCAAACATGACCAAGTCCCGAAGTGATGCTGTGGCTTTTTACCTACTAAATGGCATTGCTATGGTTCGGACACGACCAAAGCCCCCAAGTGATACTGTGGCATTGCGCTGATCAAGAGGTGTGACTATGGTTCAGACATGACCAAGCCCCCAAGTGATCAATAATATGATAAGCCAATAAGGCATGATACCCATGTTTGAACCGCGTATCATGGAAGCAGGTCCTCTTTGGCACCCTTTAACTTTTTGCAAGAGATAAATCCTTCTTGAACCGGACATTAAACCGGATATTGAGAGCTTCAAAGCTTTGTGGGAGACTTCTTTCCCTTGAACCGGTTTTTAAACCGGAATCTTCATTTTCAGCCGGAAATTTTCTGACGGCCTTTAAACTCGGACTTGCGAGAAGTTAATTCTTTTTTGAACCGGACATTTTTAAACCGGATTTGAACCAGATACTAAGGGCTTCAGCTTTGTGTGGGAGACGGGATTCCCCTTAAACCGGACTATAAACCGGAAACATCATTGTGAGCCGGAATATTTCTGGCGGCCTTTAAATTTTCATCAATATAACAGCAGCCTCTAGGACCGAGTTTCCCTTCAACATCCTGGGGCACTTGAATTTGCTGAAACTGGCAAGACTTGCTGCATCATATCATCGTAGCCCCCGAGTCTTAAGATGACTCAAGGAGTTGTCTTGAGATTCTCTGTACTTTACCATAGCATAAGGTATATATCATCGGTGTTAATAACGCGATGTAAATCCACAGAAGGTTGAGGTGACTGCAGCGGATTATAGATGATCCCGTATGAGCCGTCTCAACAACTCGGCCAATGGTTCCTTCCAACTAGCTATCAAGTTATCCAAACTGTAGTGGCAGCGACTTGTGTGCCTGCCCATTGAGCCACCGAGTGCAGACGGCGGTTGATAGTATATCATAATTTGCCTCCATTTTGTTTGAAAGAAAGCCGGGCTTCCCAAGCTATGACTTTCTCATACTCAATAAGCAACTCATGAAGAAAGTGCGGCCCGGTATGTTGATGTAGACCAGGCCGCGAGAGACGGACAGCAAATACGACCGCAGCATCAGAGGCAGCTCGGACAGATGAGTCGGCCGCAGGTCACGGCATTGCAAGCCGGTGCGAACGGGGAAAATTGGCACCGGTGTTGTAAACCGGCACGGACGAATGAATTACTGTAGACCGGGTCCGCAGAGGCGGCAGGTTTGTGCACGTCCATTGAACAACAATCAAACGCGATCCCGGCAAGTCGATGTAAACCGGGCCGCAAGGGCGGCGACTTGTGCGCATCCATTAAACGGGTAATATGTCACGGACTATCGCCGGGCGGAAAATTATCAGCCCGTGCTTCGTACCTTGGTATAAACCACATTTGTAGTGAATAATTATCCTGATTTTTATTTGTCGAATGAACGTGGATACTGGGATCAAAACATATCAAATGTCTGATGTCTCCACGTGACCTTCTCCTCTTGTCTTAATCTCTCATGGAGGACCTGATTGACGTGAGGTCTCCATACAAACCAGCAACTCAAATTGCCTTTTTTCTTCTTCTGTCTCGGGTTCTGCGCGAGCAAAGAGAGGTTGCCGACTGTTTCTTTGCTTTATCTGCTTCAACATGCAAGGAGCAAAAGATACTTTGGTCTTCACATGGAGGAGATAGTAGCAGCAACTACAGTGAGGCAAACCGGCGAGGAGACTTGCAGGTGAAGCGACGCCTGCGCGGGGAGACTGTAGCGGCGACTCACAGTGGCAATGGCTCGCGGGTGGCCACGCACTAAAGAGCGACTTGAGGCCGGAGGCGGAGACGTCGGGGCAAGCCGGCGTGAGGACAACTCAGAAACATGGTGGATCAAAGCCTGCTCCTGTGATGACGACTCGGAGGCAGGACCAGCGACTCAGCGAGGGCGAGGCCGACTGGAGAATTGCAGGTGACTCGGCCCGAGCAGCATTTTTGGCGTAAGCCGGGGCCGGTAACGGTAACGTTGAAGCAGTCCACAATAGCTAAGCTGGAGCAATGAACTGGCGTGGCTGTGAGGCAGATTCAGGGTGGTTCAGAGAATGACGGTTTATCAGTGGCTGGTTATGGTGCTTCAGGGAGGCAACAGCGCGAGGAGGCACTGCCTCGGGCATCTGCAGGTGAGCGCAGTGACTTAACACGAGCCACGGGCCACGTGCATGAAGACTTCTCGACAGTCATTGACAAGGTCAAGTCGGCTCCGGTAGACAAAAGAAAACTAAGTACTACTCCACTATATAGGCAGGAGCCTCCGTGCTTGCTTGCTAGTGTTGCTCTCTTCACACCGTCTCGGCCTCTCCAGATCTAAACACGACAACGGTGGCCACACTCTCTGTCGGTGTCAAAACCGGCGGATCTCGGGTAGGGGGTCCCAAACTGGGCATCTAGGCGGATGGTAACAGGAGACAAGGGACACGATGTTTTTACCCAGCTTTGGGCCCTCTCGATGGAGGTAAAACCCTACTCCTCTGTTTCATTAATATTGATGATATGGGTAGTACAAGAGTAGATCTACCACGAGATCAGAGAGGCTAAACCCTACAAGCTAGCCTATGGTATGATTGTTGTTTGTCCTACGGACTAAAACCCTCCAGTTTATATAGACACCAGAGAGGGCTAGGGTTACACAGAGTCGGTTACAATGGGAGGAGATCTACATATCCGTATCGCCAAGCTTGCCTTCCACGCCAAGGAAAGTCCCATCCGGACACGGGACGAAGTCTTCAATCTTGTATCTTCATAGTCCAGGAGTCCGGCCGAAGGTTATAGTCCGGCCATCCGGACACCCCCTAATCCAGGACTCCCTCACTCTCTCTCTCTCTCTCTCTGCTCACCGCTGGTCACAGATCCAGCCGGATCCTCTCCGCCGGGAAAGGTGAGAAGGTGCAACATTCACGCGGTCATCCTCGACGACGGCTCTTACCCACTGCTGGGCGCGTCATGATCAGCCTGCCTTGCCGTTCTCTCCCAAGCACCGCTGGCGAGGGAGGGCCTCCGACCTCTTCTTCCTCGCTGCCGTAGTGTGGGCAGATCCGGCCTCCCGCCGCCCACCTAGCGACATCCCGGCGACCATCAGGTATAACTTCCTTCGAAACCGGCCTTGCTCTACTTCCCGAGCTCCTGACGTCACTGCCTTTGTAGCTTTTACTATTTCTCAGGCCCCCTCGTAGATAGGATCGACCGGCTGTTCGAAAACCACCTAATTTTTTTTCCGTTTAAGAGGTAAAACTAGTTCATGCACTCGAACCTAGTACTACTTGGTTCAAACAAGGAAGAAAGGGGTTAAGGGGTGGGGGGTGGGGGAGGATTTGTTAACTGAATCTAGGACTTGGTCGAAAGTGGACATAATGGGGGCGGAGAGTAGCAGAGACTGGCTATCCAACTGGTCTCTAGGTCTAATAGGGAAATAAAGGGAAACAAAGTACAAACTCAATATAAACCCGATCTATTGGTTGATTGCTACTGTCCTTGTAGGATTGCCATTCAGATAAGGAACATGCTTCTTTTCATTTGATGCATGTTTCATCACTTGTTACTTGTTAGTCACCCTCCTTTCCACCTTTTTTGTGCAAACAGAGATATACATTTCACGCTCGATCTTAGTTGAACTGCACAAATGATATCCAAATTATAGTTGAGTATTCCAGGAGCTTCACAACCAACCTTGATGTTGCTCAATTTTATTGCAACTAATGAAGAAGAAGCTCTGTGGGTTTCGTTTTCTGATGGAAATGGAACCGGGGCTGGAGCCCTTTTCTTAAAAAAAAAAGAAGAGGCTGCTAGCTCACGGGACATTGCTTCATTTTAGGTGAACTGCACCAAAAGGTCCCATGAATTGAATCATCCATGTTGGTGACTGAAAGAGCCAGCTTCTGCGTCCCAGTCTAAGCACCCCTGGCCTCCATCCTTGCGACGCACAGTACAGCTCGTTTGCCACCTGCTTGACCCTAGTGTCACTGATAAAATGAAGTAATAATACAGTTAAAATAGAGCGAGTGTCATCTCTATCATTTCATTTCCAATGTAGATAAATAAAGTGCTTCTCTTCGTTAAAGTATGTTTCATCAACTAGTCCCATTGTTAATGTTTAAGCGTTTCGGCAAACTGGGGTGCTTAATTTTAGTTGATATGTACAAAAATAGAGATTTGAATGTCTCAAGGCGCCTCCTTGTACTACAGCTGTACATTGATGTTCATCACTGGCAGAAGGTGTATCTGGGAGACTTGGGACGATGTCCAGTATGAGGCGTACCGTATGAGGCATTGTAGGGCCCATCTCGCCCTTGCAGCATGGCATACTATGATCAATATTTTCTTCTATTTATTTTGTGTGTTTCATCAACTAGTGCCACTATAATGTAATCACGCTTTTTCATTATCTGTGCAAACAGGGTTATTCAGCTGCATTTTGGTGGAACTGCACAAATGTATGTAGGGAACCGGCATATATGCAGAGTGCGAGGTGTGCCAAGTAAAACTTACCGACACCAACCATGCTGCATGCATGCATTAGCATCCACCACAACCAGTGGGATGTGTGGCGCTCTCTGTGGACGGATCTTTCTCGGCAGCAAATCCTCTAACCAAATACTAGTAGCTTATATTGGCAGTTTTTTAGGGAGTACTCTTTTCTGAAAGAAGCACCAATCTATTTTTCTTTATTTGTACACTGTGCCACAACTTTGACCCAAAGGTCCAGAGCTATTTTAGGGTGATTGGCGTAGTACTCGGAGACTGATTGTAAGCATGATTTTCATTAGCTGTCACACTGATTGTAAGCATGAGCAGGAGGAAGATTAGGTTAGTGCGAAGCTTACCTTAAACCCTACCGCCGCCGTTGAAACGAGGTGAGCCTCGATGGAACCGTGGAGAACATCGGGGAAGCGACGTTGCGCCATCCGGCCTCCTCTTGCGGTGGGAGAACGAATACTCCTGTGGCTCCGGCTGGCTCTGCACCCTCACGAACGGCACACCATACTCGATCGATTCGTTATCCTCTGGGTGCTCGACCTTCGACCTGTACGCCCACCACCTCCGCCTGACTGTCGCCTCAGGCGAATCTGTCTTCTCCGTCGCCCATAGGAGATACTCGATGAACTCGGAGGACTGCGGCGTGACTGCCGCCGATGAGTACATGTACATCGCCGCCGTCTCACTCTTTCGCATACATTGCCACATGGCCCGCACCGTCCTCGAAATCTCCCACTCATTGTCAAACCAACTAACGATCTCCTTCAACCTGGCTAACTTTGCCTGGTCGCCGCCGATGATCTGCCTGATTCGTTGTTGCATCCTCTCCATAGATGTCGTTTTGAGTGGTTCGGTGCTAGCTTTGGAAGATGGGAGGAGAGACGGTGGTCTTGCAATAGAGAAGAGGGAGAGGAGAGGAGGTGGTTTTGGAATGGCGATGATGGAGAGGAGAGGAGGTGGTTTTGCAATGGAGAGAAGATCAGAAGAGGGAGAAGCGAGACGGTGGTTTTGGAATGGAGATGATGGAGAGGAGAGGAGGTTGTTTTGGAATGGAGATGATGGAGAGGAGAGGAGGTGGTTTTGCAATGGAGAAGATCGGAAGAGGGAGAGGTGAGACGGTGGTTTTGGAATGGAGATGATGGAGAGGAGAGGAGGTGGTTTTGCAATGGAGAAGATCAGAAGAGGGAGAGGCGAGACGGTGATTTTGGAATGTTGATGATGGAGAGGAGAGGAGGTGGTTTTGCAATGGAGAAGAGGGAGAGGAGCATGCGGCAGCAATTTAGGACTGGGCGAGAGGGCCGGCGCGCTGTGACTGGATCAAAAGCAAAATCAATTTACCCTTCAATTAAGAAAGCGACCCCACATAAACTAGTCTCCCTTTTATTCTGGGTCATAATTGACCATGATTTTCGCACATAAAATATATGTTATACGTTGCAAAAATAATATAATTTGAAAGTACATTCAGATACAAACCAAATGATACAATTTTTGGTGACATGCATTCACATTTTGCTTGTCACATACAGTACGTGGTCAAACTTTGACCCAAAATACGCAAAACAACAAAAAAATACTTCCAAGACCAGCGTTGCTCTTCCGCTCTTCTCCTGTTCCAATCTAAATCCATCGCCGCTCCTCTCCTGTTCCAATCTAAATCCAGCACCGCTCCTCTCCTCTTCCATTTCAAAACCACCGCCCTCCTCTACTGTTCCAGTCCAAAACCAGCGTCGCTCCTCTCCCATTTTAATCCAAAACCAGCGCCGCTCCTCTCCTCTTCCATTCAAAAACCACCGCCGGCGACTGAAGGTGTTGTGGAGAAGTAGATCGATGGAGGAGTACTACCGATACGTGAGGATCGCAGACGGCGACCCTGTGAAGCTAGCTAGGATGTTGGAGATACAGTCTTGGTTTGACAACAAGGACCAACTAGCGGCGACGGCGACATCCATGGCCAAATATCTGCAATAGAGCGAAAAGGCGGCGATACTCCCGGAGGGAGTCGCGCCGGAGTACATAGAGCTGCTCCTCTGGGCCATGGAGCAAACAGATTCACCGAATCCGATCGTGAGGGAGCGGTTGTTCGAGTATCAATCCCAGATGGAGCATCCACCAGAGATTGAAGGATCAAGCATCTACAGGGTGCCGTTTGTGAGGGTGTCCTGCCAGAGCGAGCCGGTGGAGTCTTCGTCGACCGAACCCAACTCAAGAGGTGAAAAGCAGTTGGCCCGACGACGCTTCGCCGCCATCGTCTCCCTTGCCGTTCACATCGTCTCACGGGGCGGCTGTCTGCCGCCGAGGAATAGGAGGGGACTGCCCCCCAGCCCAATAGTCGGGCAGGTTATGAATTGTCAAGAGGAGCTTAGGGTTGTCAGTATTTGTAGGTTGTGAATTGTGTTTTGTGTTGTGTATTTTGAGTGTACTTTCAGATATGAATGTCTTTTGAATTTCAGATTTGCAGTATTGAGCATATGAAGAATTTTATGAATTCTAGAGATCTATTTTTAGCACTTAAAAATGTAGTTTCATAGGAGTATAAAAGTGCAGACGAGAAGAAACTACAAGTTCAGTTTCAGATAAGAAACTGCAACTTTCAGAGGCAGAGCATTTATATTAACACGGCCTTTTCAAACAGGGTTAACATCATGTTGGAAGTTTTATTCGTGGTCGAAAATGGAACTACCAGCCAGTTAACATCATGCTGATCAACATTCATGCATAGCACATCTTCATATGATGCACAGTCAAAATGCCCACACAATGTTGAGTGTGCGAAACACAGAGAAAACGAGGGACGTAGTTTTGGCAAGTGTTGGACGTGGTTTTGGGCTTCCCCGTCTAGGCTTTCATTTTTAACATGCGCAACCCACGACCTCGGATTGGAGGGCCTGTTTGTATTTTCTTAGGGCCGTCATGTATCGACTGGCCTATGGACCTCCCATCCGAGGTTTTATTTTTGGCAGCCCAATTAATGTATTTTTTTGAAGAAAACGCAGTGGTCTGTTATATTTTTC
Source organism: Triticum timopheevii (assembly GCA_963921465.1). Classification (NCBI taxonomy): domain Eukaryota; kingdom Viridiplantae; phylum Streptophyta; class Magnoliopsida; order Poales; family Poaceae; genus Triticum; species Triticum timopheevii. The sequence goes on from OY997272.1 coordinate 580,481,370, forward strand.
TATATAAGAATAGGAACGCCAGGTACAACTTATGTTTCCCTTTTAACTATATTATATATATTTAAATTATTTTATATGTTATTATATATTATTTTTATTGTCATCATATATTTAACAGATACTTACATATGTAAGAAAACAATATCCCACATCTTATTAACTTATAAAAATAATTTCTTAACAAATAAAATCTTGGATTGTTTTGGCATGAAAATCCTAGTGATTGTGTACAAAAGCTTGGTAAGATTTAAGGACGAATGTAATAATATCACTTATTATTTGAATATATTTATAACAAAATGCTCAGCCCTTTTTTATTTTTTGATAACATTGCTGGCCCAACCTAACATTATAATTAGAATCAGCCCAGCAAAATCGTGTATCTAGATAAAGTGCAAATGGCCTGTAATTTTTTAGGAAATAAAATAAATGGGCCGCATGAAAGCTTCATTAATTGTTCACCCAGCCCAGCTAATGGCTGTAATTCAAAAAAAAAGATCAAATTGACTGTAAATTCTACCGTGCAAAAAAAGACTGTAAATTCTGAAAAAATGGGTTGAATACATGCCACATTTTTTGAGGCTGAAATGTGGGCCAATAGGTCGAAGCCAATGCAAGTCGTTGTAAATTTAGTCAACAAATGATTCTCACATGTTAGCCGTTGGATTTATATCCAACGGCCGGCATCCGTCTTCAATCTCTCGTCTTCTTCCTCCAGCGCCGCCAGGACCACCTCCCGCCTCCTGCTGCTAGCAGCTCTGCTTAGCACGCTTCGCTATTAAGCGCTACTCCACCGTTGGCCAGGCCATCCCTCCAACCCTCCACACCTCCTGTTCTTCTCCACCGACTGCCGAACCACACCGCACTAGAACCAGTTAACCCTCGTACACCTCTCCGTCTGCGACTGTCGGTGTCAAAACCAGCGGATCTTGGGTAGGGGGTCCCGAACTATGCGTCTAGGCGGATGGTAACAGGACACAAGGGACACGATGTTTTTACCCAGGTTCGGGCCCTCTCGATGGAGGTAAAACCCTACTCCTGCTTGATTAATATTGATGATGTAGGTAGTACAAGAGTAGATCTACCACGAGATCAGAGAGGTTAAACCCTAGAAGCTAGCCTATGGTATGATTGTTGTTCGTCCTACGGACTAAAACCCTCCGGTTTATATAGACACCGAAGAGGGTTAGGGTTACACAGAGTCGGTTACAATGGTAGGAGATCCACATATCCGTATCGCCAAGCTTGCCTTCCACGCCAAGGAAAGTCCCATCCGGACACGAGACGAAGTCTTCAATCTTGTATCTTCATAGTCCAGGAGTCCGGCCAAAGATGATAGTTCGGCTATCCGGACACCCCCTAGTCCAGGACTCCCTCAGTAGCCCCTCAACCGGGCTTCAATGACGACGAGTCCAGCGCGCATATTTTCTTCGGCATTGCAAGGCGGGTTCCTCCTCCGAATCCTTTGTAGAAGATTTTGAACACAAAGATAGTGTCCGGCTCAGCAAAACAAGTTCGACATACCACCGTAGAGAGAATAATCTTTACACAGATCTGCTGATGTATTCCGCGGAGTGACATCACACCACGGCCAGGCCTTTATTTGAATCGTTTTTTACTGTCCCACCTCAGCGCGTCTAGTGAGGCGGTTTCCCTGGCACGTCTTATCAAAGCGGAGATCGTGCCCCCTTATTCCGGGATTCTCATCAATACGGGCGTGGGTAACCCAACCGCGCCATAGATTAGGCGCTTGGGAGATAAGCGAGTTTTACCAGGCTGGTGGGACGCATAGCTTTGTGCGTCCATATAAGGGGATAAGGATCCACCTTTCTACCTACGCCTTCTTCCTCCTTTGCTGATCCATTTCCGCGCACTCGAGCTCCAGTGCCCAAGTCCGCACATCCTCCCTCAACCTTCTCCAGCCATGTCCGGAGTGGGAGGCAGGTGGATGGTCTCCTCCGTCATGGAGGGTCAAGTAAAAAAGCGGCGGAAGGCCGGATACTTTTCAGGCGACATCGCGCATCGGCTCCCCGACGAGGGGCAGCTCATCCCCACCCCTAGGCCCCATGAGAGGGTGGTGTTTCTCGCCCACTTCCTCCGCAGACTAAGTTTTCCACTTCACCCATTCGTCCGGGGGCTCATGTTCTACTATGGCCTAGATTTCCACGATCGGGGCCCAAATTTCATCCTCAACATCTCGGCGTTCATCGTCGTGTGCGAGGCCTTTCTCTGCATCCAGCCCCACTTCGGCTTATGGCTGAACACCTTCAACGTCAAGCTGAAGGTAGTGGGCGGCCGCCAAGCGGAGTGCGGAGGTGCCATGGTTGGCAAGATCGCCAATGTCCTGTGGCTCGAGGGATCCTTTGTGGAAACCGTGAAGGGTGGCAGTCGGGGTGGTTCTACATCACCGAGCCGCGTGACCCTAAATGGGCGGCGGCCCCCAAATTTTGGTCTGGCTTCCCTACGCGGCTCACCTCTTGGAAGGAGGAAGGCTGACGTGGGGTAATCCGGAAGAGCTGACCGGACTCCAAACCTGTATGCAAACCCTGGTGAACAAGAATCTCAGGCTTGTCAACGTAATCCAGGTTATGCTCATCCACCGGATCCTCCCATGCCAACAACGGGCCTTCAAATTGTGCGAGTTCGATCTAGCGTAGCACCAGACCCTGAAAAGGCTCTTCGACACTACGTACGAAGATGCCTAGAAGGCGCTGTTTAAGGGCACCGAAGCCCCCACATCCGTTACCGAAGATCGCGGATTTATCTCGCAGCGTCAAGCTACCGAGGTAAGCTATTTTTCCCTTTATGGGACTCTTGTTTTTCATAGTTTGATTCTATGCGGGATCTAAACTCCCTTACCTTTGACAGGACTAGCAGAACACGTCCGGGTAGGTTAACTGTCCGGCTCCCTTGCCAGAAGACCCAGTAGATGCCCGCTTGACGGGGCTGCTGGTTCCGGCACCGCACGTGGTGCTGGAGAAGAAGGCCAAGAAGAAGGACACGGGGACTCGAAGGAGTGCCTGGCGCCCGGTGCCGTCGGAATCATCATCCGACGACTCTGAGGTGGAATCCTCCCATGAAAACGAGGAGAAGGAAAAATAAGCCTCTCCCCCAGCGGGGGGAGAGAATAAAAGGAAGGCTGCCACAACTGGGGAGGCCGGAGGGTCCAAGAAAGGAAGGACCCTTCCTCTGAACTCCTCCGCCAACGCTGATGACCGCGAAGAGGAGTGGCCAAAAAGGGCCAAGCCCCTGGCGAGATCGTAACTGTCCGAATTCTGGAATAATTCAAGGTTTTTCATTTGTCGCATAGTGTCTTCTAACGCCGAACACGACCATGCAGCCTGCCCAAGGACGAGCTCGCCGCTTTGTCGAGCGGGTCCCTGGATTCGTCGGATGTGGAGAGCACTTCACTTCCGGCCGCCTCCTCTCCTCGCGCCGCTGATGACGCTGAGGTGGGGCCCCAAGAGGGGCCCGGTCAGGAGGAGGTGGCCCAGGCGGTGCCGCAAGGCAACCTCCCGGACTCCAGGCGCGAAGGGGATGAAACCCCCAAGGGCTCTAAGTCTGACCCTGGTCCGGACTCCGTACTGGAACCTTCAGTTGTTCCGAAGTCCGGCTGGCGGCCCCTTCGTAGGATGGGCAAGACTGCGACGCCGGTGTCCTCCGTCCAACCGGAGGCACTGGATAGCTTGCTGGAGGTGCTTAACAGCGCCTCCATCGACGAGGAGCACCGCACTGTTATGAGTGTGGTGATCCAGAATGTTCAGTCCACCAAGAGCGGGCTGACTGAGTCCTGCAACAGCCTTCTATCAGGCTTTGAGGTAAGTTTTTAAGATATGTAAGAAGATTATCGCATAGACAGTAGCCCCTGATGCTTAGTATGGTGTTCGGAAAGAAAAGCCGAACTGAGGATCTAAAAAGATATACTCATGAGTCTAACATAAGTATGTCAATATGGGAATGCAGGCTGCGCTGCTGACCTCTGCCGCACTGACAGCGAAGGTCAATGCATTGAAGGAGAGCCTCAAGCGGTCCAAGAATGAGCTCGACCTTGCCAAGAAGCAGCTCGAGGACAAGGAAGGTAAGTAATACCTTATGGGGTTATATATATATATAAGAAATGTGGTTGCAAAAAATAACAAGAATAACGCGGTTATTGAAGGGGCCACGAACAAGGTGGCGGCCCTGAAGGAAGCGGTGTCTGCGGCCAAAAACAAAGCGGCTGCGGAGCGCACCAAGCGAGAGAAGCAGGAGGCACGGGTGGCGGAGGTTCGGCAAGAGCTCCAGGCTCTCGTGGAAAAACACGAGAGTTTGGAGCGTGACTCGAAGACTCTAGAGTCCGAGCTTGCCTCGGCTCTTGAGAGTGCCAAAGCCGCTAAGGCCAAAGCCCAAAAGGCCCTCCAGGAGATTGAGGCGATAAGGAAGATAGTGGCGGGTAAGGCATTCTTTATGCAAAACAAGCACATGAAAGTCAATTATCTGTTACTTACCCGAATCTGGAGCTCTCCAGGAGCCTTCGCAGATCTGCCTCACAGTGTGTTCGATGTTGCCGCATTCTACCGCGCCGAGGAAGGGAGCTCGATGGAAAAGGTGTTTTGGTCTCAGTATGCTGAGGCCGAACACCCGGTGCCCTTGAGCGACCAACTGATGCAGCTGGTCGAGCTCCACAAGATCGCTGAACAGGCCATGAAGGGCCTCATAGCTCGGTTGTGGCCGATGGAAGCCATGCCTGGGAGCTACTTCGGGCTAGTGCGGCGGCTGGTGGACGCCTATCCATGGATTGAAGTCATCAAGCGCTCCGTCTGCATTAAAGGTGCCCGTAGGGCCCTTGCCCGTGCTAAAGTGCACTGGGGCAAGATGGACGCTAAGAACCTTGTGACGGACGGGCCACTGCCGGGTAAAGATCATCACAAGCCCGAGATGTATTATGTGGGCGTCCTGAAGGGTGCCCGCCTTATAGCGGGTGAATGCTCCAAAGATGTAATTTTTGAGTAGACTCGCATTTTTTATCCTGTATGCTGAAAACTTGTTGATATGCGCTAAGCAACGCTTTTGAATTTAAAATATTACCTTCTGTGCGGCCGTTTATCAAATTTGAGAGATGGCGAGTCGTTGGCTTCAGCCCCCATGCCACGAGTGCTGGGGTGTTCAGGATAAACTTGAGCGCTCTTGTTCCCATTCTTGGGTCCTTCGAGGGAGGCGCTCAATGCAACGAACCAGGCAACCGGACTATAATGCTTGAACACTCTCACTTAGCCATAGAATTCTATAATTTTAAATTTCGGTAAAGCCCCTAGTATCCGGAAGACCGAGTTTGGGGCGCTATCCACGCCTAGGCCGGACAATGCCGACTCCTCGCTCTAAGTGGCATAAGTCTTTAGGGACTCGAAAAACCTCTCGAACAGCGACTGGCTCTCGCCCTATCATGACGGTCAGCTTTAGCTTTCTCCACTGAGGTGCATAACCCAGCTCAATCGGGGCACAATCGCAGTGGTTCTCCCAGCGCTACCTTAGCCGATATAACGGAACGTAAGGTACCAAAACATGGGAGCCGGGCAAACCCAACTATTGACCCAAGACATGATTCGGAGCCGATGCATATAATGTTATAAGTTCAGGGTGCCGCACTTGTGAAAGTGTTCAGACTTATCGCACCATATTTTGGGGTACATAAGCCCCTGGTGTATTGGTCGTACCAAATTGTACGGTTGCACAATGTCATAACTGAACATATATAAGAAAAAGGAATGCAATAATAGGCAAAAGCTATATATTGTTTATTCAAAAGAGACTCCAATGAAAGCATAACGATACAAATAGTGCGATAAGCAAGGAACGGGACTTTTGACATGTCCCCCTGCAGGGGTAAGCTTGCGGGATTTTATGTAAAACAGGTATACTGCTCGTAATAGAGACCACCTGGACACTCGGCGTACCTTTCCACTTCCCTGGCTGTTGCATCGTGAGTTCAGCAATTCTAATGCCGGAGAGGGCTTCTCGAGAACGGAGTCCTGAAAGTAAGAGAAAAACTAAAAAAAGAGAAAAAAAGAATGACACAATCGGGAGCCTCTAGTGCGCTTAAGCCGCATACTGGGCGTGCCGTGGTCATGCCCCTCCCCCTATGCCCATGGTATTTTCAGAGCGTAGTTATGTACGCGTAGTACCGGTTTCACAATTTCGCAAGGGTTGGGGTTGGGGCCGCATTGCTACGCGTGCTCGGAACGCGCCAGGCGGTCTTGTTGTAGGTTACTCCGGGCGCGCTTGACGGTGTCCGGTCGTTTAATAGCTAGACTCGAGAGTTCCCTTGAGAGGCTGCTTTGCACTTCTGCCGCGAGGGCCGCCGTATGCTCCTCCGTTCGGAGAGAGCGTTCGGTGTTTCCATTGACTATAATTACTCCTCGAGGGCCTGGCATCTTGAGCTTGAGGTACGAATAGTGCGGCACCGCATTGAACTTTGCGAATGCGGTTCGTCCGAGCAGTGCGTGATAGCCGCTGCGGAACGGGACTATGTCGAAGATTAACTCCTCGCTTCGGAAGTTATCCGGGGATCCGAAGACTACTTCGAGTGTAACTGAGCCTGTACAGTTGGCCTCTACACTTGGTATGACGCCTTTAAAGGTCGTCTTTGTGGGTTTAATCCTTGAGGGGTCTATGCCTATTTTGCGCATTGTATCCTGATAAAGCAGGTTCAGGCTGCTGCCACCGTCCATCAGGACTCTGGTGAGGTGAAATCCGTCGATGATTGGGTCAAGAACCAATGCGGCGAAACCACCATGACGGATGCTAGTGGGGTGGTCCCTTCGATCAAAAGTGATCGGGCAGGAAGACCACGGGTTGAACTTTGGGGCGACTGGCTCCATCGCATATACATCCCTTAGAGCATGCTTCCGCTCCCTTTTGGGTATGTGGGTTGCGTATATCATGTTCACTGTCCGCACTTGTGGGGGGAAGCCCTTCTGTCCTCTGTTGTTCGGCGGCTGGGGCTCCTCCTCGTCATCGCTATGCAGCCCCTTGTCATTGTTTTCAGCGTTTAACTTGCCTGCCTGCTTGAACACCCAACAATCCCTGTTGGTGTGGTTGGCTGGTTTTTCGGGGGTGCCGTGTATCTGGCACGAGCGATCAAGTATTCGGTCCAAATTGGACGGGCCCTGGGTATTTCTTTTGAATGGCTTTTTCTGCTGACCGGGTTTAGAGACTCTGAATCCGGCATTGACTGCCGTATCCTCAGCATTATCACTGTCAATGCGGCGCTTGTGCTTGTTGTGATGCGACCTACCATTGCTGTCCTTGGTATCCGAACTACCACGGTTTTTGGTCAAGTTGTTACTACAAGCTAGCTAGCTGTCCTCTCCTGCGCAAAAGCGGGTCATGAGTGTAGTGAGGGCTGCCATGGATTTTGGCTTTTCCTGTCCTAGGTGCCAGGCCAGCCACTCGTCGCGGATGTTGTGTTTGAAGGCCGCTAGTGCCTCTGCATCCGGACAGTCGACGATTTGATTTTTCTTTGTTAGGAACCATGTCCAGAATTGTCTGACCGATTCCTCTGGCTGCTGAATTATATGACTAAGGTCATCGGCGTCTGGTGGTCGCACATATGTGCCCTGGAAGTTGTCGAGGAATGCAGCTTCCAGGTCTTCCCAACAACCGATTGACTCTGCTGGCAAGCTATTAAGCCAATGCCGAGCTGGTCCTTTAAGCTCGAGTGGGAGGTATTTGATGGTGTGTAGATCATCACCGCGGGCCATGTGGATATGAAGGAGATAGTCCTCGATCCAAACTGCAGGATCTGTTGTGCCATCATATGATTCGATGTTTACGAGTTTAAAACCCTCAGGGATTTGATGATCCATCACTTCTTCTCTGAAGCATAGTGGGCGTGCGGCGCCTCTGTATTGGGCTATATCACGACGCAGCTGAAATGAGCTTTGCTACTGTGTTTGGCCCGGCCGGAATTGCTGTATCCGGCGTGACGGTTGTCATCACGTGTCATGGGGCGCCTATGCGATCCGTAGATCAATCTTGTTTGCCTTGCCTTGTCCTCCAATATATCTCGCAGGTTCGGTGCATTTCCTCATGCCTTGGTACTTTTTGAGTAGCGCTAGGGTGCGGCTTGAGTAGAGGGCCGAGAGGCCTCTCTGTCGCGGCCACGAGGTGGTTGGTCGGCCGCGTCATACGCTGGTGATGTAGGTTGGGGTGCTTCCTCCTCTGATCGGGGTAGCGGCCTGCGTTTTGGGTAGCTCTTGGAGGGGCGTTCGAGTTCATACTCTTCGGCTGCAAAGAGTTCAGTCCATCTGTCAGCTAGCAGGTCTTGGTCAGCTCTAAGCTATTGCTGGTTTTTCTTGAGGCTGCTTGCCGTGGCCATAAGCCTGCGTTTGAAACGCTCTTGTTCGACGGGATCCTTAGGCACGACAAATTCGTCGTCGTCGAGGCTTGCCTCGCCTTCGGAGGGAGGCATATAATTATCATCCTCTACCTTCCTGTCTGCCACTCTATCATGCGGGCTGGCTTCTCCATCCTCCTGTGCTGAATCCTGCTGGAGGAGTTTGTCTTCGGCACTGTCCGAGGTGTTATTATCTCCCGTGCCGGAATCACCGTTTTTACTGTGGCTGGATTTAGAGCGGCGCCGCTGACGCCGGAGCTTAGGCTGTTTCTTGGAGGGGTCATCCTCCGCTGTTCCATCGCCATTCCCATCTTTTGGGATGTCCACCATGTATATGTCGTATGACGAGGTGGCTTTCCAGTGCCCTGTAGGCGCTGGTTCTTGGTCGTCTCTGGCATCGTCGTCCATACCGTCGATGTCTTCGGAGTCAAAGTCGAGCATGTGGGTTAAATCATCGACAGTGGCTACAAAGTGGGTGGTGGGTGGGCGTTGAATTTCTTCGTCGTCCGTTTCCCAACCTTCCTGACCATAGTCCGGCCAGGGCTCTCCTGATAAAGAGAGAGACTTCAGTGAGTTCAGGATATCGCCAAAGGGCGAGTGCTGAAAGATGTCCGCGGAGGTGAACTCCATAACCGGCGCCCAATCAGATTCGACTGGCAGGGGCGCGGGAGGTCCGGAGTCCGAGAGAGGAGTCCGGCACCTTGGAGTCACGAGCTTCCCAAAGGACATGCATGGTGTTCGGCTCCATCGTCGTAGAGATCGCAGCCCCCAAGGCTGCATCTATCCACTCGTCCTCGATCGGCAAAGTCGGCTCCGAGCTAAGTGTCGGAGCGGACACTAGTGCGGCCTCCAGGGCACTGTCCGGCGGCAGAGCTAGATCGTGCCCATCGAGACAGTGCGGCGCGCTTGGCTGCGGCTCGAATCCGTCGAAGATGAAGTCTCCGCGGATATCGGCCGTGTAGTTCAAACTCCCAAATCTGACTTGATGGCCAGGGGCGTAGCTTTCGATCTGCTCCAGATGGCCTAGCGAATTGGCCCGCAGTGCAAAGCCGCCGAATACGAAGATCTGTCCGGGGAGAAAAGTCTCACCCTGGACCGCATCGTTGTTGATGATTGAAGGAGCCATCGAGCCTAAAGATGACTACACATAGGAACTCTCAATGAAAGCACCAATGTCGGTGTCAAAACCGGCGGATCTTGGGTAGGGGGTCCCGAACTGTGCGTCTAGGCGGATGGTAACAGGAGACAAGGGACACGATGTTTTTACCCAGTTTCGGGCCCTCTCGATGGAGGTAAAACCCTACTCTTGCTTGATTAATATTGATGATATGGGTAGTACAAGAGTAGATCTACCACGAGATCAGAGAGGCTAAACCCTAGAAGCTAGCCTATGGTATGATTGTTGTTCGTCCTACGGACTAAAACCCTCCGGTTTATATAGACACCGAAGAGGGTTAGGGTTACACAGATTCGGTTACAATGGTAGGAGATCCACATATCCGTATCGCCAAGCTAGCCTTCCACGCCAAGGAAAGTCCCATCCGGACACGAGACGAAGTCTTCAATCTTGTATCTTCATAGTCCAGGAGTCCGGCCAAAGATGATAGTTCGGCTATCCGGACATCCCTAGTCCAGGACTCCCTCAGCGACTCTACTCCCGCGTCTTCCCATCTCCGGCTCGTTGCTGTCCGGGGCCTCGCCGTCGTCCACTACGTTGCATGCGGCGTGGTCAACGTGGTCAACAAACGACACCATCGGAAGTAGGATGTGCGTGGAGAGGCTGACAGCTGGGTCCACGTCCGCACACAAGGAAATGACTCCTTATTATGTGCAAAATAATGATTCCTCCACCTGACATCTGGGACCCACCGGAAGGGCCTCTGTATTTCACGAAAAAAACGTGCCCCTCGCTGACTTGTCAGACCCACCAGCTATCTTCGCACGCAAGGAAGTGCCTCCTTATTACGCACAAAAAAAATGAATACTCCCCCTGCCAGCTGGAACCCAGCATACTGGGAGGCAGACTTATGGGCCTACCAAGTTGACGGGGATGGAGGGCTATGTCAACTTAGTCAATATGAACGATTCTAGCTCCTGTTACTGTACGATGTTCATCCAACGGTTGTAGTGCTTCTTCAACCTCTGGTCTTCTTGCTCCAGCCGCCCAAACCAGCGCCGGTCGTGCCGCGTGCTCCTGCCTCCCGTGGCCGCCTGTGATGCCACGGAGGCCTCACCGCCCCCTACTACTCCCACTGATGGCCAGGCCATCCCTCTACTCACAACACCCCCTGTTAATCTACGGTGACAGCAGCCTCACACCGCAGCCGAACCAGTGAACCCTCGTACTCCTCTTCGCGTGGGGATCCACTGCTGCGTCTTCCCCGGCTCCGAGTCATCACCTTCCTAGGCCTCGCCGTCGTCCACCGCCGTGGTGCTCTCGGCGCGGAACGACTTCCATCGGACGTGGACTGTACGTGGAGAGGCTGACAGCTGGGTCCACGGCCGCAGCAAGGAAGTGCCTCCTTATTACGCGGAAAATAATGATTCCTCCACCTGACAGCAGGGACCCACCAGACGAGCCACCCTATTTCGTGAAAAAAAGTTTCCCCCTGACTGCTGGGACCCACCAGCTACATCTTCGCACGCAAGGAAGTGCTTCCGGGCAAAAAAAAACGATTCGACCCCCTGGCTGCTGGGACCCACCAGCTACATCTTCGCACGCAAGGAAGTGCGTCCGGACACAAAAAAAGATTCGCCCCCTGACTGCTGGGACCCACCAGCTACATCTTTGCAAGCAAAGGAAGTGCCTCCGGGCAAAAAAACGATTCGCCCCTCTGACTGCTGGGACCCACCAGCTACATTTTCGCACGCAAGGAACTGCCTGACAGTCGGGACCCACCTGGTCAAAGCGTACGTAGCATTGTCATTCTAGTCGCGAACGTATACGTACATACTGGTCGATGTAGAGGCGCGCACGTGTCGTAGATGTAGAGGCGTGCACGTAGCATGTACACGTACGTACAACGGCGAGGGTGCAAGAAAGAAAATACGGCCACGTACGTACATACGGGCAGGGTCTCTAACGCCTATCGAGCATACATCCATGGCTGGGTCGGAACAGAGAAACAACGTCATCGTCATGTTCATGGGGAGCCAACCGGCTGGGTCGGAACGGAATGCGTGGTCGTGTTCATCGGGAGGGCTTGGACGGAACAGGCGATGGAAACGAGGCCTGGCGTACCGCACAACGGAGGAAACGGCCTTGTGTTCAACCGGCTTGAAACGGGGTCCTGTTGATCGGGAGGGGCCTGGCGTACCGCAAAACGGAGGAAACAGACCTCCTACGGTCCAAACGGGGGTCTTGTTAATCGGGAGGGGTGTGGCGTACCGCAAAATGGACGAAACGGACTTGTGTTCGAGCACTACGGTCGAAACGGGGGGGAGGAGTGTGGCGTACCGCAAAACGGGACTCCACGGGATACTGTTCATCTCCACCGTCGACCTCCTCCAGCCTCCACGCGCTACCGTCGACCTCCTCCAGCCTCCACGGGCTCCTGCTCATCCAGCCTCCACCGCGTGCTACTCCACCGGCTACTGTTCAACCACCCCTCCACGGGCACCCCTCCACCGTCTGCTGTTCATCCAGCCCTCCACACCACGGGGTCCTGTTCAACCACCCCTCCACGGCCACCCCTCCACCGTCTACTGTTCATCCAGCCCTCCACACCACGGGTTCCTATTCATCCAGAGGCAACACGACCGCTCACTGTTCATCCAAACCCCCCGCAACGCTCAGTGTTCATCTAGAGGCAACGCCACCGCTCACTGTTCATCCAAACCCCCCCGCAACGCTCACTGTTCATCCCAGAGGCAGCATCGATCGGCTTCAGTTAGCAGCAGTAGCGAAGGAATCGCTCCATCGGGTTTAGTTAACAGCCATCGATCGATCGCTCGTGTTTAGTAACGTGTAGCCTGCAGTGCAATTGTTCGGGTTCAGTTAGTGCCCAACGCCTTGCTCGGCTTCAGTTACAGCCAACGCCTCGCACACACGCGCGTACCTGTACGAGAGAAACGCGCATCGCTCTCCCACCGTAACCGGCAACTCCCCAAAATTTTCCTCCCCGTCGCTTCTACCATGGTTTTTTCCGTCGTGGACGGCCCAAAGAATGTCATGCAGCTGCGCCTCCGGCCCGCCCAGGACAAAAAGACCATTTTCTGTCATGAGTTTTTGTCATAGAAGTAGGAGCCCACCACATCTATGATAATACCGGGTTTTGTCACAATTATCGTCATAGAAGTGTCATATGTATGACACAAAAATTTTTCGTTCGGCCCAAAATGTCACGGATGTGTCTTTTTTTTGTAGTGATGGTTAATAATATAGCCAGTCGATGGCTATGAGGAACTGCCATGTCATCTATAGCCATCATCTATTATATGCACTCATACGGTACTGTGGCTATAATTTTGGCTATTTCCGGCCAAAAAATATATAAGGTTGGCTATTGTATTAGTACTTTTTTCCATCTCCTCTCTATCTCTTTCTTCATATTTATTGTATTTAACTAGGAATGCGTATATAGCTAAGGCTCTTGCATGAGAGCTCACTCCCCTTACTTTTTCACATCTCTCTCCTCCACATAGGCCCTATATAAATGGAAGGAGGGAGTACAGATTTTGTCAGTACTCCACGTGTACTATTGGACAGGGAGCTTAAAAAAGTTACTATTGGACTGGCTATACAAGACGAAATCCTAGTAGGATGAGCATGCGCGAGAACAAGCACATTCACGTAGTTGAACACAACTTGGAAACCATCTCGAGTACAAATCTAGGAGTACGTACGAATCTAACAATATTGATTGCGCGTTGTTGAATGTTGATACTTTTTTGATCAAAGTAGAGATACTTTGACTACACCTAAAACTTATATGTAAACTAGAAAGGATAGGAGGGAGTATTGTACATTCAAAAACGAAAAGAACATTGAATACCCTTTATATATGATATGCGGATTCTATGATCATCGGTTCAAAATTTTGAATCCGCCTTAGGTATCACGTGCCCCCACTCGTTCTCTCTCGATTTCATCTCGGGGTCCGGAGATCAATTGAAAGAGGAGTAGGGTGGGTACATGCGAATCATACTCGGCGGAATGTTCAAATGAGGAATGCATGAGGATGGACTCGACTGGAGGGCGACATGATCGATGGAGAAGAGGGTTGGAGAGGAATGAGAAATAAGCAAATGCCACATGATTATACTTGAATGGCTCAAATAAACAATAAGTTGTCTCGCTTGGCCTACATTGTGAAAGGCCTAATGCGCAACGCGCAGCACTGACGCTCGAATATGGCCAGGAAAACAGGGAAACCGACATGTGGGGCACACCCATCGGGACAACGTAGAGCAGACTAGTCCAATGGAGGAGCTGGCCCACGACCTCCTCACCACCGACAACCGCTCATGTGGGTCGTTGGGGCCAACAACATGGCGCAGCTCCAGCACCGCCTCTAGACAGGGCGACCGCGGTGAGCGACACGCTTATATTGTCGCTAGACACGGTCGGTTTCACTATGTCGAGGGTGGCGTTAGTGCTGTCGCACGACCAACAGTATGTTTGGTTTGTGCCCAAGGTTGCCCAATCAAAGCATTGGGTAGCAAAAATTTTGTTTGAGGTATTGGTTGCCCATGATTTGGCTGACATTGGCAAGAAAAATGAACTAGAGTTAGCTAGAGTTCATTGGCATGCCCAAAAAAGGCAACCATCCAAACAAAGACCTATCTTTGGGTCATGACCAAAATTTTGGTAAGGTGCACTTTGGCCACAATCCAAACACACCCCAACACCCGGATCGTCGAGGATGCACGGGGCACCGTGACGCATCCGCGGAGTGGTGTAGCACGGCCAACTGCATTCTCAGGACCTAAGACCATGCCAGGTCGTCTTGCTTTTTCAATGACATGCGGGGATCGCATGTGAGAAAAGGGCATCTACAATGTTGCCGCGACCGCAGCTGACTACCCTGGCACACCAAAACCATCGTCCCACGCGTCGTCGCGCGGTGCGTTCCCAGCTGGCGCCAGCTGCCCGCATTCATGCCATCCGTTCGTATGTCATCGTTAAGAGGCTCGGTGCCCGAGGAACCAACTCCGGCGACTTAATGATGCACCCGGACACTTGGCCTCACCGGAATGTGCTACTTAAAGCGGCAACGCCCAGCTAACCTCCACAACATAGCGCCTTGTCCTCCTACCTGGCACCACATCTGCGATGACCGCAGCTGCGAACGCTCTACGGGAGAGCATGTCTTCGGGGATGAAGCTCGAGGTCGCCGCCCTCGCTCAAGTCACCTCTCGCGACGCAATAGCAGCGTAGATGGACGTGGACGCGACCGCAGAAGCGGTGGCCACGCTAGCAGCCGGCGACGGGAGCACCGTCAGCCACGCATCCTACTTGCCGCCGTCCAATGTCCGGCACCACCGAGGTCGGGGACTCCTCCGAGGATGAGTAGGGCATGGGAGGCGGCAGGGCATGGTGTGCTAACTGGCCGGTCCGTATCCCACCCCCGTACATAAAGATCGCAGACGGAGGACGTCGGTCGCCGCCGTAGAATAGGTTTAGGGTCGGGTTTCTTTTATTTTTCTGTCCTATAAAAGTTCGAAATGTAATGAAAACCTGCCGAGTTTGCATTAATCTCAGCCGGTGTATATGAACTTTCACAATAATATAGTATATTGTAGGAGTACTAGCAAGATGCCCGTGTGTTGCATGGAAGATCAAGATCTTGTGGGAGAAAAGGATGAACGAGGGAAAGCCTTATCTGCAAATGTGGAGAGGAGTGCGGGTAAATTGTGATAGTTTCCTTCCTATCCATTAGATATAGATCGGACGGCCTATATTGCAGGATGACAGGCAGACCATCATCACCAACTCTGCTTTTTCTTGAACCAAGAAAAATCTAACATGCAAAGTAAAATAAACACATAGGGTCTATACATACACAATTTAACTTAGGCACTCCAATAGTACGTCCACTACACATTCACGCATTTCACATCTTTCTACATCTACGGGAACCTACGAAAGGGTTAACGTAAATTGCCTCTCTCTCTCCTCCCCTGATTTTCATGGAGGTGGGACCCTCCCTCCCCCCAATCTACAATCAACAGCTCACACGTTTCACATTATGTTAATTACGTAACTGGGATTACGTAGGTGTAGCATTACTCGTCCTAAAAACCCAACTAAGCCAACCACCCAGCATATCGTGCGGGAAAAGACCCAGCCGCGCCGTTCCAGTCAGGATTACCGTATTACTAGTAGTAGTATTGATTGATCACGCGAAGCAACATTTTTTTTGAGGGGGCGAAGCACCTAGTTTAAAAGGAAAAAAGGCGGTACACTCACAGCACTCCTGTCGCGGTCGCATTGCACCCCACACACGTTCGGTCCTGCACACGGCTCACACAAACGGAACGCGCTTCGGCTTGCCTCTTCACTGACACGTGGGACTGCACTTGGAGAAACCACCATGGGCAAAACTCCCCCCGCCCACCGCATGAAAATCCTGCCCCCACCCTCACACCCAAAAATTCCCCGCAAATCCGATTCAACCGAGCTTCGGCCAACTACCAATAATATTCCCCAACCCCCTCTCCCCCCGCCCCCTCCACTCCATTCACTCTGCCAAAGCCGCCGTCCCCGCCGCGCTGATACGTCGGCGCAGTGGTTCGTCGAGGGGACGCACAGTGATCCTCTCGCTCCCACAGTACGCTCTCGTAGACTGCCGTCCACTAGCCGCGCCGCCCCCGCTGGCTACGTTCTTGTGGAGGTGCACGGCGGTCAGCGCCGCCACCGCTGGCGACGTTCATGTGGAGACGCATGGCGGTCAGCTTCTCCCACGGTACGCGCATTCTAGACTGAGGCCCCGTTCATGTCGGTGTAGTGCTGAATGTTAGCTAATAGACGCTGTTAATCTCACTGTTTGCCGAAGTAGTTTACAGTCAATATGCTCTGCTTAAGAAGCTTCCTTGCCCTGTTCTGCACTCAATTTGCTTAGCTGAGTTGGCATGCCAAGGCCGATTAGTTGCTAAAATATCCTACCATATATTTATTGTGACGTATATTGCCATGGTCTAGTAGCCAATCTGTTAGGTGAAATAGCTCTACACTGTTTTATACTCGATCTTTGTTGCTGCGATGGCCTTCGATAGTTTGATGGCTGTGTGCTTGGCCTCATTGACTGCTGAAGCAGCTTGCCATATATTTCATTTTAGCTTTACATATATTTCGTTACTTAGATCTACTAATCCAAATATCTTGCCATATCTTTAGACATCGACCTAGGTATTTTTTTCTGGACTTCATAAAAAAACATATATGTTTTTCCTGTAATATCTAGTAGAAGAACGAATTTGTATGTCTAACAGATGGACAGGACTTGGATAACTTCTTCTCAAAGATTCTCCGCTGCATATGTTGAGGGGGTTGAAAACTTCATGAACTTTATCAGAGCTGAGTACGGTGGTCCGAAATCAAATGTGCTCTGCCCGTGTAGCAGTTGTATGAATTCAGTTACAAGAGCCCAGTCAACTGTGCAAAATCATCTACACTTGTATGGGATGTCTGTCACATATACTAGGTGGGTTCATCATGGTGAAACTGTGAACGTCAATGTTATTGACTACGTGGAAGTAGCAGATCACCATCTTGATCTGCCTGATGCTCTGGTGGAAGAGGAGGAGGAGGTGGTGGTGGCGGAGCCAGTGAGTTTGACCAACATTGAAACAATGCTATGAAATGCTCGTGCATTCCGTGAACTTTCACCTGCAGAAGAAAAACGGTGGGCCCGCATGTTGGAACAATGCAACATGGATGTCACCCCAGGAAATAAGCTGTCAGTATTCTCAGCTATTGTCACCTTTCTTCAGGTGAAGACATCTTAGCGGATGACCAACAAATCATTCGATGCGATGTTGGTTGCTTTCCGCAAATCTTTCCTAGATGCGTCTGAGCTACCACATACCTACAGTAAAATGAAGAATTTCTTTCGTGCAGTTGGAATTGGATATGATATGATCCATGTTTGTAAGAATAATTGTGTTATGTTCCGGAAGGATAATGCCAACTTAAGTGAATGCCCGAAATGCAAATCATCAAGATGGAAAGATGGCGATGCTGTGAAGAGGATTCCTCATAATGTTCTGAGACATTTTCCAATTATACCAAGATTGCAGAGGTTGTTTCATGATGATGAAACAAGAGAGGATGTATTGTGGCATTCTAGGAACCAGGAGTACAGAGATCAGAATGTAATGAGCCATCCATCTCATGGTAGTGAGTGGAAAAGCTTCAATCATAAACATAAAAAGTTTGCTGCTGACCTGAGAAACTTTAGACTTGGCTTAGCTTCAGATGGATTTAACCCATTTGGCGACCAGAGCGCCAAATATAGCACGTGGCCAGGGCTTGTTATCCCTTACAACGTGCCTCCAAATGTCTGCACCAAAGAATCAAAGTACATGATGGCCTTGCTCATCCCAGGTCCAAAAAGTCCTGGAAAGGATTTTGACTTGTTCATGGAGCCTCTTGTGGAGGAACTTCAACAACTATGGAGGGGTGTTCTCACTCGAGACCTATATAGCAGCCCACCAGCTGATTTCTTTCTGCGTGCTGTTATAATTTGGTGCATCCATGATTATCCGACTTTGGGCACTATGTCAGGGCGAACGACACATGGTTACAATGCATGTGTTCACTGTGATAGGAATCCGCTGTCATACGCAATACTTAGCAAGATCTGTTACATTGGACACCGCCATTTCCTTTCCAAGGACAAGCCACATCCTAGAAAATACTGAAGACATGTGTTCAATGCAAAGCATGAAAACCGTGATGCGCCAAAGAGGCTCACCGCCGATGAGTTGCAAGTGGAATTAGAGAAGGTCAGGCATATTACACCAGAAAACCATCCTGGTAATGGTAGCGGGAAAAGGAAGCGTGGCAGGGTAGAAGAGAGATTATTGTTTACCCGCAGGTCCACTTTGTGGGACTTGGAGTATTGGAAAGATTTGGATCTGTGGCATAATCTTGATGTGATGCACATCGAGAAAAATATATGTGACAACATTATCGGCACACTTCTTAATATTGAAGGCAAGACAAAAGATACCTTAAAATCTAAGATTGATTTGACACACCTGGGTATCAGAAAGGATTTGTAGGTGCAAGATGAAGGTAAACCACGGGATATGGCACCAGCTGTGTACGTCTTGGACAAGGTAAAAAGAAAAGAATTCTGCGAGGTCCTGTCACATGTGAGATTCCCACATGGATTTGCTTCCAACCCTGAAAGGAGAGTCAGTGCAGATGGAAACAAGGTACAAGGGTTGAAAACTCATGACTGCCACGTCCTACTTCAAAGGGTTTTACCTATTATCCTTAGAGGATTGGGCCACCCTGACTTATACAGAGCAGTTACAGAGTTGGGACAATTCTTTAGGGAACTCTGCAGTAGAAATATCAGGATTGATGCTTTGGAGCGTCTTAGAGACAAGATACCAACTATCCTATGCGACCTTGAGAAGATATATCCTCCAACCTTCTTTGATGTGATGGTGCATTTGACTGTTCATCTACCTGATGAGGCACTACTTAGAGGTCCAATACAGTATGGCTGGATGTACCCTTTGAAAGGCGGCTAGGCACTTTCAAGGGCGATGTTAGGAACAGAGCTAGACACGAGGGTTCCATTGCAGAGGCCTACATTGCTACAAAAGCGTTGACATTCTGCTCAAAATACATTGAAACAGCTGATCAGCTTAGCAAAGAGGTGGGTGAAGACAATCCCGGGCTCAATGTTTTTGATTATTCAGTTCGAGTTACAGGGAAGAATCGACAAGAGGACAAACCTAAAGATTTGGACAAAATGGTTCGGTATGTGCTGAATAACTGTCCTGAGATACTACCTTATATCAAGTATGTGCAGTACTACAACTTATACATCGTAATCTACTAAACTTGCAGCACATTCTTATATATTTAGATGTTTGACGCGATCACTATGTTGTGCAGCATCTACAAAAAGGAGCTACTGCCGCAAAATCCAAGAAACATTGACAAACTGGTTATGGCAGGATTTGCGAAATGGTTTAAGAGCCATGTAAGCTTTTGAATTGCACTGTCAGTTTTTTTAATATATTGACTACATAAGATGATCAGCTTGTCTATTTTCTAACCATAGGTTAAGAAGATGCGGGAGGATGGGCAAGCAGTTGATGATGCCCTTTACTCACTAGCAATGGGTCCTGATACTCGGGTAAGACATTATGAATCTTGCGCTGTTGGAGATGTGCGCTACAACACCCTTGCACGAGACGAAGGCAGGAAGACACAAAATAGTGCCATCATGAGCACTGATATGTATGACTAAGAGACAACTGAAATGTATGCTAACATAATAGACATTTTTCAGTTGTAGTATATCTCCAGTTTCGAGGATCATCGGTGTGTGGTTGTGTTGTGCTGTCGATGGTATAACCTGTTTTCTAGGATCGCAAAACCCCGAGCTGATGATTATATCAAATCCATCAATGTCAAGGTGGCGTACCGGACTAACAAGCCTTTTATTTTGGCAAATCAAGCAACATAGATATTTTTCTTGGAAGACACATTTGCACGTAGCGATGACTGGAGAGTATTGCAAAGGATTGAGCAGAGGAATTCGTTTAATGAAGTTGCACAACAAGATGATGCTTACACTGCTCCTGATGTACAAGATAACACAGATGTTCCTAATATCTTTGAGAACCATCACGTCAATGACGCCGGCGAAAAGATTGCCTATTGTGCTGTGGACATACAAGAGTTGATCAAGAAGAAGCCAATGTTCGAGGACGTTAAGGACGAAGAAGAAGATGACACCGTGCGGAATTACGATTCAGACTGATACACATGGAGAAGATGTTGACGCTGCTGCTGCAGATGATGATTACATTGCTTTTGTCGTATTTTCCTATCAGAAGAAGTTTTTTTATCTACTATGTGAAATTGTGTTTGCTATGACAACTAAAACCTGATGAACATGTTGTTTAGTATTTTGCTGTGAGAACATCACTTGTTATGTATGCTGATTTGTGTTTGGTGATTGTATGACAACTAAAACATAATGACATTGTTGTTTAGTTGTACTCATATTTGGCTGTGAAACTTGAATTTGATGACATAGTTTGCTGTTGGACTACAATTTGCTCGACGTCTTCGAATGAGAACAAAGCTGACCCGACAGGGCCTCTGCTATTTATTTATTTATGAGCAAAAGGGGATACCCCCTGATTTCCGTTAATAGAAATCATTAGAATATTTTCCACGCAGACAAACGCGTTTTCCACGCAGTTTTAGTTGCGACACAAGATTGAACGGTCGCAATTTCGGGAATGTTATCAGGCCAATAAGCCCAGTTTTTCTTTTCTTCCTATATATAAAAAAGTATGCTACTTGGTGTCGGCTTAGTCAACGAACGATTGTGCCAAGCTTGACCGTTGGATTGACATTCAACGTCTGTCGTGTTTCTTCAGTCTCTTCTTCCTCGAGCCGCTAAAGCCAAACCAGCATCGACGGGACCGCCTGCTCCTGCCTCCCATGGCTGGCTGTGCTGCCGCGCACGCATCATGGCCACATTGCACCCTAAAACTCTGCGCATCTTCCCCGGCTCTTGTCCGTTCCCGTCCGAAGCCTCACCATCGTCCTCCACCTTGGTTCGCTCACCGCGGTGCCGCCCTCCGGTGTTGTTAACATGGTCAACAACCGAGAGTAATAAGGAGATGACTGTACATGATGAGGATGACAATAGGGACCCAGCTGCGCGCGCAGTAATTTTGTTTTTTCTGGACGGAGAAGGGTATTAACTGGGTTGTGCGGGACCCGTGGCCCATCAAGCCCAGGCTTTTATGTCATATGTTTAGCACATGGCCAGCCCCAGTTTGTTTTTTTCCTTTCTAAAAATGGGTAGCCAACTTTTTTGTTTTTTGCGAATAACCAACGTAGGCCAACTTGCTTTTCTACACCCTGCTGGGCCGGAAATCTTTCAAGACGAGGAGGGATGCATTTTGGCCAGAAAATGGCCTATAAGTAATAAGAAATGGGCTATAAGTAATAATTAATGTGTTGTAAAATGAAAAAAACACCAAATGGGCAATTAGTTCCAAAATACTATTTTCTTTCGGATTTTGATATTTTAAATTTCGTTGTTTTTGTCTGGATAAAATTTCATTGAATTTAAATTAAGGTATATTTAGATTTAAAATTAATTTCAATCTGGCTAGAAATTTCGGGCTGTATGCTGTTTGGGAAAGATTTGGAGGCTGACTTGTGGGTCTACAAGGTTGACGTGTACTTTGGCTTTGTCAACTTAGTCCACAAACGATTCTAGCAGCAGTGACCGTTGGATGTTAATCCAACAGCCGTGCTGCTTCTTCAATATCTTATCTTCTTCCTCCTGCCGCCCAAACCAGCTCCGGTGGGACTGCCTTCTCCCGCCTCCCGTGGTGGGCTGTGCTGCCGCAAAGGCCGCACTGCCCCACCCTATTTCATTGCTAGCCAGGCCATTCATCTACTCACCCACACCCCCTGTTATTTTCCGGCGATGGCAGTCGGACCAGTAAACCCTCGTACTCCCCACCTTGTGGGCAACCATTGCCGAGTCTTCCCCGGCTCTGTGTCGTTCCCTTCCTAGGCCTCGCCGTTGTCCACCGGCCGCCATGGTGCTCTCGGCACAGCCTGGTCAACGTGGTCAACAAACGACATCCATCGGACATGGACGGTATGTGGAGAGGTTGACAGCTGGGTCCACGGCCGCACACAAGGAAATGCCTCCTTATTACGCACAAAATAATGATTCCTCCACCTGACAGCTGGGACCCACAGGAAGGGCCTCTGTATTTCATGAAAAAAACGTTCCCCCCACTGACAGGTCGGACCCACCAACTATATCTTAGCACGCAAGGAAGTGCCTCCTTATTACGCACAAAAAAAATGATTACCCCCCTGCTAGCTGGGACCCACCATAGTGGGAGGATGACTTGTGGGCCAACTAAGTTGATGGGGACAGAGGGCTTTGTCAACTTAGTCAATATGAACGATTCTAGCTCCAGTTACCGTAGGATGTCCATCCAACGGCCGTAGTGCTTCTTCAACCTCTGGTCTTCTTGCTCCAGCCACCCAAAGCAGCGCCGGTCGTGCCGCCTGCTCCTGCCTCCCGTGGCCGGCTGTGCTGCCGCGGAGGCCCCACCGCCCCTGCTACTCCCACCGCTGGCCAGGCCATCCCTCCACTCACCCACGCCCCTATTATTCAGCGGCGACGACAGCCTCACACCGCAGCCGAACTAGTGAACCCTTGTACTACTCTCCGCGTGGGCTTCAACTGCTGCGTCTTCCCCGGCTCCGCGTCGTCCCTTTCCTAGGCCTCGCTGTCGTCCACCGCTGTGGTGCTCTTGGCGTGGCATGGTCAACGTAGTCAAGGAACGACTTCAATCGGACGTGGACTATACATGGAGAGGCTGACAGCTGGGTCCACGGCCACCGCAAGGAAGTGCCTCCTTATTATGCGGAAAATAATGATTCCTCCACCTGACAGCTGGGTCCCACCGGATGGGCCACTGTATTTCGCGAAAAAAACATTTCCCCCCTGACTACTGGCACCCACCAGCTACATCTTCGCATGCAAGGAAGTGCGTCCGGGCAAAAAAAAATGATTCGCCCCCAGACTGATGGGACCCACCAGCTACATCTTCGCGCGCAAGGAAGTGCCTGACAGTCGGGACCCACCTGGTCGAAGCATACGTAGCGTTGTCATTCTGGTCGTGAATGTGTACGTACATACTGGTGGATGTAGAGGTGCGGACGTGTCATAGTAGAGGCGCGCACGTGTCATAGTAGAGGCGCGCACGTAGCATGTACACGTACGTACAGTGGTCAGTGTGCAAGAAAGAAAATACGGCCACATATGTGTACATAAGGGCGGGGTCTCGAACGCCTACTCGCGCATACATACAGCCAGGGCTTGTGTACATGGCTGGGTCAAAACGGAATGCGTCATTGTGTTCATCGGGAGGGCTTGGACGCAACCGGCGATGGAAACGAGGCTTGTCGTACCGCAGAACGGAGGAAATGGCCTTGTGTTCGACTGGCCACATTCAAAATGGGATCTTGTTCACCGGGAGGGGTCTGGCGTACCGCAAAATGGAGAAAACGGACCTCCTACGGTCGAAACGGGGGTTCTGTTGATCAGGAGGGGTGTGGCGTACCGCAAAACGGATGAAACGGAGTTGTGTTGGAGCGCTACGGTCAAAACAGGGGTCCAATTCATCGGGAGGGGTGTGGCGTACCGCAAAACGGGACTCCACGAGATACTGTTCATCTCCACCATCGACCTCCTC
Source organism: Triticum timopheevii (assembly GCA_963921465.1). NCBI lineage: Eukaryota > Viridiplantae > Streptophyta > Magnoliopsida > Poales > Poaceae > Triticum > Triticum timopheevii. The sequence continues at coordinate 580,505,182 of OY997272.1, forward strand.
CATCCTCCACCGGCTACTGTTCATCCACCGTCGACCTCCTCCCGCTTCCACGGGCTCCTGTTCATCCAGCCTCCACCTCGCGCTACTCCACCGGCTACTGTTCAACCACCCCTCTCCACGGGCTCCTGTTCAACCACCCCTCCACGGGCTACTATTCATCCACCCCTCCACCATCTACTGTTCATCCAGCCCTCCACAGGGTCGTCCTGTTCATCCAGCCCTCCACGGGGTCCTGTTCATCCAGCCCCAACTGGCTCGATCGATCGAGGTCCTGTTCATCCAGAGGCAACGCCACGTGGTCCTGTTCATCCACCCCCACCGCTCACTATTCATCCAACCCCTCCCCCCCCCGCAATGCTAACTGTTCATCCAGAGGTAGCATCGATCGGCTTCAGTTAGCAGCAGTAGCGAAGGAATCGCTCGATCGGCTTCAGTTAATAGCCATCGATCGATCGCTCAGGTTCAGTAACGTGTAGCCTGCAGTGCAATTTCTCGGGTTCAGTTAGAGCCAACGCCTCGCACACACGCACATACGTGTACGAGAGAAACGCGCATCGCTCGGGCCCCGACCAGCCACCGTAACCGGGAACTCCCCAAAAAATTTCTCGCCGTCGCTTCTACCACGGTTTTTTCCGTCATGGACGACGGAAAGAATGTCATGCAGCTGCGTCTCCGGCCCGCCCAGGACAAAAAGCCCATTTTATGTCATGATTTTTTGTAATAGAAGTAGGAGCCCACCACATCTATGATGATACCGGGTTTTGTCACAATTATCGTCATAGAAGTGTGATAAGTATGACAGAAAACATTTTTGTTCGGCCCAAAATGTCACGGATGTATCTTTTTTTTGTAGTGGTAGTTGATTTGGGCGTATCATACGCCGGTACAAGTGGCGGCTCAGGAATAGAGGCCTCAGGCGCGGCCGTCTGGAGTTCTGGTTCTTTGAGGATTGGCTCTTCGGCCGGCTTGTTCTTCTTCGTCCTCTTGCTAGGATTTGCTTTTCCGATACATAAGATCAAAAAGATCAGGAGAAACATGAAGAATGAAATGAGTACAGGATAAGTAAATCATCATTACCCTGGAGCGGTCTTAAAAGCCGGCAAGGTTGGACTGGATTGAGTCGCCGGAGGAAGGTGAAGTTTCATGATAGTTTGAGTCAGAAGAATTGAGTGGTTGACGAGTGAGACCCGCCAAAGGATAGAAATAATTCAAGTCGGAGGTGACCTCGTTCCGGCGCCTCCTTGGTGTATTAGGTAAGCCGGAGGAGAGTTCCGCGTCCTTGCTGGTCCGGGTCTGCCTCCGGCTCTCATGAATCTGTCGCTTCAAAAGAAATTGAGGATCTTGATAAGCTAAGGGATGTGAAAATCTTACTTTCCGGGTTACTCTTCGGATTTTCTGTCTTGGCAAAGGCTCGGTGTCGGAGGAAATAATAGTTAGCTATTCATCTGCTCCATGACTTGTTCCCGTGTCCTCCTGATGATAATCAGTGTAAATAAGGTGGTTACAAAAGGAGCCAAGAGAGTCAAGAGTTAGCTCGGACTCAGAGGAATCTTCTAGTCGAAGCAAGTCAGAGGCGCTGGCCTTCTTTCCTTTTTTTCTTGGCGGTGGCTTTCCTGGCAGCTCTCTTAGCCTTCCTGGATCTCTTTGCAGCCTCATGATCATACTTCTTCTTCCAAAATTCGTCGCCAGCCTGTAAGAATCAGCAAAAGTGTGAGTAAGACAAAACATCAAGGGTGAAGGTAAAGTTATTCAGTTTAGCGGCTTACCGCTGGAGCCAGGTTAGCTTTGCAGAAAGGGCTTAAGCCCACCTTGCCACAATCTGCTAGGCTTTCATTCAAGAGCGGCTTCGTCATATCATTAATGACGTCGTCAACTAAATCATCAGGGCTGTGCCGTAGAGGGTCATTCTTCGCGCCCGTGTAGGTGCACATGAAACCAGAGTGGCGGCTCAATGGAATGATCCACCATGCAACCCAAACACGGACAAAGTCAATACCGTTCAAACTGTTCCCCAAAAGAGCCTTGACTTTAGCCATGGTGGGGGCGAGTTTCTAGAGATCAGCGGCTGACAAATTGTCTAGAAGAGGGTGATTCGACTCGAGGCATAGGGCATGAAAGCCTGGCAGAGGGTTCTCATTAGCCGGACAAGTGCCTTGGCAATAGAACCACGTCTGGTTCAAGTATTTGGGGTGACTTGGTTGATTCGCGTAAGGAAAGATGGCCTCCCTCCGTCGTTCCATTGAGACCCCACCGAGATCCAAACTAGGTCTGTTGGCATATTCTTCTGGCGGTTCAAATAAAACAACTCTCTAAAGAGTAACAAGTTGGGCTCTTCTTCAAGATACACCTCACGGAACACATGAAAGTTGCAAATATTAGACATGGAATTGGGTCCGATGTCTTGAGGACGGAGGTCAAAGAAGTGCAGAACATCTCTGAAGAATTTTGAGCCGGGTGGTGAAAAGCCCCGGATCATGTGATTTGTGAAAACAACGACTTCCCCTTCTTTCAGTTGAGGTTTTTCTTCTATTGGGTCAGGAGCGCGGTATGACATGACTTCCTTCTTTGGAAGATAGTCAGTTTTCAAAAAATCGTCAAGAATACTATCAGTGACGATGGATGGGACCCAGTTGCATGAAGTGCTTGTTTTGGGCGGCATTGTGAAGAAAGAAGCCTAACAAATAGTAAAATTGTCGGTTCAAATTAAAGCCGGAGGAAAAAACATTACAATACATATTCAAGATGGCGGCTTGTAAAGGGGCCTAATGGTATATGGCTATTATGTCAGGTTATGTAAACCGCCATGAAGCAGTGTAGGTTATTTAAGCCGCCATGATAAGTTGGATGATGTCTATTGAGCATTGCAATTTAAGTTGACAGTTTCAGCTGCCATGGCTAGATGGATCTAGCAAAATGCAGTTTTTGGCTAAGTGTTATACAAACAAGATTCACAGGCTGGAGCTATTATTTTGGATCAACGGCTGTTCAGGAAAACAAAATAAATCTAGACCTAAAAACCAGTAGACATGAGTTCATGGGCTCTTAGAAGACCTTTTCTTCAAGAAAGGGGATCTACTGGTATCAAAAGTGGAAACAGAACAACTACCGCATTGGTTATACACCGTTTTCATATCAAAGAGGCTCGTTCAGGGAGTCCTGGACTAGGGGGTGTCCGGATAGCCGAACTATCATCTTTGGCTGACTCCTGGACTATGAAGATACAAGATTTAAGACTTCGTCCCGTGTCCGGATGGGACTTTCCTTGGCAAGGAAGGAAAGCTTGGCGATACGAATATGTAGATCTCCTACCATTGTAACCGACTCTATGTAACCCTAACCCTCTTCAGTGTCTATATAAACCGGAGGGTTTTAGTCCGTAGGACGAACAAAAATCATACCATAGGATAGCTTCTAGGGTTTAGCCTCTCTGATCTCGTGGTAGATCTACTCTTGTACCACCCATATCATCAATCACTACTAGGGAAAAGACTATACACACAATCTTATCAGCAGCGCGTCTCAAAATAACTCGCTGCTGCTAACTAGCAGTAGCGCGGGCCACTGAAACTCGCTGCTGATACAAATATAGCAGTAGCGCGTCCACCCAAAGACGCGCTGCTGCTATAATTCCTACGAGGCCGCCGCGAGGCTAGTTATAGCAGCAACGCGTTAATACGACACGCGCTACTGCTACGTAGCATAGTAGCAGCGCATTTCCCAGACAAGCGCTACTCCTAAATTTCCTACAAAAATTTAGTCCCACCTCGCTCCGTGAAGAGAGTTTCTACCACCTTAAATATGTTACTTCTCACACTTTGACAAGCACTTGATCTTCATTGAACTCTATGTGTAGAATTTGTGGCTGCAATATGAGTCTTCACCTGTTCCTAAACCGGTGAGGACTCATATTGTCGAATCAGATTGTACACAAAAAGATCGTTGATGATCAATGTGTATTTTTGCATGCTGACATATAGCAGTAGCGGTTTATCGTGAAAAGCGCTGCTGCTAGATAGCTTAGCAGTAGCGCGTTTTGCTGAAGAGCGCTACTGCTAAGCCATCCATCTCCCTGATCTCCTCCCTTCGGATCCACTCACACGCACAGCCACAAATTCTGCGCCGCGCGCCCCCGTCGCCCCTCTCCTCCGCGCGTCTGCACCGCGCGCCCCCGTCGCTGCTCCTCAATCTGCAACGCGCGCCGTCACCTCCTCCTCCTTGCTGGACTCGGTACCGGCCTGCTCCTCCGTCCTCCCTCTCCACTCGCCGCTGGCCGGCCCCTCCTTGCTCCGCCTTCCTCCTCCGTCCTCCCTCAACTGGCCGCGCCGGCCGGCCCCTCCGCGCTCCGCCTTCCTCCTCCATACTACTCTCTTCTCCCTCCTCGAGTCGCCCTCCTTCTCCCTCCTGCTCATATGCAACATTTTGATTTAGTTGATATAATTTAGTTGACTTAGTAGGCTAGTTGATTTAGTTGACTTAGAACATTTTGATTTTGTTGATTTAGTAGGCTAGTTGATTTAGTTGACTTAGAACATTTTGATTTAGTTGATTTAGTAGGCTAGTTGATTTAGTTGCCTTAGAATATTTTGATTTAGTTGACTTAGTAGGTTAGTTGATTTAGTTGACTTAGAACATTTTGATTTAGTTGATTTAGTAGGCTAATTCATTTAGTTAATTTAGTTGACTTAGAACATTTTGATTTCGTTGATTTAGTAGGCTAGTTGATTTAGTTGCCTTAGAATATTTTGATTTAGTTGACTTAGTAGGTTAGTTGATTTAGTTGACTTAGAACATTTTGATTTAGTTGATTTAGTAGGCTAATTCATTTAGTTGACTTAGGAACATTTTGATTTAGTTGATTTAGTAATCCTTTGCTCATATTGCTTTAGGAAGAATGGCGCCACCACCACCACCACTATGTCAACTGTGCAAGTCAAGATGCGCCAGCAGCCTTGCAACTGGCAAGCTGTTCGGCATCTACTTCCGGCCGAGTTTTCGTCATGCGGCGGTAAGAAATTAGATGAAATGTAATAACTATTTTATTTTTAGTGTTGGCATTACTGCATTGTGTCATTTTTCTTAGTTTACACAGATCGTCCCATGCAATGTGATGTTGAAATTCAACAAGCTGACAGGAGACACTGTGACATTTGAGGCTCCTGGGGGGCCGTACACTATGGAGGTCGAGAAAGGACGCAATATGTCGCAGATTGGAGGAGATGGATGGGCCCATTTCGTCGCTCGCATGCATCTTACTGGTGGTGAGTTGATCAGCTTCAACTTTCGAGCAGAAAGACCCAAGCTAGCTGTCATTTATCTCAACCTGGTGGAAGATGATGAAGATGACGAAGATGATGAAGATGATGAAGATAATGAGGACCCACTCAATGAAGATGATGAGGACCCACTTCATGAAGCCATCGTAGCTCAAAGAACAAGGCTGAGTGAGGAGGAGGTGTCCAACCTGTGGGACATAATTCCGCCACATGCTGACTTTGTCGGGTGCCATTCGTGACCCGCTTGACAAATACCATGGTTGATCGACATGATATGGTATGTTATACTTACAAATGCAAATTAATAGTGTGAATTACTTAGTGTACAGTCCAATGATATGGTATATGTTGTGTGGAATCTAGTCGATGATATATATGTTTTAGTGTAGAGTTCGATCACATGCTTATTAATTGATATGTTTTTCTTATTCAGAAATTGGCAAAGAGCATATCTGTGAGTTATGGTATCGAGCCTGATGAAGAAGGCTCAGCTGGACTACGCCTTACTGAAAGGGGCTCCGTCACAACCTGTACTTACCGCGTGGACACGGACGGTCGCACACACTTAAGCTCGGTTGGGTGGAAGAAATTCCTCGATGGCAAGAATCTTCGTGTTGGACAGGCCATCCTAATTACTATCAGGAACACCAACCGCCCAGGCTTGAGGATGATGATTGTCTTCGATATCATCTAGAACTACATATGTGTGTGTGGCTATATCATCTAGAACTACATATGTGTGTGTGTCTATATCATCTAGCTAGAACTACATATGTGTGTGTGGCTATATCATCTAGAACTACATATGATGATCGTCGTCGATATCATCTAGAACTACATATGATGATGGCCGTTGATATGACCATGTACTGCTTGAGGATGCATGTTGGCTATGCATGAAATTGTTCTCTTAGTACTCCCTTCGTTCCAAATTACTCGTCGTGGTTTGAACTAAAACCACGACGAGTAATTTGGAATGAAGGGAGTACTACCGTACCTAGTAATGGTTTATGAATTTGATATGTACTAGTAGTACCTAGTTTCTAGCATCTGAAAGGAGAACTGAAAGGGAAAATGATGAAAGATATAGCAGTAGCGTGGGATGAAGAAATCGCTACAGCTAGTTAATAGTAGCGCGTTCCTAAAAAGCGCTGCTGATATCGTTCAACAGTAGTAGCGCTGGTTGGGGCCGCGCTACTACTATGAGTTAGCTGTAGCGCCTTATTAGTAGCGCGGCCACCCGCGCTGCTGCTAGCCTGAAAACCCGCGCTGCTGCTAGCCTTTTCCCTAGTAGTGAATATTAATCAAGCAGGAGTAGGGTTTGACCTCCATCGAGAGGGCCCGAACCTGGGTAAAAACATCGTGTCCCTTGTCTCCTGTTACCATCCGCCTAGACGCACAGTTCGGGACCCCCTACCCGAGATCCGCCGGTTGTGACACCGACATTGGTGCTTTCATTGAGAGTTCCTCTGTGTCGTCACCTTTAGGCCCGATGGCTCCTTGGATCATCAACAACGACGTGGTTCAGGGTGAGACTTTTCTCCCCGGACAGATCTTTGTATTTGGTGGCTTCACACTGCGGGCCAATTCACTAGGCCATCTGGAGCAGATTGAAAGCTACGCCCCTGGCCATCAGGTCAGATTTGGGAGTTTGAACTACACGGCCGATATCCGCGGAGACTTGATCTTCGACGGATTCAAGCCGCAGCCAAGCGCGCCGCACTGTCTCGATGGGCATGATCTAGCTCTGTCGCCGAACAGTGCCCTGGAGGCCGCACCAGAGTTCGCTCTGACCCTTAGCTCGGAGCCGACTCCGCCGATCGAGGATGAGTGGCTGGACACCGCCTCGGGGGCTACGATCTCTACGGCGATCGAGCCGAAGACCATCCCTGTCTGAGGGAGTCCTGGAATAGGGGGTGTCCGGATAGCCGAACTATCATCTTTGGCCGGACTCCTGGACTGTGAAGATAGAAGATTGAAGACTTCACCCCATGTCCGGATAGGACTTTCCTTGGCGTGGAAGGCAAGCTTGGCGATACGGATATGTAGATCTCCTACCATTGTAACCGACTCTGTGTAACCCTAACCCTATTCGGTGTCTATATAAACCGAAGGGTGTCCGTAGGACGAACAACAATCATACCATAGGCTAGCTTCTAGGGTTTAGCCTCTCTGATCTCGTGTTAGATCTACTCTTGTACTACCCATATCATCAATATTAATCAAGCAGGAGTAGGGTATTACCTCCATCGAGAGGGCCCGAACCTGGGTAAAAACATCGTGTCCCTTGTCTCCTGTTACCATCCGCCTAGACGCACAGTTCGGGACCCCCTACCCGAGATCTGCCGTTTTTGACACCGACATTGGTGCTTTCATTGAGAGTTCCTTTGTGTCGTCACATATAGGCCCGATGGCTCCTTCGATCGTCAGCAACGACGCAGTCCAGGGTGAGACTTTTCTTCCCGGACAGATCTTTGTATTCAGCGGCTTTGCACTACAGGCCAATTCATTAGGCCATCTGGAGCAGATTGAAAGCTACGCCCCTGGCCATCAGGTCAGATTTGGAAGCTTGAACTATAGGCCGATGTCCGCGGAGACTTGATCTTCGACGGACTCGAGCCACGACCGAGTATGCCGCACTGTCTCAATGGGCATGATTTAGCTCTGCCGCCGAACAGTGCCCTGGAGGCCGAACCAGTACTCGCTCCGGTCCTTAATCCGGAGCCGGTTTCGCCGATCGAGGACGGGTGGTTGGACACCACCTCGGGGGCTGAAATTTCTACGACGATTGAGCCGAATACCAACCCTGCCCTTTGTGAAGCTTGTGACTCCCAGGTGCCGGACTCTTCTCCGGACTCCGAACCTCCCGCGCCCCTGCCAGTCGAATCCGACTGGGCGCCGGTCATGGAGTTCACCGCCGCAGACATCTTCCAGCACTCGCCCTTTGGCGATATCCTGAACTCATTAGAGTCTCTCTCTTTGTCAGGGGAGCCCTGGCCGAGTTACGGTCAGGAAGGTTGGGATTCGGACGACGAAGAAATTCAACGCCCACCCACCACCCACTTTGTAGCCACTGTCGATGATTTAACCGACATGCTCGACTTTGACTCCGAAGACATCGACGGTATGGACGATGGTGCCGGAGACGATCAAGAGCCAGCGCCCACTGGGCACTGGAGGGCCACCTCAACTTACGATGTATATATGGTCGACACACCTAAGGGAAGCAATAATGAGGAACGACGGGACGCTGCAAAAGATAATTCCCTCGGGAAGCAGTCAAAACGGCGACGTAAGCGCCGCTCAAAACCCCACCTCGACAAAGATAGCACCCACATAGACCTAGCCAGAGAGCAGGGTGAGCCGGCCGATGGCGAGCATGCCATTGAGCAACCATCCGAACAGGCCAACTTGGACAAACAACCCGTCCCCGACAAGGATAACAGTCCGGACGATCTCACGCCGGACACGTCATTAGATCAGAAGAACCTCCACAAAGAGCTCCTGGCTACTGCGCGTAGCTTGAAAAAGCAGAAATAGAGGCTCAGAACAGCGGAAGACACACTCGGAAAGAGATGGAGTAAAGTAATCAACACCGCAGACAAATATGGCGACAGCCGCCAAGCAAAGAGCTACCCAAAGCGCAAACTACTGCCCAAATTCGATGAGGAAGCCGTAGAGCCCCCACGATCAAAAAAGGCAGCCGGGTCGGATAGACGACCACATGGCAAACATAGAGCGGCAGGCGGCGCCGCACACAATCCGACACGCGATCCGCATAAGGATTCGGACAAAAAAGGACGGCCCAGTTAGATCTATGTATGTGCCAGGAAAACAACCTCTAGCAAACAATACAACACGTCAAGTGTCCGAAAGTCACGGCACACCCAAATACAGGGGCACCGCACACCCCCTATGTTTCACCGATGAGGTGCTGGATCATGAATTCCTAGCGGGATTCAAACCCGTAAACATAGAGGCATACGACGGAACAACCGACCCTGGAGTCTGGATCGAGGATTATATCCTCCACATACACATGGCCAGAGGAGATGATCTCCACGCCATAAAATACCTGCCCCTCAAGCTCAAAGGACCATCTCGGCATTGGCTTAAAAGCCTCCCCGAAAACACCATCGGTAGTTGGGAAGAGCTTGAGAAGGCTTTTCGGGCCAATTTCCAGGGAACCTATGTCCGACCTCCGGACGCAGACAATTTAAGTCACATAACACAACAGCCCAGAGAGTCAGCCCGAAAATTCTGGAACAGGTTCCTCACCAAAAAGAATCAAATAGTCGACTGTCCGGACGCTGAAGCCTTAGCAGCTTTTAAACACAATGTCCGAGACGAATGGCTTGCCAAACACCTCGGCCAGGAAAAGCCAAGAACAATGGCTGCACTAACAAGCCTCATGCCCGCTTTTACGCGGGAGAGGATAGCTGGCTAGCAAGGTGTAGTACCAGCGACCCAAGTACATCCGAAGTCAGGGATGGGAATGGGAAACCACGACGCAGCAAGGACCAGCACCGGATTAAGGGAAACAGTCTAAAGAGCGCAGCAGTCAACGCCGGATTCAAAAGCTCACGGCAGAACTGTAAAAAGTTGCCTCTTAAGGATAATAGCGATGAGCTATCCAACTTAAACAAAATCTTGGACAAGATATGCCAAATTCACAGTACTCCCGGGAAGCCTGCAAACCATACCCACAGAGATTGTTGGGTCTTCAAACAGTCCGGCAGACTCAATGCTGAACACAAGGGGCTCGACACACCAAATGAGGACGATGACGAGCACCACAAGCAGAGCCCCGAAAAACAAAATAATTTCCCACATGAGGTCAAAATAGTAAACTTACTTCAAGTAACCAAAGGGGAAAATATAGCGGCACCCATGGAATTACGCGCCGCACAATCTACCCAAGTGGAGTCCAAATACTGGCTGTCAAAACCAATTACCTTCGACCATCAGGACTACTCCGAAAGTATCCGGAACGCAGGATGGACTGCCTTGATACTAGAACCCATAATCAACGGTCTTCAATTTACACAAGTCCTAATGGATAGCGGCAGCGATTTAAACCTGCTATATCAGGACACAATCCGCAACATAGGGGTAAACCCAAACAGGATTAGCCATAGCAACACTTCCTTCCAAGGAATAATACCAGGCACATATGCCCATTGTACGGGCTCCCTATTATTGGAAGTTATGTTCGGCTCACCCGACAACTTCCGTCGCGAAAAGTTGGTTTTCCACATCGCCCCATTCAAAAGTAGCCATCAAGCACTACTGGGTCGCGAAGCTTTCGCCCGCTTCAATGCAATACCGCATTATGCATCTCTTAAACTTAAAATGTCCAGTCCACGAGGCATCATTTCATTGAAGGGAAGCTGTGCGTGTCCCTCAGAAAAGATTATGAGACTGCTTTAACAGCCTCACACCAATACGGCCCCATTGGCCAAAAGCCTCTAAAGTAGGTCGTTCAGACCTCGGACACGGCTAGGCGAGTCCGGCACAAATAAACATGACGATTACTAGCCGCGTACCCCCCCCCCCTACCATGGGCTCCGCGCATCTACAACAAGAGACAATAAAGCTCAATTTTATTCATTTTTGAATCATACCCTATTTTGTTTCCAATTACATTTTTAGCACGATCTTTTTTAAACTAAGTTCCTCTCTTTTACAGATGAACTCCGTGCTATACCTCTCCAGGATACGGCACAACGGAGACACAGGCGCAGACGTGCAGCAGGGACCCGTTGCAAGGATTCTTTTCAGATTAAGACCCTCTGTAAACCTTTTTCACTGTCTCTTGTTGTTACTCGTCCCTCGGTACCTTATATTTACCGAGGAGGAGGCTGGCGTTTTGGCATCGGCCGCGTCAAAATATCGCACGTACCTGGACACCAGGGGCTTGTTACCAAGGGCATTGTTCGGCCTGCTTTATAAAAGACCGAATACCTTAGGGAGTATTCGGCGTCTCGAGTTAGGCCTTATATGCATCATCTCCGAATCATGTCTTTGGTCAAATGTTGGGTTTGCCCGGCTCCTGTGTTTTGCTGCCTTACGTTCCGTTCTATCAGCTAACGCGACACCAGGAGAACTACTGCGATTGTGCCCCGGTTTGGCCGGGCGAGCACCTCAGTAGAGAAAGCCGAAAACTGACTCTCATGATATAGCGAGAGACTGGTCAACCACTCGATGACTCACCGGAATGTTTAGAATTCCTCCGCATTGACGAAGGACCGTTTTCCGGTCAGGCACATATGCACCCCAAAGTTGGGAGAGTGCGGTGCCCCCAGGGGCTATATAGTAGCCCCATCATCGAACTCCTATGGCTAAGTGAAAGTGATAAAGCATTATAGTCTGGTTGCCTAGTTTGCTACGCCACCACCTCCTTTACAGGACCAATACGTTGGGTTAAGTGTGAAAAGGCGATTTCTTTGCAAACACCCCCGCACTATGTGCGTGGGGGCTGAAGCCGAAGACTGCCATCTTTCAGGTTATATACATATACATCAATGGCCGCACGGGAGGTAGTTTGCTACTTGAAGGCACAAGTATAAAATGCTCTTATATTTAATGGAAACATTGTTTCATAAAATTACACATGTCATTCAAACATAACATCCTTCGAGCACAGCGTCTCTATTAAACGAGCGTCTCTATTAAAGTAGCGCTCGACTGGTACTCGGGTTCCGTCGGAATCCGGGGATGCGACTTCGGTGGCCTTCATGTCAGCCCAGTATGCCTTGACACGGGCAAGAGCCATCCACGCCCCCTCAATGCACGTCGACCGCTTCATTGCGTCGATACGCGGTACCGCACCAAGGAACTGCTGCAGTAAACCAAAATAACTCTTCGGCTGGGGTCCGCCCGGCCACAAATGAGTCATGATATGCTTCATGGCAAGTCCGGATAGCCGATTCAGCTCGGCCCATTCGGCCAACTGATCGGTCAACGGAAGAGGACGCTCTAGACTATGGAGTTGCGACCAAAATAGCTCTTCCCTTTTGTGCCCCTTCAGTCCTCGGAAGTGCTCAACCGTGTCCGCAGCGCTCACCGCTAAGTCCAGGTAAGCATCCTCCGAACTCCACAGCTTGTCCAACTGAGCATACTTCGGATCCGTATATTTCCTCCGCAGCAGAAACGGTTTTCCAGCAGCAATATCCCCGGCCTGACATAGCTTCTCCTTGGCAGCTTTCGTAGCAGAACGGGCATCCTTGGCTTTGGCGGTGACCTTTTTCAGGCCCTCTTGTTTCGCCTGACGTTCCTTTTCAAGAACCCCGCATCGGTCGGTAGCATTCTTCAGCTCCAGGGCCATATTGGCCATTTCCTCTTTGCTTCGGCAGTGAGTAGCCCGTTCGGCTTTTAGCTCTGAGGCCGCCTTTAAAGCAGCCGCATTACTCTTTCGGGCTTGCTCTTTAGCTCGGGCAAGTTCTGCCCACAGCCTCTCCACAGCAGCGGCACCGTCCGCATCAAAGCATACAAGTAGTAAGGCATGGGCGTCAAGCTCCCTTACCAGGTGACCATGGAGAAGTCGCATACATTGTGACTCGTCAAACTGCTTATTGACGAGTGCGATGTCCGCATCCGCCTCGTCAAGTTGCCTCTTTAGTTCGGCAAACTCATCAGTCCGGCTGGCCACCGGATGCCCCGCCACCTACATAGGAGTGGCGACATGTTAGTACTGAGATTATGATCCTCGGCACGCTGTCAGTTTTGACAACATACCGAGTCTCAGGGGCTACTATATATACAGGGCGCATTCTATATGCCTAACTGTCAGAAGGTACTTCCTTTTTTCGTACCTCAAACCCCTTCAGTAAACTTCTGGCGGCTTCATGCAATCCGCTCTCAGCGGATGCAATTCTTTCAATCACCGTAGCCATTAGCGCACGGTGATCTTCTGAGATTGACACTCGCCCGAGTAGGTCCTTCAGCTCCTCTGACCGCGCGCCAGTCGGCGCCGGGCCCTCCGGCCCCACCGGACTTGGGGAAACTCTCCGTGACGACACTTCAGGGTCGCCCGCCTCGCATGAAGGCGCGATAGGCGGAGGCGTTTCACTCTCTATCATCTCCGGACGAAGATCCCCTGAAGACGAGCTCTGCTGAGAAGGGCTGAGATCCGAACTACAAGGTACAAATTTAGTTATCTTCAGGAAAAAATATAGGGATGTTCTTTATTCACAAGACCCTTTTCTTTTACTTACGGCTCGCTGGAGGGCTAATCCCCTTGGGGAAATAGTGCGGCTGGGGTACTTCCCGGCGCCGGACTTTCTGACAAGGACTTCTTTCCCCGTTTTGAGGCCTTTGGCTTCTGGGTCTTCGAAAGCGGTCCTCTTCTCTCCTTGGAGGGGAGGATCCCTGATCCCCCCTTCCTTGAAAGCCTCCTTCGTGGAGGCAGTTGCTTCCCTGCTCCCCCCTTCGCCTTCTTCAAAGGGCGCGGCCTTCAACATCTCGGTCAGCATAGGATCCGGCGTGGTCTCTGGGAGGGGGGCCGGACACCTTATCAACTTTGCCTTGGCTATCTACTCCTGTTCAAGAAACGGCTCCCTTAAAGGGCATATATAAGTTAAACAAATAGCATGTCCGGTTACAGGACTACTTACTTGAGTATCTGGGTGGTTGCAGCTTAGACCTGCGTCCTCGGTCAAGTCCGGACACTTCTTTTGTGATCCGAAGAATAGTTTATACATCTCCGCGGGTGTCGCGCCCATAAAATGTTGGAGAGCTCGTGGTCCCTCCGGATTGAACTCCCACAGACGGAGGGGGCGACGTTTGCAGGGCAGAAGGCGCCGAATTAACATAACCTGCGCCGCCATGACCAGATTGATCTCTCTTTCCTGGAGATCTTGAATACGGCCCTGCAACAGAGGAACGTCCTTGGATGGCCCCCAGTCGAGCCCCGGGTTAACCCATGATGCCAGCCGCTATGGTGGACCTGAGCGGAAGGCGGGTGGCGCCACCCATTTGGTGCCCCTTGGAGCGGTAATATAAAACCACTCCCGTTGCCACAAACCAAGCTCCCCCTGAAAAGAGCCCTCGGGCCACGGAGCATCAGCACACTTACTTATGACTGCCCCTCCGCATTCTGCTTGTTGCCCCTCGATCGTCTTCGGCTCCACCTTGAAGGTCTTGAGCCACAATCCAAAGTGAGGGGTGACATGAAGGAAGGCTTCACATACGACAATGAATGACGAGATATGGAGGATGGACTCTGGATTCAAGTTATGAAAATCTAGCCCATAATAAAACATGAGCCCCCGCACAAAGGGATCCGTCGGGAAGCCTAAACCCCGAAGGAAGTGAGACACGAACACCATGCTCTCGCCGTGCTCGGGAGTGGGAATGACCTGCCCTGGAGCAGGCAGTCTATGCGAAATCTCGCCGGTTACATACCTGACATCTCGCAGCTTTAGCACATCTTCTTCTGTGATGGAGGAAGACATCCATCGGCCGTGCTGGTCGGAACCGGACATCGTCAAGGGTCCGAGGCGCCTAAATCTGAAGCTTTGGGTGTTAGAACTCGAAGCGCGACGAATCCAATGGAGGGTGGAAAAAAGAAGAGGGCCTTGGTCTCATTATAAAGAGGTCGAATACCAAGAGTCCTCCCCGTGGTCGATTGGGACTTGCTTTCGATAGAGGAGGCGTGCCAACGGGCACGGTTGGGTTACCCACGTCCGTATTGATGAGAATCTCGGAATAAAGGGGCACGATCTGCGCTTTGATAAGACGTGCCAAGGAAACCGCCTCGCTAAATGCACTGAGGTGGGACAGTAGAAAAAACGTTCGAGTAAAAGCCTGGCCGTGGTGTGATGTCACGCCTCGGAATACGTCAGCAGATCTGTGCAAAAATTATTCTCTCTACGGTGTTAGGTGGAACTTGTTTTACAGAGCCAGACACTATCCATGTGTTCAAAACCTTCTGAGTGTTCGGAGGAGGAACCCGCCTTGCAATGCCGAAGACAATATGCACGCCAGACTCATCGTCATTCAAGCCTAGTTCAGGGGCTACTGAGGGAGTCCTGGACTAGGGGGTGTCCGGATAGCCGAACTATCATCGTTGGCCGGACTCCTGGACTGTGAAGGTAGAAGATTAAAGACTTCACCCCGTGTCCGGATAGGACTTTCCTTGGCGTGGATGGCAAGCTTGGCGATACGGATATGTAGATCTTCTACAATTGTAACCGACTCTGTGTAACCCTAACCCTATTCGGTGTCTATATAAACCGAAGGGTTTTAGTCCGTAGGAAGAATAACAATCATACCATAGGCTAGCTTCTAGGGTTTAGCCTCTCTGATCTCGTGGTATATCTACTCTTGTACTACCCATATCATCAATATTAATCAAGCAGGAGTAGGGTATTACCTCCATCGAGAGGGCCCGAACCTGGGTAAAAACATCGTGTCCCTTGTCTCCTGTTACCATCCGCCTAGACGCACAGTTCGGGACCCCCTACCCGAGATCCGCCGGTTTTAACACCGACACTTTCCTTTGCGAAGCTCGTGACTCCAGGGTGACGGACTCCTCTCCGGACTCCGGACCTCCTGTGCCCCTGCCAGTCAAATCCGATTGGGCGCCGGTTATGGAGTTCACCACCGCGGACATCTTTCAGCACTCGCCCTGTGGCGACAACCTGAACTCACTGAAGTCTCTCTCTTTATCAGGAGAGCCCTGGCCGGACTATAGTCAGCAAGGTTGGGATACGGATGACGAGGAAATTCAACGCCCACCCACCACCCACTTTGTAGCCACTGTCGATGATATAACCGACATGCTTGACTTTGACTCCGAAGACATCGACGGTATGGAAGACGATGCCAGAGACGACCAAGAACCAGTGCCTACAGGGCACTGGAAGGCCACCTCGTCATACGACATATATATGGTGGACATCCCAAAAGATGGGAATGGCGATGGAACAACGGAAGATGACCCCTCCAAGAAACAGCCTATGCGCCGGCGTCAGCGGCGCCGCTCTAAATCCAGCCACAGTAAAAACGGTGATTCCGGCACGGGAGATAACAACATCCCGGACAGTGCCGAAGACAAACTCCTCCAGCAGGATTCAGCACAGGAGGATGGAGAAGCCAGCCCGCATGATAGAGCGGCAGACAGAGAGGTAGAGGATGATAATTATATGCCTCCCTCCGAAGACGAGGCAAGCCTCAACAACGATGAATTTGTCGTGCCTGAGGATCCCGTCGAACAAGAGAGTTTCAAACGCAGGCTTATGGCCACGGCAAGCAGCCTCAAGAAAAAGCAGCAACAACTTAGAGCTGACCAAGACTTGCTAGCTGACAGATGGACTGAAGTCCTTGCAGCCGAAGAGTATGAACTCGAACGACCCTCCAAGAGCTACCCAAAATGCAGGCCGCTACCCCGATCATAGGAGGAAGCACCCCAACCTACATCACCAGCGTACGATGTGGCCGACCGGCCACCTCATGGCCGCGATAGAGAGGCCTCTCGGCCCTCCACTCAAGCCGCACCCCGGCGCCGCTCAAAAAGTACCATGGCATGAGGAAATGCGCCTGACCTGCGAGATATATTGGATGACAAGGCAAGGCAAACAAGATAGATCTACGGATCGCGTGGGCGCCCCACGAGACGGGATGACAACCTTCACGCCGGATACAGCAATTCCGGCCGGGCCGAACATAGTAGACAAAGCTCATTTGAGCTGCGTCGTGATATAGCCCAATTCAGAGGCGCCGCACACCCACTATGCATCACAGATGAAGTGATGGATCATCAAATCCCTAAGGGTTTCAAACCCGTAAACATCGAATCATACGATGGCACAACAGATCCCGCGGTTTGGATCAAGGACTATCTCCTTCATATCCACATGGCCCGCGGTGATGATCTACACGCCATCAAATACCTCCCACTCAAGCTTAAAGGACCAGCTCGGCATTGGCTTAATAGCTTGCCAGCAGTGTCAATCGGTTGTTGGGAAGACCTAGAAGCCGCATTCCTCGACAACTTCCAAGGCACACATGTGCGACCACCAGACGCCGATGACCTTAGCCATATAATACATCAGCTAGAGGAATTGGCCAGACAATTCTGGACACGGTTCCTAACAAAGAAAAATCAAATCATCGACTGTCCGGATGCAGAGGCACTAGTGGCCTTCAAACACAACATCCACGACGAGTGGCTGGCCCGGCACCTAGGACAGGAAAAGCCGAAATCCATGGCAGCCCTCACCACACTCATGACCCGCTTTTGCACGGGAGAGGACAGCTGGCTAGCTCGTAGTAACAACTTGACCAAAAACCCTGGTATTTCGGATACCAAGGACAACAATGGCAGGTCGTGTCGCAACAAGCACAAGCGCCGCATTAACGGTGATAATGCTGAGGATACGGCCGTCAATGCCGGATTCAGAGGCTATAAACCCGGTCAGCAGAAAAAGCCATTCAAAAGAAATACCCAGGGCCCGTCCAATTTGGACCGAATACTCGATCGCTCGTGCCAGATACACGGCACTCCCGAAAAACCAGCCAACCACACCAACAGGGATTGTTGGGTGTTCAAGCAGGCAGGCAAGTTAAACGCCGAAAACAATGACAAGGGGCTGCATAGCGATGACGAGGAGGAGCCCCGGCCGCCGAACAATAGAGGACAGAAGGGCTTCCCCCCACAAGTGCGGACGGTGAACATGATATGCGCAACCCACATACCCAAAAGTGAGTGGAAGCATGCACTAAGCAACGTATATGTGATGGAGCCAGTCGCCCCAAAGTTCAACCCGTGGTCTTCCTGCCCGATCACTTTTGATCAAAGGGACCACCCCACTAGCATCCGTCATGGCGGATTCGCCGTGTTGGTTCTAGACCCAATCATTGACAGATTTCACCTCACCAGAGTCCTGATGGACGGAGGCAGTAGCCTGAACCTGCTCTATTAGGATACAGTGCGCAAAATGGGCATAGACCCCTCAAGGATTAAACCCACAAAGACGACTGTCGGTGTCAAAACCGGTGGGTCTCGGGTAGGGGGTCCCGAACTGTGCGTCTCGGCGGATGGTAACAGGAGACAAGGGACACGATGTTTTTACCCAGGTTCGGGCCCTCTCGATGGAGGTAAAACCCTACTCCTGCTTGATTAATATTGATGATATTGGTAGTACAAGAGTGGATCTACCACGAGATCAAGGAGGCTAAACCCTAGAAGCTAGCCTATGGTATGATTGTTGTAATGGTTGTCCTACGGACTAAAACCCTCCGGTTTATATAGACACCAGAGAGGGCTAGGGTTACACAAAGTCGGTTACAATGGTAGGAGATCTACATATCCGTATTGCCAAGCTTGCCTTCCACGCCAAGGAAAGTCCCATCCGGACACGGGACGAAGTCATCAATCTTGTATCTTCATAGTCTTGGAGTCGGGCCGACAATGATAGTCCGGCTATCCGGACACCCCCTAGTCCAGGACTCCCTCAGTAGCCCCTGAACCAGGCTTCAATGACGACGAGTCCGGCGCGCATGTTGTCTTCG
The DNA here is from genome assembly GCA_963921465.1 of Triticum timopheevii. Lineage (NCBI taxonomy): Eukaryota > Viridiplantae > Streptophyta > Magnoliopsida > Poales > Poaceae > Triticum > Triticum timopheevii. Next base: position 580,523,970 of record OY997272.1, read on the forward strand.
GCATTGCAAGGCGGGTTCCTCCTCCGAATAATTCATAGAAGATTGTGAACACCAGGATAGAGTCCGGCTCTGTAAAATAAATTCCACATACCACCGTAGAGAGAATAATATGTACACAAGTTCAATCTGCTGACGTATTTTGTGGCGTGACGTCACACCACTACCAAGCCTTTACTTGAATCATTTTTATTATACCACCTCAGCGCGTTTAGCGAAGCGGTTTCCTTGGCACGTATTGTCGAAGCAGAGATCGTGTTCCCCTTATTTCGGGATTCCCATCAATACGGACGTGGGTAACCCAACCGCGCCATTGATTGTGGCGCTTGGGAGATAAGAGAGTTTTACCAGGCCGCTGGGGACGCATAGTTTTCGTCCGCCCATATATAAGGGGATAAGGATCCACCTTTTTTGCCTACACCTTCTTCCTCCTTTGCTTATCCATCTCCGCGCACTCGAGCTCTAGCGCCCAAGTCCGCACATCTCGCCTCAACCTTCTCCAGCCATGTCCGGAGCAGGAGGCAAGTGGATGGCTTCCTCCATTACGGAGGGGCACATTGAGAAGCTGCGCGGTGCCGGATACCTGTCCGGCGACATCGCGCACCGGCTGCCCGACGAGGGGCAGCTCATCCCCACCCCCAGGCCCCATGAGAGGGTCGTATTTCTTCCCCACTTCCTCCGCATACTGGGCTTCCCACTTCACCCCTTCGTCCGGGGGCTCATGTACTACTACGGCCTGGACTTCCACGATCTGGCGCCAAACTTCATCCTCAACATCTCGGTGTTTATCGTCTGTGCGAGGCCTTCCTCTGCATCCAGCCCCACTTCGGCTTGTGGCTAAAGACCTTCAATGTCAAGCTGAAGGTGGTGAAGGGAGTCCAAGCCGAGTGCGGAGGCGCCATGGTGGGCAAAATGCCCAATGTCACTTGGCTTGAGGGTGCCTTCGTGGAATCCATCAAAGGGTGGCAATCGGGGTGGTTCTACATCACCGAGCCGCGTGACCCTAAATGAGTAGCGGCCCCCGAGTTCAGATCTAGTATCCCCATGCAGCTCACCTCATGGAAAGAGAAGGGCTTGCTATGGGGTAGTTCGAAGGAGCTGACCGGACTCCAGTCCTGTCTCCAGACCCTGGTGAACAAGAAGCTTAAGCTTGTCAACATGATCCAGGTCATGCTCGTCCGCCGGATTCTCCCCTGCCAGCAACGGGCCTTCAATTTGTGGGAGTTTGATCCGGCACAACAACAGACCTTGAGCGGGCTCTTCGACACGACGTACGAAGCTTCCTGGAAGATGTTGTTCAAGGGCGGAGAAGCCCCCGCATCCGCAACTGAAGAACGTGGATTCAGCACGCAGCGCCCGGCCGGCGAGGTAGGCTATGTTATCCTTGATGGGACACTCATTTCTTTCATAGTTTGACTCTATGTGGGATCTAAACTCCCAAGGCCTTTAACAGGACTGGCGGAAGACGTCCGGACAGGTTAACTGTCCGGCTCCCCTTCTAGAAGACCCAGCGGACATCCGGTTGACGGGGCTGCTGGTCCCGGCACTTTAGGTGGTGCCGGAGAAGAAGGCCAAGAAGAAGGCCACGGGAACCCGAAGGAGTTCCCGGCGCCAGCTGGTATCGGACTCATCGTCCGATGACTCCAAGGCGGACTCCTCCCCCGAGGAGGAGGAGAAAGATGCCTCTCCCCCAGCGGGGGGAGAGAAGAAGAGGAAGGCCTCCCCAACGAGGGGGGCCGAAGGGTCCAAGAAAGGACGGACCCTTCCTCCGGACTGCTCCGCCAACACCGTCGACAGCGACGAGGAGTGGCCCTCAAGGGCCAAGCCCCTGGCGAGATCGTAAGTGTCCGAATTCCTGGATGATTTATAATTTCTCTTTTTGCCACGTGGTGTCCTTCTAACGCCGCATACAACCTGTAGTCCGGCAAAGGACGATCTTCCCGCTTCGTTGAGCGGGTCCTTGGCTACGTCGGATATGGATTCCCTTCCGACCGCCTCCACCCCTCGTGACGCTGATGACACCGTGGTGGGATCCCAGGAGGGGACCCGCCAGGAGGGGGAGGCTCCGGAGGTGCCACAGGGCAACCTCCCGGACTTCACACCGGACTCCGCACCGGAACCTGAAGTGGTTTCGCAGTTCGGCAGGCGGCCCCTTCGTAAGAAGGGCAAGACTGTGACACCGGCGGCCTCCGTCCAACCGGAGGCACCGGATAACTTGTTGGAGGCGCTCAATGGAGCTTCCATCGAGGAAGAACACCGCACTATCATGAGTGCGGTGATTCAGAAGGTTTAGCTCGCCAAGAGCGGGCTGACCGAAGCCTGCAGCAGCCTTCTAACAGGCTTTGAGGTAAGAAATTTAAAATATGTAATATAATACCACACAGACAGTAGCCCCTGATGCTCGGTTCGGTGTTCGGAAAGAAAAGCCGGACTGAGGATCTAAAAAGATATACGCAGGAGGTCTAAAAAATATGTCAATATGGGATTGCAGGCTGCGCTGCTGACCTCTGCCGCACTGACTGCAGAGGTCGATGCTTTGAAGCAGAACCTCGAGCAGTCCGAGATTGAGCTCGGTCGCGCCAAGAAGCAACTCGAGGACAAGGAAGGTGAGTAACACCGTATTAAATTTGTACCTTACAGAAAAGGATTTTGGTTGCAAGAGAAATAACAAGGATAACGTGGGTACTCCAGGGGCCACGAATGAGGTGGCGACCCTGAAGGAGGCCATGTGCGCGCCCGAACGCAATGCTGCTGCGGAACGAGCCGAGCGAGAGAAGCAGGAGGCACGGGTGGCGGAGGTGCAGCAAGAGCTCCAGGCTCTCGTGGAAAAGCATGAGAGTTTGGAGCGCGACTCGAAGACTCAAGAGTCCGAGCTTGCATCGGCTCTTGAGAGTGCCAAAGCCACTAAGGCCGAAGCCCACAAGGCCCTCCAGGAAATCGAGGCGGTGAAGAAAATAGCGGCGGGTAAGGCATTTTTCATGCAAAGCAAGCATGTGAATGTGAATTACCTGTTACTTACCCGAATTCGGAGCTCTCCAGGAGCGTTTGCAGATCTGCCTCGCAGCGTGTCCGATGCTGCCGCTTTCTACTGGGCCGAGGAGGGGAGCTCGACGGAGAAGGTCTTGTGGTCTCAGTATGCTAAGGCCAGACATCCGGTGCCCCTTAGCGACCAGCTGAAGCAGCTGGTCGAGCTCCACAAGGTTGCCGAACAGGCCATGAAGGGCCTCATAGTTCGGCTGTGGCCCAAGGAGGCCATGCCTGGGAGCTACTTCGGCCTGGTGCGGCGGCTGCTGGATGCGTGTCCCTGGGTGGAAGTCGTCAAGCACTCCGCCTGCATTGAAGGTGCCCGTCGGGCCCTTGCCCGTGCAAAAGTGCACTAGGGCAGGATCGACGCTGAGAAGCTTCTGACGGACGCGTCGCCGGCGGGCAAGGAGTATCGCACGCCCGAAATGTATTATAAGAGTGTCCTGAAGGGTGCCCGCATGATTGCGGGTGAGTGCTCCAAAGATGTAATATTTGAGTAGACTCTTAATGTGTTATCCTGTGCGCTGAAAACTTTGTTCATATGCGCTAAGCAACACTTATTAATTAAAAATATTACCTTCTGTGCGGCCGTTTATCAAATCTGAGAGATGGCAAGTCGTTGGCTTCAGCCCCCATGCGACGAGTGCTGGGGTGTTCGGGATAAACTTGAGCGCTCTTGTTCCCATTGTTGGGTCCATCTAGGGAGGCGCTCAACACAACGAACGAGGCAACCAGACTTATAATGCTTGAACACTCTCACTTAGCCATAGAATTCTATAATTTCAAATTTCGGTGAAGCCCCTAGTGTTCGGAAGACCGAGTTCGGGGAGCTATCCACATCTGGGCCGGACAAAGCCGGTTCCTCGCTCTAAGCGGCATAAGTCTTTAGGGACTCGAAAAGACCTCTTGAACAACGACCAGCTCTCGCCTTATCATGACAGTCAGTTTTAGCTTTCTCCACTGAGGCACTCGCCCAGCTCAACCGGGGCGCAATCGCAGTGGAACTTAAGCCCCTGGTGTATTCGGCCGTACCAAAGTGTACGGATGCAAGATGTCGTAAATGAACATATATATAAGAAAGAAATGCAATTATAAGTGAAAAGCGATGCATTGTTTATTCAAGGAATTCTGCGATGAATGCAGAACGATACAAATAGTGCGGTAAGCAAGGGGTAAGACTATTAAACATTTCCCCCTCCAGGGGTAGGCTGCGGAATGGTGTATGAAAACGGATTTAACACTCGTAATGGAGACCACCTGGATACTCGCCGTAGCCCTTCTTCTCCCCTGGCTGTTGCATCGTGTGTTCGGCAGGTCTACTGCCGGACAGGGCCACTGGTGAACGGAGTCCTGTGCACAAGAAAAAATAAAAATAAAAAGAGCCACACACTTGGGAGCCCCTGGTGTGGTTAAGCCGCATTCTGGGTCTGTGGTGGCCGTGCCCCTCCCCCTATGCCCATGGTATCTCCAGAGCGTAATGATGTACGCGAAGGACCAGTCTTGCAATTTGGCAGGGGCTGGGGTTGGGGCCGCATTGCTACGCGTGCTCGGAACGTGCCATGTGGTCTTGTTGTAGGTTACTCCGGGCGCGTTTGGTCGTGTCCGGTCGCTTAACGGCCGGACTCGAAAATTGCCTTAAGAGGCTGCTCTATACTTCTGCCGCGAGAGCCGCTGTGTGTTCCTCCGTTCAGAGGGAGCATTCAGTGTTTCCATTGACCGTGATGACTCCTCGAGGGCCTGGCATCTTGAGCCTGAGGTATGCGTAATGCGGCACCTCGTTGAACTTTGCAAACGCGGTCCGTCCGAGCAGAGCGTGATAGCCGCTGCGGAACGGGACTTTGTCGAAGATTAACTCCTCGCTTCGGAAGTTATCCGGGGATCCGAAGACCATTTCCAGTGTGACTGAGCCTGTACAATTGGCCCCTACACCTGGTATGACGCCTTTGAAGGTCGTCTTTGTAGGTTTAATCCTTGAGGGGTCTATGCCCATTTTGCGCACTGTATCCTAATAAAGAAGGTTCAGGCTGCTGCCGCCGTCCATCAGGACTCTGGTGAGGTGAAATCCATCGACGATTGGGTCTAAAACCAGTGCGGCGAATCCGCCATGGCGGATACTGGTGGGGTGGTCCCTTCGATCAAAAGTGATCGGGCAAGAGGACCATGGATTGAACTTCGGGGCACTGGCTCCATCGCATATACATCCCTAAGTGCACGCTTCCGCTCCCTCTTGGGTATGTGGGTTGCGTATATCATGTTTACCGTCCGCACTTGTGGGGGGAAACCCTTCTGTCCTCTATTGTTTGGCGGCCGGGTCTCTTCCTCGTCGTCGCTATGCAGCCCCTTGTCATTGTTTTTGGCGATTAACTTGCCTGCCTGCTTGAATACCCAACAATCCCTGTTGGTTTGATTGGCTGGCTTTTTGGGGTTGCCGTGTATCTGGCACGAGCGGTCGAGTATTCGGTCCAAATTGGACAGACCCAGAGTAGTTCTTTTGAATGGCTTGTTCAGCTGACCGGGTTTGGAGCCTCTGAATCCGGCGTTGACTTCCGTATCCTCAGTGTTATCGCCGTTAACGCGGCGTTTGTTTTTGTTGTGATGCGACCTGCCATTGCAGTCCTTGTTATCCGGACTGCCTGAATTTTTGCTGAGGTTGTTACTGCGGGCTAGCCAGCTGTCCTCTCCCGCGTAGAAGCGGGTCTTGAGTGATGTGAGGGCTGCCATGGATTTCAGCTTTTCCTGTCCTAGGTGCCGGGCCAGCCACTCGTCGCGGATGTTGTGTTTGAAGGCTACGAGGCCCTCCGCATCCGGACAGTCGACGATTTGATTTTTCTTTGTTAAGAATCATGTCCAGAACTTTCCGGCCGATTCGTCTGGCTGCTGAATTATGTGGCTTAGGTCATCGGCGTCTAGTGGTCGCACATATGTGCCATGGAAGTTGTCAAGGAATGCGGCTTCAAGGTCCTCCCAACACCCAATTGACTCTGCTGGCAAGCTGTTAAGCCGATGCCGAGCTGGTCCTTTAAGCTTGAGTGGGAGATATTTGATGGCGTGAAGATCATCACCACGGGCCATGTGGATATGAAGGAGATAGTCTTCGATCCAAACCGCGGGGTCTGTTGTGCCATCGTAGGTTTCAATGTTCATGGGTTTAAACCCTTCAGGGATTTGATGATCCATTACTTCATCTGTGAAGCATAGTGGGTGTGCGGCGCCTCTATATTGGGCAATATCACGACGCAGCTCGAGCGAGCTTTGTCTACTGTGTTCGGCCCGGCTGGAGTTGCTGTATCCGGCGCGACGGTAGTCGTCGCGCATCGTGGGGTGCCCGCGTGATCTGTAGATCGATTTTGATTGTCTTGCCTTGTCCCCCGTGGCTTCGTGCTTTTCGAGCGGTGCCGGGGTACGGTTCTGGCGGAGGGTCTGGAGGCCTCTCTGTCGCGGCCACGAGGTGGTCGGTCTGCCGTATTGTTCTGCTGATGAAGGTTTAGATGCCTCCTCTAATCGGGGGAGCAACTTGCGTTTTGGGTAGCTTTTGGAGGGGCGTTCGAGTTCATGCTCTTCGGCCGCAAGGACTTCGGTCCATCTGTCGGCCAGCAGGTCTTGATCAGCTCGAAGCTGTTGCAGGTCTTGATCAGCAGACCCCTCAAGGATTAAACCCACAAAGACGACTGTCGGTGTCAAAACCGGTGGGTCTCGGGTAGGGGGTCCCGAACTGTGCATCTAGGCGGATGGTAACAGGAGACAAGGGACATGATATTTTTACCCAGGTTCGGGCCCTCTCGATGGAGGTAAAACCCTACTCCTGCTTGATTAATATTGATGATATGGGTAGTACAAGAGTGGATCTACCACGAGATCAAGGAGGCTAAACCCTAGAAGCTAGCCTATGGTATGATTGTTGTAATGGTTGTCCTACGGACTAAAACCCTCCGGTTTATATAGACACGGAGAGGGCTAGGGTTACACAGAGTCAGTTACAATGGTAGGAGATCTACATATCCGTATTGCCAAGCTTGCCTTCCACGCCAAGGAAAGTCCCATCTGGACACGGGAAGAAGTCTTCAATCTTGTATCTTCATAGTCTTGGAGTCCGGCCGACAATGATAATCCGGCTATCCGGACACCCCCTAGTCCAGGACTCCCTCAACGACCTTTAAAGGCGTCATACCAGGTTTAGAGGCCAACTGTACAGGCTCAGTTACACTCGAAGTGGTCTTCAGATTGCCGGATAATTTCCGAAGCGAGGAGTTAATCTTCGACATAGTCCCTTTCTGCAGCGGCTATCACGCACTGCTCGGACGAACCGCATTCGCAAAGTTCAATGCGGTGCCGCACTACGCGTACCTCAAGCTCAAGATGCCAGGCCCTCCAGGAGTAATTACGGTCAATGGAAACACCGAACGCTCTCTCCGAACGGAGGAGCATACGGCGGCCCTCGCGGCAGAAGTGCAAAGCAGCCTTTCAAGGCAACTCTCGAGTCCGGCTATTAAACGGCCGGACACCATCAAGCGCGCCCGGAGTAACCTACAACAAGACCGCCTGGCACGTTCCGAACACGCGTAGAAATGCGGCCCCAACCCCAACCCTCGCGAAACTGCAAAACCAGTACTACGCGTCCATAACTATGCTATGGAAATACCATGGGCATAGGGGGAGGGGCACGACCATGGCATGCCCATCATGCGGCTTAACTGCACTAGGGGCTCCCGATTGTGTCATTCTTCTTTTCTTTTTCTCTTACTTTCAGGACTCCGTTCTCAAGAAGCCCTGTCTGGCATTAAAATCGTCGAACTCACGATGCAACAGCCAGGGAAGTGGAAAGCTACGCCGAGTGTCCAGGTGGTCTCTATTACGAGCTGTATACCTGTTTTACATAAAATCCGGCAAGCTTACCCCTGGAGGGGGACATGTCAAAAGTCCCGTTCCATGCTTATCGCACTATTTATACTATTTTGCTTTCATTGCAGCCTCTTTTGAATAAACAATATATAGCTTTTGCCTATTATTGCATACCTTTTTCTTATATATGTTCAGTTATGACATTGTGCAACCATACAATTTGGTACGGTCAATACACCAGGGGCTTACGTACCCCAAAATATGGTGTGATAAGTCCGAACACTTTCACAAGTGCGGCACCCCGAACTTATAGCATTATATGCATCGGCTCCGAATCATGTCTTGGGTCAACAGTTGGGTTTGCCCGGCTCCCATGTTATTTTACCTTACGTTTCGTTATATCGGCTAAGGTAGCACTGGGAGAACCACTGCGATTGTGCCCCGATTGAGCTGGGTTAAGCACCTCAGTGGAGAAAGCTAAAACTGACCATCATTATAGGGCGAGAGCCGGTCGCTGTTCGAGAGGTTTTTAGAGTCCCTAAAGACTTATGCCACTTAGAGCGAGGAGTCGGCATTGTCCGGCCTAGGCGGGGATAGCGCCCCGAACTCGGTCTTCCGAAGACTAGGGGCTTCGCCGAAATTTAAAATTATAGAATTCTATGGCTAAGTGAGAGTGTTCAAGCATTATAGTCCGGTTGCCTGGTTCGTTGCGTTGAGCGCCTCCCGCGAAGGACCCAAGAATGGGAACAAGAGCGCTCAAATTTATCCCGAACACCCCAGCACTCGTGGCATGGGGGCTGAAGCCAATGACTCGCCATCTCTCAAATTTGATAAACGGCCGCACATAAGGTAATATTTTAAATTCAAAAGCGTTGCTTAGCGCATATGAACAAGTTTTCAGCGTACAGGATAACAAATGCGAGTCTATTCAAAAATTACATCTATGGAGCATTCACCCGCTATAAGGTAGGCACCCTTCAGGACGCCCTCATAATACATTTCGGGCTTGCGATAATCCTTGCCCGGTGGTGGTCCGTCCGTCACAAGCTTCTCTACGTCCAGCTTGCCCAAGTGCACTTTAGTGCGGGCAAGGGCCCTACGGGCACCTTCAATGCAGACGGAGCGCTTGATGACTTCAATCCACCGACAGGCGTCCACCAGCCGCCGCACTATCCCGAAGTAGCTCCTAGGCATGGCTTCCTTAGGCCACAGCCGAGCTATGAGGCCCTTCTTGGCCTGTTCGGCGACCTTATGGAGCTCGACCAGCTGCTTCAGCTGGTCCCTCAAGGGCACCGGGTGTTCGGCCTCAGTATACTGAGACCAGAACACCTTATCTGTCGAGCTCCCTTCTTCGGCTTGGTAGAACGCGGCGGCATCGGACACACTGTGGGGCAGATCTGCGAAGGCTCCTGGAGAGCTCTGGATTCGGGTAAGTAACACATAATTGACTTTCACGTGTTTGCTTTGCATAAAGAATGCCTTACCGGCCACTATCTTCTTTATCGCCTCAATTTCCTGGAGGGCATTTTGGGCTTCGACCTTAGCGGCTTTGGCACCCTCAAGGGCCGAGGCAAGCTCGTACTCTTGGGTCTTCGAGTCACGCTCCAAACTCTCGTGTTTTTCCACGAGAGCCTGGAGCTCTTGCCGCACCTCCGCCACCCGCGCCTCCTGTTTCTCTCACTCGGTGCGCTCCGTAGCCGCTTTGTTTTCGGCCGCAGACACCGCTTCCTTCAGGGTCGCCACCTTGTTTGTGGCCCCTGCGGTACCCACGTTATTCCTGTTATTTCTTGCAACCACATTACTTACCTTCCTTGACCTCGAGCTGCTTCTTGGCAAGGCCGAGCTCGTTCTCGGACCGCTCGACGCGCTCCTTCAATGCATTGACCTCCGCAGTCAGTGCGGCAGAGGTCAGCAGCGCAGCCTGCATTCCCTTATTGACATACTTATGTTAGACTCCTGCGTATATCTTTTTAGATCCTCAGTTCGGCTTTTCTTTCCGAACACCGAACTAAGCAACAGGGGCTACTGTCTATGCGGTCACCTTCTTACATATCTTAAAAACTTACCAAAAAGCCTGTTAGAAGGCTGTTGCAGGCTTCAGTCAGCCCGCTCTTGGCGGACTGATCTTTCTGGATCACCACACCCATAACAGTGCGGTGCTCCTCATTGATGGAGGCACTGTTAAGCACCTCCAGCAAGCTATCCGGTGCCTCCGGTTGGACGGAGGACACCGGCGTCGCAGTCTTGCCCTTCTTACGAAGGGGCCGCCTGCGGGACTTCGGAACCACTGAAGGTTCCGGCACGGAGTCCGGACCAGGGTCGGACTTAGAGCCCTTGGGGGTTCCATCCCCTTCGCGCCTGGATTCCGGGAGGTTGACTTGCGGCACCTCCTGGACCACCTCCTCCTGACCGGGCCTCTCTTGGGGCCCCACCTCGGCGTCGTCGGCAATGCGAGGAGAAGAGGCAGTCGGAAGTGAATCGCTTTCCACATCCGACGGATCTAGTGACCCGCTCGACGAAGCGGCCAGCTCGTCCTTGGGCGGGCTGCATAGTTGTATTCGGCATTAGAAGACACTATGCGACAAATGAGAAAACCATGAGTTATTCGGAATCCGGACACTTACAATCTCGCCAGGGGTTTGGCCCTTGGTGGCCACTTCTCTTCGCCGTCGTTGGCGTTGGTGGAGAAGTTCGGAGGAAGGGTCCTTCCCTTCTTGGACCCTCCGGCCTCCCCAGTCGGGGGAGCCTTCCTTTTCTTCTCTCCCCCACTGGGGGAGAGGCTTCTTTTTCCTCCTCCTCGTTTTCATGGGAGGATTCCACCTCAGAGTGGTCGGACGATGATTCCGACGGCACCGGGCGCCGGGCACTCCTTCGAGTCCCCGTGGCCTTCTTCTTGGCCTTCTTCTCTGGCACCACGTGCGGTTCCGGAACCAGCAGCCCCGTCAAGCGGGCATCTACTGGGTCTTCTGGCAAGGGAGCCGGACAGTTAACCTGCCCAGACGTGTTCTGCCAGTCCTGTCAAAGGTAAGGGAGTTTAGATCCCGCATAGAATCAAACTATGAAAAACAAGTCCCGTAAAGGGCAAAATAGCTTACCTCGGTAGCTTGATGCTGCGAGCTGAATCCGTGATCTTCGGTAGAGGATGTGGGAGCTTCGGCGCCCTTAAACAGCACCTTCCAGGCATATTCGTATGTAGTGTCAAAGAGCCTTTTTAGAGTCTGGTGCTGTGCAGGATCGAAGTCCCACAATTTGAAGGCCCGTTGTTGGCATCGGAGGATCCGACGGATGAGCATAACTTGGATTACGTTAACAAGCCTGAGATTCTTGTTCACCAGGGTCTGCATACATGTCTGGAGTCCGGTCAGCTCCTCCGGATTACCCCACGCCAGGCCCCTCTCTTTCCAAGAAGTGAGCCGCGTAGGAAAACCAGACTGAAATTCGGGGGCTGCCACCCATTTAGGGTCGCGCGGCTCGGTGATGTAGAACCACCCCGATTGCCACCCCTTCACGGTTTCCACAAAGGAGCCCTCGGGCCATAGGACGTTGGCCATCTTGCCAACCATGGCGCATCCGCACTCCACTTGGTGGCCGCCCACTACCTTCGGCTTGACGTTAAAGGTCATCAGCCATAAGCCGAAGTGGGGCTGGATGCAGAGAAAGGCCTCGCACACGACGATGAACGCCGAGATGTTGAGGATGAAATTCGGGGCCAAATCGTGGAAATCTAGGCCGTAGTAGAACATGAGCCCCCGGACGAATCGGTGAAGTGGAAAACCTAGTCCGCGGAGGAAGCGGGCGAGAAACACCACCCTCTCATGGGGCCTAGGGGTGGGGATGAGCTGCCCCTCGTCGGGGAGCCGGTGCGCGATGTCGCCGGACAAGTATCCGGCCTTCCGCAGCTTTTTTACATGCCCCTCCATGACGGAGGAGACCATCCACTTGCCTCCCGCTCCAGACATGGTTGGAGAAGGTTGAGGAGGGATGTGCGGACTTGGGCGTTGGAGCTCGAGTGCACGGAAATGGATAAGCAAAGGAGGAAGAAGGCGTAGGTAGAAAGGTGGGCCTTTATCCCCTTATATGGACAGACGAAGCTATGCGTCCCACCAGCTTGGTAAAACTCGCTTATCTCCCAAGTGTCGTAATCAATGGCGCGGTTGGGTTACCCACGCCCGTATTGATGAGAATCCCGGAATAAGGGGGACACGATCTCCGCTTTGATAAGACGTGCCAGGGAAACCGCCTCGCCAAATGCGCTGAGGGGGAACGGTAAAAAACGATTCGAATAAAGGCCTGGCCGTGGTGTGATGTCACGCCGCGGAATACGTTAGTGGATCTGTGTAAAGATTATTCTCTCTACGGTGGTATGTGTAACCTGTTTTGCAGAGCCGGACACTATCCTTGTGTTCAAAATCTTCTACGAAGGATTCGGAGGAGGAACCCGCCTTGCAATGCCGAAGACAATATGCGCGCCAGACTCATCGTCATTGAAGCCTGGTTTAGGGGCTACTGAGGGAGTCCTGGACTAGGGGGTGTCCGGAAGCTGAACTATAATCTTTGGCCGGACTCTTGGACTATGAAGATACAAGATTGAAGACTTCGTCCCGTGTCCGGATGGGACTTTCCTTGGCGTGGAAGGCAAGCTTGGCGATACGGATATGTAGATCTCCTACCATTGTAACCGACTCTGTGTAACCCTAACCCTCTTCTCTGTCTATATAAACCGGAGGGTTTTAGTCCGTAGGACGAACAACAATCATACCATAGGCTAGCCTCTAGGGTTTAGCCTCTCTGATCTCGTGGTAGATCTACTCTTGTACTACCCATATCATAAATATTAATCAAGCAGGAGTAGAGTTTTACCTCCATCGAGAGGGTCCGAACCTGGGTAAAAACATCGTGTCCCTTGTCTCCTGTTACCATCCGCCTAGACGCACAGTTCGAGACCCCCTACCCTAGTTCCGCCGGTTTTGACACCGACACTCGCGGTACGAGCGTTGAAGATGAACTACGACGAACTTTGAAGAACACAGAGAAGCTCGCAAGCCCTAATGCAGATATGAGGTACGGGAAGGCAGAAACTTACAGGTGCAGATCTACTGGGGAGGGTTGCCGCCGTTCTCTAGATCGACTCAGGTTGATGCAGCGGCCGAGGTTGAGGAAGACGATGTGCTCTGCGGCGGCAGCGGAGCTCGAGCGGCGGAAGGGTTGTGAGACGTGGAAGACGCTGGAAAGGGAGAGAATGAGAAAAGACTAGGTCGTGGCTATTTATAAGGGAAAGATGATAAGTGGGCGTGAAAAATGAGGAGGCCGAAAATATGGTTATCCAGCTACTAGGATGCCTCGATTCTCGGGGTGGGCATTAAGATAAGGACCCTGTGAGATATGTTGGACAAAGTGTGAATTAAAGACAGATTATGTCATGGTGGGTTACCACAAATCCATAGGATGACGTCATGGCAAGTTATAAAACTTATGTACAAACGAAGAGGAAATGATTTTTTTCTAAGGGTTGAAGATTGACATGAACCAGTTCAAATCAATCTGGGGCCTAATGTTGGGGATATAACTATTAGGTATGAAGCCCAAGATGGCACTAGAAGATGGCGGTTCAGTTAAGGGCCCAAGGCCCAAAGGAGAGATAAAGCCCGTAGAGATAAACCGCCATATGTATGTAACTTGTATTGTAAGGCAAGAATAGAGAGAGACCGAGCCGGGCATTGTTTATGAGCCGGCCGGGACTCTGTGAGCCGCCGAGCATCTACCTCCGTATATAAAGGGACGACACGGCGGCGGTTCAGGGCAAGTAACATCAAATCGAGAACCAGGTCAAGTGGATTCACTCCCTGGTAATCGAGACATAAACAATCCCACCTCAAACTGGATTAAGCCATTACCTTCACCGCAAGGGCCGAACCAGTATAAACTCCCATGTCCTTTGTCCTGTTTTAACCCCTTTAAGCTTCCTAGTTGCGATGGCTCCACGACTAAGTCCTTTCACTAGGACATCTGCCATGATAATTCCATGACAAGACCCGTTGACTAAGCCTCTTCCACGAACAAAACATGATCAGCACCAAAACTCCATGGGTGTTAGAATCATTACTTTGTAATCTAGATTATTGACTCTAGTGCAAGTGGGAGACTGAAGGAAGTATGGCCTAGAGGAAATAATAAAGTAATTATTTATTTCCTTATTTCATGATAAATGTTTATTATTCATGATAGAATTGTATTAACCGGAATCTTAGTACATGTGTGAATACATAGACAAAACATGTTGTCCCTACTATGCCTCTACTTGACTTGCTAGTTAATCAAAGATGGTTATGTTTCCTAACCATAGACATGTGTTGCCATTTGATGAACGGGATCACATCATTAGGAGAATGTTGTGATGTACATGACCCATCCGTTAGCTAAGCATTATGATCGTTACAGTTTCATTGCTACTGCTTTCTTCATGACTTATAAATGTTCCTCAGAATATGAGATTATGCAACTCCCGAATACCGGAGGAAGACTTTGTGTGCTACCAAATGTCACAACGTAAAGGGTGATTATAAAGGTGCTCTACACGTGTCTCCGAAGGTGTTTGTTGGGTTGGCATAGATCGAGATTAGGATTTGTCACTCCGTGTTTCGGAGAGGTATCTTGTGACAGCCTGATTTTTGACCCTTTCTTTTTCTTTTGTTTTTCTGAGGTTTTTGCCTGAGTTTTCTTTTTCCGAGGCTTTGTGGTCTGGGAACTGAAGAAGATGCCCTCTTCTTTGTTTCCAGAGTGGCTTGTCATTCCCAAATCTTTCCCTAAACCCTGTCATTTTCATCCTAGACCTAATCCCAATATTCTTTTTATTGGGAATATTCCTTTTCCATTAAAGGAATAACTCAAATTGCCCTAGGTTGTGAAGCAACCTATATTTCCATCACTCCTAAAATTCCCAAATATTTCTTATAAATTACTTGGGTCATATCTTGATCAAATATGGCAAAACTTTTCATTGCCATGTTTAGAAATAATTCCCCAATATTCCTTTTTCTATTCTGCCCTGAATGACACTTTGTAAAGGAAGTGTCATTTATATTTTTCCTAGTGGCTCACAACCTTTTTTGGCATGTTTATATGTCCAAATAATTGCCTCATGCACAAGTTCAAATTTATTTGCCTAGCCAATCTCCCTCAGTGAATTTTCAAAGTTTCTGTCAGATAGAAGGCTTTGTGAAGGAAGTACTAGCTAGGAGTACCCAAATGAGTTGAACTTTTGCACACTCCTTAATGTGCTCATATTAACCCCTTCCAGCCATTTGCAGACCCATCCAATCATCTATGCGAGTATAGGAGAAAATCTTTGTTTCTGGCAATATTTTCAGGTTGTGAAGCAAGTGTATTTTATATTGCTTCAAAAATCCTGATAAATTACCAGATCATTCTTATACCCATAAAACATATTTACACCCATTTTGGCATCATTTCAATGAGCCATTTGATAACCAATATTGTTTCAAGTTTCTGGATAGAAATGATGTTTGTGAAGCAAGTGCTATTTTGGCTTGTCCATTTGGCATGAGCTTTTTACATCATCTTCATATGTCCAATTGACTAAGCATTGCCCAATTCGAGATCAAGTGGACACTCCATGTGAGTGGATCTTGCTGATCTTCATTTCTGGACCAAGAATGCAGTTGTGAAGCAACTGCAGTAAATCTTGATCCTTTTACCCTCCCAACCTCCAGGATCATAGTCCCTCCATAGCTTAACATCCTAGACAACTCCATTTGACCCAATCACATCCCTATTGAATAGCAGTACACGATCAAGTTTACTGCAGTAAACTTCAGGTGTTAACTGCCAAACTACCACCATAGTTGCAACCTCCCTAGGAAGGACTCCACCCCAGACATCGTTTGGTTTCGCTTGTGGCACTGTGTGCACCAGTGCGCGTGGTGACCACCGACTTGGCATGGAGTGGGCACGTCTAGAATGGCTTATTGCTCGGGCCCCTCTCCCTCTCGTCGCCTTTGTGCTCGTGAGCCTGTCCAACAACTGGCATGCATCGTCGCCGTCCTCCTGGAGCCCTCTTCCCCTCTGTCAGCTCTCGTCGCCGCGCGCCCACGGACGCGCTGTGGCCGACCGAGGCTTTAATGTCGTTCGGCCGTTTCTCCTTTGCGCCCTCGGCCCCTCTTGCACTATGCACCTCTGCAGCTCGTCCGCACTCCCCCTCGTCGTGTTCCCGTGCTCGCCCGTGCTTGCTGAGCCTCTCCAGAGCTTTGGCCGAGCTCGAGCGGCGGCACTCAGCCACTGCCTCCGTCGCCCCGCCTATATATAGGCCTTCCCCAAGCCCTTCGAGCACAGCATCGGCCTCCTCTCACTGCCAGCTCCCTCCCCAATCAGTCAGCCGAGCCGGAGGACCTCTCCCCGCTGCCCATTGCCGCCATGGCCGCCGTCGGGCTCCGCTCAAATCCGAGCAGCCCCGAGCTCCTCCCCTCCTTCTACCACCACAAGTAGAACACCACCACTCTCGCGACCATCCCCATGCCCTTTTCCCCTCGCCAGAGCTGCTATGGCCTTGAGTCCCATCTCCACCCGAAGCCCCCTCTGCCGGAGTGCTTGCTTCTCTCAACCCCGCCATCCTAGAGGTCTGTTCTGTCCTGGAGCGGGTCGGCCTCGTCGCCCTGAGCATGTGGGTAGGTCGAGCGCCACCTATGGTAGCCGGAGTCGTCGGCGATTGTCGTCGGGGCGGCCGGCCTCGTCTCTGCCTCAGCGAGCGTCGGGAGGAGGAAGGAGGAGCCAGGAGGAGAGAGGTGGATAAGGCGGACCCCACCTGTAAGCGTCTAAGCCGCCCGGCCCCGCCTTGCCACGATGGATAAGTGGAAACGTATTCACTCGAATACGCTTTCCGTTTTTCTGCTCAGGCCCCTGGTTGAAAATATTTTCATTATAGATGGGTGCCTGGCAGAAAAACATCCATATCTTTTTCTCCGTAGCTCCAAATAAGGTGAAACCAATGCTCTCTTCTTTGTTTCGTCGAGCCCTTTCTGTTGGAGTCACTTTCATTATGGTTTGACACTGTGAAAATGACCTTTTTGCCCATGAACGTAAAAAGCCTCTCCGAGAGAGAACTGTTTCTGGCAAATCTTTCCGCGGCTTCACCGCACTTCTCCCCGGTGCATTCTTCATCCCCAGGCAAGCCACAGTACCCACTTACATGATATTCATGCAGTAGCCATGGTTTTCAACTTGAACCTTTATTAAATATTTTCTTGTTGAAAGGATGGTTATCGTTGTTCCGGTAATGTTTAGATTTGCATGTTCACTTCTGTGCTATGTTGTTTTCTACTCTGTGATCATGATATACCTGCTAGTATTACCTTTCATATGTTTATGCTTGTTATTAGTACATGTTGATGTTGGAGATGGTCATGTTAGTCAGTATGCGATGCTCAGTGGATATGGGTTATTGTTGATATGGTGGAAAGTTATGTGATACTCTCATGATGATGTTGATATCATGTTCATGCATTTTATCATGGCTCAGCATATTTGCATTCAAGTTTAATCGGATTAAATTGAACTTGAACAACTATTGGCTGAGTCATGGTGCCGCTGAATCAATGCTGACCAGTGCAACCACACTTACCGATATGGGACGGTCCTAACTGGGTCTATTGTTGTGCCTCTCGCCGGTGCCTCCAACGAGGGAAGGTTATGGGCGCACGCTACCCAGATCAGGTAGGCGGGGCATAAGCCTTGTGTGCCCGTTGTTGAGTTAGTTTTTGGATCCTTGTCCTAGAGTGGGACAGGCCACGACGGTGGTCGTTCTGTCTGGAGGTAGACACGGGGCCACCCATGACTTAGCTCAATGAGGAGTGATTCGGAGTGGCCGGGAGAGTGTCATGGCAGTAGGACGGTGTTGTCGGAACGCTGTTGGTCCACCAGAATGGGAGTACGAGGCCATGGGTTCCGTAGTGTGGGTACAGTGTACTAACCTCTGCAGAGTGTATATTAAATTCTATCGATAGTAGTGCCCACGGATAAGGGCCTAGGTCGAAAGTAGGGTACACAATGAGTCAATAGTAATAAGAATAATGAGTTTTATAACAATGAGATAAGTTGGTTGTGATTGCCGTAAGGATCACGGGCCATTTAGTGGTCGGGTTGTGATCGCCATAAGGATCATGGGCCATTTAGTGGTCAGGTTGTGATCACCGTAAGGATCACGGACCAAGTGTTTGTCGTGGTAGTGATCGCCGTAAGGATCACGATGGTATCGAGGATACCAAGTTGTTGTATATTCGTGATGTTGTACGAGAATCGTGGGTAAAGGTCAAGCTCCTTGTGGTCAGTTAATGATTACTATAGTATTGTTTATACCAAGCTTGATTTGATCCTGAGATGATCGTGTGATGTCCGAGGTTGGTAAGTGATGCATGTGCTAGTTACGATGTAAACCGAGCAGAATAAGTGGTGCATATCGTGTCATCATGTTGCACGCTAGTACTGTCGGGTTAATATGCTCATGTTGTTTTAGCTGTATCATGTTTATGTTGGTCATGCCATGTTATATTGTTCTGATGATCTCATGTTAATTCCTGTTTAACCTGTAATTGTCATGCTGTTATCTGTCTTGAATGCTTCTGGTTATTTGTGAGCTTGCAAGTACATTCAATGTACTGACCTGGCGTGTCATGCCATCTTGCAGGTCATGCCGGATTTGATTGCTTGCTTGTCGTGGTTTCCGTTCGTGCGAGCTAGGATAAGCGTTTCAGCCAAAGTCCCTGCGGAGTGGAGTTCACCATCGTCGCCGTTGTTTCGCTGCTAGAGTTATTTTCCGCTGCTTCGAGTTGTTCTGCTGCTTGAATAGAGCAACTGAGGAAGGCGTAGTGTCGCCGGACCGATGTTATTCATTGTAATATCGGAGCCCTTGTATTCATATTCGTGTAATAATAGAAAGCTGGTTTGTTCTATGCTAAGCAGTGTCGTATTCCAGAAGACTTCTCCTTGATCTCTGGGCTAGAATACGGGGCGTTTCGGTTTTCTCTGAGCCGTGGTGCCACAGCGCTTGGTATCAGAGCAGGTCTGGCTGTAGGATGCCCTAGACCAAGCGAACGTTAGAAATTGGTAGTATAGAGTCTGGCTTGTTTATTGCATTTGGTTGCTGCATTTGTTTGTCGCATAGCTTGCATATAGCCTTAGTATTTGTACTAACGGTTTATCTGGTGAGTGTAGCTGGCATCGGTTCGGATCCACTATAGCTCAACCTTTGCATTTCTCCAGTTCCTTTTTCTTTCGGTGTTTTGTGTCAATTCTATCCCAGCAGAGTGATGCCAAGTGATCCCGACACTGTTTGCAAAAATGGTGCTCAGGTATCGCACCGATGTCTTTCCTTCAGTCCCGCCTATCATTTCGGTGATGGACATGCGTCTATCCCGGATCGTTCTTTCATTTCATCGTGTTGGCAACCCTTAATGGTCTTACTTATCAAGAAAGGGCAATGTCAACAACCTCAGTTTTTCCCCGCTACCCTATTTCTTGGACGAGTACGGATCTTTTTCCGTCCGCTTGATAATAATGTGGTTGCGACCTTCGTGTCCCACTACATGATTACCGAGTACGTCCTCGCCTCCAAGCTAGTCCAGGTTGCTGCCTGGCTAAGCTAGCACTTGGTGTAGCGCTGTTTACACGAATTATTCCACACATTTATTCGTCCTCGTGCACATCTTCACAGCATGCTAGATCGTAGAACCGGAGATCCTGCGAGATTTATGTTCTTAGGTGTGCATGCATATTATTGTGTGAGTAGCAGTAATATGTGATGATTGCTTGATTAATTATATTAATAGAATGCTTGTGTGCTTTTGTTTTAGTCATTTCTGTTGTTCCTTTCTTTGGGCCTTCGGTGTTACAAAGTTTTCCCCTATTAAAGTTGCTCGTCAGCCGACACCGGACCCTAAGAGTCAGCAAGAAATGCATATATTTGGAAACTCAGCTAAACGGAATGGAATTATCAGCTGACTGCAGTGAAATTGGGAATATCTTGTCTAGATGCAAAAAGAAATCCTGGATGGACCGTCAGTATCAAGTTTGCATTAGCGTGCACTCATCACAACAAAATGATTAAATTAGCAAGAAGATAAATTGTGTGCAAGGTTGACAAAATATTATCAAAGGTATGGCTCAGCTAAAGTTTAATTTTTCATTGAGGATGATTTTGGAACTCGATGTACCTAGAAGCAAGCAAAAATATGGCATATACTCGGAAAGGAGAATAGTCCTGCAAAACCCCGTTTCATGCAAGAAATCAATAGCAAAAATATTCAGATGGTTATATATGTGGAAATTGGTCCGCATATCACAATAAGAAGTTTCTGGTGTAAGCAACCCAATTTTCCCTCGAAAGATACCAGAGAAGCTTCCAAGGCAAGATTCATCTATCTTCCTCAGTAAGATACATGGATGATTCCCCGTGCAAGGTACTCTGCCTTCTACAGTAAGCAACCGAAAATGCTTCTGGCATAAGGTACCGAGTCTTTACCCAGCAAAGTCTTTAAGGTGGTAAGCTTCTGAAGCACGATATTCAGTCTTCTTCAGCAAGCTGTCCGATGAAAGTTTCGAGCACAAGATAGCAATCTTCCTCAGTAAGACATTGGTACAAGGTAGTACACTGTGAATTGACAGCATATGGCAGAGAATCCTAGGAATCAGATCCGCAACATTTTGGTCAGAATCAAGAATCAGTCAGAATGAACGTCTGTCTCGGAATCAGGTCCTCATATATATGCAATGAGCATACCACCTAGATCTTACAAGTCACTCGGATGAGGATCTGATAACCACGTGAGGATGATTAAGAGAAGAAAGCCAGTATACACCACAGTGTGACAATGGATTATGAGGATTGACGACATCAATGAGCTCCATATAAATACTGGTGAACCTGGAAAATGATCCTGATGAGCCCTTGTCCCTTTTTTTCTCCAATGATGGCACCACACCTGTGATCTGAGCTGTTTCTAGCTATCCAGGGTGGATGCCGATTTTTGTTTCTCTCTTCAACGACTGTCACGAGTCTAAGCTGCTTTTCGACCGTTGAGTTTCTAGCTATCCAGCTGTTGAGTTTCTTTTTGTGACAGTAGCCCTATAGCTGCTTTTTGGCTATTTTAGGGAGCTGCCACCTTCTTCTTATCGACCCGGTATCATGCTCTGAGCTGCTTTTTCGGCCGTCTTGATCTGCGGTTGAGTTATTATAGTAATGTCCCAGATCTGAGTTGTAAAGACCGTTCTGGTGGCTAGTAATTTATTTGCATATTTTTCTTGCAAGGGTTTCGGATGATCATTTCCCAACAATCAGAACTTGAGAGGTGTTGAACCTGCCATTTAATGGGGTACTATGTCAGAAAAATGAGGATAAACTACAATTGCCGAAAAAAATTGCACCGACAGTACCTATGGTCATACAAAGAAACAATATGGCCCAGCTCTTTCAGCCAAAGATCCAGACCAAGAAAACAATAATGGAGCAAGACCAGTGATGCGGGTATGAAAATTGTACATAACCCCCATTGTGCAGATCCCTCGGACAGTCTAAGTCAGTATTAATCCAGATGGATATGCCTACAGCATGAGTAATCGGCATGAGGAATAATAGTCCGGAAGCCTGAGTCCTCACTTATATGAATCATCATGGATAGCCTGTCGTGAACAAAAATTTTCCGTCAGAACCACCGCCAGCCAAGTCTGGAGATATTATCATACAGGCCAAACCCCTTATGCTGGCCGCGACAGGAAACAATCAAATCTTCGGTACGAATCCGATACTCACGACAATGGAACCGGTTAAGATGATTCAGAAACTTCTGCGATCAGTTAGAATCTGTCAGGAAACAGTTATGTTTTGACTCACTATTTGGAACCCAAAGGACCTGCATTTAGTGGAGAAACCCAATGCAATGAGCCAGAGCTGGTGTTTTCCTCAGAAAATTCTGATCATCATTACATGCAAGGTTGTCAGTGCCGGATGGCACACCCAGCGGAAATCTCTTTTGGATTTGAGAGACGAACATATATTTCAGTCGTGATAATGAAATCACACTCAGCTAGTCAGTGGATCTAAAAAGAAATTGGAGCCTATATAAGCATGAGCAAGCCAGGTAAGGGGGCAGTTGAGGGAAGGGGGCAGTTGAGGGAATCCTGGACTAAGGGGTCCTTTGCCAGCCGGACTACATACTTTGGCCGGACTGTTGGATTATGAATATACAAGATAGAAGACTTATTACCGTGTCTGGATGGGACTCTTCTTTGCGTGGAAGGCAAGCTTAGTGATTCGGATATGTAGATTCCTTTCTCTATAACCGACTTTGTGTAACCCTAGCCTCCTCCTGTGTCTATATAAACCGAAGGGTTTTGGTCCATAGGATAACAATCATAACCTCACAAGCTAGACTCCTAGGGTTTAGCCATTACGATCTCGTGGTAGATCAACTCTTTTAATACTCATATTCATCAAGATCAATCAAGCAAGAAGTAGGGTATTACCTCCATAGAGAGGGCCTGAACCTGGGTAAACATTGTGTCCCCCGCCTCCTGTTACCATTAGCCTTAGACGCATAGTTCGGGACCCCTGACATTGGTGCTTTCATTGAGAGTTCAGCTATGACGACAAAGATAGGCTTGATGGCTCGCCTTGTTATCAAGGACAACATCACCTCCGGGGGCAGCCTTGGCCTTAGGCCAAACCCTCTGGCTGGGCGGCTTTATCATGGCCGCCCGTTCGGCCGTCGAGCCAACGATGACTTCTCATCAGCTCAGAATACTCCGAGCAGATGGATCCGATGGAGTTGTCGTCTTTAAACGAACTCCTGGATCGCATCTCCGCCTTGGGAGTCGCTACGGACTATGATCGGATTGGGCTTAAACCCGATCAGAGAGAAATTGAGTCCCCATCGATCACCCATTTGATAGCGGTAGTGGAGGACCAATGCGATGACTCATCCTCTACATTGAGGACGAGTTATGTTCGGGTTTTCGAGCTCATAGAGCCGGACACCCGCACGAGTAAAGATGAGCCCCGTACTCCGAATCTAGAACCGGACCACGGGCCCGAAAAATTGGTTGATATCCCAGAGCCTGGACTCTTAAGCTCAGAAGTTTCTCAAACTCCGGATCCCAGAGCCACCAACCCACCCAGATACAAGCGATCTTATCCACATCAGACAGCAGTCCCAAGAAATGGTCCATCACTTTTGGGCCAGATTCCGCCTTATCAAGGACATGATCAAGGACTGCCGCAATGAAGACGCAATCTCATTATTCTGCAAAAACTGCATGGACGAGCGAATCCTCAATGCAATCAATCACCGTCACCTCTCACACTTCGCTGACTTGGCAACCATAGTACAGAAGTACTGCGCAATCGAAAGCACCTGGAAAACTTACGCAACCTCTTGGGAGCCACCGGTTTCCACTAAACCCCTCGTCCAGACAAAAAGGATGCACCCTCATCGGTCGCCTGTCGAATAACAAAAAAATCAAAGCCCGTTACGGGGCGCGGAACCGTTCTGGAGGGATGGCTCGATAGGCCATGCAAAATACACACAACACCGGATACCGTACCAACCCATAGCCTTTGAGCATGTTGGATACTCCGGTAGGTGGCCAAGAGCGGCGAGGATCTCCTCACCAAAAACACCGCAGAGCAACATCCCACGGAAGACAACACCCCTACAATATTGAAAGTCTTAGAGACTTTCACCTCGAACAATAGGCGTAAATGGGCACTCCGCGGCCTCGCTGAAGTCTGCCAAGTTGCAGCAATAAACCCCTGGAACGACACGGCCATAACTTTCAACGCCAGTGACGATCCAAAATTCAGAACAGTCCGGGCACCTGCCGCATTGGTCCTTAGTCCAATTGTGGACGACTTTTGGCTTACCAAAGTGCTCATGGAAGGCGGCAGCAGACTAAACCTCATTTACGAGGAAATTCTCAACAAAATGGAAATAGACAGGAGCCGCATTGAGCAAAGTAATACGAACTTCCGAGGAATTATTCCCAGTCGGGAGGCGCGATGTGCGGTAAAAATCACACTCGATGTGGTATTCGGCACGCCGGAGAATTATCGGTCCGAGGAGATAACCTTTCAAGTGGCCCCATTTAAAAGTGGATATCACGCCCTATTAGGGCCAAACTCATTTTCATGCTTCCTAGCTATACCCCATTATGGGTACATGAAGCTCAAGATGCCCGGGCCCAATGGAATCATCACTCTTGCCAGTGATCCAGACATAGCACTCCACTCAGAAAACAAAACCGCCACCTTGGCCCTCGAGGCATTGTCTAAAGCCCTCGCGGCTGAAGAATTAACCGCATTGCGCTCCACGGTGGATAGGGACAACGTGATACTTGCTAAGAGATCCAAATCCAATTCCTTTAAACCAGCAGACGAAATAGTCAAATTCCAGGTCCACCCAACGGACTCCATGAAGACAACATCCATTGGAGCATAGCTGGACCCCCACGGTCGACGCCGCACTGCGGGCGTTCCTACGCGAAAACTGGGACATATTTGCCTGGCACCCTTCTGATATGCTAGGAATCCCACGCAGGCTGGCCGAACATAGCCTAAACATATTGAAGGGATACAAGCCGGTCAAGCAAATACTACGGCGCTTTTCTGAACCCAAACGACAAGCCATGGGAGAGGAGCTAGCCAAGTTACTCGAGGCCGGATTCATCAGAGAGATAAAACACCCAGACTGGTGAGCAAACCTGGTGATGGTACCAAAGAAGAATAAATCATGGCTACTATGCGTCGATTTCAAAGACCTCAACAAGGCTTTCCCTAAGGATCCTTTTCCCCTCCCCCGCATTGATCAGATTATCGATGCTACCGCAGGACAAGACTCACTATGTTTCCTCGACGCATACTCTGGATACCATCAAATCAAGATGAAGGAGCCTGATCATGCCGCAACGGCATTTATCACCCCATACGAGCCTTTCTGCGTCAAGACTATGCCTTTCGAGCTTAAAAACACTGGTGCTACCTATCAACGCATGATTCAAACATGCCTGGAGAAACAAATTCGGCAAGACAGTTGAAGCATACGTAGATGAAGTAGTCATCAAAACCAGACACATCGAGTCATTAATATATGATCTGCGTCTCAATCCGGAAAAATGTGTTTTCGGCATTCCCGTCGGAAAACTTCTGGGCTTCATCGTTTCCAATAGAGGAATTGAGGCAAACCCACCTAAAATCCGAGCTTGGTCAAAGTTGGCTATGCCAATAGACCTCAAACAAATCCAAAAACTATCCGGGATGTGTGGGTGGCAGCTTTTAGCCGCTTTACGTCCAGAGTAGGAGAAAAGGCATTGCCACTCTATCACCTTCTCCGATGCATCGATCACTTCAAGTGGACGGACGCGGCAATGGAAGGATTGGAAGAAATAAAGTCTCTTCTAGCAAGCAACCCAATCCTGGCTGGGCCAAATGTCGGAGAACCCATCTTATTATATATATCGGCCACACACCAAGTTGTAAGTGTGGTACTCGTCATCGAACGAGAGGAGGACGGACACAAATTCCCGCTTCAGAAGCCAGTATACTACGTATCCACTGTCCTCACACCATGCAAATCCCGGTACCCTCATTACCAAAAAATAGCATACACGGCCTTCATGGCATCCCGGAAGCTACGACACCTCTTTCAAGACTGCTCAATAACGGTAGCCTCCGAAGTACCTCTCAATGACATAATAAACAACCACGACGCTACGGGCCGGGTTGCCATGTGGGCCATTGAGCTCCTCCCATTCGACATATCATACAAACCGTGCCAGGCCATTAAATCCCAGGTATTGGCCGACTTCATCGTTGAATGGACAGAGGCCGAACTCCCTAAAGAGTATGACACATATTCCAACCGGGTCATGCACTTCGACGACGCCAAAATGTTGGCAGGCCTAGGTGCACGCGTTGCCCTATCATCCCCCAGTGAAGATACTGTTCAATACAGCCTACAAATATTATTCACGGACTCCAACAACGTAGCCAAATACCAAGCCTTATTGCATGGTATTCGGATGGCCGTCTCCATGGGCATACAATGCCTGGAAGTGCGAGGGGATTCAAACCTCATAATATGTCAAATAAATGGAAATTTCGATGCCAAAGATCCGAAGATGGTGGCTTAACGTAACGCCGTTCTCAAAATGTCGGCTCGGTTCGAGGGGCTCTAGTTTCACCATGTGTCTCGTGAAAGTAATTAAGCGGCGGATGTCCTCGCTCGCATCGGTGCCAAGCGCGACCCCGTCCCACATAACATCTTTTTGGAAAGGCTCTTCAAGCCATCCGTGGTATGGCAAGGGGAGAGTAGAAATACCAATCCGGAACCGAATACAACCCCAGATTCCGAACACACCGACATCATCGGGGGCTCAGCCACTGAAATTACACCATCGGCCCATCTCATCATGGAGGTCATCGCCCCATGGACTGAACCCTTCCTGGCCTACCTTAATAGCCGAGTACTTCCTGAGGACCAGAATGAGGCACGCTGCATCATGCGGCGCTCTAAAGCGTACAAGGTTCACAAGGGAGAACTCTATAAGAAAAGCGCTACCGGAGTACTTCAGATGTGCATCTTCGAGGAAGAAGGGAGGCAGCTCTTGGCTGAAATTCACGCCGGCCTCGGCGGTCACCACGCCGTGGCTCGGGCCCTTGTAAGCAAGGCCTTCCGTACAAGTTTCTATTGACCGACGGCCCGAGCAGACGCACGGAACCTTGTCCAACATTGTGTCGGATGCCAGCTTTTCGCTAACCAAAGTCATATGCCACCCACGGCTTACAAACAATCCCCATCATTTTGCCATTTGCGGTCTGGGGGCTTGATATGGTCGGACCCCTTAAAGGAGGAAGCCATAAGAAAAAATTTCTGTTGGTCACGGTGGATAAATTCACTAAGTGGATAGAGGCCAAACCAGTGAAAAATGCCGAAGACGGGCCAGTGATAGACTTTATATCCAATGTTGTGCACCATTATGGTGTTCCACACAGCATCATCACCGACAATGGCTCCAATTTCACAACCGATGAGGTGAAGTCCTGGTGTGCCAATCTGGGCATCAAGCTCGACTACGCCTCTGTCTATCACCCACAAACCAACGGTCAGGTCGAACGTGTCAATGGTCTTATTATGAGCGGCATTAAACCCAGGTTAGTGCGGTCTTTGAAAGAATCAGACAAGCACTGGGTCGAGGAGCTCGACTCCGTACTCTCAGGGCTGCAGACCACGCCCAATCGTTCAACCGGAATACACCTTTCTTCATGGTGTACGGCGCAGAGGCCGTGTTGCCCCGCGACATTATTCATGACTCACCTCGAGTGCGCATGTATGAAGAGAGAGAAGCCAAGCTTGATTGGCAAGATAGCTTAGTTGCCCTGGAGGAGGAGCGCGATGTTGCAAAAGCCCATTCCGCATTCTACCAACAACAGGCCCGCGGATATGAAAGCAGAGATGTACGGGCCAAGACTTATAATCCTGGCAAGCTCGTTCTACGCTTGCCGGAGAAGAAAAAGGACAAACTCAAGCCCAAGTGGGATGGTCCATTCATCATTGACGAAGTTCTCATTGGAGGAGTGTACCGCTTGCGTGATGCATTAGACAACCGCCTAGAGCCGAACCCATGTAACGCGGCCAGACTTCGAAGATTCTATTCCTTGCGCCGGACTCTTCGTTCGTCCCCTTTCCCCCTTTTTTGTTTCCATTATTTATTTTTTTGTCTTTTCACCTTCCTTTTTTTAGAGCTGTAAAGCTTTTGTACGGCTAAACCGTACACCTATCGACGCATACAATTCTTAATATGTATGTCAATTATATGAGGGGGCTTCTCGTACAGAAGCTTAATATTATTATCTTCCGAGTATCAAGCTCACCACATATGTGTCTTTTCCACGTACGTACCTTTTCTCCGCCATTATATGCATCGATATGACTTAAGTTTTGGCCAAGCTGGGTTGCCTGGCTCCTGTGCTTATGCCCTAAGTTTCCATTTGTTCAACTAGGGTATAAAGGGAGCACCTCAGCGATTGTTACTGCCGGGTCATCCGGATGTGTACCTCACACTGGGTGAAGCCGAAAGCTAGCATTCTTAAGGGAATATTTGGTCGACAGACTAAAGATGTTTTTATTTGTCACATTATAAACCCCCAGATGTTATCTATGTTGTGGTTTTCTCAATCACAGTCCAGACGTGCACATTAAACGCATGTCGACCCAGGGAAAGGTACCATTAACAGAACTATTTTCTCTGGAAGGTGTTTCTTACTATCAAAATGTAATATAACATAACTAGCCGGATACATGTCTGTTCAAGCAACTATGACCCATACGCCTGGTTTCCACGCATACCCCGGTTTACATCACCGAGAGGGTATTCGGAAGCAATCCGCACCTTCAAGTCCAGAGGTTGACACTACTAGAAAAAGGGCTATAGATGGGATTGACACTAATGGCTCACCAGACAAGCGGTGCGCCATTAGTATATACTAATGGCGCACCACCTTCCGATACGCCATTAGTGTTGAAACTACTAATGGTGCACCAGGCCCAACGTGCGCCATTAGTATCAAAAAAAATATTTTAACTAGTGCGCCTGTCCAAACTTACTAATGGCGCATCCAGACGAAGTGCGCCATTACTAGTTGTAACTAGTAATGGCGCACCTGTCGGGAAGTGCGCCACTACTGTTGTTTTTTTATAATATTTTTTATTCCTTTTTTTTGCAAAACTACTAATGGCGCACTTTTCCACCGTGCACCATTACTAGTTTAAACTAGTAATGGCGCATTGTGCTGCAGTGCGCCATTAGTATTTTTTTTTGCAAAACTACTAATGGCGCACCACCAGAAGGTGCGCCATTAGTAACATGGATCACTAATGGCGCATTTATGGTTGGTGCGCCATTAGTAAGTAGGCAGCAACAAGATATTTTGGACAGCCTCTCCTACCCACACTCACTTTCTCCCCACTTCATTCTCTCCACCCCCTCCTCCTTGTCTCGGGTGCCTCCTCTTTTTCACCTCATTTCCACCATAGAATCATTCAAATTAAGTGGTTAAATTACCTTGTTTTGATAGGTAAGTAAGGGGGGAAGCTATATTTATGTTGTTCTCCCTACAATAAAGTGCACATGCACTTTTTATGGCCTAACAAGATCTATGTATGTTCGTGGTGTTGCATATGTTTGTGGTGTTGCATATGTGTTTGTGTTTGGAGGTGTACCGGTATTTGAAATGCGATAGTTGCCAATATTTTGCCGGAATGTTGATTCGTTTCCGTTTCGGCGAGAATTTTGGAATTAAGCATTCTTTTTTGTCCTATTTTTAGGGAAAGTCATGCCAAATTTTTTCTTGGTTCTAAAATATCGTTTTGCTCTACCCCGCAGGCGACCATGGTCCGCACGATGACTGAAGGCATCGTGAATAGGTTTTTGAGGTTTGCGAAGGCCGAGATGCTTCAAAAGAACGAGACGGAGATAAGATGTCTGTGTCGAAGATGCAAGCTGAAGAGCCTTATTGCGGACCCAGATTCCGGGCAGGTGCGGGACCACCTTCTCTTGCGTGGTTTCATGGATGGCTATCGGTGGCAAGGTGATGAAGATGACTACGAAGTCATCCATGGGGGTCGGGCAAGAAATGAGGATGGGCAGCAAGACAACCACCGCGGCTCGGGCGGGCGAGAAGATGAAGAATCCCCAGGAGATGATCACGACGGTGATGCTGTACACAGTCATCATGTAGAAGATGCAGGACATGATGATGAGGAAGATGCCGGAGCAGACGACGGGCATGATCATGAAGATGATGATGCCGGTGGAGCAGACGACGCTGGACCATCGATGGGCTGGGTGCAGGACCCTCAGATTCAAGAGCTGCTTCTCAAGCAGACGGGTAACGCAAGAGCTGCCGCCCGAGAGAAAGCCAAGATGGATCAACTTGAGTTAGACGCGGTTACTCCATTGTATGAAGGATGCAGGCCCGAGGATACCCGCCTGAAAGTAACGCTCATGGCTCTGGAGATGAAGGTAAAACACAAAATGACCGACGCATGCTTCGACGAGAACATGTCATTCTGGCACGAACGTCTTCCCAAGGTGAACAAGTGCCCGACCAGTTTGGAGGAGGCGAAGAAAATCGTGTGTCCTCTAGATTTACCGCACGTGAAATACCATGTGTGCATGAACAATTGCATCATTTATCGGGACGAGCACGCGGAGTCTACCACATGTCCGGTGTGCCGCGTCACTCGATACAAGAAGAGGAAGAAAGCTCCTCGAAAAGTGGTGTGGTACTTTCCGATCACTCCTCGTCTGCAGCAGTATTTTGCGAACCCTCAGGTAGCAAAGCTCCTGCGTTGGCACGCGGATAGGGAGGAGAAGAAGCGAGAAGATGACGCAAATTATCCGGAGATAGAAAAAAAGACAAGATGCTGAGTCACCCTAAGGATGCGAGCCAGTGGCAAGAGTTGAACTTCGAAGACCCAGAATTTGGGAACGATCCAAGGAACATCATGCTGGGCGCGAGCACCGATGGAGTCAATCCGTTTGGCAGCCAGAGAAGCACACATAGCACCTGGCATGTGTTTGTGTGGATGTACAACCTTCCCCCTGGTTGTGCATGAAGAGGAAGTACATTCACATGAGTATTCTAATTGAAGGGCCGAAACAACCAGGGAACGACATCAATCTATATCTGGGGCTGCTGAAGGAGGAGCTAGACACGATGTGGAAAACGCCAGCCAATACGTGGGACGCCGCAGAGAAAGAATATTTCCCTATGAGAGTCGCACTGCTCACGACGGTGCCCGACTATCTCGGTTACGGGTATCTCACGGGGCAAGTAGTCCACGGATTTTCTGGATGCGTAAGGTGCATGGATGACACAACGTATCGCCAGCTAGATAGACATCCCGGGTCTTCGAAAACCGTGTTCATGGGACATCGAAGGTGGCTTCGCGACGATGACCCATCGAGGAAACGCAAGGATCTGTTCGATGGTGAAATCGAACCCCGAAAACGCCCGTGTACGAGGAGCGGCGAGGAAATAGACAAGCTGTTGAAAAATTGGAAAGACTGCCCACTGTCGGGAAAGAAGCAAAAGGCGCCAGAGCCAGGAAAGAAGCGAAAGGCGCCAGAGCCGCTGCTGAAGGTATGGAAAACCAGGTCTGTTTTCTGGGACTTGCCGTATTGGAAGATCCACCGTGTGCCTCACAGCCTTGAAGTAATGCATATCACGAAGAACGTGTGCGAGAGTCTACTTGGTACCCTGCTCAACATGCCACAGAGGACCAAAGATGGGCCGAAAGCAAGGGCAGACTTGAAATCAGTGGGCATCAGGCAGGAGCTTCACGCTATATATGATGATGATGATGATGATGATGATGATGAGGCGAAGCAGGACACAGAAAGTCGTCGCAAAGGCAAAAAGGCCAAGAAGACCGGAAATGACTACCCTCCCGCGTGCTTCACTCTAAGTCAGGAGGAGATCGAGCAGTTTTTCACCTGCCTCCTAGGAGTAAAACATCCTTACGGTTACGCGGGGAAGATAAGCAGATACCTAGACCCAGCCAAGCAGAAGTTCAGCGGGATAAAGTCTCACGACTGTCACGTGCTGATGACGCAGATACTTCCAGTTGCAATCCGTGGGATCATGGACGCGCACGTCCGTGAAACGCTATTTGGCCTATGCAACTTCTTCGACGTCATCTCTCGAAAGTCGATTGGCGTGAGGCAACTCAGAAGGCTACAGGAAGAGATCGTGGTGATACTATGTGAGCTTGAGATGTACTTCCCGCCCGCATTCTTCGATGTTATGGTGCATCTGCTGGTCCATATAGTGGAGGATATCATCCAACTCGGGCCAACGTTCCTGCACAGCATGATGTCGTTCGAAAGGATGAATGGTGTCATCAAAGGATACGTTCGCAACATGTCACGTCCAGAGGGAAGCATAGCCAGGGGCTTTCTGACCGAAGAGTGCATCTCCTACTGCACGAATTATCTAGGCATCGAGAACCTCGTTGGTCTGCCCGTCAACAGGCACCTCGGCAGGCTTGCTGAATGGGGTCACCGTGAGGGTTGCCGCAAAATGCATGTCGACTTCGAGGGTCGACTCGCCGACTTTGAAAGAGCAAACCTAGTCGCGCTACAACACATAGACGTGGTCGATCCTTGGGTGGTAGAGCACAAAACCTTTATTAAGAAGACGTACAATGACCGAGGCCAACAGAGGACGGACGGAGATATACTCAAAGAGCACAACTCATGTTTCACGCGTTGGTTCAAGCAGAAGCTTTTGTCGTACCCTTTACATGAGGATTCTTCCGCGGAAGAACAACTCATATTCGCCTTGTCACAGGGTGCCGAGCACAACCTGATGACCTATGAGGCGTACGATTTCAACGGCTACACATTCTACACCGAGGCCAAGGACATGAAGAGCGATGGTTATCAGAACTCCGGGGTAACGATGGAATCCTACACCGGTAACGACAAGGACAGATACTACGGAAGGATCGAGGAGATCTGGGAGCTGAGCTACGCTGGAGAGAAGGTCCCGATGTTCCGTGTTAGATGGGCCAAGAGCGTCCTAAAAGAAGACCGGTATTTCACCACCATGGTTATAACCAAAGCCAAATCCAAGACCGCGGGCGCAAACGTCACCGCGAAAAATGAGCCATGGGTACTGGCTTCCCAAGTGGACCAATGCTTCTTCATTACCGACCCGTCAAAGCCCAGTCGTGTTGTCGTGAGGAGAGGCAAAAGGAAGATCATCGGAATGGATGGAGTAGCCAATGAGCAAGACTTCGACAAGTAGGGCGACCCGAGGATCGAACATGACGACGATGATGAAGTAGCAGCATACACCACAAGAAGAAGCAGGACCACCCTACCTAAAGGACGTCCGTTCCACAGAAGAACTCCATTTGTGAAAAAGAAGGGCAAGAAGATTGTATTTAATTAAATCGTAGCCTTCATTTCTCGATTGTATTTCATGGGCACTTTTTGAACTATCGTGAATATTTTTCAATTTCATGGACACTCGATCTCGATCCCCCTCCATCTCGATCGCTATCCCACCTCGCCAGATCCAGTCCCACTCACCGCTGAGCACCCCCCCGGTCCACCGGCCGCCGCCGCTGACCCCCCGCACCCTCGATTCCCCTACTCAACCGCCGCCGCCGACCCCCCGCACCCCTCCCCTACTCAACCGCCGCCGCCGACCCCCCGCACCCCTCCCCTACTCAACCGCCGCCGCCGACCCCCCGCACCCCCGCACCCTCCCCTGCTCCACCGGCATTACTTTTTGATGATATGTTTTAAAAAATATTACTGTCTTATAAAAAAATATTACTGTTATGATTTAAACAAGTTTGAACATATTTAAACATAAGTAAGTATCAAACAGCATTTTTAATGCATAAAAAAAATTTGTGGAGCCTGGGAATCAAACCCAGGACCTCCTGGTGTGAGAACTGGCTGCTGACCAGTCGATCTAGTAGAGGGAACTTGATGTGGATCAGGTTAGGTGGGAGATAACCTGTTGGCTCGAGCAGAAATCTAAAAAAATACTAATGGCGCACCAGGGTGAGGTGCGCCATTAGTACGGATGTACTTATGGCGCACCGAGGCGTGGTGCGCCATTAGTATTGTGCCGCCCCCCATCCATACTTCCTCCCGGGCCCACACCTATCCCCTCTCCCTCGCCCTCACCCTCGCCCTCGATCCTCTTCCCCTCTCCTCTCCCGATGCCGCTACCCCGCCGCCTCGACGCCGCCCCACCGCCTCGACGCCGCCCCGCCGCCTTGCCCCTGCGCCCATCGCCGGCGCCCCGTCGTCCCTGTCGCCCGTCTCCAACCACTGCCGCCTGAGGCCCCGACGTCGGCGCCGCTCTCCCCGTCGCCCCACCTCGTTGGACGCCATCGCCCCGCCGCCCTCGTCGCCGGCGGCTCGGATGCCGCCCCGTCCACACCACCGTCGCCGGAGCACCATCACCACCCGGACCTCGTCGCCTCCTCCCCTGCGTCGTCGTCGTCCCCGACATCCTCCCCGCGCCCCACTGCCCCCGTGAGCTCCCCCTCCTCCTCTCCCCCTCTCCCCCTCCTCCTGCCCCCGTGTGCCATGGCGATTTTTTATTAGGGTTTTCTGGTTGGTTTGTTAGTTTCATTGATCTGTATAGTGTTTGTTAGTTTCATTGAAATTTTTAAATCCTACAGCAAGGACAATGGGAAACCTAGGCCGTCTACTAGTACTGGTAGCACCACAATATCAACCAAAATATCATTATACACAACCAGCATCCACTCCCTACATTTCGCTCTACTACAAAGTTAAATTCCAGCGAGATTCGGGGAAATTTGCAGTGTAAAAACAGGGCCTGAATGTTGCATGGAACAGGTAACAACACCTAGAGATGCAACTATATACAATAGGCACATATATACATGATCAAAAGATAGGGAGAGAGAGATAAAATGATGTTTTGGGGGCTGTTTGGTTTCTGCTCGAGGCAACCCTGCCAAACAAGGGCACGCCAATTATTTTCGGTTTGGTTGAACCAGAAAATGCTGCTGCATATTCATTCATAGAAGAAAATGAACATCAAACAAATCCTAGTGGCCATCCTGGCATCCTCTCCTCTCTGAAGGAAGAAAGTTTCAGTTCTCACACACCTAATTAACATGGTGACACCCAGAGCAGAGCATAACAGGGAGAGCTTCAAGTTGGTGACTTCATATGGGCTTGTGGCTTGTCCCACTCCCACACAATAATTGTGCGGCACATGACAGGTTTTCCAAAGCTAGGGGCTGCACTTGGCACTACTAGAAAAAGGGCTATAGATGGTATTGACACTAATGGCGCACCAGACAAGCGGTGCGCCATTAGTATATACTAATGGCGCATCACCTTCTGATGCGCCATTAGTGTTGAAACTACTAATGGCGCACTAGACCCACGGTGCGCCATTAGTACCAATTTTTTTTGAACTAGTGCGCCTGTCCAAACATACTAATGGTGCATCCGCAGTTAGTGCGCCATTACTAGTTGTAACTAGTAATGGCGCACCAGCCAGAAAGTGCGCCAATAATGTTATTTTTTTATTATTTTTTTATTCCTTTTTTTGCAAAAGTACTAATGGCGCACTCTCACGCGGTGCGCCATTACTAGTTCAAACTAGTAATGGCGCACCATGGCAGGGTGTGCCATTAGTATGTTTTTTTTGCAAAACTACTAATGGCGCACCACCAGGGGGTGCGCCATTAGTAACCTGGATTACTAATGGCGCATTTGTTGATGGTGCACCATTAGTAAGTGGGCAGCAACAAGATATTTTGGACAGCCTCTCCTCCCACACTCACTTTCTCCCCACTTCATTCTCTCCACCCCCTCCTCCTTGTCTCGGGTGCCTCCTCTTTTTCACCTCATTTCCACCATAGATTCATTCAAATTAAGTGGTTAAGTTACCTTATTTTGCTAGGTAAGTAAGGGGGGAAGCTATATTTATGTTGTTCTCCCTACAACAATGTGCACATGCACTTTTTATGGCCTAGCTAGATCTATGTATGTTCGTGGTGTTGCATATGTTTGTGGTGTTGCATATGTGTTTGTGTTTGGAGGTATACCGGTATTTGAAATGCGATAGTTGCCAATATTTTGCCGGAATGTTGATTCATTTCCGTTTCGGCGAGAATTTTGGCATTAAGCATTCTTTTTGGTCCTATTTTTAGGGAATGTCATGCCAAATTTTTTCTTGGTTCTAAAATATCGTTTTGCTCTACCCCGCAAGCGAGCATGGTCCGCACGATGACCGAAGGCATCGTGAATAGGTTTTTGAGGTCCGTGAAGGACGAGATGCTTCAAAAGAACGAGACGGAGATAAGATGTCCGTGTCGAAGATGCAAGCTGAATAGCCTTATTGCGGACCCGGATTCCGGGCAGGTGCGGGACCACCTGCTCTTGCGTGGTTTCATGGATGGCTATCGGTGGCAAGGTGATGAAGATGACTACGAAGTCGTCCATGGGGGCCGGGCAAGAAATGAGGAAGGGCAGCAAGACAACCACCACGGCTCGGGCGGGCGAGAAGACGAAGAATCCCTAGGAGATGATCACGACGGTGATGCTGTACACAGTCATCATGTAGAAGATGCAGGACATGATGATGATGCCGGCGGAGCAGACGACGCTGGACCATCGATGGGCTGGGTGCAGGACCCTCATATTCAAGAGCTGCTTCTCAAGCAGACGGATAACACAAGAGCTGCCGCCCGAGAGAAAGCCAAGATGGATCAACTTGAGTTAGACGCGGTTACTCCATTGTATGAAGGATGCAGGCCCGAGGATACCCGCCTGAAAGTAACGCTCATGGCTCTGGAGATGAAGGTAAAACACAAAATGACCGACGCATGCTTCGACGAGAACATGTCATTCTGGCACGAACGTCTTCCCAAGGGGAACAAGTGCCCGACCAGTTCAGAGGAGGCGAAGAAAATCGTGTGTCCTCTGGATTTACCGCACGTGAAATACCATGTGTGCATGAACAATTGCATCATTTATTGGGACGAGCATGCGGAGTCTACCATATGTCCGGTGTGCGGTGTCACTCGATACAAGAAGAGGAAGAAAGCTCCTCAAAAAGTGGTGTGGTACTTTCCGATCACTCCTCGTCTGCAGCGGTATTTCGCGGACCCTAAGGTAGCAAAGCTCCTGCGTTGGCACGCGGATAGGGAGGAGAAGAAGCGAGAAGATAACGCAAATGATCCGGAGATAGATAAAAAAGACAAGATGCTGAGTCACCCTAAGGATGCGAGCCAGTGGCAAGCGTTG
The DNA here is from genome assembly GCA_963921465.1 of Triticum timopheevii. NCBI lineage: Eukaryota > Viridiplantae > Streptophyta > Magnoliopsida > Poales > Poaceae > Triticum > Triticum timopheevii. The sequence continues at coordinate 580,560,708 of OY997272.1, forward strand.
AACTTCGAATACCCAGAATTTGGGAACGATCCAAGGAACATCGTGCTGGGCGCGAGCACCGATGGAGTCAATCCGTTTGGCAGCCAAAGAAGCACACATAGCACCTGGCCTGTGTTTGTGTGGATGTACAACCTTCCCCCCTGGTTGTGCATGAAGAGGAAGTACATTCACATGAGTATGCTAATTGAAGGGCCGAAACAACCAGGGAACAACATCAATCTGTATCTGGGGCTGCTGAAAGAGGAGCTTGACACGCTGTGGAAAACGCCATCCAATACGTGGGACGCCGCAGAGAAAGAATATTTCCCTATGAGAGCCGCACTGCTCACGACGGTGCACGACTATCTCCATATGGTTGCATTCTAATTAATGAAGCCAAATTTCTAAATGGTTCACATTCCTTCCGCAGGCGACTGAAAGCAGTAGCGCGGGGTCGACTAAGAGCAACCCTTGGGACACCACTCTAAATAGGGCGTTGAATGTAATGAAGAACAAGGATAAGCTCAGTAAGCCGACGTCAGCTGGTCGTGTGGCCGGCAAAGGCTTGTCGACAAAATGGGGGTCATACTATACCGCTGGTGTGCGGAAGGAGAAAAAGACCAGCTTGGAAAGCCAGGCGCGAGAGGTTCAAGAACTCAAGGCACAGGTGGCGCGGATTCCGGAGATTGTCCAAGAGCAAGTGGAACAACGACTCGGAGCGACGATCACCGCCATTATGCCTACCTTGATCTCGGGGTTGAGTGCGTGGATTGCGGGCGGCCAACAGGGGCCGCCCCCGATTCCTAGCTTCACGGCCAGCAACTCGCATAATGCGATGGCGGGGCCATTGGTGCCTCCGGAGGAGGCGGCATTGGTGTCTCCGACGCCGGCATGGGAGCTTAATGCACCCGGGTGTACGCCGGCCGGCACCTCTGCAGCAAGCGGCACCTCCGTCAACTGCACGCCCGCTCTTGGCGGTGCGTCGACATTAGCCGAGCTCGACGCCATCATCACGGTAACTAATTAAGCCTCTCTCGGCCGAGGACTTCATCTCCTTGCCTTTGACTGGGCATCCCTGACGCCCTACATGTTTTCGCAGGGCGCCGCCGACGTTCTGTGCACTCTCCTCCACTTCGTGAACAACGAGTTGGTCGATGTCGCCAAGGGCAAAATCATTCAACCGGGCAACCCCTTGTTCCACGGTACCCAGATGCCACCCAACTTGTTTAGGGTTCAACTGGTTCGGGTGCTGCCAGGCTGCGACGACTTGTTACCTCCGATTCGACCCGTCGGGGCCGACGATGATGACGTGATGACCCTGGTTTGGCCGAAGAGCCAGATTCGTTTGGGGGCGGGGGACACCACCCCAAAGACAACACCGCCAGTCGTGCCGGCGCCAAGTCAGCCCCATGGCAAGACCGCCGTAACGGTGCCGGACATCCCTATGCCACTGGATCCAAACATGCATATGGCACAGGATTAGAACGACGACGACGACGACGACGATACATTTGCCAGCGTCGATCAGTACTTTGCCAATCATGGGTACGATGGCGACTTCATGGGGCCTCCTTCTCAAGAACCAAACCCAACAAAAGACGTGTGCGATCTAGCTGGTACCGCGGAGAAGCCAAGTTGCAACAGGCGCCGTCTGGCGTTCAGCTCTCAGGAGACGCCTCCAGCTGCCGACTTCACCGATCCTCAGATAGGCGAGGTGCGAAATATTATCAGCCCCAACACACTCAAGAAGGCGGTCTGTGAGCAAAACTCGGTCCCATTAAAGGAGAAGAAGAAGGCACGCAAAAGAAAGAGTAAGAAGGGTGCGAGCCAGCCGGCACCGAGTACGATCCGTGCTCAGGACGGGCCACCTTCACCGCAGGATATCTCGAGGAGGGTGCATGTGGCGGGTAGGGCGATGCTACCGACAAATATGCTCAATGCTGCAACCGGTGCTATGCGGAGTCTGCATGACAGTGTTCTTGCTTTGGAGAAGCGGCGTCTCAGAGAGAAGGATGTGGAATACCCGGTTTTCGCGGCCAAGGTGCCAGAGGGCAAGGGCTTTGTGGATAACTCCATCGGGCGTACGATCGTCCTGCATTTTGATGACATCCACGCTATGTTGAACCTTCATCTGCTGCACTACACCTTCGTTCGGCTATTTTCGCTGAGTATGGAGATGCGGATCATTCGCGACAAGACCCCGGACATCGTGATGGTCGACCCCTTCTACATGCGTGCCAAGATCTTGGGCAGCGCTGGGGACCGGCAAGTCGCGAGTTCTTACCTCGAAGGCATCATTCTGGCAAACCAAGATAAGGATAACTTCCTCGTGCCTTACTTTCACGAGTAAGTCCTCCCCTCAACCGCCCCATAACATATGAATTGTTACATTTCGATCATTTTTCTTTTAACATTTTGTGTTTTCTGCAGTGACACACAATGCACGCTCATCCTCCTAAGCCCCAAATATTCCATGGCCACGTATTTCGACCCGGACCGTCAGTCGAATGTAGACTACACAAATGTCAAGAAGGTTCTTGATGATGTTCTCCCCGGCTACGCCAAATCTGGAGGCACCTTCACCAGGCCTATTCGTAAGTACGGCAAGCACGTGTTCTCCCACAATACGACATTCTGCTGCGTCAAGCAGCCGCCTGGCGGTCAGAAGGGTGCCTACTACTCCATCCATCACATGCGGGCGATCGTACGGGACCATCATCAACTTCTGCTACCGAGTAAACTCAAAGATTGGGCAAAGAGCATGTCGGCAATCCAGGACGCGGACCTCCGACAAGAATTCTTTCGCATCCAGTCGGAGTTTGCGGAAATCATCCATCAAGATGTCCTTCGTACCTCGGGGCAGTTCTACCTCAACAATCAACCGTCCAACAGTGACATCGACACAATGCTACAAATGTAGGCTGACAATGACCGTTATTTGATGACTCCCACGATAGACGGCGGCTTCATCCACGCTCCGGTCCCTTGAGTCGAGTCGAAAGAAGTGATGCTGTGTCTAGTTCTGAAACATCGTTTGGCTCATGTTGTAATTAAACTTTAATGAACTTGTAGTATGTCTCTTTGGTTTCGAGAGTCGTTCAACTTAGATCTAATCGATGCTATTAATGTCTTGCTTTTCTCTTCCGATCGTTCTGTTGCATACTTATATATTGCTTATGTATTGTCTGTGAATTGGTACTAACGTTTCGTTTGGCTAGTGCATAGCGATGCCGACATATGTCGTGTACAAGGGTAAGGTTCCCGGAGTCTATGATGACTGGGAGGAGTGTCGGAGACAGGTTCACCGATTCAGCGGTAACAGTTACAAAGGGTACACCACTAGGGCCGAGGCCGAATCTAGATACGCCCGCTATCTAGCGGGAGAGGGGAGGGAGCGTTGGAGGAACCGGATGAAGACGAGTTTCATCGTGATGATGCTCATCGTGATGACCGCAGCTCTCTTCTATGTGATGGTAGTTTAGATGATCGATATCGACTTGTAATGTGAAGACAAACTCGCTACTCGCGGTCTCGAGACTTGTAATATAATGTTCTATCCTTGTTCGGTCTTTTCAATTCGGAGACTAATATGATGAATTGTATTCGGAGACTAATATGATGAATTGTATTCAAAGACTAATCTTCTATTGTATTCGATGAATCTGTTGTTGATGTGTGATGTCTATATTTTGTCAAATTATACATTTTGTAACCTGTGCAAAAAACAGAAAATAAAAAATAAAAAAAACCTAATATTCATACTAATGGCGCATCACATGACAGTGCGCCATTAGTATGACAGTGCATACTAATGGTGCATCACTGGGCAGTGCGCCATTAGTATGCCGCGGTTACTAATGGCGCATCCAGTGGTGGTGCGCCATTAGTATGCGAAAGCACCTGGGTATACATGGCCCCTGGGAGGCATACTAATGGCGCACCCTGGCCTATACTAATGGCGCACCCGCGGTGCGCCATTAGTATACCAGATACTAATGGCGCACCAGGTGGTGCGCCATTAGTAAAAATTACTAATGGCGTGCTATTAATGGCGCACCATAGATGCGCCATTAATGGCCATATTAGGTGCGCCATTAGTAGGGGTTTTTCTAGTAGTGTAGACTAGGGACCATCACTGTACATGTGTTAAAAACAAACCAGACAAGAAAACTGGTTGGGTGGAGAAAAAATATATATGATGGCTGATGCAAAAAAAAGTTTATTCTAGGGCATAACTAATTTAAAAAATTTCTGATTTTATAGTGTTTTTCTTACCGGAGTTTCACTGTAATTAGAATTCAGTGGATTTAATTTACACTATAATTCTAAGTGGATTTACACTTTAATTACTTACATACTACACTGTGCTCAAGTTGATGAATTAATCCACACCACAATTAATCAATACACCACTAGTTATGTAGTTTTTAGGAAAATGCTAGTAACTTGTGCTTTCATATCCTAGTTATGTAGTGTGTGATGTGTGAGTTTTAGTCTGAACCTTCCCCCTGTTCTCTGTACCTATCAATATCATATCCCTCGTGTAATTTGAGAGTTCTATCAGTCTATGAGAAGGGGATTGTAATTCTCAATGGTTTGTTGTCAGGGTTGGTATGCTGGTCGCCTTGGGAATTGTGATTGCATTTCTCAATGGATTTTACAGTGTAAACCTTGTAGGATTTGCAGTGTAATTCCTGTCAGGATTTAGAGTGTAATTCCTAGTAGATTTGCACTGTACTTTTCATTTTTGGGTTTGCTGTGTAATTTCTGTCTGTATCTATAGTGTAATTCCTAGTAGATTTACACTGTACTTCTCATTGTTTGGATTTGTAGTGTAATTCATGTTTTTATAGTGTAACTCTAAGTGGATTCACACTGTAATTCCTACTGGATTTACAATGTTTTTCTTAGTGGAGTTCCACTGCAATTCTAAGTAGATGTACACTGTAATTTCTACTGGATTTATAGTGTATTTCTTACCGGAGTTTCACTGTAATTAGAATCCAGTGGATTTAATTTACACTGTAATTCTAAGTGGATTTACACTTTAATTTACTTACATACTACACTCTGCTCAAGTTGATGAATTAATCCACACCACAATTAATCAATACACCACTAGTTATGTAGTTTTTAGGAAAATGCTAGTAACTTGTGCTTTCATATCCTAGTTATGTAGTTTTTAGGCAAATGCTAGTAACTTGTGCTTCTTTCCATAATTTTTGTTACACTGAAAATAAGGCAATTAACTAGCTACTTACTTTTTTTGCCCATTGGCATTTCACTTTGTATGGAACCTGAAGCTGTATACCAACTGATTTATTGTGCTTCTTTGCCACATTTACAGCTACCATGTTGTTTTGATACAGAAACAGTTTGGTAGCTGTCCGTGAACAATGTTGTAGCTGGTACAGTTACCAGGTCTTTTTTTTAATTGAACCAAACTGGTACAGTTACCAGGTCAGATGATGCTTAGACTAGGAAGATTGCTGCTAGATGTTAATTTGCTGGTACTAGCTACAATTTGGCACTGAAAAGCAAAAGCAAAAGCCCTTGAGTTTGTTGATATATATTGTTCCATGTTGTGATGGAGGCCTTTTTTGCCTTCTCCACCCGAGAGGCCCTTGAGTTTGCTGGAATGTCGATTAACTTCCGTTCCAGCAAATTCGGGTACTCCATATGTCCTATTTTCAGCAAAGGTCATGCTGAAATTTTCCGTGAATTTTAGCATGACTTTGCTAAAAATAGGACATATGGGGTACTTGTGACTAATGCATGGGCCAGGGTATCTTAGTAGTTAATTAAGTAGGATCAAGTGCCCCTTTATTCTAGCTGCATTAAACCATAGGCGTGCCTCGGCATCGAAAAACCCTCAATGATAAAAGCTTAGCTTTTAGGATGCCTCGGTGTCGACAAACCCTAAATGATGAGACCATGATCTTGTTCCTTGACAACAACCAACTTTTTGACCAAACTTTGTTCCTATTTAGAGAGAAACATGGCCAAAAACGATGAGGCCGAGGGTTCGGGCGGCAAGGCATTCTGGGAGCTGTCCCAGGAGATGGAGGAACAACCTCACTTGTATGAGGACGCCGCCTTCCCCACCAATCTTGAGACCACTGATGGTGCCACCGAGGATGAACACACTGATGCCACCACTGATGGTGCCGCCGAGGATGCCACCACTGATGATGGCGGCGCACGCACAGATGGCAGCCAACCGAAGAGGCAACGGAAGGACCGGCGCCCGACCGTGCTCCGCACCCTCAAGGAGGAAGTTACTGAAGTGGACTCCGGCGGGAATCCAACGGTGCCCGAACGAATAGTCAAGGGGTACTCGCTTCAGCTCGGGTGCATTCTCCGGAGCACCGTCTCGATCAACACCGAGAACCTGAGGCATCCTGACCGAGGGAATTTACGCAACCTCCTCTACACGAAGCTGCACGAACGATACAAGTTCCCCGCTGAATTTGAAAACACAAACCTCAAAGGGAATAAAGTGAATAGTGCTGCCCTCACAAAGATGAGCAAGGCCCTGTCTACTTGGAAAAGCAATGTGAAGAGAATGATCGAGAAAGATGTGAGTTATGAGAAGATCAAGGAGAAAAATCCTTCGATCACCGAAGATGACTACAACGAATTCAAGATCAATTGCTCGAGCACCGCAAACTCCGAATCAAGTCAGTGGGGGAAAGAAATGCGGGAGCTGAACTTAGGGGAACACACACTTGGTCCCGGTGGTTACAGACTGGCGGAGCCTATATGGGACAAGGAGGAGGCGGACCGTGCCGAGCAAGGCCTACCGCCCCTCTTCGATAAATACAGTGACAAGCAGACCAGGAACTTTGTCAGGGCCCGGTACAAGAAGGACCCGAAAACAAAGGAGCTTACCACGGATCCGAAGACCAGGGCGCTTGAGCTTGTTCTGGTAAGGAATACACCCCCGCGTAATTAGCTCCATATGGTTGCATTCTAATTAATGAAGCCAAATTTCTAAATGGTTCACATTCCTTCCACAGGCGACTGAAAGCAGTAGCGCGGGGTTGACTAAGAGCAACCCTTGGGACACCACACTAAATAGGGCGTTGAATGTAATGAAGAACAAGGATAAGCTCAGTAAGCCGACGTCAGCTGGTCGTGTGGCCGGCAAAGGCTTGTCGACAAAATGGTCGTCATACTATAACACTGGTGGGCGAAAGGAGAAAAAGACCAGCTCGGAAAGCCAGGCGCGCGAGGTTCAAGAACTCAAGGCACTGGTGGAGCGGATTCCGAAGATTGTCCAAGAGCAAGTGCAACAACAACTCGGAGCGACGATCACCGCCATTGTGCCTACCTTGATCCAGGGGTTGAGTGCGTGGATTGCGGGTGGCCAACAGGGGACGCCCCCGATTCCTAGCTTCACGGCCAGCAACTCGCAGAACGCGATGGCAGTGTCTCCGGCGGAGGCGGCATTGGTGTCTCCGGCGCCGGCACGGGAGCTTAATTCACCCGGGTGTACGCCGGGAGGCATCTCTGCAGCAAGCGGCACCTCCGTCAACTGCATGCCCGCCGTTGGCGGTGCCTCGACATTAGCCGAGCTCGACGCCATCATCACGGTAACTAATTAAGCCTCTCTCGGCCGAGGACTTCATCTCCTTGCCTTTGACTGGGCATCCCTGACGCCCTACATGTTTTCGCAGGGCGCCGCCGATGTTCCGTGCACTCTCTTGCACTTCGTGAACAACGAATTGGTCGATGTCGCGAAGGGCAAAATCGTTCAAACGGGCAACCCCTTGTTCCACGGTACCCAGATGCCACCCAACTTGTTTAGGGTTCAACTGGTTCGGGTGCTGCCAGGCTGCGACGAGTTGTTACCTCCGATTCGACCCGTCGGGGCTGACGATGATGACGTGATGACCCTCAGCGCCTGCCTGAGCTGGCCCCTGCTTTGGCCGAAGAGCCAGATTCGTTTGGGGGCGGGGGACACCACCCCAAAGACAACACCGCCAGTCGTGCTGGCGCCAAGTCGGCCCCATGGCAAGACCGCCGCAACGGTGCCAGACATCCCCATGCCACTGGATCCAAACATGCATATGGCACAGGATCGGAACAACGACGACGACGATACATTTGCCAACGTCGATCAGTACTTTGCCAATCATGGCTACGATGGCGACTTCATGGGGCCTCCTTCTCAAGAACCCAACCTAAGAAAAGACGTGCGCGATCTAGCTGGTACCGCGGAGAAGCCAAGTTGCAACAGGTGTCGTCTGCCGTTCAGCTCTCAAGAGACGCCTCCAGCTGCCGACTTCACCGAGCCTTGGATAGGCGAGGTGCGAAATATTATCAGCCCCAACACACTCAAGAAGGCGGTCTGTGAGCAGAACTCGGTCCCATTACAGGAGAAGAAGAAGGCACGCAAAAGAAAGACTAACAAGGGTGCGAGCCAGCCGGCACCGAGTACGATCCATGCTCAGGATGGGCCACCTTCACCTGAGGATATCTCGAGGAGGGTGCATGTGGCGGGTAGGGCGATGCTACCGACAAATATGCTCGATGCTGCAACCGGTGCTATGCGGAGTCTGCATGACAGTGTTCTTTCTTTGGAGAAGCGGCGTCTCAGAGAGAAGGATGTGGCACACCCAGTTTTAGCGGCCAAGGTGCCAGAGTGCAAGGGCTTTGTGGATAACTCCATCGGGCGTACGATCGTCCTGCCGTTTGATGACATCCACACTATGTTGAACCTTCATCCGTTGCACTACACCTTCGTTCGGCTATTTTCGCTAAGTATGGAGATGCGGATCATTCGCGACAGGACCCCGGACATCGTGATAGTCGACCCCTTCTACATGCGTGCCAAGATCTTGGGCAGCGCCGGGGACCAGCAAGTCGCGAGTTCTTACCTCGAAGGCGTCATTCTGGCAAACCAAGATAAGGATAACTTCCTCGTGCCTTACTTTCCCGAGTAAGTCCTCCCCTCAACCGGCCTGTAACATATGAATTCTTAGATTTTGATCGTTTTTCTTTTAACATTCCGTGTTTTCTGCAGTGACACACATTGCACGCTCATCCTCCTACGCCCCAAATATTCCATGGCCACGTATTTCGACCCGGACCGTCAGTCGAACGTAGACTACACAAATGTCAAGAAGGTTCTTGATGATGTTCTCCCCGGCTACGCCAAATCTGGAGGCACCTTCACCAGGCCTGTTTTTTAAGTACAGCAAGCATGTGTTCTCCCACAATACGACGTTCTGCTGCGTCAAGCAGCCGCCTGGCAGTCAGAAGGGTGCCTAGTACGCCATCCTTCACATGCGGGCAATCGTACGGGATCATCATCAACTTCTGCTACCGAGTAAACTCAAAGATTGGGCCGCGAGCGTGTCGGCAATCCAGGACGCGGACATCAGACAAGAATTCTTTCGCATCCAGTTGGAGTTTGCAGAAATCATCCATCAAGATGTCCTTCGTACCTCGGGGCAGTTCTACCTCATAAATCAACCGTCCAACAGTGACATCGACACAATTCTACAAATGCAGGCTGACAACGACCGTTATTTCATGACTCCCACGATAGACGGCGGCTTCATCCACGCTCCGGTCCCTTGAGTCGTGTCGAAAGCAGTGATGCTGTGTCTAGTTCTGAAACATCGATTGGCTCATGTTGTAATTAAACTTTAATGAACTTGTAGTATGTCTCTTTGGTTTCGAGAGTCGTTCAACTTAGATGTAATCGATGCTATTAATGTCTTGCTTTTCTCTTCCGATCGTTCTGTTGCATACTTATATATTGCTTATGTATTGTCTGTGAATTGGTACTAACGTTTTGTTTGGCTAGTGCATAGCGATGTCGTCGTATGTCGTGTACAAGGGTAAGGTTCCCGGAGTCTACGACGACTGGGAGGAGTGTCGGAGACAGGTTCACCGATTCAGCGGTAACAGTTACAAAGGGTACACCACTAGGGCCGAGGGCGAATCTAGATACGCCCGCTATCTAGCGAGAGAGGGGAGGGAGCGTTGGAGGAACCGGATGAAGACGAGTTTCATCGTGATGATGCTCATTGTGATGACCGCAGCTCTCTTCTATGTGATGGTAGTTTAGATGATCGATATCGACTTGTAATGTGAAGACAAACTCGCTACTCGCGGTCTCGAGACTTGTAATATAATGTTCTATCTTTGTTTGATCTTTTCAATTCGGAGACTAATATGATGAATTGTATTCGGAGACTAATATGATGAATTGTATTCAAAGACTAATCTTCTATTGTATTCGATGAATCTATTGTTGATGTGTGCTGTCAATATTTTGTCCAATTATACATTTTGTAACCTGTGCAAAAAACAGAAAATAAAAAATAAAAAAACCCTAATATTCATACTAATGGCGCATCACATCACAGTGCGCCATTAGTATGACAAAGTATACTAATGGCGCATCATGAAACAGTGTGCCATTAGTATGCCGAGGTTACTAATGGCGCATCTTGTTGCTGTGCGCCATTAGTATGCCAGAGCACCTGGGTATACATGGCCCCTCGGAGGCATACTAATGGCGCACTACTGTATACACTAATGGCGCATCAGGGGTGCGCCATTAGTATACCAGATACTAATGGCGCACCTGTGGTGCGCCATTAGTAAAATATACTAATGGCGCACCACTAATGCACCATTAATGGCCAAATTAGGTGCGCCATTAGTAGGCCTTTTCCTTGTAGTGTGAAGCGAAAAGGTCCGCCATGAAAAGCGTTTCATAATTTAGCTAGAGACATAATTTGTCAAATGAAGTACATAGTCACTTAGACTCAAACACTTCTTCCTCTATGCCATCCAACATGCTATCTAGCCTACAATCCTGCTGGGAATACTTGGCGGCTACATGTACCTGGTCGTATACCAAACTAATGGGGATTTCTTCTCCATTTGACACTATAGGTCTAACCCTGGCCATGTGATTCGGGTCGAGTTTGGTATACCAAGTTTTCACCATTGCCAAGGCCTCTTGCGCACCTTCCCGGCAGGCCGATATCTTCCATAATCGGAAGCGCCGCCGTGCTCCCTCGAGTAGCTATACAAGACCCTCCATACTTTGCATCGCCTGCCGAGCTCGCTCGTGCATTTGCGACAGCTCTTGTAGCAGACAGCTGGACGATCCGGACACCTCCTCTTCAGGGCGGCCCGTCAATATACCTACAGACATAATTATTTCAGTTTCTTTCCTTGCCGAACTATGTAAAGGTAAGTCCGAATACATACTAAATATGTCGCCTCGCAGCTTTTTATTCTCCTTCACGAAGTCAGCTAGCTGGGCTCGCACATCTTTTAGCTCTTCACCGAGCTTGGTGCTGGCATCTTGAAGTTTGTTCTTCTCCACCATGACTTTTGTCAGTATACGTTCGCCCGCAGCCAGTTGCCTTTGAGTTCCTGGATTTCCCGCTCGTGCGACTTCCGGTGCCTCTGTCATAAGATTTGCACCTGTATTAATACTCCTGATGTATAATCATGTTTTCTCGATAGAGAGGAACATTACCAGACGCTGCCTTCTTGGATTTCTCCAGTTCGGTGGTAGCAGCAGTTAGCTGGGCTTGACACTTCTTCAGCTCTTGAGATAGCAGGTCATTCTTTTCTTTGAGCACCTGGGTATACAATGATCCTTAAATCAGTTGCTTAAACTACTTCATGTCTTGGGGGCTACTTGTATATAATTATCAGAATTGTGCAAGTATGAACTTACCCGCATATCCTTCAAATACTGATATGTGGCTCTAGAAAGCCCATCTCGAGCAGCTCGGATGTATACATCACCCGAGTTAAAGGCATTGAAAGCCTCTTATGAAAAACCAGGGTCGCAAAGAGCGGCCCGCCCGCGCCGATGATTCATGCCGCTTCCCACTTCAGAGTTTGTCGCAGATACTTTATCCGAATCCTCTGCAGAACGACAATCCGGTGTCACTTCCACGTTAGCCTTAGTCCTCGTGACAAGGTCTGGAATCCGGCTAGTAGAGGCATGACCGGCAGGATCCCCGGACACAGTCCGGCGAATGTTTTTCCTGATAAGACAAAACTGATAGTGTCATACTTTAAGATGACGACCATGGGGCATATTTAAAACCATATCTCTTCAATGAAGGCTTAGCCATATCTCTATTTTCCTTCCTCTTTGAAGGCCTGCCCATCGTAGGCGCCGCTTTCTTGCGCGTCGCCTCAGGTGCTGCATGGCGCGCCAATCGCCTCCCCTTTAGAGCATAATATAGTGTGGTGGGTAAGGCGGAAGAGGGAAATTCTCCCAAAGGACAAGTCTCCTAATTACTTACATGCGATGCAGGGAGGAGACCGGGATAGTCAGTAATGATGGACACTTCGTGCCGTCACAACTCGCCTGGTAAAACACCCCTTCCCGAGCTCCACAAATATATCCGGATCCTCTTCGAATCCGGGATCAAGGGCCTGGTTGTGGTCCTCTGGCTGTTGTGCGGGGCTATGGATCTCCCTGGTGACTTTCCGCCATTTCTGTTATAAATGATGGATTAATATTTTTGAAAAAGGATTCAGGGAGTTGATGGAGTAGAGTACTGGGATGGAAACTCAACAAGCTGGGAGGGTTGTACATGGAAAATCCATCACTGGGCTTAATGTGGGTGAACTCCTCCTCCTCCCCCTTGTATAAACCGGACAATATTTTCGCCAAAGCAGCGGAAGTGTCCGGACCCTTCCGACCATAGCGGGTGGCATCATCTTCTCCATCGAAGTGCCACATAGGGCGCCCTCGGTATTGGAGTGGCTGAACCCCTCGCATTATGGATATCGCCATAACCTCGACTATTGACAATCCGGATTGAGTGAGTGTCTTTATCTTGCTCATCAGTTGGTGGACTTCCATGCTATCTTCCTCCTCAGGGCTCCGAGGACGCCAGTTGAGGCACTTCTTCAATGGAGTACTTGAATATTCAGGAAGACCCCTCTGGATTGGGTCAGGAAGGGAGACGTCTTCACCATAAAACCATTCAGAAGGCCATTCTTCGAATGCCTTCTTCGGCGTACCGGATAGGTATCCGGTTCCGGCGATGTGCCATATCTCGGCTCCGCCCACTTGGAATATCGATCCCTCCTGATTACGATGGACGAGGCAAAACAGCTTTTTCCATAACTTGAAATGGGCCTCGCAACCCAGAAATAGCTCGCAAAGAGCAACATACCCCGCAATATGCAGGATGGAGGCAGGTGTGAAGTTGTGCAGTTGGAGGCCATAGTGCTCCAGAAGCCCTCGTTGGAATGGATGGATTGGAAATCCAACACCTCTCAACAAATAGGGAACAAAGCATACTCGTTCCTCCCTGGATGGGTTGGGGAACTTCTCCGCCTGCTCCCCATCGTCGAAGGAAGCCAATCCGGCTCGTAAGGGGACTAGATCTACGGGAGGAAGGAATCCCTGGGTCTGCAGCTTCACTAGTTGGTTGTGGGATCTGGAACACTTTTCCTAATCACCCTGTTTGGAGCCGTGAGGGCGCGAGAAGGAGCTGGGAGGGCTAGCCATGTTGCGGTCATTTCTGCGGGCAAGCTTCGAGTATTCCTCGTTTGGGGAGATGGTGTGGATTAGATCTGAAGATCCCCGTCTCTTTAAATAGACAATTTTCTCATGGTCAGGGTGGTAAGTGCAAAAATGCCCCGACCTCTCACATTCGCTAGACACGTGGAAACTGAAATCATGAAGGTGCAGAAGCCAAGGAGCGTGATTTTGAATGGAAAGCCAGATATCGCTCTATAAGTCAGGTACTTTGAAGTATTTGGGGAAGGAACCCGCCTTGCAATGCCGAAGACAATGTGCGCGCCGGACTCATTGTCATTGAAGCGTAGTTCGGGAGCTACTGAGGTGGTCCTGGACTAAGGGGTCCTCGGACAGCCGGACTATATACTTCGGCCGGACTATTGGAATATGAAGATACAAGATAGAAGACTTCTTCACGTGTCCGGATGGGACTCTTCTTTACGAGGAAGGCAAGATTGGCGATTCAGATATGTAGATTCCTTTCTCTGTAACCGACTTTGTGTAACCCTAGCCCCCTCCGGTGTGTATATAAACCGGAGGGTTTTGGTCCATAGGACAACAATCATAACCTCATAAGCTAGGCTCCTAGGGTTTAGCCATTATGATCTTGTGGTAGATCAACTCTTGTAATACTCATATTCATCAAAATAACTCAAGTAGGAAGTAGGGTATTACCTCTATAGAGAGGGCCCGAACCTGGGTAAACATTGTGTCCCCCGCCTCCTATTATCATTAGCCTTAGATGCATAGTTCGGGACCCCCTACCTGAGATCCGCCGGTTTTGACACCGACAGCGGCGCCCCCCTTTCCTTCCCTTCCCCCTCTTCCTTCCTCCTTACCCCTCTTCCTAAGGTGGAAACCTACTAGGACTTGGAGTCCTAGTAGGATTCACCTCTCCTGGCGCGCCCTAGGAGGGCAGGCCGGCCCCCCTGAGGGAGTCCTGGACTAGGGGGTGTCCGGACAGCCGGACTATCATTATCCGCCGGACTCCAAGACTACGAAGATACAAGATTGAAGACTGCGTCCCGTGTCCGGATGGGACTTTCCTTGGCGTGGAAGGCAAGCTTGGCGATACGGATATGTAGATCTCCTACCATTGTAACCGACTCTGTGTAACCCTAGCCTCCTCCGGTGTCTATATAAACCGGAGGGCTTTAGTCCGTAGGACAACATACATTACAACAATCATACCATAGGCTAGCTTTAGGGTTTAGCCTCCTTGATCTCGTGGTAGATCCACTCTTGTACTACCCATATCATCAATATTAATCAAGCAGGACGTAGGGTTTTACCTCCATCGAGAGGGCCAGAACCTGGGTAAAAACATCGTGTCCCTCGTCTCCTGTTACCATCCGCCTAGACGCACAGTTCGGGACCCCCTACCTGAGATCCGCCGGTTTTGACACCGACATTGGTGCTTTCATTGAGAGTTCCTCTGTGCCATCACCGATAGGCCCGATGGCGTCTTCAACCAACAACGCTGTCCACGGTGAGACTTTTCTCCCCGGAAAGATCTTCGTATTCGGCGGCTTCGCACTGCGGGTTAATTCGCTTGGCCATCTGGAGCAGATCGAAAGCTACGCCCCTGGCCGTCAGGTCAGATTCGGAAGCCTAAACTTCACGGCTGATGTCCGCGGAGACTTGATCTTCGACGGACTCGAGCCTCAGCCGAGCGCACCGCACTGTGACGATGAGCATGATCTAGCTCTGCCACCGAACGGTACCTTGGTGGCCGCGCATGAATCCACTTCGGCCATTAATCCGGAGCCGATTGCCCAGATCAAGGATCGGCGGATAGACGCCACCTTGGGGCCTCCAACTCCCACGGCAATAGAGCCGAACATCGATCTTGTCCCCCGCGAAATTCGTGATTCCGAGGTGCCGGACTCCAAACCTCCCGCGCCCCTACCAATCGATTCGGATTGGGTGCCGGTTATGGAATTCACCGCCGCAGACATCTTCCAACACTCGCCCTTTGGCGACATCCTAAATTCGCTAAAGAATCTCTCGTTATCGGGAGAGTCCTGGCCGGACTACGGCCAGGATGGTTGGGGTACAGATGACGAAGAAATTCAGAGCCCACCCACCACCCACTTTGTAGCCACTGTCGACGATCTAACCGACATGCTAGACTATGACTCCGACTACATCGACGCTATGGACGACGATGCCGGAGACGAACAGGAAACAGCGCCTACAGGGCACTGGAAGACCACCTCGTCATACGACATATATATGGTGGACACCCCAAAAGACGGGGACGGCGAAGAAGCAGCGGAGGCAGACTCTTTAAAGAAGCAGCCCAGACGCCAGCATCAGCGGCGCCGCTCTAAATCCCGCCACAGCAAGAATGGAGATTCCGGCACAGGAGATAATAATACCCCAGAGAGTGCCGAAGACAATCCCCTCCAGCAAGATTCAGCGCAGGAGGATGCAGAAGCAAGCCCTCACGAGAGGGCGGAAGACGTAGAGGTTGAGGATCATAACTACATGCCTCCCTCCGAAGACGAAGTAAGCCTCAACGATGACGAATTCGTCGTACCTGAGGATCCCGTCGAACAAGAGCGTTTCAAACGCAGGCTTATCGCCACAGCAAATAGCCTAAAGAAAAAGCAGCAACAGCTTCAAGCTGATCAGGACCTGCTGGCCGATCGATGGACCGAGGTCCTCGCGGCCGAAGAGTATAAACTCGAACGCCCCTCCAAAAGTTACCCAAGACGCAAGCTGCTCCCCCGATTAGAGGAGGAAGCATACATACCTCAATCACCAGTGCACGATATGGCTGACCGACCACCTCGTGGTCGTGACAGAGAGGCATCCAGGCCCCCAGCCAAGACCGTACCCCGGCATCGCTCCAAAAGTACGAAGCCAAGAGGGAACACGCCGGACTTGCGAGACATATTGGAGAACAAAGCAAGGCAATCGAGATCCATCTACGGATCATGTGGGTGCCCCACGACCCATGACAAATACCGTCGCACCGGATACAATAACCCCGGCCGGGCCGAACACAGCAGCCAACGCTCTCTCGAGCTGCGTCGCGATATTGCTCAATACAGAGGCGCCACACACCCGCTATGCTTCACTGACAAAGTAATGGATCATCAAATCCCCGAAGGGTTTAAACCCGTAAACATCGAATCTTACGATGGCACAACAGACCCCACGGTTTGGATCGAAGATTATCTTCTCCACATCCATATGGCCCGCGGCGACGATCTCCATGCCATCAAGTATCTCCCACTCAAGCTTAAAGGACCAGCTCGGCATTGGCTAAATAGCTTGCCCGCAGAGTCAATTGGGTGCTGGGAAGACCTGGAAGCCGCATTCCTCGACAACTTCCAGGGCACGTATGTGCGACCACCAGACGCCGATGACCTAAGCCACATTATTCAGCAACCAGACGAATCGGCCAGACAATTCTGGACACGGTTCTTGACAAAGAAAAACCAAATCGTCGACTGTCCGGATGCAGAGGCCCTTGCAGCCTTCAAACATAACATCCGGGACGAATGGCTAGCCCGGCACCTGGGGTAGGAAAAGCCGAAATCCATGGCAGCCCTCACATCGTTAATGACCCGCTTTTGCGCGGGAGAGGACAGCTGGCTAGCTCGCAGCAACAATCTCCGTAAAAATTCTGGCAGTCCGGATACTAAGGACAACAATGGCAGGTCACGTCGAAACAAAAACAAGCGCCACATTAACAGCGACGATAAGGAGGATACGGCAGTCAACGCCGGATTCCGAGGCTCCAAACCCGGTCAGCGGAAGAAGCCATTCAAAAGAACCACTCCGGGTCCGTCCAATTTCGACCGAATACTCGACCGCTTATGCCAGATACATGGCACCCCTGAAAAGCCAGCTAATCACACTAATAGAGATTGCTGGGTGTTCAAGCAAGTAGGCAAGTTAATTGCCGAAAACAATGACAAGGGGCTAAACAGCGACGACAAGGAAGAGACCCGACCGCCGAACAATAGAGGACAGAAGGGTTTTCCCCCACATGTGCGGACGGTGAACATGATTTACGCGACCCATATACCCAAAAGGGAGAGGAAACACGCACTAAGGGACGTCTATGCGATGGAGCCAGTCGCACCGAAGTTCAATCCATGGTCCTCTTGTCCGATCACTTTCGATTGAAGAGACCATCCGACCAGCATACGCCATGGCGGATTCGCCGCATTGGTTTTAGACCCAATCGTCGATGGATTTCACCTCACGAGAGTCCTGATGGATGGCAGCAGTAGCCTGAACCTGCTTTATCAGGATACAGTGCGCAAAATGGGCATAGACCCCTCAAGGATTAAACCTACAAAGACAACCTTTAAAGGTGTCATACCCGGTGTGGAAGCCAACTGCACAGGCTCGGTAACACTAGAAGTGGTCTTCGGATCCCCGGATAATTTCCGGAGTGAGAAGTTAATCTTCGACATAGTCCCGTTTCGCAGCGGCTATCACGCTTTGCTCGGACGGACCACGTTTGCCAAATTCAACGCGGTGCCGCATTATGCATACCTCAAGGTCAAGATGCCAGGCCCTCGGGGAGTCATCAAGGTCAACGGGAATACGGAACGCTCCCTCCGAACGGAGGAACATACAGCGGCTCTCGCGGCAGAAGTACAGAGCAGCCTCTTAAGGCAATTCTCGAGTCCGGCCGTTAAACGGCCGGATACAGCAAAACGCGCCCGAAGCAATACCAACCAAGACCACCTGGTGCGATCAGAGCACGCGTAGCAATGCGGCCCCAACCCTCGCCCGCGCATGATCGCAAGAATAACACTCCGCGTACATCATTACGCTTTTGAGATACCATGGGCACAGGGGAAGGGGCACGATCGCAATGGACCCAGAGTGCGGTTCGACCACACCAGGGGCTCGCAAGTGTGCCCTCCTTTCTTTATTTTTTATTTTCCTTCTTTTATGTACACAGGACTCCGTTAACCAGAAGCCCTGTCTGGCAGCAAACCCGCCGAACTCATGATGCAACAGTCAGGGACTAAAGAAGGCTGCGACGAACACTCAGGTGGTCTCAATTACGAGCATTAAATTAAATTATATACACCAAGTCCGCAGCTCATCCCTGGAGGGGGACATGTTTACTTAGTCCAAATCCCTTGCTTACCGCACTATTTGTATCAGTCCGCTCTCTTAGCAGACTTTCTTTCATAAATAATGCAGCACCTTTTTGATTACAATTGCATTACCTTTTATATATATGCTCATTACATGACATCTCGCACCCGTATATTTTGGTACGGCCGAATACGCCAGGGGCTTCTGTTCCCCAAATTATGGTGTGATAAAGTCCGAACACTTTCATAAGTGCGGCACCCCGAACTTATAGCATTATATGAATCGGCTCCGAATCATGTCTTGGGTCAATAGTTGGGTTTGCCCGGCTCCCACGTTTTGGTGCCTTACGTTCCGTTCTGTCGGCTAAGGTGGCACTGGGAGAACCACTGCGATTGCGCCCCGGTTGAGCCGGGCGAGCGCCTCAGTGGAGAAAGCTAAAACTGACCGGCATGATAAGGCGAGAAACTGGTCGCTGTTCGAGAGGTTTTTTCGGGTCCTTAAAGACTCACGCCGCTTCGAGCGAAGTTCCGGACAATGTCCGACGAAGGCGTGGATAGCGCCCCGGATTCGGTCTTCCGAATACCAGGGGCTTCGCCGAAATTTAAAATTATAGAATTCTATGGCTAAGTGAGAGTGTTCAAGCATTATAAGTCCGGTTGCCTTGTTCGTTGTGTTGAGCGCCTCCCTAGATGGACCCAAAAATGGGAACAAGAGTGCTCAAGTTTATCCCGAACACCCCAGCACTCGTGGCTTGGGGGCTGAAGCCAACGACTTGCCATCTCTCAGATTTTATAAACGGCCGCACAGAAGGTAATATTTTAAATTAAACAAGCGTTGCTTAACGTGCACATGAACAAAGTTTCAGCGCACAGGATAATACTTAACGAGTTTACTCAAAGATTACATTTCTGGGGCACTCATCCGCAATATCGCGGGCTCCCTTCAGGACAGTTTTATAATACATCTCGGGTGTGCGATACTCCTTGCCCGGCGGCGGTGGGTCCGTGAGAAGCTTCTCCGCATCCAACCTGCCGCAGTGCACCTTTGTGCGGGCGAGGGCCCGGCGAGCACCTTCAATACAGGCGGAGCGCTTGATGACATCCACCCAGGGGCATGCATCCACCAGCCGCCGCACGAGGCCAAAGTAGCTCCCAGGCATGACCTGTTCAGGCCACAGTCGGACTATAAGGCCCTTCATGGCCTCCTCAGTTACCTTGTGGAGTTCGACCAGCTGCTTCAGCTGGTCGCTTGGGGGCATTGGATGGCCGGCCTCAGCGTACTGAGACCAGAAGACCTTCTCCGTTGAGCTCCCCTCCTCGCCACGATAGAATGCGGCGGCATCAGACGCACTACACGGCAGATCTGCAAACGCCCCTGGAGAGCTCCGAATGCGGGTAAGTGTCAGGTAGTTTACATTAACATGCCTGCTTTGCATGAAAAATGCCTTACCCGCCGCTATCTTCTTTATATCCTCAACCTCCTGAAGGGCCTTATGGGCCTCGGCCTTGGCGGACTTGGCACTTTCGAGAGCTGAGGCAAGCTCGGACTCTTGAGTCTTGGAGTCACGCTCCAAACTCTCATGCTTTTCCATGAGAGCCTGGAGCTCTTGCGAACTTCCGCCACCCGTGCCTCTTGCTTCTCACGCTCTGCTCGTTCCGCGGCCGCACTACGTTCGGCCGCGGACACAACCTCCTTCAGGGCTACCACCTCGTTCGTGGCCCCTGCAATACCCATATTATCCTTGCTAATTTTATTGCAACCAAAATCCTTTTCTGTAAGGTAACCATTCAAAGTGGTGTGACTCACCTTCTTTGTCCTTGAGCTGCTTCTTGGCATGGCCGAGCTCTTGCTCGGACCGCTCGAGATCCTTTTTCAGCACATCGACCTCCGCCGTTAGTGCGGCAAAGGTCAGCAGCGCAGCCTGCAAACCCATATTGACATATTTTAAGCAACCCTGCGTATATCTTGTTAGATCCTTAGTCCGGCTTTTTCTTTCCGAACACCGAACTGAGCATCAGGGGCTACTGTCTATGCGGTATTACATTACATTATTTTAACTTCTTACCTCAAAGCCCGTTAGAAGGCTGCTGCAGGCTTCGGTCAGCCCGCTCTTAGCGAGCTGAACCTTCTGAATCACCGCACTCATGATAGTGCGGTGTTCTTCCTCGATGGAAGCGCCTTTAAGCGCCTCCAACAAGTTATCCGGCGTCTCTGGTTGGACGGAGGTCGCCAGTGTCACGGTGTTGCCCTTCCTTCGAAGGGGCCGCTCGCCAGACTCTGGAACCACTGCGGGTTCCGATGTAGAGTCCGGCACAAAGTCCGGGAGGCAGCCTGACGGCGCCTCCGGAGCCTCCTCCTGACGGGTCCCTCTCTGGGATCCCACCTCGGCGTCTTCGCCACGGGGGGTAGTGGCGGTCGGAAGTGAATCCACATCCGACGGGGCCAATGACCCGCTTGATGAAGCGGGGAGATCATCATCGGCCGGACTACGGACAGAATGCGGCATTAGAAGGACACTACACGACATGTAAAAATTGCATATCAAGGATCCAGATACTTACGATCTTGCCGGACGCCTGGTCCTTGGAGGCCACTCATCCTCGCCAACGGAGGTGTTGGCGAAACTGTTCGGGGGGATAGTCCTCCCCCTCTTATACCCTTCGGCCTCCCCTATTGGGGAAGCCTTCCTCTTCTTCTCTCCCTCCTCCGGGAGAGAGTCCTCCTCCTCCTCCTCGTCTTCGGGGGAGGAGTCCGCCTCGTCGTCGGACACCTGATTGCGGGAGCTCTTTCGAGTCCCCGCGGCCACCTTCTTGGCCTTCTTCTCCGGCACCACATGCGGTGCCGGAACCAGCAGCCCTGCCAAACGGGCGTCCACTGGGTCTTCTGGCATGGGAGCCGGGCTGATAAGCTGCCTGGCCTTCTCCATCCATTCCTGTCAAAGGAAAGGAAAGAATGAAACCCTCCTATAATCAATTCGATTACTATGAAGTGTCCCGTAATGGGGTTGAATCACTTACCTCGTCAGTTGGGTGCTGCGAGCTGAATCTGCGATCTTCCGTCGCGGATGCGGGGGCTTCGGCGCCCTTAAATAGCACCCTCTAGGCGCCTTCGTATGTCGTATCGAAGAGCCCGCTCAGTGCCTGGTGCTGTTCCGGATTGAACTCCCACAGATTGAATGCCCGTTCTTGGCATGGGAGAATCCGGCGGATGAGCATGACTTGGACCACGTCGACGAGCCTGAGCTTATTGCTCACCAGCTTCTGGATGCAGGATCGTAGTCCCGTCACCTCCTTCGGATTGCCCCACAGCAAGCCCTTCTCTTTCCAGGAGGTGAGCTGCGTGGGGACGCCAGATCTAAACTCGGGGGCCGCCGCCCATGTGGGCTTGCGCGGCTCGGTGATGTAGAACCACCCCGATTGCCACCCCTTGACGGAGTCCACGAAGGCCCCTTCGAGCCAAAGGACGTTGGGTAATTTACCCAACATGGTGCCTCCGCATTCCGCTTGCGTGCCCTTCACAACCTTCGGCTTGACGTTGAAGGTCTTGAGCCACAGGCCAAAGTGGGGCCGGATGCAGAGGAAGGCCTCGCACACGACGATGAACGCCGAGATGTTGAGGATGAAGTTCGGCGCCAGATCGTGGAAATCCAGGCCATAATAGAACATGAGCTCCCGGACGAATGGATGGAGCGGAAAGCCTAGTCCGCGGAGGAAGTGGGGGAGGAAGACGACCCTCTCATGAGGCCCAGGGGTAGGGATGAGCTGCCCCTCGTCGGGCAGCCGATGCGCGATATCGCCGGAGAGATATCCGGCGTTGCGCAGCTTGGTGATGTGCTCCTCCTTAACGGAGGAAGCCGACCACTTGCCTCCTGCTCCGGACATATTCGGAGGAGGTCGAGGCGAGATGCGCGAGCTTGGGCGCTGGAGCTTGAGTGCGCGGAGATGGATAAGCAAAGAGAGGAAGAAGGCGTAGGTGAGAAGGTAAATCCTTATCCCTTATATATAAGGATGACGAAACTGTGCGTCCCCCACCGGCCTGGTAAAACTCGCTTATCTCCCAAGCGCCACCATCAATGGCGCGGTTGGGTTACCCACGTCCGTATTGATGAGAATCCCGGAATAAGGGGAACACGATCTCTGCTTCGACAAGACGTGCCAAGGAAACCGCTTCGCTAAACGTGCTGAGATGGTATTGTAAAAAATGATTCAAACAGTGGCTTGGTAGCGGTGTGATGTCATGCCGCATAATACGTTAGCAGATTGAAGTGGTGTACATTTATTCTCTCTACGGTGGAATGTGGAATTTATT
The DNA here is from genome assembly GCA_963921465.1 of Triticum timopheevii. Taxonomy (NCBI): domain Eukaryota; kingdom Viridiplantae; phylum Streptophyta; class Magnoliopsida; order Poales; family Poaceae; genus Triticum; species Triticum timopheevii. Next base: position 580,583,599 of record OY997272.1, read on the forward strand.
TTGCAGAGCCGGACACTATCCTGGTGTTCATGATCTTCTCTGGATTATTCAAGGGAGGAACCCGCCTTGCAATGCCGAACATTACGCACGCCGGACTTATCGTCATTGAAGCCTGGTTCAGGGGCTACTGAGGGAGTCCTGGACTAGGGGGTCTCCGGACAGCCGGACTATCATTATCCGCCGGACTTCAAGACTACAAAGATACAAGATTGAAGACTTCGTCCCGTGTCCGGATGGGACTTTCCTTGGCGTGGAAGGCAAGCTTGGCGATATGGATATGTAGATCTCCTACCATTGTAACCGACTCTGTGTAACCCTAGCCTCCTCCGGTGTCTATATAAACCGGAGGGCTTTAGTCCGTAGGACAATATACATTACAACAATCATACCATAGGCTAGCTTTAGGGTTTAGCCTCCTTGATCTCGTGGTAGATCCACTCTTGTACTACCCATATCATCAATATTAAGCAAGCAGGACGTAGGGTTTTACCTCCATCGAGAGGGCCCGAACCTGGGTAAAAACATCGTGTCCCTCGTCTCCTGTTACCATCCGCCTAGACGCACAGTTCGGGACCCCCTACCCGAGATCCGCCGGTTTTGACACCGACACCCCCCTTGCTCCTTTATATATGGGGGTAGGGGGGCACCCTAGAACACACAAGTTTCTCTCCCAACCGTTTGTGGTGCCCCCTCCACAGTTACACACCTCGATCATTCAATCATAGAGCTTGATACGTCTCCAACGTATCTATAATTTTTTATTATTCCATGTTGTTTTATTATCCGTCCTAGATGTTTTATAATCATTATATATTCATTTTATATCATTTTTTGGTACTAACCTATTGACATAGTGCCAAGTGACAGTTGCTGTTTTTTGCATGTTTTTTACATCGCAGGAAATCAATACAGGAAGGTGTCCAAATACCACGCCAATTTATGATGGTTTTTTTTGGACCAGAAGGAACTCAATGGCCCCTGGATGCACCTGGGGGAGTCCCGAAGAGGGGACAACCCACCTGGGAGCGCCAGGAGGCCCAGGCGCACCCACGTGGGTTGTGCCCACCTCAGGTGCCCCCTGGACCGACTATTTGCCCTATAAATACCTAAATATTCCAGAAACCCTGGGGGAGTCGACTAAATTTTCATCCAGCCACCATAGAGTCCAGAACACCAAGATCCAATCTAGACACCATCACACAGGGGTTCACCACTTCCATTGGTGCCTGTCCGATGATTCGTGAGTAGTTCTTTGTAGACATTAGGGTCCGTAGTTAGTAGCTAGATGGCTTCCTCTCTCTATCTTGATTATCAATACAATGATCTCTCAGAGATCCATATGATGTAAGTCCTTTTTGCGGTGTGTATGTTGGGATCTGATGAACTTCGAGTTTATGATCAGTTATATCTTTTTATATACATGAAATTTATTTGAGTTCTTTGATCTCTTATATGTGTGATCTCTTATAGCCTCGTATTTCTTCTTCGATATTCAGATTTTGTTTGGCCAACTTGATCTATTTATCTTGCAATGGGAAGAGGTGCCCGGTAGTGGGTTCGATCTTACGGTGCTGGATCCTAGTGACAGAAAGGGAACCGACACGTATGTATGGTTGCAACTAAGGATAAAAAGACGAGATCGATATCTGCCGCAATAGATAAATGGATCTGGTCTACATCATGTCATCTTTCTTATTGCATTACTCTGTTTTTCCATGAATTTAATACACTAGATGCATACTGCATAGTGGTCGATGTGTGGAGTAATAGTAGTAGATGCAGGCAGGAGTCGGTCTACTAATCTTGAACGTGATCCCTATGTAATGATCATTGCATGTATATCGTCATGATTATTTGAAGTTCTATCAATTGCCCAACAGTAATTTGTTCGCCCACCGTTTGCTATTTTTCTCGAGAGAAGCCAGTAGTGAAACCAACGGCCCCTGGGTCTTTTTTCTCATATATTTGCCTTGCGATCTACTTTTTCCTTGCGTTTATTTTCAGATCTATTAAACTAAACAATACAAAAATACCTTGCTGCAATTTATTTGATCCGCGATCTATTTATCCTTTCTACAAATTTACCTCACATCCTTTGCCTATCTTGAGGTGTCATACCCCGAAAGGGATTGACAGCCCCTTTAACACATCGGGTTGTGAGGTGTTTACGTTGTGTTGCTTGGTTCTCCTACTGGTTCGATAACCTTGGTTTCATATCTGAGGGAAATACGTACCACCGTTGTGCTGCATCATCCCTTCCTCTTTAGGAAAAAACTGACGTAGCTTCAAGAGACATGAGACGGAATTTCTGGGACCGTTGCCGGGAAGGATCAAGTCAAGATAGTGCCCCGGCCACGTGCCACTTCTGGCGCCGTTGCCGGGGAGGATCAAGTCAAGATAGTTTCCCGGCCACATGCCATTTCTGGCGCCGTTGCCAGGGAGGATCTTCAACTTAACCAGGTTCCTAATCACAAATCTCATCTACTTGCAATTTACATTATTTCCCTCTCGTTTTCCTCTCCCCCACTTCACAAAAAAATTGTCGTTTTATCCGCCTCTCTTTTTCCGTTCGCCATTTTCTTATCAGATCTATCCTTTGCTTGCAATCATGAGTGATTTCGGTATGGCACCAATAAATGATGGCCTAACTCCTAAATTTGGACGTATGGGTAATCTAGATGCTAAAACTTTTATTTTTGGGGCAAGGGAATGTTATTGTAAAAGAACGTATTCAAGAATTTTTCAATTGTGTTTTGAATCTAAGTGTTGATGATGCTCCTATACTTAAAACTACTAGATCTTATGTGGATGCTATGTCAGCAATAGTTCCGAAGCTTGAAAGTAAATTTATTCGTACCCATCCTACTTTTCAAAAGATTGTTTTTTGAGCTCCCTAACATAAAGAATCCTATGGCCAAAAAGTTGGCCACTCTCTCTCTCTCTTAAATGAATTTGACTACATAATACGGGAAGCAAGGGAAATCATTGATTTTTATGGTATGAATCGTGAAAAACCCGTGATAGATGAAATTATTTATTATAGTGATTATGCACTAAGGCATCTGCTTGGGGATAATAAGATCTTTGATGAGAATATTAAAAAGGAAGTCCCCATTCTAGATATAATTGAACAAGTTTTTAATAATGTTAATCAACACTGCTCTTGGATTGTTGCGGGTAATCAAAGGGGCTATGATGAAAACCAACTAAGAAATGCGAAAGTCTCCATAGATGATATGTTTTATGTTGTGTTTACAAAACCCCACGATGAAAATACCTCTAAGAAAATTAAGAAGAAAAAGGATGACAAAACTTAGATCCTTGCTTTATGCTAGCTAAGGGCGTAAAACTATAGCGCTTGTTGGGAGGCAACCCAATGAATAAAATTTATTTTTGCTTTTTGCTTTCAGTTCTTGAGTGTTAGAACAATTTAATTTTGCTACTTTTATGATTGTGTTTTTTTGCTTTAATTAGTGTTTGTGCCAAGTAAAGCCTTTAGGATCTTCTGGGGTGATAGTTGTTTGATCTTGCTGAAAAAGACATAAACTTTGCGCTCACGAAACTAATTATCATAAATCACAGAAAATAGCTTTTACCCCGATTCTTTTTGAAGAAGATTAATATAAAAATTATTCTGGTCGTCCTAATATGGTAGAAGTTTTGGAGTTACATAAGTATTCGAGAGTTCCGTATTACTACAAACTGTTCTGTTTTGACAGATTCTGTTTTCTTTGTGTTGTGTGCTTATTTTGATGGCTCTATGGTTTTCTTTGATGAGTTATTGCCATAGAAAAGTTGGAATACATTACATATAATAACAAAATAAGATTTGGTTTGACACAACACTTATAGTAGTGGTTTGCTTTCTTTTACTAATGGGTCTCACAAGGGTTTTGTTGAGTTTTGTGTGATTGAAGTTTTCAAGTTTTGGGTTATCTTCCGATGGATGAAAGAAGGATCGAAGAGCCTAAACTTGGAGATGCCCCGGCATCCCAAACCATTATCCAAGAATGAGCAACCAACTAAGCTTCGGGATGCCCCCGAGTGGCATCCTGCTACGTCTTGAGCTTGCGTTGGTTTTCCCCGAACAGCAGAGGATGATGCAGCACAGTAGCGTAAGTATTTCCCTCAGTTTTTGATAACCAAGGTATCAATCCAGTAGGAGGCCACGCGCAAGTCCCTCGTACCTGCACAAAACGATAGCTACTCGCAACCAACACGATTAGGGGTTGTCAATCCCTTCACGGTCACTTACGAGAGTGAGATCTGATAGAGATAATATTTTTGGTATTTTTGGTATAAAGATGCAAAGTGAAAAGTAAAAGCAAAGTAAAAACAAAGCAAGTAAATAAAGTGACAGAGATTGATATGATGAGAATAGACCCGGGGGCCATAGGTCTCGCTAGTGGCTTCTCTCAAAAGCATAGATATTCTACGGTGGGTGAATAAATTACTGTTGAGCAATTGACAGAATTGAGGATAGTTATGAGGTTATCTAGGTATGATCATGTATATAGGCATCACATGTGAGACAAGTAGATCGAAACGATTCTGCATGTACTACTATTACTCCACTCATCGACCGCTATCCAGCATGCATCTAGAGTATTAAGTTAAAAACAGAGTTACACCTTAAGCAAGATGACATGATGTACAGGAATAAATTCATGCAATATGATAAATACCCCATCTTGTTATCCTCGATGGCAACAATACAATACGTGCCTTCCAACCCTTTCTATCACTGGGTAAGGACACCGCAAGATTGAACCCAAAGCTAAGCACTTCTCCCATTGCAAGAACTACCAATCTAGTCGGCCAAACCAAACGGATAATTCGAAGAGACTTGCAAAGATAACTCAATCATACATAAATGAATTCAGAGAAGATTCAAATATTATTCATAGATAAGTTGGATCATAAACCCACAATTCATCGGTCTCAACAAACACACTGCAAAAAGAAGATTACATCGAATAGATCTCCACGAGAGAGGGGGTGAACATTGTATTGAGATCCAAAAAGAGAGAAGAAGCCATCTAGCTACTAGCTATGGACCCGAAGGTCTGAAGTAAACTACTCACACTTCATCGGAGGGGCTATGGTGTTGATGTAGAAGCCCTCCATGGTTCATGCCCCCTCCGATGGAGCTCCGGAACAGGGCCCAAGATGGGATCTCGTGGATACAGAAAGTTGTGGCGGTGGAATTAGGTTTTTGGCTCCTGTTCTGATCGTTTGGGGATACGTAGGTATATATAGGAGGAAGGAGTACGTCGGTGGGGCGTCTGGGGGCCCACAAGGTAGGGGGCGCGCCTAGGGAGGGCGCCCTCCACCCTCGTGACCGCCTCTGGCACTTCTTGGAGTAGCGTCCAAGTCTCCTGGATCACGTTCGGTTGGAAAATCACGTTCCCGAAGGTTTCATTCCGTTTGGACTTCGTTTGATATTATTTTTCTTCGAAACACTGAACTAAGCAAAAAAAACAACAATTCTGGGCTGGGCCTCCGGTTAATAGGTTAGTCCCAAAAGTAATATAAAAGTGGAAAATAAAGCCCAATATAGTCCAAAACAGTAGATAAAGTAGCATGGAGCAATCAAAAATTATAGATACGTTGGAGACGTATCAGGCATCCCCAAGCTTAATTCCTGCTCGTCCTCGAGTAGGTAAATGATAAAAAAGAATTTTTGATGCGGAGTGATACTTTGGCATAATTTCAATATAAATCTTCTTACTTGTGATATGAATATTCAGATCCGAAAGATTCAAGACAAAAGTTCATATTGACATAAAAATAATAATACTTCAAGCATACTAATCAAAGCAATCATGTCTTCTCAAAATAACATGGCAAAAGAAAGTTCATCCCTACAAAATCATATAGTTAGGTTATGCTTCATTTCCGTCACACAAAGATGACAAGCCAAGCAATTGTTTCATACTCAAATAATCTCAAACTTTTTCAACCTTCACGCAATACATGAGCGCGAGCCATGGATATAGCACTATGGGTGGAATAGAATATGATGGTGGGGATTGTGTGGAGAAGACAAAAAAAGGAAAGTCTCATATTGAAGAGGATAATCAACGGGCTATGGAGATGCCCATCAATTGATGTCAACAAGAGGAGTAGGGATTGCCATGCAATGGATGCACTAGAGCTATAAGTATATGAAAGCTCTACAAAAGAAACTAAGTGGGTGTGCATCCAACTTGCTTGCTCACGAAGACCTAGGGCACTTTGAGGAAGCCCATCATTGGAATATACAAGCCAAGTTCTATGATGAAAAATTCCCACTAGTATATGAAAGAGACAAAATGAGAGACTCTCTATCATGAAGATCTTGGTGCTACTTTGAAGCACAAGTGTGGTAAAAGGATAGTAGCATTGTCCCTTCTCTCTTTTTCTCTATTTTTTTTGGGCCTTCCCTTTTTTGGCCTTGCTTTTTTTTCGTCCGGAGTCTCATCCCGACTTATGGGGGAATCATAGTCTCCATCATCCTTTCCTCACTTGGGACAATGCTCTAATAATGATGATCATCACACTTCTATTTCTCTTACAACTCAACAATTACAACTCGAAACTTAGAACAAAATATGACTCTATATGAATGTCTCCGGCAGTGTACCGGGATGGTGCAATGAATCAAGAGTGACATGTATGGAAAATAATGCATGGTGGCTTTGCCACAAATACGATGTCAACTACATGATCACGCTATGGCAATATGAAAAAAGTAATGTATGTCATAATAATGATGATGGAAGTTGCATGGCAATATATCTCGGAATGGCTATGGGAATGCCATGATAGGTAGGTATGGTGGCTGTTTTGAGGAAGATATAAGGAGGTTTATGTGTGAAAGAGCATATCGTATCACGGGATTTGGATGCACCGGCGAAGTTTGCACCAATTCTCAAGGTGAGAAAGGGCAATGCATGGCACCGAAGAGGCTAGCAAATGCGGAAAGGTAAAAGTGCGTATAATCCATGGACTCAACATTAGTCAAAAGAACTCATATTCTTATTGCAAAAATTTATAAGCCATCAAAAATCAAGTACTACGCGCATGCTCCTAGGGGGATAGATTGATAGGAAAAGACCATCGCTTTTCCCCGACTGCCACTCATAAGGATGCACAAGCCAGGTACACTTCATGTTTAAAATTTGTTACATAACTTTAACCATACGTGCATGCTACGGGACTTGCAAACTTCAACGCAAGTATTTATCAATTTCACAATTATCAACTAGCACGACTTTGATATTATTACCTCCATATCTCAAAACAATTATCAAGCATCAAACTTCTCTTAGTATTTAATTCACTCAAAAAGAAAGTTTCACATATCTTGAACACTAAGTATATTAACATTAAGCAAATTACCATGCTTTAACGACTTTCAAAATAATCTAAGTGAAGCATGAGAGATCAATAGTTTCTTTAAAACAAATCCACCACCGTTCTCTAAAACATCGAAGTGAAGTACTAGAGCAAAAATTATCACGCTGAAAAGATATAAGTGAAGCACTATGAGCAAAACTATCAAGCTCAAAAGATATAAGTGAAGCACATAGAGTATTCTAACAAATTCCAAATCATGTATGGATCTCTCAAAAGGTGTGTACATCAAGGATGATTGTGGTAAACTAACAAGAAAAGACACAAATAATACAAGACGCTCCAAGCAAAACACTTATCATGTGCTGAATAAAAATATAGCTCCAAGTAAATTACCGATGGAAGTAGACGAAAGAGGGGATGCCTTCCGCGGCATCCCCAAGCATTGACTTTTTGGTGTCCTTGGATTATCTTGGGGGTGCCATGGGCATCCCCAAGCTTAGGCTCTTGCCACTCCTTGTTCCATAATCCATTAAAAGAATTCACCCAAAACTTGAAAACTTCACAACACAAAACTCAATAGAAATCTCGTGAGCTCCGTTAGAGAAAGAAAACAAAAGACTACTTCAAGGTACTGTAATGAACTCATTCTTTATTTATATTTGTGTTAAACCTACTGTATTCCAACTTCTCTATGGATCATAAACTATTTTACTAGCCATAGATTCATCAAAATAAGCAAACAACACACGGAAAACAGAATCTGTCAAAAACAGAACAGTCTGTAGTAATCTGTAACTAATGAAAACTTCTGGACCTCAAAAACTTCTACCAAAATTAGAAGACCTGGAAAATTTTTTTAATGATCAGCAGCAATTGGAATAAGTATTTTATCACGTTCTGGTGATTTTTAACAATTCGGGTACTGAGCGCAAAGATTCTGGAAATTACAGCAAGATCAAATTACTATCACCCAAGAAGATCTAATAGGTTTAACTTCACACAAACACTAATTAAAAGATAAAACCACATCTAAACAGAGGCTAGATGTATTATTTATTCCTAAACAGAAGCAAAAAAACTAAAAATAAAATTGGGTTGCCTCCCAACAAGCGCTATCGTTTAACGCCCTTAGCTAGGCATAAAAGCGACGATAGATCTAGGTAGTGCCGTAGTAATAAGATAGATCGGTGAAACTCATTTCATATTCTCTACGTTCGGTAGCAAGTTTCCTTTGAGGCAAGCAAAAGTAATCAAAAGGGCTAAATTTAATAGGACAAAAGTCCCCAAGATCAATTTTAGGAGGTATAGGTTCCTCTTTCGGCCCTTCATATTGCACAACCAATTCATCATTATAAGCATTCTTTTGACAGAACTTTGTGAGCCTATACTCAAGAGAGCATCCTAGCTCATTATTTCGAATAGCCAAATAATCATTAAGCTCAAAGATTCTATCAATTAAAATATTGGTGGGCACATTTTTTTCTAAGATTTTCATTGAAAGCAACATAGTCGGTAGATTGAAAACGTATTATTTCTTCTTGATCAAAAAGGATAGATTCTATGGGAGGACGGCCGGCGTCCACCCTATAATGTGCAAAGATTTCTTTGGCTTCTTTTATTATAAATCTGAATTCATGAGCCAAAAAGATAGTAGCGGCACACTTAACAGAGGAGTTTTCAATATTAGAAAATTCTAGGAAAATTCTTTGTATAGAAGGGTGCATATGCATAAATTGCCTTTCAAGTTCAACGATAAGCATGGCAATAGCGTCCGCAAGACTACTAGTTCTATGGAGAATAGAACCACCCATAGAGGGTAAAGCACCAGCACAAGTAAAGAAATCTTGAATAACTCCTTTTCCAATAATATTACCACTACCGATTTGAAATCTTTTTGTGTGATAGATAGGGGATTCTTCGGCAGGAGCTTCAGAATTTTCCATATTATTATCGCCCATATCGGCGATAATTTCCCCAATTTCAGACATAGCGACAAGCAAGAAAACTAACACACGAGCAAACAAACGGATGAAGGTAAAAAGAGGAGGAGATTGGTAAAGAGAGGGCAAATAAAACGGCAAGGGTGAAGTGGGGGAGAGGAAAACGAGAGGCAAATGGCAAATAATGTAATGCGAGAGATAGGGATTGTGACGGTTACTTGGTATGTTGACTTTTGCATAGACTACCCGGCAACGGCCCTAGAAATCCTTCTTGCTACGTCTTGAGCTTGCGTTAGTATTCCCCAAAGAGGAGAGGATGATGCAGCACAGTAGCGTAAGTATTTCCCTCAGTTTTTGAGAACCAAGGTATCAATCCAATAGGAGGCCACGTGCAAGTCCCTCGTACCTGCACAAAACATAGCTACTCGCAACCAACGCTATTAGGGGTTGTCAATCCCTTCACAGTCACTTACGAGAGTGAGATCTGATAGAGATAATATTTTTGGTATTTTTGGTATAAAGATGCAAAGTGAAAAGTAAAAGCAAAGTAAAAACAAAGCAAGTAAATAAAGTGATAGAGATTGATATGATGAGAATAGACCCGGGGGCCATAGGTTTCACTAGTGGATTCTCTCAAGAGCATAGATATTCTACGGTGGGTGAACGAATTACTGGTGAGCAATTGACAGAATTGAGCATAGTTATGAGGTTATCTAGGTATGATCATGTATATAGGCATCACGTCCGAGACAAGTAGATCGAAACGATTCTGCATCTACTACTATTACTCCACTCATCGACCGCTATCCAGCATGCATCTAGAGTATTAAGTTAAAAACAGAGTAACGCCTTAAGCAAGATGACATGATGTAGAGGAATAAATTCATGCAATATGATAAATACCCCATCTTGTTATCCTCGATGGAAACAATACAATACGTGCCTTGCAACCCTTTCTGTCACTGGGTAAGGACACCGCAAGATTGAACGCAAAGCTAAGCACTTCTCCCATTGCAAGAACTACCAATCTAGTCGGCCAAACCAAACGGATAATTCAAAGAGACTTGCAAAGATAACTCAATCATACATAAAAGAATTCAGAGAAGATTCAAATATTATTCATAGATAAGCTGGATCATAAACCCACAATTCATCGGTCTCAACAAACACACCGCAAAAAGAAGATTACATCGAATAGATCTCCACGAGAGAGGGGGAGAACATTGTATTGAGATCCAAAAAGAGAGAAGAAGCCATCTAGCTACTAGCTATGGACCCGAAGGTCTGAAGTAAACTACTCACACTTCATCGGAGGGGCTATGGTGTTGATGTAGAAGCCCTCCGTGGTGGATGCCCCCTCCGGCGGAGATCCGAAACAGGCCCCAAGATGGGATCTCATGGATACAGAAAGTTGCGGCGGTGGAATTAGGTTTTTGGCTCCTGTTCTGATCGTTTGGGGGTACGTAGGTATATATAGGAGGAAGGAGTACGTCGGTGGAGCGTCAGGGGGCCCATGAGGTAGGGGGCATGCCCAGGGGGGGCGCCCTCCACCCTCGTGACCGCCTCTGGCACTTCTTGTAGTAGGGTCTAAGTCTCCTGGATCACGTTCGGTTGGAAAATCACGTTCCTGAAGGTTTCATTCCGTTTGGACTCCGTTTGATATTCCGTTTCTTCGAAACACTAAAATAGGAAAAAAAAACAGCAATTCTGGGCTGGGCCTCCGGTTAATAGGTTAGTCCCAAAAATAATATAAAAGTGGAATATAAAGCCCAATATAGTCCAAAACAGTAGATAAAGTAGTATGGAGCAATTAAAAATTATAGATACGTTGGAGACGTATCACATCCCCTCTTTCTTCTAACGACCATCGGTATTTTACTAGAGACTATATTTTTATTTGTCACGTGATATGTGTTTTGCTTGGATCGTCTTGTATGATATGTGTATTTGCTTGTTTTATTTTTTGTTTTAAGTCATCAAACCTTGCTGGACACACCTATTTGAGAGAGCCAAAGTTATGTCATGACTTGTTAGAATTGCTCTCTATGCTGCACTTAAATTTTTATGAGCAATGGACTTGCTCTAGTGCTTCACTTATATCTTTTTGAGAACGGTGTGCTTAGTATTTTTGAACAATTGCTCTCTTGCTTCACTTAGATTTATTTGAGACTTAGTAAAATTTTGAAGAAATTCTCTCTGGCTTCACTAATATCATTTTGAGAGAAAGAAAATATGTTATGCTCATGATCTTCACTTATATTTGTTTGAGCTTATGAAAAGCAACACATGAAAATTAGTCCCAAAGTGCTAGATATCCAAGAAGGATAAGGAAAGAAGAAAATATATATCATGAAGATCATTGGACAAAATAAACTTGATTCTTAGTAATAGTTTTGAGATATAATGATGTGATATGTGAGTCATGTTGGTGAGTAATTATGCGCTAGTAGGAATATTGGTGTTAAGGCTTGTGATTCCCTATGCATGCACGTAAGTCAATAATCATGCAATGAAAATTATATCCTACTTGTGGTGCATTATTCAGTGTTAATTATTCTTAATGCTTGCTTATGAGATTATTCGTTTCTTGGTTCGTTGCTTCTCAATCTTTTTGCTAGCTTTCATTTTGCACCATGTATGACCTCTACTTGTGCATCCAAAATCCTTTAAACCAGTTTTGCCACATGAGTCCACTATATCTACCAATATGTGGTATTCTTTTCCCGTTTAAGCAAATTTGCATGTGCCGCCTCTAATTTTCAAAATGAACTTCTCTTTTGTGTGTTTGTTTCGCTCGCAGAACGGTAACGAGTAGCTAATATTTTCCATGCTAGATGTGTTAATCTCACGATGAGTGTTTATTCACTTATCATTGCACAAGAGTAAGGCAAAGGTATTAGGGATACCCAGTCGCGAAATGCAAAAATGAATTTACTTTATGTTGTCAAATAATAAATTCCTTGGAAAGGGTTGGTATGGAGAGCACCCGTGGATACGGTTAGCCATGGAAAGTGAAAGTTATGGTGGAAAAGGGAATAAACTTTATTTTCTGTTTGGGAACCGCCTATGATATATCTAGCATGGAACATGTTGGGTGCTACAAGTCATTTTCGTTGGTGGGATGGATACACCTCCAAAAATTTTGTATCTCTATTTTTTCGCTTTGAGCTCTCGCACCTCTACAAATCCCTACTTCCCTATGCGAAGGGCCTTTCTTTTACTTTATGCAATTTTTATTTTTGAAATTGAGTCTCCGTCCTCCCCTAGCAGAAAACGGGGCATACGTTCGGGCCAGATAAGCCCATTAGTCTCGGTTTGGTCACGAACCGGTACCCATGGGCCCGTTGGTCCCAGTTCGTGAGGCCAGGAGGCCTGCCGGGCCTCGTGCGGCCATTGGTCCCGGTTCGTCTGGCCCCTTTGGTCCCGGTTGGTGGCACGAACCGGGACCAATGGGCCTCGCTCCTGGCCCACCACCCTTGGTCCTGGTTCGTGGCCTGAGCCGGGACCAAAGGGAGGTCTTTAGGACCGGGTCAAGCCACGAACCGGGACCAATGAACCAGCCAGGGGAGTTGGCTTTTGTGAGTAAAACATTAAAAGGAAAAGGAATTTTCATAAAATAAATAAAAAGCAAAAAAAAAGAAAAGAAAATAAATAGGTAGAAACAAAATAAAATAAATAAGTACAAACAGAAAAAACATTAATAAATAAGTAGAAACAAAATAAACTTTAATAAAATAAAATAAATGAACTATAATAAAATAAATAAAAATAGCAACAGTAAGTAGATACAAAATAAAATAAATAAAGCAAAAAAAAGAATTTTCATAAAATAAATAAAAGAAGCAAAAAAGAAAAGAAAATAAATAAGTAGAAACAAAATAAACTTTAAAAAAATAAGTAAAAACAAAATAAACTTTTATAAAACCTCTAGTATTATTGAAACTAAAATTATATAAAATTTATGCACCTAAAATTATCAAAGTATTTTCTGTTCAAAATATTAAAATAAAAAAGAATTTTCATACAGAATTTTTTTCTTAGAAACTTTAATAGGAAAAAGAATTATCATAAAGAATTTTTTGTTAGAAACTAAGATAACAAAATATGTTTTTGGATATAATGACAAAACACAGTAATATTAAATAGCGGGAAAAATAATCACTCAAAAATCTAGTTTTATAGTAAATCTATTCAAAAACTAGTGATTCACACAAATTTCCAAAAATTCAAATTTAAACTATTCAAATTAGAAAAAAAAAATGGCACTAACAAAAAGTTTGTAATTTTAATTACCTAAAGGCAAAAAGAACCACTGAAAAACTAGTAAGTATTTTGCTGTAAGTAGAAACAAAATAAAATAAACAAAGCAAAAAATTAAAAATAAAATAAAAAAGTGCCACCTAAAGGGCCAACACGGCCTGAATACGACTAGAAACCCAACAATGGGCCAGGCTTCAGGCCCGCAGTAGGCCCACAGGCACATAGAACAGATTAGGCCCGAAAGCCTGCTTTAGCGAGGAGGTCGAGAGGGTTGGCGCACCGCACCTTATAAACAGGTGCGGCTCTCCCTCAGCTAGCGAGGTGGGACTAAACTCCCACCACCACGCCGTTGTGCAAGGCCCATTGGTCCCGGTTGGTGGCACCAACCGGGACTAAAGGGGACCATTGGTCCAGGTTGGTGCTACGAACCGGTACCAATGCCCGCCCTTTAGTCCCGGTTGGTGCCACCAACCGCGACCAAAGCCCTCTGCTTCCCACGCTTTGGGCTGCTGAAAAGAGGCCTTTGGTCCCGGTTGGTGGCACCAACCAGGACTAAAGGCGGCATTGGTCCCGGTTGGTGCCACGAACTGGGACCAATGCTCAGTGTATATAAGAAACACATGTGAAAATTTTCAGTTTCATTGCGCATGTGCCCCCCGATGACGCCGCTCATCGACGCCGCTAGGCTGCCCATGCTCGCCGTCGCCGCCCCGCGGTCGCCGTCACCGCCCGCACCTCGTCGTCGACACCCTGCGCCCCGACACCATGCCCTGCGCCCCGACGTCGACGCCCTGCTCCTCGTCGCCAGCCCTGCATCCTCATCGCCGTCGCTGCGCTCTGCACCGACGCCGTCGCCGCGTCCGAGCCGCTGTGAGCGCTGCCCTGATCCCCTCCTCCTCCTCCCTATACTGGTTGCCGTCACCGCCGTGCACTGCCGCCGCACCCCCTGCCCTACGCTGTTGCCGCGTGCCACCCCTGCCCTGCGCGGCCGCCGCGGTGCCGCCCGTGCTCTACAATTTTTTTATTTTTTTGTCATATATATGTATTTTTTTTGTCAATTTATATGTATATGTGTGTATGTGTATAAATGTGTGTATATGTATATGTATTTTTTTTGTCAATTCATATTTAGAAGAAAAAGAAGAAGAGGAAAAAAGGAAAATAAGAAGAGGAAGAAGGAGAGGAAGAAAGGAGAAGAGGAGGAGAAGTAAATAAGAAGAGCAAAAAAATAAAAAAAATATGAGAAGAAGAAAGGAATAGTAGAGAAGAAAAAATAGAGTAATTACTATTTTTTCTTCTTCACCTCTATTCCTTTCTTCTTCTCCTCTTTTCTTTCTTCTTTTTTTTCTTCGATCTTCTCCTCTCTCTATTCCTTTCTTCTTCTCCTCTTTTTTTCTTCTTCTTCCTCTTCTTGTTTTTTATCGGGTATGTCGTTGTCGATATACCACCTCCCCGATAACTTCGACATGAGGGGGGGGGGGTCGATATACCCCCTCCCCGATAACTTTGACATGAGGAGGGGGAGGGGGTCGAGGGTTTGAGGGTTTCGAGGGGTGGAGGGTTCGAGGGTTCTATGGTCGAGGGTTCGAGGGTCGAGGGTCGAGGGTTCGAGGTTTCTAGGAATATGCATAAGTTAGAGTTTTTAATGCTAACTTCATAGAATTTATTTGGTGATATTGTTGTCGAATATGCAAAGAATATGTCAATTTTTTTATAGTAGTAGATGATGATGATGATATATGAAAACTTGGTCAATTTTTCTGTTGTAATTTTGTTCGATGAATTTTTTTGTTAAAACTTGTATTGAGTTTGTTCGATGAATGTTTCATGGGAGAGAGGGAGTAAAAACTCCTCAGACATGAGGGGGGAGGAGTCCCCCTTCGGTTCCTAACTCTCTCGGGAATCCAACATGAGGGGGGGGGGGTCGATATACCCCCTCCCCGATAACTTCGACATGAGGGGGGGGGGGTCGATATACCCCCTCCCCGATAACTTCGACATGAGGGGGGGGGGGGTAGATATACCCCCTCCCCGATAACATTTTTTCCATGTATATATGTCGTCGTTGTTGATATACCCCCTCCTTTACCAAGTTAAAAGAGCGTTGCCGTCGTGGCCACCCTGAACCCTTTAAGCGTTGCTGAGGCCACCCCAAACCCTAGAGAAGCGTCGAGGCCATTAATTTATATAATTCCTTCTTGTGAATAGCTATAGCTAGGTCTACGTTTGGCATTAATAATTCCATCTGTCATGTTTGTATAATAATTGTCATGTTGTAATATTTGCAGAAACTATGGAGCACGACCGAGACGAGGAAGCAGAACGGGTGTTGGGGGACATAATCGTAGCCAGAGCTAATGTCATGTCATATCTCAATGAAGACGATGGTCTGGAAGGAGAGGGTGAAGAAGCAGGCACGGTCCTCGAACAATGGAGGAGACCGTGACCGGTGACCAAATGCCGGTGCAAGAAGGAGGCCGTGATGACGGCTGTCGGTGTCAAAACCGGCGGATCTCGGTAGGGGGTCCCGAACTGTGCGTCTAGGCGGATGGTAACAGGAGACAAGGGACATGATGTTTTTACCTAGGTTCGGGCCCTCTCGATGGAGGTAAAACCCTACTCCTACTTGATTGATATTGATGATATGGGTAGTACAAGAGTGGATCTACCACGAGATCAAGGAGGCTAAACCCTAGAAGCTAGCCTATGGTATGATTGTTGTAATGGTTGTGTGTCCTACGGACTAAAACCCTCCGGTTTATATAGACACCGGAGAGGGCTAGAGTTACACAGAGTCGATTACAATGGTAGGAGATCTACATATCCGTATCGCCAAGCTTGCCTTCCACGCCAAGGAAAGTCCCATCCGGACTCGGGACAAAGTCTTCAATCTTGTATCTTCATAGTCTTGGAGTCCGGCTGACGATGATAGTCCGGCTGTCCGGACACCCCGTAGTCCAGGACTCCCTCAGTAGCCCCTGAACCAGGCTTCAATGACGATGACTCCGGCGCGCATATTGTTCGGCGTTGCAAGGCGGGTTCCTCCTCCGAATAATTCATAGAGGATTGTGAACACCAGGATAGTGTCCGGCTCTGCAAAATAAATTCCACATTCCATCGTAGAGAGAATAATATGTACACAAGTTCAATCTGCTGACGTATTTTGTGGCATGACGTCACGCCACTACCAATCCTTTACTTGAATCGTTTTTTATTATACCACCTCAGCGCGTTTAGCGAAGCAGTTTCCTTGGCACGTCTTGTCGAAGCAGAGATCGTGTTCTCCTTATTCCGGGATTCCCATCAATACGGACGTGGGTAACCCAACTGCGCCATTGATGGTGGCGCTTTGGGAGATAAGCGAGTTTTACCAGGCCGGCGGGGACGCATAGTCTTCGTCCGCCTATATATAAGGGGATAAGGATCCACCTTTTTACCTACGCCTTCTTCCTCCTTTGCTTATCCATCTCCGCGCACTCGAGCTCTAGCGCCCAAGCCCGCGCATCTCGTCTCGACCTTCTCCAGCCATGTCTGGAGCGGGAGGCAAGTGGTTAGCCTCCTCCGTTACGTAGGAGCACATTGAAAAGCTGCGCGGCGCCGGATACCTTTCCGGCGACATCGCGCACCGGCTGCCCGACGAGGGGCAGCTCATCCCCACCCCCAGGCCCCAGGAGAGGGTCGTATTCCTTCCCCACTTCCTCCACAGACTGGGCTTCCCACTTCATCCCTTCGTCCGGGGGCTCATGTACTACTATGGCCTGGATTTCCACGATCTGGCGCCGAACTTCATCCTCAACATCTCGGCGTTTATCGTCGTGTGCGAGGCCTTCCTCTGCATCCGGCCTCACTTCGGCTTGTGGCTCAAGACCTTCAATGTCAAGCCGAAGGTGGTGAAGGGCACTCAAGCGGAGTGCAGAGGCGCCATGGTGGGCAAAATGCCCAACGTCACCTGGCTCGAAGGGGCCTTCGTGGAGTCCATCAAGGGATGGCAATCGGGGTGGTTCTACATCACCGAGCCGCGTGATCCTAAATGGGCAGCGGCCCCCGAGTTCAGATCTGGTATCCCCATGCAGCTCACCTCCTGGAAAGAGAAGGGCTAGCTATGGGGCAGTTCGGAGGAGCTGACAGGACTCCAGTCATGTCTCCAGACCTTGGTGAGCAAGAAGCTTAGGCTTGTCAATGTGATCCAGGTCATGCTCGTCCGCCGGATTCTCCCTTGCCAACAGCGGGCCTTCAATTTGTGGGAGTTCGATCCGGCACAGCACTGGACCCTCAGCGGGCTCTTATACACAACGTACGAAGCTTCCTGGAGGGTGTTGTTCAAGGGCGGATAAGCCCCCGCGTCCGCGACTGAAGATCGCGGATTCAGCACCAAGCGCCCGGCCGGCGAGGTAAGATTTGTTATCCTTTATGGGACAGTTATTTTCTTTCATAGTTTAAATCTATGTGGGATCTAAAACTCCCAATGCCTTTGACAGGACTGGCAGAGGACGTCCGGACAGGTAGACTATCTGGCTCCCCTTCCCGAAGACCCAGCGGACGTCCGTTTGACGGGGCTGCTAGTCCCGGCACTCTATGTGGTGTCGGAGAAGAAGGCCAAGAAGAAGGCCACAGGAACTCGAAGAAGTTCCCGGCGCCAGGTGATATCGGACTCATCGTCTGATGGCTCCGAGGCGGACTCCTCCCCCGAAGACGAGGAGGAGAAAGAGGACTCTCTCCCGGAGGAGGGAGAGAGAAAGAGGAAGGCTTCCCCAACGGGGGAGGCCGAAGGGTCCAAGAGGGGAAGGACTGTTCCCCCGGACAGCTCCGCCAACGCCAACGTTGGCGACGAAGAGTGGCCCTCAAGGGCCAGGCCTCCGGCAAGATCGTAAGTATCCGGATTCCTGAATGGTTTATAATATCTCCTTTGTGTCACATAGTGTCCTTCTAATGCCGCACACTACCTGTAGTCCGGCCGATGATGATCTTCCCGCTTCATCGAGCGGGTCCTTGGCTCCGTCAGACGTGGATTCCATTCCGACCGCCTCCACCCCTTGTTCTGACGCCGCCGAGGTGGGATCCTAGGAGGGGACCCATCAGGAGGAGGCTCCGGAGGTGCGGCAAGGCAGCCTCCCGGACATTGCGCCGGACTCCATGCCGGAACCCGCAGTTGTTCCAGAGTCCGGCAGGCGGCCCCTTCGTAAGAAGGGAAAGACCGTGACGCCGGCAACCTCCGTCCAACCGGAGGCACCGGGCAACTTGTTGGAGGCGCTTAACGACGCTTCCATCGAGGAAGAACACCGCACTATCATGAGTGCGGTGATTCAGAAGGTTCAGCTCGCCGAGAGCGGACTTACCGAAGCCTGCAGTAGCCTTCTAACAGGCTTTGAGGTAAGAAGTTTAAAATATGTAATGTAATACCGCATAGACAGTAGCCCCTGATGCTCGGTTCGGTGTTCGGAAAGAAAAATCGGATTGAGTATCTACAAAAGATATACGCAGGAGTGCTAAAAATTATGTCAATATGGGTTTGCAGGCTGTGCTGCTGACCACTACCGCACTGACTGCGGAGGTTAGTGCTTTGAAGAAGGACCTCGAGCGGTCCGAGCAAGAGCTCGTCCTTGCCAAGAGGCAGCTCGAGGACAAAAAGGTGAGTAACACCACTTTTAAGTTTGTACCTTACAGAAAAGGATTTTTGTTGCAATAGAAATAACAAGGATAACGTGGGTATTGCAGGGGCCACGAACGAGGTGGCGACCCTGAAGGAGGCCGTGTCCGCGGCCGAACGCAATGCGGCCATTGAACAAGCGGAGCGCGAGAAGCAGGAGGCGCGGGTGGCGGAGGTGCGGCAAGAGCTCCAGGCTCTCATGGAAAAGCATGAGAGTTTGGAGCGCGACTCGAAGACTCGAGAGTCCGAGCTTGCCTCGGCTCTTGAACGTGCGAAAGCCGCTAAGGCCGAGGCCCATAAGGCCCTCCAGGAGATTGAGGAGGTGAAGAAAATAGCGGCGGGTAAGGCATTTTTCATGCAAAGCAAGCATGTGAATGTAAATTAGCTGTTACTTATCCGAATTCGGAGCTCTCCAGGGGCGTTTGCAGATCTGCCTCGCAGCGTGTATGATGCCTCCGCATTTTACCGGGCCGAGGAGGGGAGCTCAACGGAGAAGGTCTTCTGGTCTCAGTACGCTGAGGCCGGACACCCGGTGCCCCCTAGCGACCAGCTGAAGTAGCTGGTCGAGCTCCACAAGGTAGCCGAGCAGGCCATGAAGAGCCTCATAGTCCGGCTGTGGCCTGGAGAGGCCATGCCTGGGAGCTACTTCGGCCTCGTGCGGCGGCTGGTGGATGCGTGCCCCTGGGTGGAAGTCATCAAGCGCTCCGCCTGCATTGAAGGTGCCCGTCGGGCCCTTGCCCGCGCAAAGGTGCACTGGGGCAAGCTGGATGCTGAGAGGCTTATCACGGACGCGCCGCTGGTGGGCAAGGAGTATCGTACGCCTGAAATGTACTATAAGAGTGTCCTTAAGGGTGCCCGCAAGATTGCGGATGAGTGCCCCAAAGATGTAATTATTGAGTAAACTCGCAATGTGTTATCATGTGCGCTGAAACTTTGTTCGTATGCGCTAAGCAACACTTATTGATTTAAAATATTACCTTCTGTGCGGCCGTTTATAAAATCTGAGAGATGGCGAGTCGTCGGCTTCAGCCCCCATGCCACGAGTGCTGGGGTGTTCGGGATAAACTTGAGCACTCTTGTTCCCATTTTTGGGTCCATCTAGGGAGGCGCTCAACACAACGAACAAGGCAACCGGACTTATAATGCTTGAACACTCTCACTTAGCCATAGAATTCTATAATTTTAAATTTCGGTGAAGCCCCTAGTATTCGGAAGACCGAGTTCGGGGCGCTATCCACGCCTGGGCCGGACAAAGCCGGTTCCTCGCTCTAAGCAGCATAAGTCTTTAAGGACTCGAAAGGACCTCTCGAACAGCGACCAGTCTCTCGCCTTATCATGACAGTCAGTTTTAGCTTTCTCCATTGAGGCGCTCGCCCAGCTCAACCGGGGCGCAATCGCAGTGGTTCTCCCAGTGCTAGCTTAGCCGACGGAACGGAACGTAAAGTACCAAAACATGGGAGCCGGGGAAACCCAACTATTGACCCAAGACATGATTCGGAGCCGATGCATATAATGCTATAAGTTCGGGGTGCCGCACTTGTGAAAGTGTTCGGACTTATCACACCTTAATGCGGGGAACATAAGCCCCTGGTGTATTCGGCCGTACCAAAATGTATGGGTGCAAGATGTCATTAATGAACATATATAAAAAAAGGTAATGCAATTATAGGCAAAAGGTGATGCATTGTTTATTCAAGGAATTCTACTATGAGTGCAGAACGATACAAATAGTGCAGTAAGCAAGGGTTTGGACTAATTAAACATATCCCCCTCCAGGGGTTGGCTGCGAACTGGTGTATTTAACAAATTTAATGCTCATAATGGAGACCACCTAAGTGTTCGTCGTAGCCTTTGTCCCTCCCTGGCTGTTGCATCGTGAGTTCGGCAGATCTACTGCCGGACAGGTTCTCTAGTGAACGGAGTCCTGTGGATAAAAAGAGCGACACACTTGGGAGCCCCTGGTGTGGTTAAGCCGCACCCTGGGCCTGTCATGGTCGTGCCCCTCCCCCTATGCCCATGGTATCTCTAGAGCGTAATGATGTACGCGAAGAGCTGGTCTTGCGATCATGCAAGGGCTGGGGTTGGGGCCGCATTGCTACGCGTGCTCGGGACATGCCAGGTGGTCTTGATTGATGTTACTCCGGGCGCGTTTGGCCATGTACGGTCGTCTAACGGCCGGACTCAAAAATTGCCTTAGGAGGCTGCTCTGTACTTCTGCCGCGGGAGCCGCTGTGTGTTCCTCTGTTCGGAGGGAGCATTCAGTATTTCCGTTGACCGTGATGACTCCACGAGGGCCTGGCATCTTGAGCTTAAGGTATGCGTAATGCGGCACCGCATTGAACTTTGAAAACGTGGTTCGTCCGAGCAGGGCGTGATAGCCACTTCGGAACGGACTATGTCGAAGATTAACTCCTCGCTTCGGAAATTATCCGGGGATCCGAAGACCACTTCTAGTGTGACTGAGCCTGTACAATTGGCCTCAACACCTGGTATGACGCCTTTAAAGGTCGTCTTTGTAGGTTTAATCCTTGAGGGGTCTATGCCCATCTTGCGCACTGTATCCTGATAAAGCAGGTTCAGGCTGCTGCCGCCGTCCATTAGGACTCTAGTGAGGTGAAATCCATCGACGATTGGGTCTAGGACCAATGCGGCGAACCCACCGTGACGGATACTGGTAGGGTGGTCCCTTCGATCGAAAGTGATCGGGCAAGAGGACCATGGATTGAACTTCGGGGCGACTGGCTCCATCGCGTAGACATCCCTAAGTGCACGCTTTCGCTCCCTCTTGGGTATATGGGTTGCGTATATCATGTTTACCGTCCGCACTTGTGGGGGGAAACCCTTCTGTCCTCTACTGTTCGGCGGCCGGGTCTCCTCCTCGTCATCGCTGTGTAGCCCCTTGTCATTGTTTTCGGCAATTAATTTGCCTGCCTGCTTGAATACCCAACAATCTATGTTGGTGTGATTAGCTGGCTTTTCGGGGGTGCCATGTATCTGGCAAGAGCGGTCGAGTATTCGGTCCAAATTGGACGGACCCGGGGTAGTTCTTTTGAATGGCTTCTTCCGCTAACCGGGTTTAGAGCCTCTGAATCCGGTGTTGACTGCTATATCCTCATTGTTAGCGCCGTTAACGCGGCGTTTGTTTTTGTTTCGACGTGACCTGCCATTGTTGTCCTTAGTATCCGGACTGCCAGCATTTTTGCTGAGGTTGTTGCTGCGAGATAGCCAGTTGTCCTCTCCCGCACAGAAGCGGGTCATGAGTGATGTGAGGGCTGCCATGGATTTCGGCTTTTCCTGTCCTAGGTGCCGGGCCAGCCACTCGTCGCGGATGTTATGTTTGAAGGCTGCGAGGGCCTCTGCATCCGGACAGTCGACGATTTGATTTTTCTTTGTTAAGAACCGTGTCGAGAACTGTCTGGCCGATTCGTCAGGCTGCTGAATTATGTGGCTTAGGTCATCGGCCTCTGGTGGTCACACATATGTGCCCTGGAAGTTGTCGAGGAATGCGGCTTCCAGGTCCTCCCAACACCCAATTGACTCTGCGGGCAAGCTGTTAAGCCAATGCCGAGCTGGTCCTTTAAGCTTGAGTGGGAGATACTTGATGGCGTGGAGATCGTCGCCACGGGCCATATGGATATGAAGGAGATAATCTTCGATCCAAACCGCGGGGTCTGGTGTGCCATCGTAGGATCCAATGTTCACGGGTTTAAACCCTTCAGGGATTTGATGATCCCTTACTTCGTCAGTGAAGCATAGTGGGTGTGCGGCGCCTCTATATTGAGCAATATCATGACGTAGCTCAAGAGAGCGTTGTCTGCTGTGTTCGGCCCGGCCGGAGTTGCTGTATCCGGCACGACGGTAGTCGTCGTGGGTCGTGGGGCACCCACGTGATACGTAGATAGATCTGGATTGTCTTGCCTTGTCTTCCAATATATCCCGCAAGTCTGGCGCATTCCCTCGTGGCTTCGTACTTTTCGAGCGATGCCGGGGTACGGTCTTGATGGAGGGCCTAGATGCCTCTCTGTCGCGACCATGGGGTGGTCGGTCTGCCGTATTGTGCGCTGGTGATGAAGGTTTGTATGCTTCCTCCTCTAGACGGGGGAGCAACTTGCGTTTTGGGTAGCTCTTGGAGGGGCGTTCGAGTTCATACTCTTCTGCCGCGAGGACCTTAGTCCATTTGTCGGCCAGCAGGTCTTGATCAGCTTGAAGCTGTTGCTGCTTTTTCTTCAGGCTATTTGCCGTGGCGATAAGGCTGCGTTTAAAACACTCTTGTTCGACGGGATCCTCTGGCACGACGAATTCGTCGTCGTTGAGGCTTGCCTCGTCTCCGGAGGGAGGCATGTAGTTTTCATCCTCCTCGTCTGCCGCTCTCTCTCGAGGGCTGGCTTCCCCGTCCTCCTGTGCTGAATCTTGCTGGAGGGGGTTGTCTTCGGCACTCTCTGGGGTGTTATTATCTCCGGTGCCGGAATCTCCATTCTTACTGTGGCGGGATTTAGAGCGGCGCCGCTGACGTTGGTGCTTGGGCTGTTTCTTAGCAGAATCTGCCTCCGCTGCTTCTTCGCCGTCCCCATCCTTTGGGGTGTCCACTATGTATATGTCGTATGACGAGGTGGTCTTCCAATGCCCTGTAGGTGTTGGTTCTTGATCGTCTCCGGCATCGTCGTCCATACCTTCGATTTCTTCGGGGTCGTAGTTTAGCATGTCGGTTAGATCGTCGACAGTGGCTACAAAGTGGGTGGTGGGTGGGTTTTGAACTTCTTTGTTGTCCGCATCCCAACCATCCTGACCGCAGTCCGGCCAGGGTTCTCCTGATAACGAGAGATGCTTTAGCGATTTTAGGATGTCGCCAAAGGGTGAGTGCTGAAAGATGTCTGCGGCGGTGAACTCCATGATCGGCGCCCAATCGGATTCGATTGGCAGGGGCGCAGGAGGTTCGGAGTCCGGCGAGGAGTCCAGCGCCTCGGAGTCACGAGCTTTATAAGGGACAAGGTTAGTATTCGGCTTCATCACCGTAGGAGTTGCAGCTCCCGAGGCTGTGTCCAGCCACCTGTCCTCGATCTGCGCGGTCTGCTCCGAACTATGGTTCAGAGCGGACTCGTGTGCGGCCTCCAGGGCACTGTCCGGCGCCAGAGCTAAATCATGCCCATCGTGACAGTGCGGCACGCTTGGCTGTGGCTCGAATCCGTCGAAGTTCAAGTCTCCGCGGATATCAGTCATGAAGTTTAGGCTTCCAAACTTGACCTGATGGCCAGGGGCGTAGCTTTCGATCTGCTCCAGATGGCCAAGCAAATTGGCCCGCAGTGCGAAGCCGCCGAATACGAAGATCTGTCCGGGGAGAAAAGTCTCACCCTGGACGGTGTTGTTGTTGATTGAAGTAGCCATCGAGCCTATCGGTGATGACACAGAGGAACTCTCAATGAAAGCGCCAATGTCGGTGTCAAAACCGGCGGATCTCGGGTAGGGGGTCCCGAACTGTGCGTCTAGGCGGATGGTAACAGGAGACAAGGGACACGATGTTTTTACCCAGGTTCGGGCCCTCTCGATGGAGGTAAAACCCTACTCCTGCTTGATTGATATTGATGATATGGGTAGTACAAGAGTGGATCTACCACGAGATCAAGGAGGCTAAACCCTAGAAGCTAGCCTATGGTACTATTGTTGTAATGGTTGTGTGTCCTACGGACTAAAACCCTCCGGTTTATATAGACACCGGAGAGGGCTAGGGTTACACAGAGTTGGTTACAATGGTAGGAGATCTACATATCCGTATCGCCAAGCTTGCCTTCCACGCCAAGGAAAGTCCCATCCGGACACGGGACGAAGTCTTCAATTTTGTATCTTCATAGTCTTGGAGCCCGGCTAACGATGATAGTCCGGCTGTCCGGACACCCCCTAGTCGAGGACTCCCTCAACGGCTCTGATGACCGAACAGAGTCCGGCCAGGTATATATATTAATTAAGCCTATGCTAACTATACCTAATTGATGCTTTCATTATTTTGGTATCTACACATATTAACTCTCGTCTTTCTTCTTATTTTTGACCTACGGATCGAGCACAACTTTGGTAAAGAGACGAGGCCCCAAGAAAAAGTTGCGATCAGATGAAAGGTTCATGGCCACAGCAATCGTGCGTGATGGCCAACCAATTGAACCCCTCCAGGCCAAGGAGGCATTTACTGCTCAGTGCGGGTTCTTGTTAGGGACATGATCCCGATCAGCATAGAGTTATGGAATCAGCCTAAGGATGAAGTGCTTCAAGTTTCTTTTGTCGAAGATAGACAGAAAGCTGATCTTTGGAAAGCGCTGAAGGTAAATTTGACCCTACCGGAAGAGGAGGATCCAGAGAATCCAGTTATAGAGCCATTAATCAAGTACTTTGCTCTCAAGAAGATGGCAGATCTATTCAAGAAGTGGAAGAATGAACGGAAAGCAAAGTTTGTCGACAAAGAAAATACACCAGAATTCATCGGCTGGTATGAGAAGCTCAGAGATCAATGGGACGCATTTGTGGCCAACAAGACATCGGAGATGAATAAGAAGATGTCAGAGATAAAAAAAGATAAATGCTGTGAAGAAGGAGCATCACCATCGCATGGGGATAGGTGGCTCCCTCAAAGTCCGACCGTTGTGGTCCAAGGCTGAGAACGACCTGCTTGATAAACGAGTCGAACCAGAGACATTGAACAGGCCAGACCATTGCCGCACTTGGTTCTTCGGGGTTTGCGGAACCTTGGACCCTGTAACAGGGAAGTGCGTTTGTACGAGGGAGCAAATATGAATACCCCTCACAAAGCTTCAACACTATATTAACGTAGCACAGGAAGGGATGTTCGTTCCAGACAGAGAAAAGGACGAGCTCACAATGTCCCTTGGGAATCCTGAGCACCCTGGACGGACACGATGCACACGAGGCTCCGTTTTGTGGAAGGCTGGGTTTCCGGACACAGGCGGTTACAAATCCAGAGAGGAGGAGGAAGGTGGAGCAGAGCGAACTACAGGAGCTGCACGCAAGGGTACAGAAGCTAGAGGAACGAGATGAAGTTCAAAGCAAGTGACCTGCCGAAGTTATCCCCGAAGCTATCCCGCCATCTCAGCGGAGAGGTAGTGTGGCTTCCACCAAAAAACTTCAGCTCGAGCCTGTCTTCACGGCTCCTGCTAGCTACCCCGTGGATGCTATCACGGAGTCTCAACATTGCCACCTTATGATGCAATGGCAGAAGTACAAAGTCAAGGCGGCTGTCGGCTCTGTTCGACCTCCTGAACCCGGCGCAACTTTTCACTGTCATCCAATTTCAGAAGGATATGCTAGGGTGACGGTGGAAGAAATAAAGGAGGGATTTGAGGAGCTCGTGCTTGACCACCCTACCGGTGAAGGGGAGACTCGGATGGGTTCTGCTATGAAGACTCCATGCCTATGGAGGAAGGAGCTCATCAACCTTCCGAACTAGACGCCTCCGCCTCATCCTCCTCCTCCAGTGAGTCAGGGCACTCCGCCTCCTCCTCTGCCTGCTCCTCCGGCGAGTGATCAGGCCACTCCGCCTCCTTCTCCGGCACGTGGCGGCACTCCGCCTCCTTCTTCGCCAGTGACCTTCTGTCAGCCAGCCACTACAAGAAATATGTCAACTAGTGACCTTCTGTCAGTGACCATGGGAGAATTGGTCGTAAATCTATGACCATTTGAGACCAATTGGTGAAAAGCTATTCGGGGGGCTCCAAACCCTGAACTATAACGACCATTTTGGTCAAAAAGGTCGTAATTTCCTTACACGAAATGGTCATAAAGCAGATAGCACTAGTCCGTTGCCTTATTTCTAGCTGATCACGACCAATATAGATGGTCATACCCTTGTAAATTGTGGTGGGTTGCTATGACTAGGCGCCACCTCATCAGTTTTGCCTATGTGTCATGTCCATGTGTCAATTTTTGCCCTAGGTTGTGAAGCGACCTATATTTCTGTCAGTCCAAAAATTCCTTAAAAAATCTCATAAATTCTTGGGGTCATATCTTCATCAATTATATAACTAACCTTCCTTGCCTAGTTCAAAAATAATTCAATAATATTCATTTTTCTATTCTGTTCAGAACAACACTTTGTGAAGGAAGTGCTATTTATATATTCTTGATTGCCCTCAAAATTTTTGGGCACTATTTCCTATCATAATCATTACCTCATGACAAAATTAAGCTTCATTTTCCGAGTAAATCTTCCTCGGCAAATTTCCAAAGTTTTTTGTCCACCTAGAACCCTTGTGAAAGAAGTACTAGCTATGCATATCGTAGTGAGTTGAATTTTTGCCACATATTCTATATGCCTATGTAACTTTCCTACACCAAATTTGAGCTCAGTTCATTTAGCAAATTGCTCTCACTAATTTTCCGAAGTTTCTTTCCAGAGAAGAGCATTGTGAAGGAAGTGCTATTTATATATTCTTGCTTGCCCTCAAAATTTTTGGGCACTCTTTCCTATCCAAATCGTTACCTCATGACAAAATTCAGCTCCATTTGCCCAATAAATCTTCCTCGGTAAATTTCCAAAGTTTTTGTCCACCTAGAACCTTTGTGAAAGAAGTACTAGCTATGCATATCCTAATGAGTTGAATTTTTTCCACATATTATATATGCCTATGTAACTTACCTACAAAAAATATGAGCTCATTCCATTTAGCCAATTTCTCTCACTAATTTTCCAAAGTTTCTGTCTAGAGAAGAGCATTGTGAAGGAAGTACCACTCTGGCCTGTCCAAATGTTATCCATCTTCTACAGTGCTTTCCTATGCCCAAATAACCATCCACCACCAAATGCCAGCTCAATCCATTCATTATTTTGAGCCCAGCTTCAACATTTGTATTTATGTCCAGTGTGGTACTCTGCAAAGCAAGTACCACCTAGGCTCCTCCTTTTGAGCTGAAAATTTGTGAACGCAGTCTTCTTAGCAACTGATCATCCTCGGCCAAAACTCACGCCCATTAGCCATGTGCATTTCCCGTATTGCTAATCAAACACTTGGCTGCTAATTCATGTTTGAGCATAGATCGGTCTCCTCATGAGAATCTTATGTTGTAATTTTCTTCCTAGCACCTACCTGGGGAGTGCCCAACCCACAAGACATGCCTAGGCCGCCCAGAACGCATGGCAAAGCCATTGTCACGCAGCGAGCATGCGAGTTTACGCGCTCTAGAGTTTGGGTCCTCGGCCACCATCCAAACCTCGACGTATCACCACCAAACCATGTATTTCTGATTAAATAGGTACTTATGTAACTAGAAATGATTTTTGAAAAAAATAAATAACAAATTATGAGGCAGCTGCAGTTCAAATTTGACCCGCTTCCAACTGAATCAGCAGAAATTTGTCTTTTTCATGAGAGGTGGATCGAAAATTTTGACACCCAACCATTTTGTCAATTGTGCATTAAATATGTCCTAGTATTTTAGAAAATTGATTTGGTCCAATTTTGCAACAAATATATGGTATGTTCTTCACAAAAAAAAATCCATTTTGGGCACTCAGAAAATGGAAAATTAATTTTTCGTCCAAAGAAAATGAAAACTTCCTTAGGCAACATTGTTTGTCATTCCAAGATGCACCCATATGCACAATATAAGATCATTTGAACAAACTATGTCATGAGTGTGGGCATAAGATTGAGCATTTGGGTTGAAAGACATACATCTTCACACTTGATAGCTCGTTTCTGAGAACACTTTTTTAAATAATCGCCGTATTACAAGTTTATAATTTTTGCTGGTAACTTGGCCACATATAATGACACAATGTGAAGGTTTTCCAATTTTTTGATTTTTTTTGATTTTTTTATGCCCGTTTCAAAATGCTGTCAAAACGGCAGGCATGACCTTTTCTAGCTAGTGGTCGAATCCTTGAATTTTTTGGTGTTTCTCTGATTAAATAGATACTTATGTACCAAAAAATAAAGATCAAACTATGAGGGAGCTGGAGTTCAAATTTGACCGAGTTCCTACCGAATCGGTGGGAATTTGTCTTTTTACCAGAGGTGGATCAAAACTTTTGACACCCAACCATTTTGTGAATTGTGCATTAAATATGTCCTACTATTTTAGAAAATTGATTTGGTCTAATTTTGCAACAAATATATGGTAGGTCCTTCACGAAAAAACCTCATTTTGGGCACTCAAAAAATGGAAAATTGATTTTTCATCCAAAAAAAATGAAAACTCCCTTGGGCAACATTGTTTGCCATACCAAGATGCACCCTTGTGAACAATATGTGATCATTTGAACAAACTATGCCATGAATGTGGCCATAAGATTGATCATTTGCCTTGAAAGCCATGAATCTTCACACATGATAGCTCATTTCTAAGAACACTTTTTAAAAAGAATTACCGTATTACAAGTTTATTATTTTTCCTGGTAACTTAGTCACATTTAATGACACAATGTGAAGGTTTTCCAATTTTTGGATTTTTTTGAATTTCTCAAGCTCGTTTCAAAATGCGGTCAAAACAGCGGGAATGACAGTTCCTAGCTAGTGGTTGAATCTTGGAATTTTTTAGGTGTTTATCTGATTAAATAAATACTTATGTACCTATAAATGATTTAAAAAAATAAAGAGCAAACTATGAGGGAGCTGCAGTTCAAATTTGACCCAGTTCCTGCTGAATCGGTGGAAATTTATCTTGTTCACCGGAGGTGGATCAAAATTTTTGACACCCAACCATTTTGTCAATTGTGCATTAAATATGTCCTAGTATTTTAGAAAATTGATTTGGTCCAATTTTGTAACAAATATATGGTAGGTCCTTCACAACAAAACTCATTTTGGGCACTCGAAAAAAATGAAAAAATGATTTTTTTTGCCAAAAAAACTCATTTCTGATGGCACCTTTTTAAAGATATTTATCTCATTCCATGTTTATTATTTTTTCTTGAAACTTGTCCACATTTGGTGATAAACTGAGAAGGTTTTACATTTTTTTTTGGATTTCTCAGGTCATAAAATAGCTGACATGATTTTAACATGATATTTTTAGTCAACTACGACCAATTTAGATGGTCATAACCTCGTACTGCATTCTGATTGGTCCGTGGATGTCTCACGCGGATCATGCATCGCACACCGTCGGATGCTCGCGGATCCAATGGTAGTCCTTGACCCTTTCACACAACCCCGAAACCCTAGCTATGTCCTCATGGTCATTTTCCATCCACCCCCCCCCGCCTCCTTTCTTTCCCTCTCCACCTCTCCTCTTCCAGATCCGGCGGAGCTCCTCTCCATCGCGCCCTTCCTCACCGCATCGCCACCCCCTCCCCTTCCTCTCGCGATGCTGCACCCTCCCCAAACCCCTCCTCTTCCTTCTCCACACAAACCAATCCTCCTCTCCGCCCTCATTTGATCGATCCCGACGGCGACAATGGATCTCTTCGGCGGGGCTAGCGGCGGCGCGATGCCGTCGGAGATGTACCAGAGCGCGGGGCCGCTGCAGGGTAGGGAGAAGCAAAGTAGGGCAGCGGAGCCGCTGCGGCCCAGCACCAGTGGCCTCCCCCCACTCTCATATCACGCAGCCCCTCTCCGACCGCTTCCCCATCCACGACGTCGAGCTGGGAGGTAGCCTCCTTCTCCACGGTCGCACGCTCGCGCATGTAGAGGAGCCACCCTGCTTCTTCTCCACACGGTGCTGGTGGTGGGGTCTGGCCAGCGATGCCAAGATCTGCTCCGGCGCGACGCCGACGTGGTCCGCCACGACCGCCTGCAGCTTCCGCATGCCCAGCGATAGCTGCACGGTCACCGTGCCCAGGTCCATGCTCTGCTCCCGCCAGGTTCGTCCGTGCACCCGCCTCCCTCTCTCCCCGCTTGTAACCCCCAAATGATCGAGAATATACTGATGGTGATCTGTAACTTGAGAGAAGTGGTGATCTGGTATTCCGATCATTTATCTGCTTGTCTCTCTGCAAAGTGCGATACTACTGTGCACAGAGTTGTACAGTATATGTTGTAACAATCTAAGGTCGATCTGTGCCACGCTGTAATTTAGGGAAGATGAATCAACTCATATACTCTGGCATTTTTTTCTTGTGAAGAATGCATTTTATTTCTTGACGAAAGAGAACCTGTGCAAGTCCATCTTAGAGGAATTGCAGTGCCGACACGCTACTAGTAGTATTACATCGATGTTCGCAGAGGTATCATGCCGCAGCTAACGTTTAAGTTGGGTTTATGTTACAATTAGTGCCATGTCAGTTTCATCTCCAGTAGTTTATTTCTTTAGGGAAATCTCGAGTAGATTAATTAGTACTAGTATGGTGGAGTGCCTAGCTGCGGGAATCGACAAAGCTTCACCAACATTACTTTGCTTTAGTTAACCCGTCCAGTAGTTTTTTTCCCCGGCTGCAGCTGTTTGCTGTTGATGGCAGCACCCGTCCAGACACTTGGTCAGTTTCAGTTTTGCAAATCCGGTGTTGTTCAGTTAACTGGCCGCCAGGTTCAGTTTCAGCGCTAAGCCTTTTTGCTTGCTAATAATAGTAGGCTGCTCCACTTTACTGTATTAGGATTCTATACTACTCGTTCCTTAAACGTATCAGGCTTCCTAATTCGAGTGTTGCTGTCCCTTTTTGGTCTGGTACTACCGCATTTGTGCTACATCTATAGGTATGATGAGGCTTATCTTACAGCTTAGGAGGGGAACCATTGGAGATCATGGGGCACAGGGGATTGGAGTCAGGCCTGCTAGGGAACAGCTCTAGATCCTCTTTGTCGTTGAACTTTAATTTCTTCTTGTCCTTGATGTGCATGACTTTGGCTCATGTGTGGATTGTGATTTATCATTGAGCCTTGAGACCATAACAGTGTAGACTGGCACTAGTTTTGTTTAATCTGGACGGTGTTGTGTTTAAGACTGTTAGTGCATGGTCCGTGTAGTTGTAGAATGGAGCTATTTGATGTCAGAACCTTTCATTTACGAGGTCAAATTCACACTCTGTGTATGCTGATCACTTTGTTGCTTAATGTCCGTGCAGTTATATTCTGTCCAAGCTGCTTTGGCCAATGGAGGTGTTACTCATGTCCGCATCGTCGGGATTTGGCCGTCTCTCTCTCTCTCTCTCTCTCTCTCTCTCTCTCCCTCTCTCTCTCTCGGTTTCTCTCTCTCAATCTCGTACAGGAGGTGGAGCTAGCCCTACACGGATCTGCTGTCCCTGCACACACCATCAAGGTATTCCCTCCATACTGCCGCTCATCTTGGTCGTTTGTCGTTCGTTTCCTAGATTTCACACGCTATGTACTGACGGCGTTTGATTGACTGATTTGTTGTTGGTGAACTTGGTGGTATTGTGCATGTAGATCATGATGTACCAGCTCTGCAAGGGCGTTGCTTTCTGCCACGGACATGGTGTCCGGCACAATGACTTCGAGCCACACAACCTGCTCATGGGTGGATGGGCTAGTGTCCTATGGTGCCTCCCCCACGCCCGAGGTCCTCTGCTCCGCCAGATCCGGCCCCCTCCTTGGTCCTGCCCGACGCGCTCGACCGGGGCTACCCCACGCCCGAGTAGGAGTGGTGTTGCACTGAAACAGGGGGTACGAATCTCCACCTTTGCATGCTTAGCTATCTTCTGAAAAGATAGGATAGCTGAGTTGGTAGAGCAGAGGACTGAAAATCCTCGTGTCACCAGTTCAAATCTGGTTCCTGGCAGAGGAAAAACAAAATGGAGTAGCTTAACTCACTGAGTTTGGTTGTAGACTAGTTGATTCACTGAAAAGATTTAGTAATGAGTTGAAAATGTGATGATTTAGCTCACTTTCTTAATGTGATGCTGCTGCTGTACACCATAAATTACTGAACATTTGCTAACACTTCAAAAATGTTGTATTTGCTACTAGCATATTAGTGTTAGCAGTTTGCTCTTGGAGTATTTAGAGATTCAGTTTCCTACTCGAAATTTGTTGCTGGAGTATTTGCATCTTCCTACTGTCAACATTGATGCTTTCTTCGAATTTATGAGAAAGATGTTTTGTAGATGGATTATTTGTACTGCATGAGTAGATGGAGTAGATGGATGTTTACTCCTACAAACTGTATCAAATAAACTACTCCATGTCAAATAAACTACCCCATGTCAAATAAACCTTGCTAGGTGAATCTTTTCCATTAATTAAATTTGTACTGCTTGGAGTACTTCTTTTCATGGAGCTGCTTGCAGTACTTTCTGATTTCCAGTCAGATTAGCTTGGAGCAATAGCATTGCTTGCTCTGTTGTTCTCTTCTCTTCTCTTCTTTTAATTAAAATTAAATAAACCATTTACTTTAATAAAATTAGCTAAAACTTTCCCAGTTAATTAAAATTAACTGAAAATATTCCTTTAATGCTTGCATAAACTTTTTTAAAGATGAATTGGAGTACTCCTTTAATGAAGGTTTTGTGTAGTCTATTGCTTGCATAAGTACTTTTGAAAATAAGTGTACTCTGGACAGCAGTAGTATAGCACTTGCTGCTGCTGTTAAGCTTGCATCAGTACTGGTTGTAGTAGTTTAGTGTAGGACAATAGTAGTATAGGACTTGTTGTTGTTGTTAAGTTTTTCTTTCTCTTCTCTCTTCTCTTCTCTTTGTCTGCTGGAGTAAACTTTTCCAGTATACTCCTAGGAGTAAACTTTCTGTGCTGGAGTAGGAATTGCTCTCAGGAGTAGCAGTAGTGACTTTTTTAACAGTAGCAACAAAAGTAGTGCATATCAATTTATCATGCTAACAACAGTAGTGCACATCCAATTTGGAACTGATGCATATCAATGCAGTAGTCCACAAAGTTCATCAAACATCATGCAAGTTCGATGCATATGAATTTATCATGCTGACAACAGAAGCATGTGGACCTATCATCGTGATTTCGTATTTCAGTTTGTGGTAATCTAATGAGTTTGATGTCTATTGGTTGCTATATATGGGCTAGATGAATTGAATCATGTTGTTTTCTTTTTGACGTACACACATGCAGATGTTTGACACTCATGAACAACAAGCAACCATACTAGTTACTACCTAGGTGTTCCAGAGATTGTTGTATTATTTATGTTCTTTTTACTCCCAGAATTATTGTGCGCTCATACTGTCATCACATTGCCTGTTTTTCTTGCTGCATACATGCATCTCAAGCATTGTATTGTATTATTTATGTTCTTTTTACTCCCAGATTTATTGTGCTCCCATACTGTCATCACATTGCCTGTTTTTCTTGCTGCATACATATATCTCAAGCATTGTACTTCTGTGTTTGGTTAGGCGGATAACTACTAAGTGATTACAATTAATGTGTACTTGTGAATTGTAAGCTTATATTGGTGTCTCACGATCACTTGAATTTAATCTTATCATGCTCTAGTTATTATTTGCTTCTGCTACTTCTATATACACATCTATGTATGTTTAGTTATTCACATGTATGTATGTTTAGTTATTCGACATGCTTCTGAAATTGATTGTGATTTTAGACCGGAACACTATGCTTGTTCAAAGAGTGTCCATGTTGTGTGATATATGTTGCTGCTCTATTGTCCATCTCTCTTTTTTTGTGTGCTGCATCATTGTAGATATGCTTGATAGAGTAAATGATTTCAGTTCTAGTTCTGGGTCCAATGCAAACATTACTATTAATTGTCAAGTAGATTCTAAAATGTCTCATTAAGTTCATTTAAGATGGTTATTTCTGGATTTAGTACCAATTTATTGTTGACCTGGCATGTGCTCTGTACCTTGCTCTGTACCAATTTATTGCATTATTATGTTATTTGCTGTTAAATATGTTGTTAGATTTAGTTTTATTTTGTTCCTAAACATTTTGTTATGTAATGTGCAGATGCTGGCCTTTCATGTTTCTTTGCGAGTATCAGGACAAAGAAGTCGGAGGAAGCATAGTTCTAGCTCATTAGAGCTAATTCTGACAGTAGTATGATGTAGCAGAACTTGGCTCATGTGATTGTACACTTGGTAGAGCTTGTTATCTGATTGTATACTTGTAGAGCTTTTTATTTGATTGTAATCTTGATGCTGATCACATTTGTATGTGTGTTATATGATGTAGCACTTTAATGATTGATAATATTTGAAGTATTTCGTTTATTTTCTGTGTGCCAATTTAAATACAAGCTACTTATTTATGTTAAATTCAAAAATTTGAGGAATATGGCCCTAACAGCTAGGACCCAGTACCTGACAATGCGGACCCACTTGACTAGTGAACCCATTATATAAAAAATGAAACTCTTGAGACAAAAAGCCCACGGCTCAAAAATAAAAAGGCTGCAATGTTGGGCTAGGCCCATGAAATCGACCAAAAATTGATAGGAAAAAATAATAAATGGGTTGAATTAATGGGCTCGGCCCATATAGACACCTAATCGGACCGGGCTGAATCTTATCAGTGACCTTTTCAATTGGTCGCAAGTTTGCCACGTCAGATTGCCACGTCGGATCCGACGTGGCCTGGGCAGATAGCCAATGACCAAAACTAAACGTCACTGGTTCAACGACCTTTTGTTTTGGTCGTAAACTTCTACGACCATATCCCGAAGAAGGTTGTTAATTTCAGTTTATGACTGCCAGCTTTTGACCTTCTGTTTTTGGTCACAAAAAGGTCACAAATGAAAAACAATGACCATTCAGTGACCAATAGTCAAGGTCACAAGTTGACATATTTCTTGTAGTGAGCCTCCTCCTTCTCCGCCTCGTCAGCAAGGGCGGAAGAGACCCGCTGCCGCTCCGGCTGCTCCAGCGCGTCGCAGTCCTTCTCCTCCGCCTCGTAAGCAACTAAAGAAGAAAGCCGCAGCCGCTCGGCCTGCTACGGCGTCTAGCAGTATAGGCGGGAGGCAATACATATTCAGTCCATCTATCAAGACTCCGGAGAAGTTACCATACGAGATGACCGAGAAGGAAAATGAAGAGATCTGTCAAGCCCAAGTGAGGGACTACTTCGCAACGCAAAGAGATAAGATACATCCACCTCCGGAGGAGAAGATAGATCTGGTGAAAGCGAAGCACACTTTGGATGCCCAGCAGTGACCACCACCATCTCCGCCGCAAACCAACTCTGAGCGCATTACTGAAAAGACATATAAGGAAGCGAGGCAGTCGGGAAGTACTTGCAGTGACAAAAGGTCACAAGAACGAAGAACTGGGAAAAAATTACACAGCTCGGTGAACAAGCGAACCAATCGTGCCCCCCCGCTCAAGGTGTCTAGCGATATCGTTGCTAATCATCCAGGGGTCTTGCCCGGTACCAATCCTGGAGATTACGAAGATGCACATTTTGATATCACTAGTAGAAAAGGGGGCAATGGCCCAGGCCAAATTAGCCCATTAGTCCCGGTTCTGCCGCGAACCGGGACCAATGGAGGTATTTGTCCCGGTTCGTGAGCCCAGGGGGCCGGCCGGGCCACGTGGGCCATTGGTCCCGGTTCGTCTAGACCTTTTGGTCCCGGTCTAAGTGGGCCAAGGCTGAGAATGATCTGCATGATAAAGGGATCGAACCAAAGACAATGAACTGGCCAGACCGTTACCGGACTTGGTTCTTCAGGCTGGCGGAACCTTGGACCCTCTATCAGGGAAGTGCATTTGGATGGACGAACAATTGGACATTCCAGTCAAGAGGCTTCAGCAATATATCGAAGCAGGGCAGCAAGGGACGTTCGTTCTAGACAGAGAGAACGACGAGCTCACAATGCCCGTCGGGAATCCTGAGCACCCTGGACGGACACGAGGCACGCCAGGCTCCGTTTCGTGGAAGGCTAGGTTTCCGGACGCAGGCGGTTACAAGCAGGCGCTGCATGCAAGGGTACAAGCGATAGAGGAACGAGAAGCAAATCGCAGCAAACGACCTGCCGAAGCTTCCCCCGAAGCTACCCCGCCATCTCAGCGGAGAAGCAGCATGCCTTCCACCGAGCTGCTTCAGCCGGAGCATGCCTTGACAGCTCCTGCCAGCTATCCCGTGGATGCTATCATGGAGGCTCAAAATTGCCACCTTATGGCGGAATGGATGAATTTGAAGGTCAATGTGGCTGTTGGCTCTGTTTATCCTACTAAACCTGACGCAACTTTTCACTGCCGGCCGATTCCAGAAGGATATGATAGGGTGATGGTGGATGAAATAACGGAGGGATTTGAGGACCTCCGGCTTGACAACCCTACCGGTGAAGGGGAGACTCGGCTGGGTTCTGCTCTGAAGACTCCATGCCTATGGCGGAAGGATCTCATCAACCTTCTGAACTGGACGCCTCCGCCTCCTCCTCCTCCTCCGGTGAGTCAAGGCACTCCGCCTCCTCCACCGCCTCCTCCTCCGGCGAGTTACGATTAGGGCACTCGGCCGGCTCCTTCTCCGACGCGTGGCGGCACTCCGCCTCCTTCTCCGCCTGCGCCGGCGTGCCCGAGCAGCCAGCCTCCTCCTTCTCCGCCTCGTCAGCAAGGGCGGAAGAGACCCGCCGCCGCTCCGGCTGCTACGGCGCAACGTAGTCCTTCTCCTCCGCCTCATAAGCAAGGAAAGAAGACATCCGCTCCGTCTGCTCTGCCGGCGTCTAGAAGTACAACCAAAGGCGGGAGGACATACAGATTCGGTCCTTCTCTGAATACTCCAGAGAAGTTACCATACGAGATGACCTCGGAGGAGAACGCGAAGATCGCACGAGCCGAAGCGAAGGACTGGTTTGAAGGGTTGAAAGCACAGAGACATCCACCTCCGGAGGAGAAGGTAGATCCGGTGAAAGTGAAGCGCACTCTGGCTACCCTGATAAAACCACCCAAGTCTCCGCCGAAAGGCAACTATGAGCGCATTATTGGAAAGGAATTTGCCGAAGCGGAGAGGTCGGGAAGTACTGTCAGTGATCAAAGGATGAAAGAACGACGAGCCGG
Organism: Triticum timopheevii; assembly: GCA_963921465.1. NCBI lineage: Eukaryota > Viridiplantae > Streptophyta > Magnoliopsida > Poales > Poaceae > Triticum > Triticum timopheevii. The sequence continues at coordinate 580,621,661 of OY997272.1, forward strand.
GAAACAAATTGCCCAACTCGGCGAACAAGCGAAGCAATCGTGCCCCCCGCTCAAGGTGCCTGCAAGCGACATCGTCGATCCGAGGATGGTGCCCGGTTATAGCAATCCTGGAGATTACCTGTCTGACGATGTACATCATGATTTCTTGGATGTGCAGATACAAAGATACGAGTACGGGAAGCCTCTCGTCAAAGATGAAAGATCTCTATCAACGATGATGCGAAGATTGCGTGATTGGTACATGAAAACCTGCAGAGAGTCTGAGGGGAGGAGTACTTTGTATGTGGGAGTTAAAAAGGAGCATGACCTCGTTGGAATTGAACTGTTGCCTATTCCATTTGAGGAGTTCTATCAGTTTTTCAATCAATTGGCCCCCGATAAAGCAACGGTCACCTGCTACTGTCTGTAAGTAGTACTACTTCTGTCATTAAGTCTCTCTATATAACTCAGCTCTTTCATTGCATGTATTTATAATTATCCTCACTATATTACGCAGATTGAAGATCCCTGAATTAAAGAAAAGACAAGTCGGTGATATTGGGTTCATTAACACACATCTCATAGATGCAACTGAGGTTAAATATCATGCCGAAAATACCGAGGCCAACTTGCTACGATCGTTGGTAATAAATGAACACAAAGATATAATACTCTTTCCTTACAACTACAAGTGAGTGTTACTATCTTGTGGCATATTCGGTTTCCCTTTATTAGTCCAGGTTATAGTAATGTAATATTGATGAGTTATGCATGCGTGCGCAGCTACCACTATATTCTCCTAGAGATTAAGCTTGCGCAGGGAGTAGTAACTGTCTTAGACTCGAGATGAAAAGATCCCAAGGAGTATGCGGACATGACTGAAATGCTCGAGAAGTAAGTTAAATCGATCATTATCCACCATATCAGGAACTTTGTTCATTTCTGATATCAAGTAATTGTTTTCTTTGTATGCCAGCGTTTGGAGAAAATTCACCAAAAAAGCTCCGGGACAGCCGAAGAAGCTGCAATTTAGACACCGGAAAGTAAGTACTATAGTAGCATATTCCACACATCTCCTAGTGATTCAAGCGCTAGTTTCATCAATACCATTTAGCATGCTTGCTAATTATTAGTTTGATTGACCTCTATTTCTTGTAAAGTGGTTGTGGCAGGAACAAGGGAATGATTTCTGTGGATACTACATATGCGAGTCCATCCGCCACACGACCTGTGAGCGGGGCTACTCTGACAAACAATATGAAGCGCGTAAATAACAATATTCACAATTTTATTTTATTACCATCATTTTTGTTGAGTTTCATTCATTCATATATATATGTATTGATCCCCTTCTTAAAATTAGATGTTTCGGATGCAGGATGAACTCCTAGCACCAGATCGCATGCGAGCAATTCAAGAGGAATTGGTGGCATTCTTTCTTGACCACGTGATCGCTGAAGACGGAGAATACTATGTGGACCACGCGTCCGTATGTTAGGAGATTATATTTGTAAAAGATAATTATTGTATATATGTAACCGGTAGTGTCGGACAGATATACGAGAACTTGTTGTTCGACCAATCTCTCAGAGAAGGAGAGGTGGTCGATATCACTTCTCTCTGTATGCATATATGTTCATGACGATCTTCTGTTTCCTTCGTTTTCTTACTAGCTAGCTAGCGTGTCTAGCTAGTCCTCTCTATACGTATGTATAGTACGTAGCGTCGACCAAGAACGGACAAAAGAGAGGACACTTCTCTCTATTAATTAGCTAGCTAAAACAATATATGAAACACCTAAATTAACCCCCCAAAACCCCCAACCCCCCCCCTTTTAAAAAAACAAAAACCCAAGCCACAGAAATGCTGACACGTGGATGCCTATTGGTCCCGGTTGGTGCCACCAACCGGGACCAAAGACCCTCCTGCCTGGGCTCAGCGCACAGGCCACGTGGAGGCCCATCTGTCCCGGTTCTGGATTGAACCGGGACTAAAGGGCCCGGGCATTAGTACCGACCCTTTAGTCCCGGTTCAGGAACCGGGACTAAAGGCCCTTACCAACCGGGACAATAGGCCCTTTTTCTACTAGTGTATAATGGCGGTGGGCAATTTCAAATACGAGTACGGGAAGCCTCTCGTCAAAGATGGAACTACTCTAACAATGATGATGCGAATGTTCCATCATTGATACATGGAAACCTGCAGAAAGGCGCAGTGAGCTAGGAATAAAATCGATACTTTGACGCTGAAAGTTAAAGAGGATCAACACGACCTCATTGGAATTGAGGAGTTGTTTGTTCCATTTGAGGAGTTCTTCCAGTTTTTCAATCTAAAGGCCCTCGATAAATTAAGGATCACTTGCTACTGTTTGTAAGTACTACTTCTGTCATTAAGTCTCTATATATAGCTCAGCTCTTTCATTGCATGTATATATAATTATCCTCACTATATTATGCAGATTGAAGATCGTCGAATGCAGAAAAGCTGAAATGTATGATACTGGGTTCATTAACACAAATCTCGTAGATGAATTTATGGTTAAATTTCATGTCAAAGAAACCGAGCAGAACTTGCTACGACCGTTGGTAATAAATCAACACAAAGATACAATACTCTTTCCTTACAACTTCAAGTGAGTGTTACTGTCTTGTGCATATTCGGTTTCCCTTAATTATTATGCATGTGTGCGCAGTTTCCACTATATTCTCCTAGAGATTAAGCTTGAGCAGGGACTAGTAAGCGTCTTAGAATCGAGACGAAAAGATCACAAGGAATATGCGGACATCTCTAAAATGCTCGAGAAGTAAGTTGAATCGATGATTATCGCACCATATCGGCAACTTCGTTCATTTCATGATATCAAGTAATTGTTTTCTTTGTCTTGCAGTGCTTGCAAAGTATTCACCGCACAAGTTTCGGGGCTGCCGCAGGATCTGCGATGGAAATTCCCGAAAGTAAGTACTACTAGCTAGCTAGTTCCGTGCCCGTTGATTCTTGCCATTTATAATGCTTCATTATCAGTTTGATTGACCTCTATTTATCGTAAAGTGCTTGTGTCAGGAACCCAGGAATAATTACTATGGATACTACGTCTGCGAGTTCATCTACAACGCGACAGCCAAGAATAGGTGGGTCTACTCTAAAAGACAATATGAAGTGCGTAAGCAAAAATATTCACAAGTTTATTTTATTACCATAATTTCTGTTGAGTTTCATTCATATATATGTATTGACCCCCTTATTCAAATTAGATGTGGGAGATGCGGAATGAACTCCTACCACAAGATCGCATGCGAGCAATTCAAGAGGAATTGGCTGGATTCTTTCTTGACCACGTCATCAATAAAGCCGGAGAATACGACCATGCATGTGGAAGTTGAGTTCATATGTTAGGGTATTGTACGAGATCGTACACATTGTATGTATGTATATATATATATATATATATATATATATATATATATATATATATATATGTAGCCAGTACCATCGGTAAGATATACGAAAACTTGTTGTTCGACCAATCTCTCGAAGAGAAGGAGAGGTCGATCACTTCTCTCTGTATAAGTTCATGACGATCTTCTGTACTTAATAGTTTCCTTCATTTGCTTACTAGCTAGCTAGCATGTCGAGTCCTCTCTATGCGTAGCGTCGACCAAGAACGGAGATAAGAGAGGACACTTCTCTCTATTAGCTAGCTAACACAATATATGAAACCCCTAAATTAACCCTACAAAAACCCCCAAACCCCGCCCCTTTCAGAAAAAAACAAAAACCCAGCCCTTGAAATGCTGACACATGGAAGCCTTTTGGTCCCAGTTGGTGGCACCAACCAGGACAACAGGCCCCCCTACCGGGGCAAGCGGCAGCGACCACGTGGAGCTCCATCTGTCCCGGTTCCTGGGCAAACCGGGACTAAAGGGACAGGGCTTTAGTGACGACCCTTTAGTGCCGGTTCGTGAACCGGGACAAATGGCCCTCACGAACCAGGACGAATGGGGGTTTTTCCACTAGTGCTCTCTTATAAAAGCACCAACTAGGGGACAATATGATCGTACTTAAGTATTGGGTGTAGCTAATATTCGAGTGTGTTTCATGAATGGATCAATGGTTGAGCATGATGGGCTCGGGATAACTTGATTTAGCATTGACTAGCACATATGCTCGTGCGTTGCAACGGGAGATAAAAATAGTATGCATTTAAAGTCAGTGAGATTATATGTGCAAGCAAAACCCTGTGTGCACATGAAAAACGAACATTTAGCTTCTTGGTTTCGCTGCGTATGAAGGAATCAATCCGCTATTTTTCCATTCATTGTAAGGGCCTTTGAAGAGTTTTGTTACATCATCGTATGCTAGAAAAAGCCCATGGGTTACTCAATCTACTTTTCCTTTTAATCCTTTCAATAGAAGGGATTTTAAGGTATGACGTTTCTGAATATGCTAGCAAACATGAACAATCTTTTAAATCCTGAACAGGTTTTAAAAAATTATGTACACTTTTTAATAAACACGAACAAAATTTGAAAGGGGACATCTTCTAAAATTCATAAACATTTTCCGAAAAAACAATTTTTTTATAAAAACATGAACATTATTTGAATTTGTGAACATTTTTCTAAAACAGGAACATGTGTTAAAAATTCATAAGATTTTTAGAAAAGGTGTATCTTTTAAACATGAACATTATTATTAATTGTAAAAATGTCAACTAAACAAGAATAGTTTTCAAATTTGGAGCATTTTTTGAAATGCCATTTTCTTTTTAGAAATCTCGAACAGTTTTGAAAAACAATAAAAAAATCGAAAAGGGAAACTTTTTGCAAGTTCCGATTTTTTTTCAATATAGCAAAAAAAATTGGAATTTCGAACATTGGCAAAATTTGGTTTTTTAATTCTGAATGTTTTTTTAGAATTTTTACAATATGAAATAAATTCTAAAAAAATAAACTTGAACGAGAAAAAGAGATACGAAAAGGAGAATAAAAATAGAAGTAAAACACAGAAAAATAAAAAAGGGTCTAGTCATTATTTGTTGTCTTGTGCAAAACTCTTACTATTTGTCGCCCTAGGCAAAAAGTAGAATTTTCCAAGCTGCGTCAGTAAAAGGGGCTAGCTTCCCGCCACAACGCGCGACCAACATACGAAAATTCTTTTTCTAACAAACAAACGCACAAGAATTTAGTGCCACCTCAGATAGAAAAAACATTGATGGTGAACGGATGAAAAAATCAGCGAAACGCACCTTGTTTTATTAGTAGGTATAGATATTTTGAAAGACATGGTTGCTTGTTAATATGCTTGAGTATCTAAATTATTATGTCAAAACAAGACTATTCCTTTAAATGACATAAAGTCCAAATGTCCATGCTATAAAGAAAAAAATATGATACGACATGATAAACAACACTCTGCATCATAAATTCTGTTTTATCACTTACCTACTCGAGGACGAGCAGGAGTTAAGCTTGGGGATGCTGATACGTCTCCAACGTATCTATAATTTTTTATTATTCCATGTTATTTTATTATCAATATTGGATGTTTTATAATCATTATATAGTCATTTTATATCATTATTTGGTACTAACCTATTGACATAGTGCCAAGTGCCAGTTGCTATTTTCTGCATGTTTTTTTACATCGCAGGAAATCAATATCAGAAGGTGTCCAAATACCACGCCAATTTACAATGATTTTTTATGGACCAGAAGGAACACAATGGGCCCTGGTTGCACCTAGGGGGGTCTCCCAAGGAGGGGACAACCCACCTGGGTGCGCCAGGAGGCCCAGGCGCACCCAAGTGAGTTGTGCCCACCTCGGGTGCCCCCTGGACCGACTCTTTGCCCTATAAATACCCCAATATACCAGAAACCCTGGGGGAGTCGACGAAATTTTCATCCAGCCACCGCAGAGTCTAGAACACCGGGATCCAATCTAGACACCATCATGGACGGGTAACCACTTCCATTGGTGCCTGAAGAAGCTGCTAGCTCACGGGACATTGCTTCATTTAGGTGAACAGCAAGGTCCCATGAATTGAATCATCCATGTTGGTGACTGAAAGAGCCAGCCTCAGCATCCCAGTCTAAGCACCTCCGGCCTCCATCCTTGCGACACAGGGTACACCTTGTTTGCCACCTGCTCGACCCTAGTGTCACTGATGAAATGAAGTAAAATATAGTTAAAATAGAGCGAGTCTCCTCTCTATCATTTCATTTCCAATGTAGATAAAGAAAGTGCTTCTCTTTGTTAATGTATGTTTCATCAACTAGTCCCATTGTTAATATTTAAGCGTTTCTGCAAACTGGGGTGCTTAATTTTAGTTGATCTGCACAAAAATAGAGATTTGAATGTCTCAAGGCGCCTCCTTGTACTACCGATGTACACTGATGTTCATCACTGGCAGAAGGTGTATCTGGGAGACTTGGGATGATTTCCAGTATGAAGCGTACCGTATGAGGCGTCGCAGGGCCCATCTCGCCCTCGCAGCATGGCATATTATGATACTATCGCAATGTTTTCTTCTATTTATTTTGTGTGTTTTCATCAACTAGTGCCACTATAATGTAATCACTCTTTTTCATTATCTATGCAAACAGGGTTATTCAGCTGCATTTTGGTCGAACTGCACAAATGTACGTATGGAACCGGCATATAGGCAGAGTGCGAGGTGTGCCAAGTAAAAATTACCGACACCAACCATGCTCCATGCACGCATTGGCATCCACCACCACCAGTGGGATGTGTGGCGCTCTCTATGGACGGATCTTTCTCGGCAACAAATCCTCTAACCAAATACTAGTAGCTTATATTGGCAGTTTTCTAGGGAGAACTCTTTTCTGAAAGAAGCACCAATCTATTTTTCTTTATTTGTACACTGTGTCACGACTTTGACGCAAAGGTCCAGAGCTATATTAGGGTGATTGGCATAGTACATGGAGAATGATTGTAAGCATGATTTTCATTTGTTGTCACACTGATTGTAAGCATGAGCAGGTGGAAGATTAGGTTAGTGCGAAGCTTACCTTAAACCCTACCGTCGCCGTTGAAACGAGGCGAGCATCGAGGGAACTGTGGAGAACAGTGGGGAATCGACGTCGCGCCATCCGGCCTCCTCTTGCGGTCGGAGAACGAATACTCCTGTGGCTTCGACTGGCTCTGCACCCTCACAAACAGCACACCATACTCGATCGATTCGTTATCCTCTGGGTGCTCGACCTTCGACCTGTACTCCCACCACCTTCACCTGACTATCGCCTCGGGAAAATATGTTTTCTCCATCGCCCAGAGGAGATACTCGATGAACTCGGAGGACTGCGGCGTGACTGCCGTCAAGGAGTACATGTACATCGCCGCCCTCATCGCCGCCGTCTCACTCTTTCGCATACATTGCCACATGGCCCTCACCATCCTCAAAATCTCCCACTCATTGTCAAACTAAGTAAGGATCTCCTTCAACCTGGCTAGCTTTGCTTGGTCGCCGCCGGCGATCTGCCTGATTCGCAGCTGCATCCTCTCAATAGATGTCCTTCTGAGTGGTCCGGTGCTAGCTTTGGAAGATGGGAGCAGAGACGATGGTCTTGTAATAGAGAAGAGGGATAGGCGAGACGACTGTTTTGGAATGGAGATGATGGAGAGGGGAGGAGGTGGTTTCGCAATGGAGAAGAGGGAGAGGCGAGACGGTGGTTTTGGAATGGAGATGATGGAGAGGAGAGGAGGTGGTTTTGCAGTGAGACGAGGGAGAGGAGCGTGCGGCAGTGATTTAGGATTGGAAGAGAGGGCCGGCGCGCTGTGACTGGATCAAAATCAAAATCAATTTACCCTTAAATTAAGAAAGCGACCCCACATTAACTTGTCTCCCTTTTATTCTGGGTCATAATTGACCATGATTTTCGCAAATAAAATATATGTTATATGTTGCAAAAATAATATAATTTTTGGTGACATGCATTCACATTTTGCTTCTCAAATACATTACGTGGTCAAACTTTGACCCAAAATACGCAAAACAAAAAAATACTTCCAAGACCAGCGCCGCTCTTCCCCTCTTCTCCTCTTAAACTACCGTCGCTCCTCTCCTGTTCTTATCTAAATCCACCGCCGCTCCTCTCCACTTCCATTTCAAAACCTCCGCCCCTCCTCTCCTGTTCCAATCCAAAACCAGCATCGCTCATATCCTGTTCTAATCCAAAACCAGCGCTGCTCCTCTCCTCTTCCATTCAAAAACCACTGCCGGCGAGTGAAGGTGCTGTGGAGAAGTAGATCGATGGAGGAGTACAACCGATACGTGAGGATCGCAGACGGTGACCCAGTGAAGCTAGCTAGGATGTTGGAGATACAGTCTTGGTTTGACAACAAGGACCAACTAGCGGCGACGGCGACATGCATGGCCAAATATCTGCAACAGAGCGAAAAGGCCGCGATACTCCTAGAGGGAGTCGCGCGGGAGTACATAGATGTAACATCCCAAATTTTCAATTTGGAATGTTATACATAGATCATCATTCCATAGCATATTTTATTGCATTTTTCGTTGATCCTAGAAATTCTAAGCAGCTCAAGGACCCACGAGAGAGTTGGTGATTTCGTTATTTTCATATTTGAGTTTTCTCAAATTTTGAAAAAAGGATCATTTGGTTTTAATTATTTTCTCTTCAAATATTTCTAATATCGAATTAAAAGAGAGGGGATAAAATGACTTCTCCAAAATAAAGAAATATTCGAGGAAAAATATTAAAATCAAATAAGAATTTTATTCGGAGTTTTATTGATATTTTATTTGTATTAGGAAAAAAATGCATTTTTCAAGATTGTACTCGAGGCCCAAATAAATGTTCACTTTGTCCGCAATATTATTAGAGGACCGGAAAAATTTATTTCGAGATTTTTGGACTCCCTTTAGTATTTCTTTTGTTAGTTTTTCTGCATCAGGATTTATTAAAAAAAGTTACCAACCTAGACGGGCCATGCCCGACTTGGACTCCGACCCGTGCGGCCTTATAAGCCGCCGAGGCACCGCCAGCCCGCCAGCCCCGCTGAACCCTAGCCCCGCTGCCATGCCTCCGCCTCGCTCCACCGCCGCCGCCGCGAGCCGCCGCGCCGCCGCCTCGCCTCGCCGCCGCCGCCGCGTCACCGCTGCCCCGTCTCGTTGTCGCCGCCGACCCCGTCGCCGGAGCCGCTCGCCACCGCCGCCGCCGATTCCACCACCGCCGGGGTAGTCGCCGTCGCTGCCGGTTTTCTCGGGAAAACCGTTCGGTTTTTTTTCAAAACCCTAGATCCGTTTTTTTCAGATCAGTTCATTTTTTTCGGTTTACTTAAATAGCGGACGTTCGTCCGTACGTTCATTTTAACGAACGTTGTTCATCTGTTAGCCGCAGACAGCGAACGTTCGTTTGTTAGCCTGTTCGTCGCATTTTCATTTTCCACGATTTTTCCACGATTATTTTCGATCGCGATTTCTGCCCAGAACTTCGGTTTAGTTTATCTTTTCGCTCGTTTATCCGATTCAGGGGATTCAAGTGCCTAGATCTTCATCTCGAAGCGCTCTTTCTGTTTAGCCAACTTGAACAAGATTTTGGTACTGTAAAATTTGACTTTAGTCCAGATTAGTAAACAAATCTTGTTTCTTTCGTAGTTTGAGTTTCGTTGCTCCATTTGATTTGATTCTTTTTGCAAATCGGAGTTCTTCAGTTGAACTTTCTGGTTAGATCTCTTATTTGAGTTTTACCCGTCTTCTAGTTGAGTGCTTATGTATGATATTGTTTGTTTGTGATAGAGTACCCGGAGTGCGAAGCGTGCTACTACGAGTCTGTAGGTTTTGCGGATCATCAGCAAGGCAAGTAAAACTTTGATCATACCTCTTTACTACCAGTTTTTATGCTTTAGATCAACCCTAAAACATTGCATGGTTAGGATCTGAAAAACATGTGGTTTTTGGGAAGTAGATGATGAGGGAGAACCTATTGCCCTGTTTTATTATCAAACCTTTGGGAATTACTTCTACGTTATGCTTGTATTGTTGTGCTGTGCTCGTAGACGTGGATTGGGTGAGTGTATCTGATACGTCTCTGTTGTATCTATAATTTTTGATTGTTCCATGCCAATATTCTTCGACTTTCATAAGCTTTTGGCAACTTTCTATACTATTTTTGGGACTAACATATTGATCCAGTGCCCAGTGCTAGTTCTTGTTTGTTGCATGTTTTATGTTTCGCAGAAACCCAATATCAAACAGAATCCAAATGGGATAAAAACGGACGGAGAACTATTTTGGAATATTTGGGATTTTCCGGAGGAAGAATCAACGCGAAACGGTGCCCGAGGTGGCCATGAGACAGGGGCGCGCCCTCCCCCTGGGCGCGCCTGGCACCCTCGCGGGCCACCCGTAAGGCAGTTGATGCCCTTCTTTTGCCATAAGAAAGCTAATTTTATGAGAAAAATCTGGGTGAAAGACTCACCCCAATCGGAGTTACGGATCTCCGGATATAAAATAAATGGTGAAGGGGCAGAATCAGAGAACGTAGAAACAGAGAGAGACAGAGAGATAGATCCAATCTCGGAGGGGTCTCGCCCCTCCCACGCCATGGGAGCCAAGGACCAGAGGGGAAACCCTTCTCCCATCTAGGGAGAAGGCCCTGGGAGGTAAGGACCAGAGGGGAAACCCTTCTCCCATCTAGGGAAACCCTTCTCTCCCCCTTGCTTCCGGTGGCGCCGGAACGCCGCCGGGGGCCATCATCATCACCGCGATCTGCACCAACATCTCCGCCATCTTCGCCAACATCTCCATCACCTTCCCCCCTCTATCTATAGTGGTCCACTCTCCCGCAACCAGCTATACCCTCTACTTGAACATGGTGCTTTATGCTTCATATTATTATCCAGTGATGTGTTGCCATCCTATGATGTTTGAGTAGATTTTCGTTGTCCTATTGGTGGTTGATGAATTGCTATGATTGATTTAATTTGCATGTGGTTATGTTGCTGTCCTTTGGTGCCCATAATATGAGCGCGCACGTGGATCACACCATAGGGTTAGTTGTATGTTGATAGGACTATGTATTGGAGGGCAAGAGTGACAGAAGCTTCAACCTAGCAGAGAAATTGATGCATACGGGATTGAAGGGGGGCCAATATATCTTAATGCTATGGTTGGGTTTTACCTTAATGAACGTTAGTAGTTGCGGATGCTTGCTAATAGTTCTAATCATAAGTGCATAGAATTCCAAGTCAGGGATGACATGCTAGCAGTGGCCTCCCCCACATAAAACTTGCCATCGGTCTAGTAAAGTAGTCAATTGCTTAGGGACAATTCCACAACTCCTACCACCACTTTTCCACACTCGCTATATTTACTTTATTGTTTATTTATCTAAACATCCCCTACTTTTTATTTACGTGTTCTTTATTATCTTGCAACCTATCCAATAACATCTACAAAGTACTTCTAGTTTCATACTTGTTCTAGGTAAAGCGAACGTCAAGCGTGCGTAGTGTCGTATCAGTGGCCAATAGGACTTGAGAGAGTATTTGTTCTACCTTTAGCTCCTCGTTGGGTTCGACACTCTTACTTATCGAAAGAGGCTACAACTATCCCGTATACTTGCGGGTCATCAGTATCCATGACAGATGTGAGTATTGTTAATTAATGGTTAACTTAAAGTGGCTACTTAAATACACATCTGGGTGGATTGGTTGAGGCACCTAGGAGTACCCAATGGTTGTCAGGGCACCTGGAGAATCCAGTGTTGTCCTAGGATATCTCGGAGTACCCGTGTGATCATCCTACGGTTCGCCACCCAGGCTCAAAGGGATCATAAGATTATTCATGCTGGAAACTTCCGTGTGCAGCCACAAGCCAATATGGGCTCTAGCATAGTTGAGTAAGTTGCGTGAAGCTCTTGAAGAGGTAGACTAGCAGATGTAGTGGGTAGTAGGTGGTACTGTCTACCCAGGGTAGAGAGTTAATGCTTTAGAAAGACTATGTCTCGAATCTCCGATCACGGATGTGTTCGAGACTTGTGTGGAAAAGTGCACAAACCTCTGCAGAGTGTATAAACTAATCATGGTTAGCCGTGTCCCCTGTTATGGACATCTTGAGTATCTGGTTCTTGGATTATCATGTTGATCTGAGCAATGTTGGGTTAATGATGATGCTTAATTGGGATTGAGTTGGAGGAACCTTCTCAATGTTTGTCAACCACCATGATAGTTAAATAAAATTTATTCCTTTGTTGTATGAAAAAATTGGCTTTATGCAAAACTTTAACCATAGAGCTTTCCACCAGTCATATATTCATGTAGTGATAGCCTTTATTCTGTTCATTACTCTGTGTGTTACATTGCCAGCATATTCCATGTGCTAACCCGTTTCGGGCTGCAACATTTCATGTTGCGGACTTTTCAGACGACGAGTAAGGTGCCATAGGTCGTTATCGTTCACTCAGCTATGCCGTTGGAGTTGATGGACTCACTTTATCTTCCAAGCCTTCCACTGTTATCTTATTTAGATGGCCTTAAGCCATATTATTGTAATAAGTTCTCTTTTGAGATATTCGATGTAATAAGTGTGTGATTGAAACTCTCTTGTAAATCCTCAAGTACTGTGCCTGTCAGCGTTACCGATCCAGGGATGACACTAATGCATAGAAACTAGACTGTTTAAGGTCTGGTCGCTACAATAGAGCTACTCCTCTGGGCCATGGAGCAAACAGATTCACCGAATCCGATCGTGAGGGAGCGGTTGTGGGAGTATCGATCCCAGATGGAGCATCCACCAGAGATTGAAGGATCGAGCATCTACAGGGTGCCGTTTGTGAGGGTGTCATGCTAGAGCGAGCCGGTGGAGTCTTCGTCGACCGAACCCAACTTCAAGAGGAGAAAAGCAGTTGGCCCTGCCCGCCATCCTCTCCCTTGCCGTTCACATCGTCTCACGGGGCAGCTATCTGCCACCGAGGAATAGGAGGGGACTGCCCCCCAAGCCCAATAGTCGGGCAGGTTGTGAATTGTCAGGAGGATCTTAGGGTTGTCAGTATTTGCAGGTTGTGAATTGTGTTTTGTGTTGTGTATTTTGAGAGTACTTTCAGTTATGAATGTCTTTTGAATTTCAGATTTGCAGTATTGAGCATATGAAGTATTTTATGAATTCTAGAGATCTATTTTTAGCACTTAAAAAATGTAGTTTCATAGGAGTATAAAAGTGCAGACAATCACTACTGGAATCAGCTACTTTGCCATCTGCCAGATCTTTGCCGTCCGCTAGCGGACAGCAAAGAAGCTCTTTGCCATCAGCTACCGAAAAGCAGACGGCAAAGAAACGGCAGACGGCAAAGAAGCTCTTTGCCATGTGCCATTTCTTTGCCGTCCGCCAGCTGATGGCAAAGAATCTTTGCCGTCCGCCAGCTGACGGCAAAGAGGGAGGTGGCCCCCACCCACCCGCCCGTTTAAAAAAACTTAACGCCCCACCTATTTGCCGTCTGCTAGCAGACGACAAAGAGAGATAACGGCGGACGGCAAAGAGCGGCGAACAGCAAAGAGACGAGTAACTAACAGACGCCACCCCCTCGCCCGTTACTCTCTCTTCTCTTCCTCTCTCCTCCCCGACGCCCCGCCCTAGCTAGATCCACCGCCACCCCCGCCGCCCGGCGCCGCCCCGCCCCTGCCGCCCGGCGCCGCCCCCACTCTCGCACCCTTGGCCCGTCGCCCCACCACCCCTCCGCCCCCACCCCACCCGCCGACGCCCCGTCGCCCCACCACCCCTCCGCCACCCGCCGCCCGGCGCCGCCGCTGCCCCCCGCCGCTGCCCCCGCCCCGCCCCCCGCCGCCGCCCCCACCCCACCCGCCGATGCCCCGCCACCAGCCGCCCGGCGCCCCCCCCCCCCCCCCCGCCGACCATCCCATTGCTCCGGTGAGGGACTACTACTTTTTTTCTTCTGTTTTTTTCAATTTTTTACTGTTTAATTGTTTGTTCTAGATTGTGTTAGTGTTAGTGTTAGAAAAGAATTAGAAGAAGTAGAAGTAGTAGAAGTAGTAGAAAGATGAAAGAAGAAGAAGAAAAGAAGTAGAAGAAGTAGAAGAAGAAGAAAGGAACTAAAAAAGTAGAAAAAAGATGAAAGAAGAAGAAGAAGAAAGGAAAGAAGAAGAAGAAAAGAAAGAAATAAGAAGAAGGATAGAAGGAAACACCCCGACCCCTGACCCCGACACCACACCCCGACCCCCTGAACCCCCTGACCCCGACACCCCGACCGCGACACCCCGACCCCCTGACCCCTGACCCCGACACCCCGACCCCGACACCACACCCCGAACCCGACACGACACCCAGACACCCGACCCGCCGAGGCCGACGGGGTCTTATATTTGTGAATTATTAGTTAGGTCATATATTTTTCGATTTTTTTATGAAAAACATCATATATAATTGTGTTGATCGGGTTGATTTAAATGTGCAGTTGTTTCACCGCTGCGAGGTTTGGTGTTCGACGACCTCGCCGTGCGTTTGACGAGCTTTGCCCCTTCGTTCGTGGGTGAGCACAAATGACATGTCCACCTCTCCCATTCATTATTTGCTCTGTTCCGGTGTTTGTGCCGATGAAATTTGATAGCTAGCTATATATGTGTCTTGAATCATCAGTATGCGTAACCAATATGTGTCTCCTGTTCGAAAGCGTCATAGTTATAAATATGCATGCATTTGCATATTTATAACCTTGATTCTTCCGAATTGTCCAACGCTATCCACGGACAGCCCGAGTATGTGTAGATTGGGTTCATATTCCCATATGCTTTGCTCCGGATCCGACGCATAAATTTCGTCAGTGCCTCCCTTGTTGTTCTCCGGGTACACATCCTCTCTGTTTATTGCAGAGACGTGTATCAGGAGAACAGCGGGGAGGTGCTGCCGAAATTTTGCATCAGATCCGGAGCATAGCATGGGAAAATGAATCCAATCTACACATACTCGGGTGTGATTAGGACCTATCATTACCTATTAGAGTGTAGGTTGCATGGACGTAATAAAATTGACAAAGTAGATCAATTGATGAATATATACATGGTGAATTATATATACAATTGTTGTGTGTCCAGTAGCTCTGAAAGTCAAGATGAGTGATCGTGCGTGGATGTATACCGCTCACGCTGGTCAGAACAAATGGAGCGCTGAATGGTTCACAAAAACCAAGGGGTTTATGCAAGCCGCATTTGCAAATGGCCAGAGGTAAAACTGGTGCCCCTGTTTCCGGTGCGGCAATTGGGAAAAGAGGAGAGAGGCTGAAATGGGCAAACACCTGTAGAAGAATGGTTTTACGCCCGATTATACGGTGTGGACATTTCATGGTGAGTCTGCCCAACGTGACCGAGCTGAGGTGGATCGTCCTCACACCGACGAGCATGGTACCGGGATGGAAAACATGGTGCAAGACTATGATGATGCTCGGGATTCAGATGAGGAGATGGAGTAATCTGCAAAGACCTTCAATGAAATGTTGGAGTCTTCAAAACGTCCGCTCCACGAGCACACTGAGTTTTGTCAGTTGGATGCCATCTCACAAGTAATGGCTCTGAAGGCTCAGTTCAACTTGGGCAGAGAATGCTACGACGCAATTATGACAGTATTTGGACGCTTTCTACCCAAAGGCCATGTAAGGCCTGCAAACCTATACCAGTCGGACAAAATCCTCCGTGCACTGAAGATGCCCTATGAGAAGATACATGCCTGTGAGAAAGGATGTGCCTTATTTAGGCTTGACTATGCATACTTGAACTATTGTCCCATTTGCATGTCTTCCAGGTATATTGTGGTACACAACGGTATGGGTGAGAATACACAGACCACAATCCCCGTTAGTGTTCTTCGGTATATGCCAATCGTACCAAGACTTCAACGTCTTTTCATGGTCGAAGAGACGGCCAGACAGATGACATGGCACAAAACAGGCAAAAAAACTGAACTAGATGCAGATGGGAATCTGATGATGGTACACACATCGGATGGTGTTACGTGGATAAAGTTTGATGAATTACATGCTGACAAAGCGGCAGATCCGAGGCATCCTCGAGTCGGCATCAGCACAGATGGGTTCAGTGTGTTTGGTATGACGGCAGCCCAATACAGTTGGTGGCCCGTATTTGTCTTTCCACTCAATCTCCCCCCGGACAGATTATGCAAAGAAAGAACATTTTCCTGACGTTGATAATTCCAGAGCCCAACTATCCCGGGAAAAATATGAATGTGTACATGCAGCCGCTTAAGGACGAATTGCAAGAAGCCTGGGATAATGGGTTCAAGACATACGACGCCTATAGCAAACGAAACTTCATAATGCATGTCTGGTACATGTACTCGACACATGACTTGCCGGCGTATGCGCTATTCGTTGGCTGGTGTGTGCATGGCGGTTCTCGTGCCCCACATGCAAGGGAGCTCTTGAGTTTCATTGGCTTCAGGCCGGTCGCAAGTTTTCTTGCTTCGACATGGATAGACAGTTCCTGGATCCTCGCCATAAGTTCAGGAAAGACAAGAAGAACTTCACTAGAGGTAGAGTTGTAAAAAACTCTGCACCACCTGCATTAACAGGCCAAAAGACCCTGGATCAGTTAAACGCTCTCGATCCAGATCCAGAGCGTCCAGGGTACTTCAAGGGGTATAATTCTGAGCACGCCTGGACTCACAAAACATGCTTATGGGATCTGCCTTACTTCAAAGACCTTCTTTGCCCACACAACATCGACGTGATACACACTGAGAATGAATGGCTAGTAATTGCAGAACTCAGCTATTTCTTCCGTGTTCTTTGTGCGAAAGAACTATCGCCTGGCGTGCTAGAAGAAATGGAAGAGTTGGCGCCGGAGTTGATCTGCAAGTTAGAGAAGATCTTTCCACCGGGCTTCTTTAATCCAATGCAGCATTTGATTTTGCATCTCCCGACCGAGGCAAGATTGGGGGGGCCCGTGCAAAATCGTTGGTGCTACCCAACTGAGAGGATGCAGAAGACGCTTCGAGAAAAATGTAAAAATAAACGTAGAATTGAAGCGTCGATGGCTGAGGCATTCATCACTGAGGAGGTGGCAAACTTCGTGGCAGCACACTACGAAACCAAAAATCGTCATTTGCATAATCGGAAGCCTCGGTACAATGCTGGCGAGCCTAAAAAGGGTGGATCCAACCTTAGCCTATTCAAAGGGAATCTCGCACCAGCCAGTGTTTCAAATCCAGTATCTTTGGATAACGAAGAATGGAGGACCATTTCATTGTATATCTTCAACAACCTGATAGAAGTGCGGCTGTACTTCGAGTAAGTTCTTGGTACATTGTTTCACAACTTCTATTTCCTTTGAACTGCTCTTATTCCTGGATATTTCATACAGTCGATACGTCGCCCTATTCTCGTATGGAGCGGTGATCCAAAAGGATTCCATCGAAGAGTATGAGCTTCTCGCAAAGCAAGGAGGCAGCTATCCCGGTTTCATCTCTTGGTTCAAACAAACGGTAATTTCTATTAGACAATTTCATTTCATTCGCTAATTTGTGCGTAATGCAACAATCCTTTCATATTAAACTTGTAGGCTAATTCAGAGTCTATGGACGCCGAATTGAGACAAGTCGCTAATGGTTTTGACTATAAGGTACGTTCATTTGACAAATACGACATCAACGGGTATCGCTTTCGTACCTATGGCAAAGAGCTATCTATGGCTGACCGAAAGTCTACAAATTGTTGTGTATCTACTATCGGCGAATGAGGTACCGAGTATTATGGGAGAGTTGAAGCAATTTATGAACTTCTATTCTATGGTGAAAACCCACCGAATGTCGTAGTCTTCAAATGTTATTGGTTTCAGCCGAAGGAGACTAGAAGGACTCATGAACATATAGGGCTAGTTGAAATCAACCAAAGCACCCATTTAGATGTTCCTGATGTCTATATTACGGCTCAACAGGCGACCCAAGTATTCTATATACCGTGGGCCTGCCAAACTAATACAAATCTGAAAGGTTGGGATTTCGTTTATGAAGTGCCGCCACGTGCTAGACTATCTCCCCCAAAGGAAGAGGATTATGAACCTCACATTAACCCAGACACATATGAAGGAGAATTCTTCCAAGAGACACGTCTTTCCAAAAAGCATTTCAAGAACCGGTATACTTCACCCCAAAACATTGAAGTAGACAGCGACAATGAATTCCACATCACCCCAGAGGAGGAACAAGAAGAGCCGGAACAAGAAGAGGTTACTACTGCGGATGACCTGTCAATGCTTGACCGATTACGTAAAGGTGGCCTTCCACATGTTGATGCCACTGAACCCTATGAGCCCGTCATTGATTATAGTGATGATGATGATTATGCATTTATTGATGATACTGATCAAGATTATTAGTAGTGTCAGGTATTCAATTTTTTTATGTTGTACTTGATGATGATACACTTAAGTGATATACATATTATTATTCATGTTGTTATTTTTTTATGTTGTACTAATTTCGTTTACTCTTTGTCATGGCAGGTGTTGAAAGATGGAAGGGGAGCCGACTGAGGCCAAGTACAAATGTGCCCAAATTGAAGGTGTGCCACACCATCAAGGTAGCTCCAGCTTATATCAGTTCGGGCGGAATTGGGTATGTGGTTTTCTTCATGATTAATGCAATTCATTCATCATGCTAGCTTGAGCCCTTTAATTACTAATTTACTTTGTTTCTCTCTTTCAGGCATGCTACAATAAGACGGATAAGGTGCCAGAGGGGTACGACCTGTATGCCATGGCCCACATTGCCTCTTAGAAGCAAGTCAAGGGGAAGGCGAGGAAAGGGGAGGAGTTTAACCCGAGCCAGATTCCCATTGATCCAGAGCAGGTGATGATATCTAGTGGCGGGAGGTCCCGTGGCTCCATAGCCATTGATCCAGAGATTGCTCCTGAGACCACGATGAGTTTAATTTGAATGGACGTTACTTGCTAGTCTTAACATTTGAGTGTCATCATGCTAACGAAACATTGGAAATGATCTTTGGTGCAGCGTAACTCCACACAAGCATCACACGATCCTTCTCCAACTATTGGCACGAGCCAGCCCGCTCCTACACCTCCATGATCAAGGTAAGTTTCTCTACCTTTTTTCTCAACAAATGCATAAAGACCTAGACTTAGCTTTATTTCCTCCAATATGCTTACCTTAATGACCTAGAGTTAGCGTGTCATATATATTTGCTGTGAAAATTGTTGGATTCAAAAAAACAGAAAAAAGAGCCAATATGCAGGCTCTTTGCCGTCCTCCACCGACGGCAATGGCCTCTTTGCCAACAGCCGCGGACGGCAAATGAGGCACGTGGCAGCCAACTGTGCTTCCTGGGAGCTGACCCATTTAGTCAGTTTGCCTACAGTGGCAGACAACAAAGGCAGGACGAATTTTGCCGTCAGCGGCGGACGGCAAAGGAAGGACGAATTTTGCCATTAGCGGCGGATGGCAAAGTCCTGCCGTTAGCCACCTAACGGACTAATAGCGAAATTTTTGCCGTCTTTGTTCTTTGTCGTCCGCTACTGATGGCAAAGGCCCCTTTGCTGTCAGCCACCAAAAGCAGACGGCAACGTAGCTCTTTACCGGACCTTTCTTTGCCGTCCACTTTTGCCGTCCGTGGCGGACGGCAAAGACCTTTGTCGTCCGCCATTCATGCCTTTGCTGTCCGCCGTGGTAGACGGCAAAGTAGCTGATTCCTGTAGTGAATGTGATTCTCAGAGAAGAAACTGCAAGTTTCAGTTTCAGATAAGAAACTGCAAGTTCAGTTTTAGATTAGAAACTGCAACTTTCAGAGGCAGAACGTTTATATTAACACGGCCTTTTCAAACAGGGTTAACCTCATGTTGGAAGTTTTATTCATGGTAAAAAATGGAACTACCAGCCGGTTAACATCATGCTGATCAACATTCATGCATAGCACATCTTCATATGATGCACAGTAAAAAAGATATGCTATTTTCAAAATGCCCACAAAATGTCGATTGTGCGAAACACAGAGAAAACCAGGGACGAAGTTTTGGCAAGTGTTGGACGTGGTGTGCGTAGATGACAATGGGGACCCACATGTTAATAAAGGCAGAGGCAAAAAATTTGGAGATATTTTCCCAGCACAGGTGGAACCAAACCCGGCGAAACAGCGGTCGGGTAGTGTCACTTGGCTACTAGGCTAGTTCAGTGGTTTCGTTAATAATAAGGCACTTCCTCAGGTGGTTAGATCCCCTCCCGCGCCTTTGTGCGCTCGCCGTGACGCCGCTGTCTGCCGTTGCGAACATGCTGAACAAACGAGAGGAATCTGGAGAGGACTGTACGTGGAGAGGCAGACTATCGGGACCCACTAGGTCTATGGCCGTACGCAAGCAAGTGCCTCATCGAAATTATTTTTCCTCCTAATGCTATACTGACGTTGGGGCCCATGGGTTTTTCAACATAGTTACATTATTTTTAGGTGCTTCAATGTAGTTACAATATGAGATAAATTCACAATGAAGCCGGGGAGCTGGCAGGTATCTTTTATTGTCACTGGGGCAGCAAGTATCAGCTGGGTTTTGGGCTGCCCCGTCTAGGCTTTCTTTTTTAACATGCGCAGACTAATACGTCTCCGTCGTATCTACTTTTCCAAACACTTTTGCCCTTGTTTTGGACTCTAACTTGTATGATTTGAATGGAACTAACCCGGACTGACGCTGTTTTCAGCAGAATTGCCATGGTGTTGTTTTATGTGCAGAAAATAAAAGTTCTCGGAATGACCTGAAACTCCACGGAACACCTTAGAAAAATTAATAAAAAATCCTCTCCAAAGATGAAGACCAGGGGGCCCACACCATGCTCACGTGGGTGGGGGACACGCCCTCCCCCCTGGGCACGCCCCCCTACCTCGTGGGCCCCCTGGTGGCCCTCCGACGCCAACTCTAACTCCATATATTGGCTTTTGGGGAGAAAAAAATCAGAGGGAAAGTTTCATCGCGTTTTACGATACGGAGCCGCCGCCAAGCCCTAATCTCTCTCGGGAGGGCTGATCTGGAGTCCGTTCGGGGCTCCAGAGAGGGGGATTCGTCGCCGTCGTCATCATCAACCATCCTCCATCACCAATTTCATTATGCTCCCCGCCGTGCGTTAGTAATTCCATTGTAGGCTTGCTGGACGGTGATG
The DNA here is from genome assembly GCA_963921465.1 of Triticum timopheevii. NCBI lineage: Eukaryota > Viridiplantae > Streptophyta > Magnoliopsida > Poales > Poaceae > Triticum > Triticum timopheevii. The sequence goes on from OY997272.1 coordinate 580,642,803, forward strand.
GGTTGGATGAGATTTATCATGTAATCGAGTTAAATTTGTTAGGGTTTGATCCCTAGTATCCACTATGTGTTGAGATTGATGTTGCTATGACTTTGCTATGCTTAATGCTTGTCACTAGGGCCCGAGTGCCATGATTTCAGATCTGAATCTATTATGTTTTCATGAATATATGTGTGTTCTTGATCCTATCTTGCAAGTCTATAGTCACCTACTATGTGTTATGATCCGGCAACCCCGAAGTGACAATAATCGGGACCACTCCCGGTGATGACCATAGTTTGAGGAGTTCATGTATTCACTATGTGCTAATGCGTTGTTCCGGTTCTCTATTAAAAGGAGGCCTTAATATCCCTTAGTTTTCAATAGGACCCCGCTCCCACGGGAGGGTAGGACGAAAGATGTCATGCAAGTTCTTTTCCATAAGCACGTATGACTATATTCGGAATACATGCCTACATTACATTGTTGAACTGGAGCTAGTTCTGTGTCACCCTATGTTATGACTGTTACATGATGAACCACATCCGGCATAATTATCCATCGCTAATCCGGTGCCTACGAGTTTTCCATATACTGGTTTACGCTTATTTACTTTTCCGTTGCTACTGTTATCATCACTACAAAAATACCAAAAACATTACTTTTGCTGTCTTAACTTTGTTACGTTACCACCACTATCATATTACTTTGCTACTAAACACTTTGCTGCAGATATTAAGTTTCCAGGTGTGGTTGAATTGACAACTCAGCTTCTAATACTTGAGAATATTCTTTGGCTCCCCTTGTGTCGAATCAACAAATTTGGGTTGAATACTCTACCCTCGAAAACTGTTGCGATCCCCTATACTTGTGGGTTATCAAGACCCTTTTCTGGGGCCGTTGCCGGGGAGCATAGCTCTATTCTTTGAGTCACTTGGGATTTATATCTGCTGGACACTATGAAGAACTTGAAAGATGCTAAGACAACAATTTATCCCTCCACTACGAGGGGAGGTAAGGAACTGCCATCTAGCTCTGCACTTGATTCACCTTCTGTTATGAGTAAGCTAGCGACACCTAAACCTACTTCTGCTATTCGTTCCGATATGTTGCATGTTATTGATGATGCCACTTCTGCTATGCATGATACTTATGATGAAACTACTTCTATGCTTGATACTACTGTGTCCCTTGGTGAATTTCTAGATGAACAAATTTCTAGGTCTAGAGAAAGATAAAATATTGAAACTGAATACAATGATGAAAGTGATGATGAAAATATGCCTGCTATTTCTAAGGGTTATCTTTTTGATGCGGAATCTTCTGCAGCTATTCTTCCTTGCCAAGATAGACTTGAACTTAAGAGGTTGCTAGTTAAACGGAGTAAAGAATCTTTTAGAGATAGAATGAGACCCGACCCTGTTTTTGCTACTTCACCTATTTGTGTTCCCAATAAGGATTATTATGAATTCTCTATTGATCCTGATATAATTACTCTGGTTGAATCTGATCCTTTTTATGGTATGAATCTGAAACTGTTGTGGCACATCTTACTAAGTTAAATGATATAGCTGCCCTGTTTACTAATAATGAGAGATCGCGCTACCTTTATTTACTCAAAATATTTCTGTTCTCATTAAAGGGTGATGCTAAGATATGGTTTAGTTCTCTTGATCCTGGTTGTGCGCAAAGTACCCAGGATATGATTTATTACTTTTCTGCTAAATATTTCCCTGCTCATAAGAAACAAGCTGCTTTGAGGGATATATATAATTTTGTGCAAATTGAATAAGAGAGTCTCCCATAAGCTTGGGGGAGGCTTCTCAAGTTACTTAATGCTTTGCCTGATCATCCTCTTAAGAAACCTGAAATACTTGATATCTTTTATAATGGACTAACCGATGCTTCCAGAGATTACCTGGATAGTTGTGCTGGTTCTCTTTTCAGGGAAAGAACACCGGATGAAGTTGAAATTTTATTGAATAATATGTTGACAAATTAAAATAACTGGGCACCTCATGAGGCAACTCCCGAGCCGGCTCCTGAGCCAATTACTGAGCCTATTCCTAAACCAACTCCGAAGAAGAGAGGTGTTCTATTTCTCAGTCCCGAAGATATGCAAGAGGCAAAGAAATCCATGAAATAAAAAGGTATTAAAGCTAAAGATGTTAAGAATTTACCTCCTATTGAAGAAATGCATGGTCTTAATTTACCACCTGTTGAAGAAGTATATGATCTCAATTACTTATTTACTGAAGAACCTCCTGATATCCCGACACAGGTAGTAAAGGTAAATTCTCCCTATAGATATGATAAAGCTGAAGTCGCTCCTACTAAAATTGCTAGTCAGTGCTTGGATGAGTTTTCTGACTTTATGTTTAAGCAAGATGACTTTAATGCTTATTTTGTAGACAATTAAAACAGAATACCTTTATGATTAAACGCTTGAGTGATTATATGGCTAATATTAGAGGTGAACTTAAACTTGTTAGCAAACATGCTTCTACGGTTACCACTCAAGTAGAACAAGTACTTAAAGCTCAGACAGAAGTGCTTGATAAAATGAATAGTAAGAAAAATGATTATGCTGTTAGAGTGGCTACTAGAACTAGTAGAATGACTCGGGAACCTTTGTATCCTGAAGGCCACCCTAAGAGAATCGAGCAAGATTCTCAGAGAAATAATATTGATGCACCTAGTTCTTCTAAGAGGAAGAAAAAGAAAAATGATAGGACTTTGCAAACTTCTAGTGAACCTATTGCTAAACCACCAGATAATCCGAATGATATCTCTATGTCTGATGCTGAAACACAATCTGGTAATGAACATGAACCTAGTGAAAATGTTAATGATGATGTTCATGATGATGCTCAACCTAGTAATGATAATGATGTAGAAGTTGAACCTGCTATTGATCTTGATAACCCACAATCAAAGAATCAACGTTATGATAAAGAGACTTTGTTGCTAGGAAACATGGTAAAGAAAGAGAACCATGGGTTCAGAAACCCATGCCTCTTCCTCCGAAACCATCCAAGAAAAAGGATGATGAGGATTTTGAGCGCTTTTCTGAAATGATTAGGCCCATCTTTTTGCGTATGCGATTGACTGATATGCTAAAAATGAATCCTTATGCTAAATATATGAAAGATATTGTTACAAATAAAAGAAAGATACCTGAAGCTGAAATTTCCACCATGCTTGCTAATTACACTTTTAAGGGTGGAATACAAAAGAAACTTGGAGAACCAGGAGTACCTACTATACCATGCTCCATTAAAAGAAATTATGTTGAAACTGCTCTATGTGATCTTGGAGCCGGTTTTAGTGTTATGCCTCTCTCTTTATATCGTAGACTTGACTTGAATAAGTTGACACCTACTAAAATATCTTTGCAAATGGCTGATAAATGAACTGCTATACCTGTCGGTATTTGTGAGGATGTGCCTATTATGGTTGCAAACGTTACTATTTTAAAGGACTTTGTTATTCTTGATATTCCCGAGGATGATAGTATGTCTATTATTCTTGGAAGACCTTTCCTTAATACTGCAGGGGCTGTTATTGATTGCAACAAACGCAATGTCACTTTTCATGTTAATGGTAATGAGCATACGGTACACTTTCCGAGGAAACAACCTCAAGTTCATACTATCAACTCTATTGGAAAAATTCCATCGATTATATTTGGAGGTTTTGAATTTCCTCTCCCTGCTGTCAAGAAGAAATATGATATACTTATTATTGGGGATGTCCATATCCCCGTTGAGGTAACATAGTGTTATTCGAAATTTCTCCGGTTCCATGATTATCGGAATGAGTTTGTTAACAAGACTTGATCAACCTTGTTAGTGGATTCTTTTTGATGAGCATGAGATGGATGAAACTAGAAGCACAACCTTCTGTACCCTCTTTATATTCTCTGTAATTTAGTAGAAATAAAGTAAAATAGTATTTTTCTGTCTGTTTCCTCATTTATCCGTGCAATATAAAAATATCCCAAAAGTAAAAGTCCTCAGAATGTCATGCCAATTTAATATGATTTTTTCGGGAATATTTGAGAATTTTTAGCGCAAAAATTACCGCGGGGGGAGCTGCCACCTGGTCACGAGGGTGGAGGGCGCGCCCTACACCCCTGGGCGCGCCCCCTGCCTCGTGGGCCAACGGTGACCCTCCTCCACTTATCCCTGCACCCATCTTCTTTCTCTGCCTCACACAAACCCGAAAAAACCAACTCAAGCTCGTGTTCCAGCCACGTTTGCTGTGAATTTCGATCTCCTTGCTCAAAGCACCTCTCGCAAAACTGCTTGGGGAGATTGTTCCTTGCTATGTGACTCCTCCATTGGTCCAATTAGTTTTTGTTCTAGTGCTTTATTCATTGCAAATTTGTGCTGCATAGGTGACCATGTTCTTGATCTTGCATGTCAAATTTATATGGTTCCAAGTAGTTCTAATGCTTGATATATGCTCTAGGCACTTGTATGAGTAGTTGCTATCAGTTTTATTGAAGTTGGTTCACTTTTGTTTGAAGTGAATTAAAATTTCAGATTATTTCAGAAATAATGAAGAGACTTTTGAGGGGCTCGTCGAGCCGAAGCTCAAGGGAAAAACAAAAGGAAGAAGAGCAGAAGCCCAAATTTAATTTGCCTCGCACCGCTGAGGTCCGGTCGTGTGAATGGCCTTCCGATGACTTCTTGAGGAGAGCCAGGATTTATGAGGATTTCTATCTATTAATTGAGAACGCCGACCTCACCGACTTCCTCCGCGACCAACGTCATCAGTATCTCTTACTCACAAATACTTTTGTGCACAACTTCTACTTTTTCCCTAAGAAATCACCTCCAACAATAGAGTTCCAATTATATGACATTGTTAAGGACATGGCATTAGCTAAATTTTGCGAGGTTTGCAAAATACCTTTTTAGGGCACCTTAAATGAACCACACCGTAATGAAGTGGAAGCTTTTATTAACACTATCATAGTGGGAGAAACCAGGAAGGTCTCTGATGCAAGAATTACTAGCATACTTTTTCCTGTTTTACGCTACTTTGCCTTATTTGCTATTCGCTGCTTGACTGGTCGCGGGAACTGTGGAAACCTTAGCATTCCTGATATTATTATTTTGCTCCATGGTTTATAACGCAATAACTCTGTTAGTATGGGTGGAATTGTTGCTAGACGGTTAAGTCTGAACCGTACTAAGGGCCCATCTTTGGACGCATTTATGCTTCACGCCTAGCTGAATATTTTGAAATACCTATTAGGCATGAGGAGAAAGAAGAAACAGCGATGCCCCGTGCTTATTTAGATTATAAGAGTATGCTAGCGCATAATTTTCTTGTCAAGAGTCGCGAAGGGGAGCTTAAATATAAATTGTACTTTGATAAACATCACCCTGAGACTATTACTTTGCCTGCTCCCTCTTTTTTTAACTTGTCTACATGTCCTTACATTGTTCCGTGGGCGGCTGTTCAAGCCTATCGGAATCCTGCACCAGCCCCGGAACCGGAGCCACAGAGCCTCCATGAATGTCTGTTTATTCTTGGGATCCTGAGGCGGTTGCTAGCCAGTGGCAGTCAGAGTCCTCTTCATCACATTATGATCCCAACTATTCTTCATCGCAGTACGACCCCAGCTACACATACGGGTACCTGCCAGGCTATCCCTGGCAATAGACCAACTTAGGCCAAAAGCCTAAACTTGGAGGAGTACGTATTTCTCACCGACATTACATTTATGCTCACACACACTCATTGCTAGATGTCAGTGCTCAAACTCTTTCACTATAATATCCATGTTAGTTTAAATTTCTTTTTCTAGCTTTCTTCTTGTGTGTTTTATAAACCTTAAGAAAAAGAACAAAAAATTAGTTAGTCTACTTTCCATGCTTGTAGTAGAATTAAAAAGAAAACCTAAAAATATTTCCCGTTCTTCTTTTTACTTGTTGGGAGCTTTCCCGTGTAAATAGTTGTTATTTTTCTTTTCCTTTCTTTGGTGGTCGAGAAGACCATATTGAAAATGCTTAGAGGCTCACATATGCATGATCGTTTATTTAACTTAGAGCCCATATTACTTGTCTTCTCTCTTGAGTTCAATGCTTGCAGATTCCAGCTTAGTCCAATGCACGTGCACTCTTATTATTATACACACCGTTCGGTCGTGCAAGTGAAAGGCAATAATGATGATATATGATGAACTTATTGGGATGAGAAAAGCTGGAATGAACTCGACCTCTCTTGCTTTTGTAAATATGATGATTCATCGTTCCTGATTGAGCTATTATGAAGAAAACATATTTGCAATGACATTTAGAGATTATAGTGGCTTGTGCCATGCTTGATTAGCTATGAGTTATAATGGTTTACCTTGCGTGCCAACATGCTATTAGAATGATTATGATGTGGTATGAATGGATGGTATCCTCCTTTGAGTGAATTGAGTGACTCGACTTGGCACAGGTTCACGCATGTAGTTGAATCAAATCAACATAGCCTTCATGATATTTATGTTCATGGTGGATTATATCCTACTCATGCTTGTATTCGGTGTAAATTAATTTTAATGCATGTTTACTACTGTTGTCGCTCTCTCAGTTGGTCGCTTCCCAGTCTTTTGCTAGCCTTCACCTGTACTGAGCGGGAATACTGCTTGTGCATCCAAACTCCTTAAACCCCAAAGTTATTTCCATATGAGTCCACTATACCTTCCTATATGCGGTATCTACCTGTCGTTCGAAGTAAATTTGTATGTGCCAAACTCTAAACTTTCAAATAAACATTCTATTTTGCATGCTCGAATAGCTCATATATGTCAACTAGAGCTGCCCTTATCTTTCGTGTTAGGCGGGTTATTCTCAAGAGGAGTGGACTCCGCTCCTCATTCACGAGAAAATGGTTGGTATCCGGGATGCCCAGTCGTTGAATGTTGGAGGCACTCGTTGTTTCGAGCAAGCCATGGATTAATGCTTGTGGAGGAAGGGGAGTATAAACTTTACCATTCTGTTTGGGAACCGCCTATAATCTGTTTAGCATGGGAGATATCATCATCTTTTAGTTGTTATGTTGACAATGAGAGTATGCCGCTCAAAATATAATTTATGTCTATTTCAAAATAAAGCTTTGGCACCTCTACAAATCCCTGCTTCCCTCTGCGAAGGGCCTATCTATTTACTTTTATGTTGAGTCATCACCCTTCTTATTAAAAAGCACCCGCTGGAGAGCACACTGTCGTTTGCATTCATTATAATTGGTTTATATTGGGTATGACTTGATTGGATATCTTTTACCATGAATTACAATGTTTAGTCAGTCCTTGATCTTTAAAGGTGCTCTGCATTTATGTTTTGCCGTCTCAGAAAGGGCTACCGAGATACCATTTTGTTATATCATGTTATGATTATTTTAAGAAAGTGTTGTCATCCGAGTTTTATTATTATGGCTCGCTAGCTGATTATGCTATTGATATGAGTAATTATGAGACCTACGTGTTATTGTGAGTATGGTTAGTTCATAATATTTGCTGAAACTTGAATGCTGGCTTTTCATGTTTACAACAACAAGAGCAAACAGAGTTTGTAAAAGTTTTTCTTTTTCTCTTTCAGTTTGTCAACTGAATTGCTTGAGGACAAGCAAGTGTTTAAGCTTGGGGGAGTTGATACGTCTCCGTCGTATCTACTTTTCCAAACACTTTTGCCCTTGTTTTGGACTCTAACTTGTATGATTTGAATGGAACTAACCCAGACTGATGCTGTTTTCAGCAGAATTGCCATGGAGTTGTTTTATGTGCAGAAAATAAAAGTTCTCGGAATGACCTGAAACTCCACGGAACACCTTAGAAAAAATAAAAAAAAATCCTCGCCAAAGATGAAGACCAGGGGGCCCACACCCTGCTCACAAGGGTGGGGGGGGGCGCCCTCCCCCCTGGGTGCACCCCTACCTCTTGGGCCCCCTGGTGGCCCTCCCACGCCAACTCCAACTCCATATATTGGCTTTCAGGGAGAAAAAATCAGAGAGAAAGTGTCATCGCGTTTTATGATACGGAGCCGCCGCCAAGCCCTAATCTCTCTTGGGAGGGCTGATCTGCTAGTATCCACTATGTTCTTAGATTGATGTTGATATGACTTTGCTATGCTTAAAGCTTGTCACTAGGGCCTGAGTGCCATGATTTCAGATTTGAACCTATTATGTTTTCATGAATATATGTGTGTTTTTGATCCTATCTTGCAAGTCTATAGTCACCTACTATGTGTTATGATCCGGCAACCCCGAAGTGACAATAATCGGGACCACTCCCGGTGATGACCATAGTTTGAGGAGTTCATGTATTCACTATGTGCTAATGCTTTGTTCCGGTTATCTATTAAAAGGAGGCCTTAATATCCCTTAGTTTCCAATAGGACGCTGCTTCCATGGGAGGGTAGGACATAATATGTCATGCAAGTACTTATCCATAAGCACGTATGACTATATTCGGAATACATGCCTACATTACATTGATGAACTGGAGCTAGTTCTGTGTCACCCTATGTTATGACTGTTACATGATGAACCACATCCGGCGTAATTACCCATTGCTAATCCGGTGCCTACGAGTTTTCCATATACTGGTTTACGCTTATTTACTAACTTTCTGTTGCTACTGTTATCATCACTACAAAAATACCAAAAACATTACTTTTGCTGTCTTTACTTTGTTAACGTTACCACCACTATCATATTACTTTGCTACTAAACACTTTTCTGCAGATATTAAGTTTTCAGGTGTGGTTGAATTGACAACTCAGCTGCTAATACTTGAGAATATTCTTTGGCTCCCCTTGTGTCGAATCAACAAATTTGGGTTGAATACTCCACCCTCAAAAACTATTGCGATCCCCTATACTTGTGGGTTATCACAGACCATGACCTCGGATGGGAGGTCCATAGGCCTGCTTGTATTTTCTTGAGGGCCGTCATGTATCGACCGGCCTATGGACCTCCCATCGGAGGTTTTATTTTTCCTGAACCACCAGCAGCCCAATTTATGTATTTTTTTGAAGAAAACGCGAATGTTTGTTCTATTTTTCTATACAAGAATAGGAACGCCTCGTCCAACTCATATTTCCCTTCTAACTATATATTATATATATTTAAATTATTTTATAAGCTACTATATATTATTTTTATTGTCATCATATATTTAACACATACTTACATATGTAAGAAAATAATATCCCACATCTTATTAACTTATAAAAATAATTTCTTAACAATAAAATCCTGGATTGTTTTGGCACAAAAATCCTAGTGATTTTGTACAAAAGCTTGGTAAGATCTAAGGACGAATGTAATAATAAATCACTTATTATTTAAATATATTTTTAACAAAATGCTCAACCCCTGTTTATTTTTTGATAACATTGTTGGCCCAACCCAACATTATAACTGGAATCAGCCTAGCAAAATCATGTATTTCGAGAAGTGCAAATGGCCTGTAATTTTTTAGGAAAAAATTAAAGGGCCGCATGGACACTGCATTATTTAGTCACCCGGCTCGGCTGATGGACTGTAATTCAAAAAAATGATCAAATTGACTGTAAATTCTACCCCATAAAAAATACTGTAAATTCTGAAAAAATGGGTTGAATACGTGCCACATTTTTGGAGGCTGAAATATGGGCCAATAGGTCGAAGTCAACGCAAGTCGTTGTCAACTTAGTCCACAAATGATTCTGACATCATTAGCCGTTGGATTTACATCCAACGACCGGCATCCATCTTCAATCTCTCGTCTTCTTCCTCCAGCGCCGTCGGGACCACCTCCCGCCTCCTACTGCTAGCAGCTCTGCATAGCACGCATCGCTGTGAAGCGCTACTCCATCATTGTCCAGGCCATCCCTCCACCCCTCCACACCTCCTGTTCTTCTCCATCGACTACATTACCGCAACGCACCAGAACGAGTTAACACTCCTACACCTCTCCGTCTGCGACTCTACTCCCGCGTTTTCCCATCTCTGGCTCGCTGCTGTCCTGGGCCTCGCCGTCGTCCTCCACCTTGGATGCGCTCGGCGTGGCGTGGTCAATGTGGTCAACGAACAACACCATCGAAAGTAGACTATGCATGGAGAGGCTGACAGCTGGGTCAATGGCCGCACACAAGGAAATGCCTTCTTATTACGCGCAAAATAATGATTCCTCCACCTGACATCTGGGACCCACCGGAAGGGCCTCTTTATTTCACGAAAAAAAACATGCCCCCCACTAATAGGTCGGACCCACCAGCTATCTTCGCACGCCAGGAAGTGCCTCCTTATTACGCACAAAAAAATGAATACTCCCCCTGCCAGCTGGAACCCAGCATAGTGCGAGGCTGACTTGTGGGCCTACCAAGTTGACGGGGATGGAGGGCAGCTCCAGTTACCATACGATGTTCATCCAACGGCCATAGTGCTTCTTTAACCCCTGGTCTTCTTGCTGTAGCCGCCCAAACCAGCGTCTGGCGTGCCGCGTGCTCCTGCCTCCCATGGCCGACTATGATGCTGCGGAGGCCTCACCGCCCCCTACTACTCCCACCGCTGGCCAGGCCATCCCTCTACTCACCCACACCCCCGGTTATTCTGCGGCGACGGCAGCCTCACACCGGAGCCGAACCAATGAACCCCCGTACTCCTCTACGCGTGGGCATCCACTGCCGCGTCTTCCCCGACTCCGCGTCGTCCCCTTTCTAGGCCTCGCCATCGTCCACCGCAATGATGCACTCGGCGCGGCGTGGTTAACATGGTCAAGGAACCACTTCCATTGGAAGAGTACTGCACGTGGACAGGCTGACAGCTGGGTCCACGGCGGCCGTAAGGAAGTGCCTCCTTATTATTACGCGCAAAATAATTATTCCTCCACCTAACAGCAGGGACCCACTGGACGGGCCATCGTATTTTCTGAAAAAACGTTTACCCCCTGACTGCTGGGACCCACCAGCTACATCTTCGCACGCAAGAAAGTGCGTCCGAAAAAATGATTCGCCCCGCTGACTGCTGGGACCCACCAGCTACATCTTCGCACGCAAGGAAGTGCCTGACAGTCGGGACCCACCTAGTCGAAGCGTATGTAGCGTTGACATTCTCGTCGCGAACGTGTACGTATATACTGGTCGATGTAGAGGCACACACATGTCGTAGTAGAGGCGCGCACGTATCATGTACACGTACATACATCGGCCAGGGTGCAAGAAAGTAAATACGGCCACGTATGTACATATGGGCGGGGTCTCGAACGCCTACTCGCGCATACATACGACGAGGTCTCGTGTACATGGATGGGCCGGAACGAAGAAACTGCGTCGTCGTCATGTTAATGGGGAGCCAACTGGCTGGGTCGGAACGGAATGCGTCGTCGTGTTCATCGGGAGGGCATGGATGGAACAGCCGATGGAAACGAGGCCTGGGGTACCGTAGAACCGAGGAAACGGCCTTGTGTTCGACCGGCCACGTTCGAAACGGGATCCCGTTCATCGGTAGGAGTCTGGCGTACCGCAAAACAGAGGAAACGGACTTGTGTTGGACCTCCTACGGCCGAAACGCGGTCCTGTTGATCGGGAGAGGTGTGGCGTACCGCAAAACGGAGGAAACGGACTTGTGTTGGAGCGCTATGGTCGAAACAGGGGTCCTGCTCATCGGGAGGTGTGTGGCGTACCACAAAACGGGACTCCACGGGATATTGTTCATCTCCACCGTCGACCTCCTCCAGCCTCCACGGGCTACTGTTCATCCACCGTGGACCTCCTTCAGCCTCCACCTGCGATTGTTCATCCACTGGCTCCTATTCATCCAGCCTCCACCGCGCGCTACTCCACCAGCTACTGTTCAACCAGCCCTCTCCACGGGCTCCTGTTCAACCACCCCTCTGTGGGCTACTGTTCATCCACCCCTCCACCGTCTACTATTCATCCAGCCCTCCACGGGCTCGTCCTGTTCATTCAGCCCTCCACGGGGTCCTGTTCATCCAGCCTCAACCGGCTCGATCGATCGGGGTCCTGTTCATCCAGAGGCAACACCACGGGTGGTCCTGTTCATCCACCCGCACAGGGAACTGTTCATCCAAACCCCCCGCAATACTCACTGTTCGTGAAGGCAAGGAGGCAGCAGGGTTCAATCGGCTTCAGTTAGCAGCAGTAGTGAAGGGATCACTCGGGTTCAGTAACATAGCTAGTGCAATCGCACGGGTTCAGTTAGAGCCCAACGTGTTACTCGGGTTCAGTTAGAGCCCAACGCCTCGCACACACGCGCATACGTGTACGAGAGAAACGTGCATCACTCGGCCCCTAACCACCCACCGTAACCGGGAACTCGCTGAAATTTTCCTCGCCCTCGCTTCTACCACGGTTTTTTCCATCATGAAGAACCAAAAGAATGTCATGCAGTTGTGTCTCCTGCCCGCCCAGGACAAAAAGCCCGTTTTCAAGATAAAGGTCGATAACCACGCTTGCAGGTGCTTGCAAGCAGCTTTTGCGAGTTTCCAATCATCAACAAACTTTGTTCATACAAATGCCAACAGACATTGTCAGGTGTTGGCCTGACGTGTGCTCGGCAAGCAGGCGGCAAGCTTTTGGGAATTATATATCAGCTAGCAAACACAAACTTTACGAAGATGTTGACCGGACAAAGATCATCAGATTAAGGTTGATAACCACGCTTGCATCTGCTTGCAAGCAGCTTTTGCAAGTTTTTAATCATCAGCAAACATTGTTCATACAAACGCCAGTCAAGTGTTCACCTGCGTGCGCTCGGCAAGCAGGCCGCTAGCTTTTGGGAATTATATATCAGCTAGCAAACACACCTTTACAGTAGATGTTGACCGGACAAAGATCACCAGATTAAGGTTGATAACCACGCTTGCATGTGCTTGCAAGCAGCTTTTGCGAGTTTTTAATCATCAGCAGACATTGTTCCTACAAACGCCAGTCACGTGTTCGCCTGCGTGCGCTCGGCAAGCAGGCCGCTAGCTTTTGGGAATTATATATCAGCTAGCAAACACACCTTTACAGTAGATGTTGACCGGACAAAGGTCAACAGATTAAGGTAGATAACCACGATTGCATGTGCTTGCTAGCAGCTTTTGTGAGTTTTTAATCATCAACAAACGTTGTTCATACAAACACTAGTAGACACCGTCAAATTCCACAATTCCAAGGCTGCTTCTCGGAATGAAATAGAAGTCGTGCCAAATTTTGACAAAAATTTCAGCAGCATAACACGTCGATTTCGTAGCACATGACGACGTGACATCAGAATTCTCACTCTCAATTCCGCCACCAAACCGGCACTACATGCAATTGGTTCCCGGCCATGACTTTTATTTCGCATGCATCTGGCATCTTTATTTATTTATTTTTGATGACCACTGACCGAGCTCATGCATGGACGATGTTGTCGACCAACCTCTCGTGTTGCTTGTTGACGGCAAGGCTCCTCGACCGACCAGTGCATGCAACTGGTGAAGGATAGTACTGGACGAAACATGCATGCATGGCGGTTTCAGTTCTTTTCTCCGGGTGTCCCGGTTGGTTTCAGCCCACAACAGTTGACCAAGCAGTTGGGTGAAGCAAGTCAATTAGGCACACACTTTTTTTTAGAATACGCAAATTGCGTACCATAGCTTTATAGAAGAAGAGAATATCAAAGTACAAGACCACTACCACTCGTTGTGAACAACGAACGTAGCATAACTCCACACCCGGCTAGTCCATGGACAGCCACCCATGACAGCACAACAACAACGCAAAAGAGCCTATCCAAAACCTGTAAAATAGGTTCTAATTTGCATATATTATATTTATACGTGTATACGTATGTAATCTGATCATCTTATATATTGAGACGTGAGGTGGATGTAACTGAAGGAAATATGCCCTAGAGGCAATCATAAAGTTATTATTTATTTCCTTATTTCATGATAAATGTTTACTATTCATGTTAGAATTGTATTAACCGGAAACTTAGTACATGTGTGAACACATAAACAAAACATATAGTCCCTAATATGCCTCTACTTGACTAGCTCATTAATCAAAGATGGTTATGTTTCCTAACAATAGACACGTGTTGTCATTTGATGAACGTGATCACATCATTAGGAGAATGATGTGATGGACATGATCCATCCATTAGCTTAGCATTATGATAGTTACAGTTTCATTCCTACTGCTTTCTTCATGACTTATACATGTTTCTCAGACTATGAGATTATGCAACTCCCGAATACCGGAGGAACACTTTTTGTGCTACCAAATATCACAACGTAAAAGGGTGATTATAAAGGTGCTCTACAGGTGTCTCCGAAGGTGTTTGTTGGGTTGACATAGATCGACATTAGGATTTGTCACTCCGTGTTTCGCAGAGGTGTCACTGGGCCCTCTCGGTAATGCTCATCACTATAAGCCTTGCAAGCATTGTGACTAATGAGTTAGTTACAAGATGAAGTATTACAGAACGAGTAAAGAGACTTGCCGGTAACGAGATTGAACTAGGTATGATGATACCGACGATTGAATCTCGGGCAAGTAACATACCGATGACAAAGGGAACAACGTATGTTGTTATGCGGTTTGACGGATAAAGATCTTCGTAGAATATGTAGGAACCAATATATGAAAGAAATATGCCCTAGAGGCAATAATAAAGTTATTATTTATTTCCTCATATCATGATAAATGTTTATTATTCATGCTAGAATTGTATTACCCGGAAACATAATACATGTGTGAATACATAGACGAACTGAGTGTCACTAGTATGCCTCTACTTGACTAGCTCGTGAATCAAAGATGGTTAAGTTTCCTAACCATAGACATGAATTGTCATTTGATTAATGGGATCACATCATTAGGAGAATGATGTGATTGACTTGACCCATTCCGTTAGATTAGCACTTGATCGTTTAGTATGTTGTTATTGCTTTCTTCATGACTTATACATGTTCCTATGACTATGAGATTATGTAACTCCCGTTTACCGGAGGAACACTTTGTGTGATACCAAATGTCGCAACGTAACTGGGTGATTATAAAGGTGCTCTACAGGTGTCTCCGAAGGTACTTGTTGAGTTGACGTATTTCGAGATTAGGATTTGTCACTCCGATTATCGGAGAGGTATCTCTGGGCCCTCTTGGTAATGCACATCATTATTTTCCTTGCAAGCAATGTAGCTAATGAGTTAGTTGCCGTATCATGCATTACGTAACAAGTAAAGAGACTTGCCGGTAACGAGATTGAACTAGGTATTGAGATACCGACGATCGAATCTCGGGCAAGTAACATACCGATGACAAAGGGAACAACGTATGTTGTTATGCGGTTTGACCGATAAAGATCTTCGTAGAATATGTAGGAGCCAATATGAGCATCCAGGTTCCTCTATTGGTTATTGATCAGAGACGTGTCTCGGTCATGTCTACATAGTTCTCGAACCCGTAGGGTCCGCACGCTTAAAGTTAGATGACAGTTATATTATGAGTTTATGTGTTTTGATGTACCGAAGGTAGTTCGGAGTCCTGGATGTGATCACGGACATGACTAGGAGTCTCGAAATGGTCGAGACATGAAGATTGATATATTGGATGACTATATTCGGACACCGGAATTGTTCTGAGAGTTATTGGATATATACCGGAGTACCGGGGGGGTTACCGGAACCACCCCCCCCCCCCCCCCGAGGGGGGCGGCGCCCCCCCCCCCCTTTCCTTTCCCCCTCTCTCTCCTTTCCTCTCCTCTCCTACTCCAACAAGGAAGGGGGCAGTCCTACTCCCGGTGGGATTAGAACCCCTCATGGGGCGCGCCAAGGGTGGCCGGCCCCCTCCCCCTCCTCCACTCCTTTATATATGGGGAGGGAGGCACCCCCTTGAGACACAACAATTGATCCTTGAGATCTCTTAGCCGTGTGTGGTGCCCCCCTCCACCATAATCCACCTCGATAATATCGTAGCGGTGCTTAGGCGAAGCCCTACGTCGGTAGAACATCATCATCGTCACCACACCGTCGTGCTGACGGAACTCTCCCTCAAAGCTCGGGTGGATCGGAGTTCGAGGGACGTCATCGAGCTGAACGTGTGCTGAACTCGGAGGTGCCGTGTGTTCGGTACTTGATCGGTCGGATCGTGAAGATGTACGACTACATCAACCGCGTTGTGCTAACGCTTCCTCTTTCGGTCTACGAGGGTATGTGGACACACTCTCCCCTCTCGTTACTATGCATCACCATGATCTTGTGTGTTCGTAGGAAATTTTTTGAAATTACTACGTTCCCCAACAGTGGCATCCGAGCCTAGTTTTATGCGTTGATGTTATATGCACGAGTAGAACACAAGTGAGTTGTGGGCGATACAAGTCATATTGCTTAACAGCATGTCATACTTTGGTTCGGCAGTATTGTTGGATGAAGTGGCCCGGACCGACATTACGCATACGCTTACGCGAAACTGGTTCCACCGACGTGCTTTGCACACAGGTGACTGGCGGGTGTGGCTACACCCGTCCCTTGAGAAGGTTAAAACATAATTAACTTGATGAACTATCATTGTCGTTTTGATGCGTAGGTAAGAACGGTTCTAGCTAAGCCCGTAGCAGCCACATAAAACTTGCAACAACAAAGTAGAGGACGTCTAACTTGTTTTTGCAGGGCATGTTGTAATGTGATATGGTCAAGACGTGATGCTATATTTTATTGTATGAGATGATCATGTTTTGTAACCGAGTTATCGGCAACTGGCAGGAGCCATATGGTTGTCGCTTTATTGCATGCAATGCAATCGCCCTGTAATTGCTTTACTTTATCACGAAGCGGTAGCGATAGTCGTAGAAGCAATAGTTGGCGAGACGACAACGATGCTGCGATGGAGATCAATGTGTCGCTCCAGTGACGATGGTGATCATGACGGTGCTTCGGAGATGGAGATCACAAGCACAAGATGATGATGGCCATATCATACCACTTATATTGATTGCATGTGATGTTTATCTTTTATGCATCTTATCTTGCTTTGATTGACGGTAGCATTATAAGATGATCTCTCACTAAATTTCAAGATAAAAGTGTTCTCCCTGAGTATGCAGCGTTGCCAAAGTTTGTCATGCCCAGACACCACGTGATGATCGGGTGTGATAAGCTCTACGTCCATCTACAACGGGTGCAAGCCAGTTTTGCACACGCAGAATACTCAGGTTAAACTTGACGAGCCTAGCATATGCAGATATGGCCTTGGAACACTGAGACCGAAAGGTGGAGCGTGAATCATATAGTAGATATGATCAACATAGTGATGTTCACCATTGATAACTACTCCATTTCACGTGATGACCGGTTATGGTTTAGTTGATTTGGATCACGTGATCACTTACATGATTAGAGGGATGTCTATCTAAGTGGGAGTTCTTAAGTAATATGATTAATTGAACTTAAATTTATCATGAACTTAGAACCTGATAGTATTTTGCTTGTCTATGTTTGTTGTAGATAGATGGCCCGTGCTGTTGTTCCGTTAAATTTTAATGTGTTCCTTGAGAAAGCAAAGTTGAAAGATGATGGTAGCAATTACACGGACTGGGTCCGTAACTTGAGGATTATCCACTTTGCTGCACAGAAGAATTACGTCCTGAAAGCACCGCTGGGTGCCAGGCCTGCTGCAGATGCAACTGACGACGTTAAGAACGTCTGGCAGAGCAAACCTGATGACTACTCGATAGTTCAGTGTGCCATGCTTTACGACTTAGAACCGGCACTTCAATGACGTTTTGAACGTCATGGAGCATATGAGATGTTCCAGGAGTTGAAGTTAATATTTCAAGCAAATTCCCGGATTGACAGATATGAAGTCTCCAATAAGTTCTACAGCTGCAAGATGGAGGAGAATGGTTCTGTCAGTGAACATATACTCAAAATGTCTGGGTATTGCAATCACTTGATTCAATTGGGAGTTAATCTTCCGGATGATAGTGTCATTGACAGAATTCTTCAATCACTGCCAGCAAGCTACAAGAGCTTCGTGATGAACTATAATATGCAAGGGATGAACAAGACAATTCCCGAGCTCTTTGCAATGCTAAAGGCTGCGGTGGTAGAAATCAAGAAGGTGCATCAAGTGTTGATGGTCAATAAGACCACCAGTTTCAAGAAAAAGGGCAAAGGGAAGAAAAAGGGGAACTTCAAGCAGAACGGCAAACAAGTTGCTGCTCAAGAAAAGAAAGTCTGGACCTAAGCCTGATACTGAGTGCTTCTACTACAAGCAGACTGGTCACTGGTCACTGGCAGACAAGAAGGATGGCAAGGTGAACAAAGGTATATGTGATATACATGTTATTGATGTGTACCTTACCAGAGCTCGCAGTAGCACCTGGGTATTTGATACTGGTTCTGTTGCTAATATTTGCAACTCGAAACAGGGACTACGGATTAAGCGGACACTGGCTAAGGACGAGGTGACGATGCGCTTGGGAAATGGTTCGAAAGTCGATGTGATCGCCGTCGGCACGCTACCTCTACATCTACCTTCGGGATTAGTTTTAGACCTAAATAATTGTTATTTGGTGCCAGCGTTGAGCATGAACATTATATCTGGATCTTGTTTGATGCGAGATGGTTATTCATTTAAATCCGAGAATAATGGTTGTTCTATTTATATGAGTAATATCTTTTATGGTCATGCACCCTTAAAGAGTGGTCTATTTTTGATGAATCTCGATAGTAGTGATACACATATTCATAATGTTGTGGCACTGCCGTTTGGGTCATATTGGTGTAAAGCGCATGAAGAAAATCCATACTATTGGACTTTTGGACTCACTTGATTATGAATCACTTGGTAATTGCGAACCATGCCTCATGGGCAAGATGACTAAAAGTCCGTTCTCCGGAACTATGGAGCGAGCAACTGATTTGTTGGAGATCATACATACTGATGTATGTGGTCCAATGAATGTTGAGGCTCGCAGCGGGTATCGTTATTTTCTCACCTTCACAGATGATTTGAGCAGATATGGGTATATCTACTTAATGAAACATAAGTCCGAAACATTTGAAAAGTTCAAAGAATTTTAAAGTGAAGTTGAAAATCATCGTAACAAGAAAATAAAGTTTCTACGATCTGATCGTGGAGGAGAATATTTGAGTTACGAGTTTGGTCTACATTTGAAACAATGCAGAATAGTTTCGCAACTCATGCCATCTAGAACACCACAGCGTAATGGTGTGTCCGAACGTCGTAATCGTACTTTACTAGATATGGTGCGATCTATGATGTCCCTTACTGATTTACCGCTACCATTTTGGGGTTATGCTTTAAAGACGGCTGCATTCACGTTAAATAGGGCACCATCAAAATCCGTTGAGACAACGCCTTATGAACTGTGGTTTGGCAAGAAACCAAAGTTGTCGTTTCCTAAAGTTTGGGGCTGCGATGCTTATGTGAAAAAGCTTCAACCTGATAAGCTCGAACCCAAGTCGGAGAAATGTGTCTTCATAGGATACCTAAAGGAAACTGTTGGGTACACTTTCTATTATAGATCCGAAGGCAAGACATTTGTTGCCAAGAATGGATCCTTTCTAGAGAAGGAGTTTCTCTCGAAAGAAGTGAGTGGGAGGAAAGTAGAACTTGATGAGGTAACTGTACATGCTCCTTTATTGGAAAATAGTTCATCCCAAAATCATGTTCCTGTGATGACTACACCAATTAGTGAGGAAGCTAATGATGTTGATCATGAAACTTCAGATCAAGTTAGTACCGAACCTCGTAGGTCAACCAGACTAAGATCCACACCAGAGTGGTACTGTAATCCTATTCTGGAGGTCATGTTACTTGACCATGGCGAACCTACGAACTATGAGGAAGCGATGATGAGCCCAGATTATGGGTACCACAATCTCGAGGACGGCATCACCTATCTAGAGAGCTATTGTGGACGGCCGCAATGCATTGAAGCTTGCTCTGATCAAGAGGGTGGGGGATGGTTCCACGATCTCCATCTAGGATGACAGTGGATCCCTGGTACTATTTCGATAGCTCCTATGGTCCAACCAGAAAACACATCTCTTGTTTTCGTGAATGAGTTGATTGATCAGGTGAATTGTACATGGCGACATGATCTTGGTCGTGCAACCTTCCTGGTACCGGATGCCCAAGCAATCTTAAACATCCCCCTGCGCAATGGTGGAGGAGAGGATTTTCAAGCGTGGGCCTTTGAATCCACGGGAATCTATACTTTCAAATCAGCATACCACACTCTTGTAACTCACAAAGAGAGACTAGCTCGAGGGGAAGGGGCCGATATGGGTACATCACTAATCGAAAGACATCTATGGAACTCCTTATGGAAGCTAAAGGTTATACCTAAAGTGCGAGTTTTCTGGTGGCGGGTGCTGAATAAGATCCTGCCAGTCGAAGAGACTCTCAAGGGAAGACATATCAAAGAATTGGATCGATGCAGCGTATGCCTTGCAATGGGAGAAGATATGATGCATGCATTGATACACTGTACACAGGCAAAGAGACTCTGGAATGAAGCAAAAGCGGTATTTGAGTTTCATCTACCATGTCTGCACCCTGACACCTGGTCCAGGGATATCATATGTGATAGCAGGTTTGCAGAAGATGAAAGGGCGAAGATTATTACCGTCAAGTGGGCCATCCGGCAGTCGCGCAACAGATGGGTTCATGATCACGAGAAACTTGATCCTGGCAATGCTGTGAAAAAGATCAGAGAAGACCTTGTGCTTTTGGAGCTACCCAGCAAGCAAGCTTCAATACTACCGGGCTATGGATGGCGGCCGCTTGAGGATCATACTGTGAAGATAATTTGTGACGGAGCCATTGATATTCTCTCTAGTAAGGGAGGAGCTGGCGGAGTGGCGCGCTCGGCGTCTAGTCTGCTGGGTACGTGGTGCAAGCCACATGATGGGGTGACAGACCCATTGATCATGGAGGCACTAGCCCTCCGGGAAGGAGTCATTTTCGCCAATTTGCGCGGCCTCAAGCGTGTCATGATGGAGACTGATTACTTGGCTTTGGTGAATCTGTGAAATTCTCGTCATGCAGAACGTTTTGTTGTGGCACCGATTCTTGATGAAATTGGAGAGCTCTCTTTAGATTTTGATTATTTTGTAATTCAACATGTATTAAGGACAACCAATTTGCGTGGCCTCAAGCGTGTCACGATGGATACTGATTGCTTGGCTTTGGTGAATATGTGGAATTCTCGTCATGCAGAACGTTCTGCTGTGGCACCAATTCTTGATGAAATTGGAGAGCTCTCTTTAGATTTTGATTATTTTGTAATTCAACATGTATTAAGGACAGCCAATTTACCGGCCCATTTGTGTGCAAAGCGTGCTTGCTCACTCTTGGTGACTGACAGTTGTCTGGACTCCCTAGTTCTTGGTAAGCAACCTGTTGGCAGACTGCCCCAGATTGCCTTTGTTGAATAAAAGCTCTCGGATATTTCCCTAAAAAAACTATTCTACGCCAATTCCTCTGTGCACCACAATAGTACAATGAACAACCATGAAACGGAGGAACGTATCCTGATGATACATCATAACTAGGGACACGATTCAGAAAGTAAACATCAACTTTATTGAGTTACTTCATCGATACATACTATTGTAGATAGTTCTTGTAATAAAAAGCTTATGAGTGGATTTGCAGTTGTTCGTAGGATCTAAAACCATCCCTGGTAAACCATGAACACGGAAAGGGCGACAATCGGGACAATACAAAGAATCCCTACAGAAATCAATGGGTCGCCTGATGTACCAGATGAGAACGCACCCACCACGGTTAGGGAAAGACACATAATCATGCATATTATGAGAGACATGTTCCTTCTAGATGGGGCCTTTCCCATCACCAGCAGTGTTAACATCAGAAGCAGGCCTGTCAGGAAGGCAAGCGTGTTGAACATATGGAAACAGAAAATCAATGTGTGTCCATCCCAGAAGGTGGACAAGTGCTCACGCTTGGTCTTGGGGTCAGAAGCGGATCCACCAGCAACAGGAATGCCATGTTTCGACATCCATGCAGGTGGCTGCATTGCCGACTGGAATGCCATGTTGACGAAGAGTGTGGCCACCGTCATCAGCCACCCGCGCATCTTGTCCAGAAACTCCGCGTCATCTCTAGCTCGCTGAGCTGCCACCGCCACCAGGTCCTCCTGTCCATCTGCAGGTGTGGCTGCCGCTGGCACCACAACATTAGCATTAGCACCAGCAACAGGAGCAGCTGGTGTATTCGCAAGAGCGTTGGGGTCGCCTCCTGCCTCAGTCGCGACAGGGTGAGGCACATCATCTACATGCGGAGGCCCGCCCTCGACATGTCCTATCGCGATGTGAACTCGCTGATCTTCCATCAATGATATATGCGAAGATGCCGCGTAGCTACTTACTCTAAATATTGCACCTTGGCTTAGCCGTAAACACAGTCGTTACCTTGCCTTATATAAGGCATATGAACATCTCGTTCCTTCTTTTGTGTGACCTCCACCTAACAGCTGCATAGTCTCCAGCTAATACCGCTAAAAATAATTGGTCTTCACTTAGCAGTTCCGTGTTCTACTAATATATTGTTAGCATTACTCTTGCCAGGTGTTGCACACGTGCGTGCATGTGTGCAGGAAGGGCGTGCTGCATGTCCCATGAGCATCAATGATGCATGTTAGTGTTAGTGTTAGCCTTGAAGAATTTGTGTTAGTGATCCATTAAAAAAAAACTGCCGGAAACTTTCGCCCTATTCATATTCAATCATGGCAGTATAGCAAACACAATAAACAATGAAAATTATGTCTAGATTCGTATACCACCTAGCGACGACTACAAGCACTAAAGCGAGCCGAAGGCGCGCCGCCGTCATTGTCCCTCTCTCACAGGAGCCGGGCACACCTTGTTGTGTAAGGAAAGTCGTCGTGCTAAGCCCCCATAGGACCAACGCACTAGAATAGCAACCACCGCCAATGAATAGAAGCTTAGATCGGATGGATCCAACCTGAAGACACACGAATACTGACAAACAAATATTGGATTAGAGCGGATCCACCAGAGACGACCACTGACCGAATCCCGCAAGATCCGCTAGAGGCACACCTCCACACGGCCTCCGATGATGCTAAAAGGACCACGGGGATGGGGGCAAGGCAGGTAGAACCTTATTCCATCTTCACGAAGTCGCCAACGTGTCATCTTCCCGAGCAGGACACAAGGCTAACAAAACTTGAAGAAGCACCTAAAAACGACGCCCTCCCACCGCTAAGGACCGGGATCCAACGCGCACCCATGGTCGTAAAGCCACAGAAGACATGGTAGATTGGCGGCGCCGCCGCCAAAAGGCAGAAACCCTAGCCGATTTTCCTTGGAGGAGAGACAAAGGGAGAGAAACTAGAGGATAATAGAGTACGTTGAAAAAATGGGGTGGGTTAGGACCTAGTGTACTGTGTATGCATGTACATGCGTAAGTTGTGCGAGTGGACTTGGTATTGACCAGGGAATTCGAGATTAAGAGAGCAAGATGAAGCAGTGGTATTGACCAGAGTATCTCTTTGGAATGCAAGTGGTTTCCCAAAAATGTTCTTTTGATCCTGAGCTCATATGCTCCCCCATGACCAGTAAAATTCAGAAAATAGTAAAAAATAAAAAAAAATCAGATTTTTTATGAACATTGATGAATGTTCTAACCACGTGCGAAACTTCAAGTCGAAATGACATTCACGGCGGTCTGGGGAAAAATAACAAAATCGATGGTCCAAAATGCTTCCAACAATAGTCTTTTTGGACCAACAATTTTATCTTTTTTGCCCAGATCTCCACGAATGTCATTTCAACCCAAAATATTGCACACAGTTAGAAAACTCATCAATGTTCATCCAAAAATATTCAGAATTTCTTGTCTTTTTTTTAAAAAAAAATTTACTGTTCATGCAGGAGCACGTGAGCTCGGGATCAAATACTCCATATACGTGGTTCCTACCTTTTGTGCTTTGTATGTGTGCACATGTAATGTGTGGAACAATGAGAGAAAAAGATAAAGCTATTCTGAGAGAAAATGAGGTTGAGATGCGATCCAACAAATTAAACATACAGATATGCGCTCGTGATCTATAGGGACACACTTGGTAGAATGCATACAACCCAACCAGGTCTGGGCGGAATTTAAATGGGCTGTTTGGTTGCTTGCATGCCGGCCTAGCTCGCACTTGCACGGAACATAAAGCTGCCCAAAGCCTGGCTCGCTGGAAATGCTCGAATCGTCCGTTTCCAGCGAGCCAGGCTGAGGGGGCCGGAAAACGAAGACGCAGTGTAGGGCGTGGTGCTGGAGGGTGCGGGCGGAGATGGCGGGAGGGGAAAATCGTCCGAGGCAAGGTGGCGCCAAATGTACCCTGACCACCCCCATTTACTCCCTCACCTCTAGCTGTAGCGCAAACCCTCCTCTGTTGTTGGCACAGGCGGCGACAGCGACTTAGATCTGCGGCTGCGATGACGCCTCAGATCTGACCTGCAGCGGCAACAACACTCCCCATCAGCGGCAACTGCGTCTCCCCTTCTTCCTCGACTCCATTCGGCCATCCTCATCTCCGCTATGTCTCCCTCAACAATGAAGATGGTAAGCTACCCCCTCTCCCTCCTCTGTTATGTGACAGGTCGTTCAATAGGGCCGTTTAGGGTCGATAGCGCCTGCGCTGACCGCACCATGGATGTGGCTTAGGTTGTGGATGAGCGAACCAAGCTTCTAGTTAAGGCAGCCTCGCTGATAGCTATGTTTCAGGCCTGGATCATGTTGGTCCATAAGAGAGATCTTCGTTGGAATGAGAAACCTATCATCCGGTATGGTCCAATCTTAATCGGGGATCAGGAGAAGATGGGGAATCTGAACTACATCTACAACTGCAACGACACAGAGAGTCTGTCGATGCTTAGAATGAGAAGAGCTCCTTTCAACAGGCTTGTGCAGATGTTTAGGAGCAGGGGGCTGCTACAAGATAGCATCAACACCACTGTGGATGAGAAAGTGGCCATGTTTCTCAATGTTGTTGAGGTTCAGGGTTGTACACAACACCTTCAGGAGAACAATGGAGACCATCTCCAGGAACTTCAAAAAAGTGTTGTATGCTGTTGGGGGGCTCAGAGGAGAGATGATCAGGTCACCAACCGGGTGGACTCCTACCAAGATTCGCACTAGCCCAAGATGGTATCCATAGGTGAAGCTGAGCATTTTCAAAGTATGTAGTTCATACCTTGATATGTTGTTATTTTTCTTCTGTAAACTAATAGCATATTGTAATGCCATTCCAGGATTCCATTGGAGCAATAGACGATACTCATGTCACTGCCAAAGTGTCGAGGTCACAAGCTGCCACATATAGAGGGAGGAAAGCACTACACAAGCCAGAATGTGCTAGCTGCTGTTTACTTGATCTGAAGTTCACATATGTATTGGCTGGCTGGGAAGGTTCAACTGATGATGCTAATGTTCTCAATGATAGCATGAGTCGTCATGATGGCATCAACGTCTCCGATGGCAAGTTCTACCTTGGAGATGTTGGCTATGCATCTCGGCCAGGTGTTCTTCCATCCTTCAGGAAAACGAGGCACCATCTGAACAAGTTTGCTGGTTGGAACTATCCTAGGACTCCTCAGAAACTGTTCAACCTCAGATCCACCAGCCTTGGAGTAACTGTTGAGAGGGCCTTTGGAGCTCTGAATAACAGGTTTAAGATCCTGGATCAGAAGCCATTCCACCCTTACCCTAGCCGGGTGAAGCTTGTTATTGCATGTTGCATCATTCACAACTGGATCCTGCAATGCGGAGTTGATGAATTAGTGCCAGAGGAGGAAGATGTGACTCCTGAAGAGGTGATCAGCTCCGGCCATGGTGTGGAGGCTTTCGACAACAAAGCATGGAAGAACAAAAGATTGGAGTTGGCTCAGGCAATGTGGGATAACAGAGGTCAGACAAGGATCTGAAGCAGGAGAACAAGAGGAAGAAGAAGAAAGAGTCATCTACAGAAGCGAGCAAGAGGAAGCAGCACATCAGCTGCAGAGGAACAGGATGAACTTGCACCTAGTTAGCATCACTGAGCTATCCCTATTCAGTCATGTTGGCTCTTAATAATTTGTACTGTCATTTGCTAGTAGCTAGGATAAATTGCCATTTGTTTCCTAACTAGGACAACGCTTCATTGTGTGTGGTAAGGTCACCACTAGTGATAAGTGGTGATCACATCTCTAGCCGTTTGTAACCAAACATCGTGTTGTTTGTATGCTGATTAGTTGGTTTCCTCATGCAGAAATGCTAATTCAGGCAACCAAATAATATGCAGATGTTGGTTTTTAGCCTACACTTGCCCAACCAGGCCTAACTGGGACAAGTATGCAAAATTCTCTAAAACAGATATGTGAACGAAACACGTCTTAAGTGTTGGCCTGCGTGTGCTCGGCAAGCGGACAGCTAGCTTTTGGAAATTACATATCAGCTAGCAAACACACATTTACAAATAGATAAAGGTTGATAACCACGCTTGCACATGCTTGCGAGCAACTTTTGCGAGTTTCCAATCATCAACAAACTTTGTTCATACAAACGCCAACAGACATTGTCAGGTGCTGGCCTAACGTGTGCTCGGCAAGCGGGCGGCTAGCTTTTGGGAATTATATATCGGCTAGCAAACAAACCTTTACGTAGGTGTTGACCGGACAAAGGACACCAGATTAAAGTTGATAACCACGCTTGCATGTGCTTGCAAGCAGCTTTTGCGAATTTTTAATCATCAGCAAACGTTGTTCGTACAAACACCAGTCAAGTGTTGGCCTGCGTGTGCTCGGCAAGCGGGCAGCTAGCTTTTGGGAATTATATATCAGCTAGCAAACACACCTTTATAGTAGATGTTGAACGGACAAATGTCACCGGATTAAGGTTCATAACCACGCTTTCATGTGCTTGCAAGCAGCTTTTGCGAGTTTTTAATCATCAGCAAACGTTGTTCATACAAACGCCAGTCAAGTGTTGGACTGCGTGTGCTCGGCAAGCGGGCGGCTAGCTTTTGCGAATTATATATCAGCTAGCAAACACACCTTTACAGTAGATGTTGACCGGACAAAGGTCACCAGATTAAGGTTGATAACCACGCTTGCATGTGCTTGCAAGCAGCTTTTGCGAGTTTTTAATCATCAACAAACGTTGTTCATACAAATGCCAGTCAAGTGTTCACCTGCGTGCGCTCGGCAAGCGGGCCGCTAGCTTTTGGGAATTATATGTCAGCTAGCAAACACACCTTCACAGTAGATGTTGACCGGACAAAGGTTACCAGATTAAGGTTGATAACCACGCTTGCATATCCTTACAAGCAGCTTTTACATGATGAACCACATCCGGCGTAATTACCCATTGCTAATCCGGTGCCTACGAGTTTTTCATATACTGGTTTACGCTTATTTACTTATTTTCTGTTGCTACTGTTATCATCACTACAAAAATACCAAAAACATTATTTTTGCTGTCTTTACTTTGTTAACGTTACCATCACTATCATATTACTTTGCTACTAACACTTTGCAGCAGCTATTAAGTTTTCAGGTGTGGTTGAATTGACAACTCAGCTGCTAATACTTGAGAATATTCTTTGGCTCCCCTTGTGTCGAATCAACAAATTTGGGTTGAATACTCCACCCTCAAAAACTATTGCGATCCCCTATACTTGTGGGTTATCACAGACCACGACCTCGGATGGGAGGTCCATAGGCCTGCTTGTATTTTCTTGAGGGCCGTCATGTATCGACCGGCCTATGGACCTCTCATCGGAGGTTTTATTTTTCCTGAAACACCAGCATCCCAATTTATGTATTTTTTTGAAGAAAACGCGAATGTTTGTTCTATTTTTCTATATAAGAATAGGAACGCCTCGTCCAACTCATATTTCCCTTCTAACTATATATTATATATATTTAAATTATTTTATATGCTACTATATATTATTTTTATTGTCATCATATATTTTACACATACTTACATATGTAAGAAAATAATATCCCCCATCTTATTAACTTATAAAAATAATTTCTTAACAATAAAATCCTGGATTGTTTTGGCACAAAAATCCTAGTGATTGTGTACAAAAGCTTGATAAGATTTAAGGACGAATGTAATAATAAATCACTTATTATTTAAATATATTTTTAGCAAAATGCTCAACCCCTGTTTATTTTTTGATAACATTGTTGGCACAACCCAACATTATAACTAGAATCAGCCTAGCAAAATCATATATTTCGAGAAAGTTCAAATGGCCTGTAATTTTTTAGGAAAAAATTAAAGGGCCGCATGGACGCTGCATTATTTAGTCACCCAGCCCGGCTGATGGACTGTAATTCAAAAAAAAAGGTCAAATTGACTGTAAATTCTACCCCATAAACGATACTGTAAATTCTGAAAAAATGGATTGAATACGTGCCACATTTTTGGAGGCTGAAATATGGGCCAATAGGTCGAAGTCAACGCAAGTCGTTGTCAACTTAGTCCACAAATGATTCTGACATCATTAGCCGTTGGATTTACATCCAACGACCGGCATCCATCTTCAATCTCTCGTCTTCTTCCTCCAGCGCCGTTGGGACCACCTCCCGCCTCCTGCTGCTAGTAGCTCTGCATAGCACGCTTCGCTATGAAGCGCTACTCCATCATTGTCCAGGCCATCCCTCCACCCCTCCACTCCTCATGTTCTTCTCCATCGACTACATTACCGCAACGCACCAAAACGAGTTAACACTCCTACACCTCTCCGTCTGCGACTCTACTCCCGCGTCTTCCCATCTCTGGCTCGCTGCTGTCCGGGGCCTCGCCGTCGTCCTCCACCTTGGATGCGCTCGGCGTGGCATTGTCAATGTGGTCAACGAACAACACCATCGAAAGTAGACTATGCACGGAGAGGCTGACAGCTGGGTCAACGGCCGCACACAAGGAAATGCCTCCTTATTATGCGCAAAATAATGATTCCTCCACCTGACATCTGGGACCCACCGGAAGGGCCTCTTTATTTCACGAAAAAAAACGTGCCCCCCACCGATAGGTCGGACCCACCAGCTATCTTCGCACGCCAGGAAGTGCCTCCTTATTACACACAAAAAAATGAATACTCCCCCTGCCAGCTGGAACCCAGGATAGTGCGAGGCTGACTTGTGGGCCTACCAAGTTGACGGGGACGGAGGGCTTTGTTAACTTAGTCAATATGAACGATTCTAGCTCCAGTTACCATACGATGTTCATCCAACGGCCATAGTGCTTCTTTAACCTCTGGTCTTCTTGCTGCAGCCGCCCAAACCAGCGCTGGGCGTGCCGCGTGCTCCTGCCTCCCATGGCCGACTATGATGCTGCGGAGGCCTCACCGCCCCCTACTACTCCCACCACTGGCCAGGCCATCCCTCTACTCACCCACACCCCCGGTTATTCTGCGGCGACGGCAGCCTCACACCGGAGCCGAACCAGTGAACCCCCGTACTCCTCTACGCGTGGGCATCCACTGCCGCGTCTTCCCCGGCTCCGCGTCGTCCCCTTCCTAGGCCTCGCCATCGTCCACCGCAATGGTGCACTCGGCGCGGCGTGGTTAACATGGTCAAGGAACCACTTCCATTGGAAGAGTACTGCACGTGGACAGGCTGACAGCTAGGTCCACGGCGGCCGTAAGGATGTGCCTCCTTATTATTACGCGCAAAATAATTATTCCTCCACCTAACTGCAGGGACCCACTGGACGGGCCATCGTATTTTGTGAAAAAACGTTTACCCCCTGACTGCTGGGACCCACTAGCTACATCTTCGCACGCAAGAAAGTGCGTCCGAAAAAAATGATTCGCCCCCCTGACTGCTGGGACCCACCAGCTACATCTTCGCACGTGCCTGACAGTCGGGACCCACCTAGTCGAAGCGTATGTAGCGTTGACATTCTCGTCGCGAACGTGTACGTATATACTGGTCGATGTAGAGGCACACACATGTCGTAGTAGAGGCGCGCACGTATCATGTACACGTACATACATCGGCCAGGGTGCAAGAAAGTAAATACGGCCACATACGTACATATGGGCGGGGTCCCGAACGCCTACTCGCGCATACATACGACCAGGTCTCGTGTACATGGATGGGCCGGAACGAAGAAACTGCGTCGTCGTCATGTTAATGGGGAGCCAACTGGCTGGGTCGGAAACGGCCTTGTGTTCAACCGGCCACGTTCGAAACGGGATCCCGTTCATCGGTAGGGGTCTGGCGTACTGCAAAACAGAGGAAACGGACTTGTGTTGGACCTCCTACGGCCGAAACGGGGTCCTGTTGATCGGGAGGGGTGTGGCGTAACGCAAAACGGAGGAAACGGACTTGTGTTGGAGCGCTATGGTCGAAACAGGGGTCCTGCTCATCGGGAGGTGTGTGGCGTACCACAAAACGGGACTCCACAGGATATTGTTCATCTCCACCGTCGACCTCCTCCAGCCTCCACGGGCTACTGTTCATCCACCGCGGACCTCCTCCAGCCTTCACCTGCGATTGTTCATCCACTGGCTCCTATTCATCCAGCCTCCACCGCGCGCTACTCCACCAGCTACTGTTCAACCAGCCCTCTCCACAGACTCCTGTTCAACCACCCCTCCGTGGGCTACTGTTCATCCACCCCTCCACCGTCTACTGTTCATCCAGCCCTCCACGGGCTCATCCTGTTCATTCAGCCCTCCACGGGGTCCTGTTCATCCAGCCTCAACCGGCTCGATCGATCGGGGTCCTGTTCATCCAGAGGCAACACCACGGGTGGTCCTGTTCATCCACCCGCACAGGGAACTGTTCATCCAAACCCCCCCGCAATACTCACTGTTCGTCAAGGCAAGGAGGCAGCAGGGTTCAATCGGCTTCAGTTAGCAGCAGTAGTGAAGGGATCACTCGGGTTCAGTAACATAGCTAGTGCAATCGCACGGGTTCAGTTAGAGCCCAACGTGTTGCTCGGGTTCAGTTAGAGCCCAACGCCTCGCACACACGCGCGTAAGTGTACGAGAGAAACGTGCATCACTCGGCCCCTAACCACCCACTGTAACCGGGAACTCGCTGAAATTTTCATCGCCTCGCTTCTACCACGGTTTTTTCCATCGTGGACAAGCAAAAGAATGTCATGCAGTTGTGTCTCCTGCCCGCCCAGGACAAAAAGCCCGTTTTCTATCAAGATTTTTTTTCATAGAAGTAGGAGCCCACCACATCTATGATGATGCGGGGTTTTGTCACAATTATCGTCATGAAAGTGTCATAAGTATCTGAAGCAGGAGAAAAAGAGGAAGAAGAAGAAAGAGTCATCTGCAGAAGCGAGCAAGAGGAAGCAACACATCAGCTGCAGAAGAAGAGGATGAACTTGCACCTAGTTAGCATCACTGAGCTATCCCTATTCAGTCATGTTGGCTCTTAATAATTTGTACTATCATTTGCTAGTAGCTAGGATAAATTGCCATTTCTTTCCTAACTAGGACAACGCTTCATTGTGTGTGGTAAGAACACCACTAGTGAGAAGTGGTGATCACATCTTTAGCCGTTTGCAACCAAACACCGTGTTGTTTTTATGCCGAATAGTTGATTTCCTCATGCAGAAAGGCTAATGCAGGCAACCAAATTATATGTAGATGTGGGTTTTTAGCCTACACTTGCCCAACCAGGCCTAACTGGGACGAGTATGCAAAATTCTCTAAAACAAATATGTGAACCAAAGGCGTCCTAAGTGTTGGCCTGTGTGTGCTCGGCAAGCGGACAACTAGCTTTTGGAAATTACATATCAGCTAGCAAACACACCTTTATGATAGATGTTGAACGAACAAAGGTCACCAGATAAAGGTTGATAACCACGCTTGCACGTGCTTGCAAGCAGCTTTTGCGAGTTTCCAATCATCAACAAACTTTGTTCATACAAACGCCAACAGACATTGTCAGGTGTTGGCCTGACGTGTGCTCGGCAAGCGGGCGGCAAGCTTTTGGGAATTATATATCAGCTAGCAAACACACCTTTACGAAGATGTTGACCGGACAAAGATCACCAGATTAAGGTTGATAACCACGCTTGCATGTGCTTGCAAGCAGCTTTTGCAAGTTTTTAATCATCAGCAAACATTGTTCATACAAATGCCAGTCAAGTGTTCGCCTGCGTGCGCTCGGCAAGCAGGCCGCTAGCTTTTGGGAATTATATATCAGCTAGCAAACACACCTTTACAGTAGATGTTGACCGGACAAAGATCACCAGATTAAGGTTGATAACCACGCTTGCATGTGCTTGCAAGCAGCTTTTGCGAGTTTTTAATCATCAGCAAACATTGTTCCTACAAACGCCAGTCAAGTGTTCGCCTGCGTGCGCTCGGCAAGCAGGCCGCTAGCTTTTGGGAATTATATATCAGCTAGCAAACACACCTTTACAGTAGATGTTGACCGGACAAAGGTCAACAGATTAAGGTAGATAACCACGATTGCATGTGCTTGCTAGCAGCTTTTGTGAGTTTTTAATCATCAACAAACGTTGTTCATACAAACAGTAGCAGACACCGTCAAATTCCACAATTCCAAGGCTGCTTCTCGGAATGAAATAGAAGTCGTGCCGAATTTCGACAAAATTTTTGGCGGCATAACATGTCGATTTTATAGCACAGGACGACGTGACATCAGAATTCTCACTCTCAATTCCGCCACCAAACCGGCACTACATGCAATTGGTTCCCGGCCATGACTTTTATTTCGCATGCATCTGGCATCTTTATTTATTTATTTTTGACGACCACTGACCGAGCTCATGCATGGACGATGTTGTCGACCAACCTCTCGTGTTGCTTGTTGGCTGCAAGGCTCCTCGACCGACCAGTGCATGCAACTGGTGAAGGATAGTACTGGACGACACATGCATGCATGGCGGTTTCAGTTATTTTCGCCGGGTGTCCCGGTTGGTTTCAGCCCACAACGGTTGACCAAGCAGTTGGGTGAAGCAAGTCAATTAGGCACACACTTTTTTTTAGAGTACGCAAATTGCGTACCATAGCTTTATAGAAGAAGAGAATATCAAAGTACAAGACCACTACCACTCATTGTGAACAACGAACGTAGCATAACTCCACACCCGGCTAGTCCATGGACAGCCACCCATGACAGCACAACAACAACGCAAAAGAGCCTATCCAAAACCTGTAAAATAGGGTCTAATTTGCATATATTATATTTATACGTGTATACATATGTAATATGATCATCTTATATATTGAGACGTGAGGTGGATGTAACTGAAGGAAATATGCCCTAGAGGCAATCATAAAGTTATTATTTATTTTCTTATTTAATGATAAATGTTTACTATTCATGTTAGAATTGTATTAACCGAAAACTTAGTACATGTGTGAACACATAAACAAAACATATAGTCCCTAATATGCCTCTACTTGACTAGCTCATTAATCAAAGATGGTTATGTTTCCTAACAATAGACACGTGTTGTCATTTGATGAACGTGATCACATCATTAGGAGAATGATGTGATGGACATGATCCATCCGTTAGCTTAGCATTATGATAGTTACAGTTTCATTGCTACTGCTTTCTTCATGACTTGTACATGTTTCTCAGACTATGAGATTATGCAACTCCCGAATACCGGAGGAACACTTTTTGTGCTACCAAATATCACAACGTAAAAGGGTGATTATAAAGGTGCTCTACAGGTGTCTCTGAAGGTGTTTGTTGGGTTGGCATAGATCGACATTAGGATTTGTCACTCCGTGTTTCGCAGAGGTGTCACTGGGCCCTCTCGGTAATGCTCATCACTATAAGCCTTGCAAGCATTGTGACTAATGAGTTAGTTACAAGATGAAGTATTACAGAACGAGTAAAGAGACTTGCCGGTAACGAGATTGAACTAGGTATGATGGTACCGACGATTGAATCTCGGGCAAGTAACATACCGATGACAAAGGGAACAACGTATGTTGTTATGCGGTTTGACGGATAAAGATCTTCGTAGAATATGTAGGAACCAATATATGAAAGAAATATGCCCTAGAGGCAATAATAAAGTTATTATTTATTTCCTCATATCATGATAAATGTTTATTATTCATGCTAGAATTGTATTACCCGGAAACATAATACATGTGTGAATACATAGACGAACTGAGTGTCACTAGTATGCCTCTACTTGACTAGCTCGTGAATCAAAGATGGTTAAGTTTCCTAACCATAGACATGAGTTGTCATTTGATTAACGGGATCACATCATTAGGAGAATGATGTGATTGACTTGACCCATTCCGTTAGCTTAGCACTTGATCGTTTAGTATGTTGTTATTGCTTTCTTCATGACTTATACATGTTCCTATGACTATGAGATTATGTAACTCCCGTTTACCGGAGGAACACTTTGTGTGATACCAAATATCACAACGTAACTGGGTGATTATAAAGGTGCTCTACAGGTGTCTCCGAAGGTACTTGTTGAGTTGACGTATTTCGATATTAGGATTTGTCACCCCGATTATCGGAGAGGTATCTCTGGGCCCTCTCGGTAATGCACATCATTATTTTCCTTGCAAGCAATGTAGCTAATGAGTTAGTTGCGGTATGATGCATTACGTAACAAGTAAAGAGACTTGCCGGTAATGAGATTGAACTAGGTATTGAGATACCGATGATCGAATCTCGGGCAAGTAACATACCGATGACAAAGGGAACAACATATGTTGTTATGCGGTTTGACCGATAAAGATCTTCGTAGAATATGTAGGAGCCAATATGAGCATGCAGGTTCCGCTATTGGTTATTGATCGGAGACGTGTCTCGGTCATGTCTACATAGTTCTCGAACCCGTAGGGTCCGCACGCTTAAATTTAGATGACAGTTATATTATGAGTTTATGTGTTTTGATGTACCGAAGGTAGTTCGGAGTCCCGGATGTGATCACGGACATGACTAGGAGTCTCGAAATGGTCGAGACATGAAGATTGATATATTGGACGACTATATTCTGACACCGGAATGGTTCCGGGAGTTATTGGATATATACCGGAGTACCGGGGAGTTATTGGATATACACCAGAACCCCCCCCCCCCCCCCCGAGGTTAATGGGCCTCATGGGCCCAAGTGGTGAAAGAGGAGAGGCAGCCAAGGGGCAGCAGCGCGCCCCTCCCCCCCAAGTCCGAATTGGACAAGGAGGGGGGGCAGCGCCCCCCCCCCTTTCCTTTCCCCACCTCGATAATATCGTAGCGGTGCTTAGGCGAAGCCCTACATCGGTAGAACATCATCATCGTCACCACACCGTCGTGCTGACGGAACTCTCCCTCAAAGCTCGGCTGGATCGGAGTTCGAGGGACGTCATCGAGCTGAACGTGTGCTGAACTCGGAGGTGCCGTGTGTTCGGTACTTGATCGGTCGGATCGTGAAGACGTACGACTACATCAACCGCGTTGTGCTAACGCTTCCTCTTTCGGTCTACGAGGGTATGTGGACACACTCTCCCCTCTCGTTACTATGCATCACCATGATCTTGTGTGTTCGTAGGAATTTTTTTGAAATTACTACGTTCCCCAATAGTGGCATCCGAGCCTAGTTTTATGCGTTGATGTTATATGCACGAGTAGAACACAAGTGAGTTGTGGGCGATACAAGTCATATTGCTTAACAGCATGTCATACTTTGGTTCGGCAGTATTGTTGGATGAAGTGGCCCGGACCGACATTACGCATACGCTTACGCGAAACTGGTTCCACCGACGAGCTTTGCACACAGGTGGCCGGTGGGTGTCAGTTTCTCCAACTTTAGTTGAACCGAGTGTGGCTACACCCGTTCCTTGAGAAGGTTAAAACATCATTAACTTGATGAACTATCATTGTCGTTTTGATGCGTAGGTAAGAACGGTTCTAGCTAAGCCCGTAGCAGCCACATAAAACTTGCAACAACAAAGTAGAGGACGTCTAACTTGTTTTTGCAGGGCATGTTGTAATGTGATATGGTCAAGACGTGATGCTATATTTTATTGTATGAGATGATCATGTTTTGTAACCGAGTTATCGGCAACTGGCAGGAGCCATATGGTTGTCGCTTTATTGCATGCAATGCAATCGCCCTGTAATTGCTTTACTTTATCACGAAGCGGTAGCGATAGTCGTAGAAGCAATAGTTGGCGAGACGACAACGATGCTACGATGGAGATCAATGTGTCGCTCCAGTGACGATGGTGATCATGACGGTGCTTCGGAGATGGAGATCACAAGCACAAGATGATGATGGCCATATCATACCACTTATATTGATTGCATGTGATGTTTATCTTTTATGCATCTTATCTTGCTTTGATTGATGGTAGCATTACAAGATGATCTCTCACTAAATTTCAAGATAAAAGTGTTCTCCCTGAGTATGCACCGTTGCCAAAGTTTGTCGTGCCCAGACACCACGTGATGATCGGGTGTGATAAGCTCTACGTCCATCTACAACGGGTGCAAGCCAGTTTTGCACACGCAGAATACTCAGGTTAAACTTGACGAGCCTAGTATATGCAGATACGGCCTTGGAACACTGAGACCGAAAGGTGGAGCATGAATCATATAGTAGATATGATCAACATAGTGATGTTCACCATTGATAACTACTCCATTTCACGTGATGACCGGTTATGGTTTAGTTGATTTGGATCACGTGATCACTTACATGATTAGAGGGATGTCTATCTAAGTGGGAGTTCTTAAGTAATATGATTAATTGAACTTAAATTTATCATGAACTTAGAACCTGATAGTATTTTGCTTGTCTATCTTTGTTGTAGATAGATGGCCCGTGCTGTTGTTCCGTTAAATTTTAATGTGTTCCTTGAGAAAGCAAAGTTGAAAGATGATGGTAGCAATTACACGGACTGGGTCCGTAACTTGAGGATTATCCACTTTGCTGCACAGAAGAAATATGTCCTGAAAGCACCGCTGGGTGCCAGGCCTGCTGCAGACGCAACTGACGAAGTTAAGAACGTCTGGCAGAGCAAACCTGATGACTACTCGATAGTTCAGTGTGCCATGCTTTACGACTTAGAACCGGCACTTCAATGACGTGTGGAACGTCATGGAGCATATGAGATGTTCCAGGAGTTGAAGTTAATATTTCAAGCAAATTCCCGGATTGACAGATATGAAGTCTCCAATAAGTTCTATAGCTGCAAGATGGAGGAGAATGGTTCTGTCAGTGAACATATACTCAAAATGTCTGGGTATTGCAATCACTTGATTCAATTGGGAGTTAATCTTCCGGATGATAGTGTCATTGACAGAATTCTTCAATCACTGCCACCAAGCTACAAGAGCTTCGTGATGAACTATAATATGCAAGGGATGAACAAGACAATTCCCGAGCTCTTTGCAATGCTAAAGGCTGCGGTGGTAGAAATCAAGAAGGAGCATCAAGTGTTGATGGTCAATAAGACCACCAGTTTCAAGAAAAAGGGCAAAGGGAAGAAAAAGGGGAACTTCAAGCAGAACGGCAAACAAGTTGCTGCTCAAGAAAAGAAAGTCTGGACCTAAGCCTTATACTGAGTGCTTCTACTACAAGCAGACTGGTCACTGGAAGCGGAACTTCCCCAAGTATTTGGCAGACAAGAAGGATGGCAAGGTGAACAAAGGTATATGTGATATACATGTTATTGATGTGTACCTTACCAGAGCTCGCAGTACCACCTGGGTATTTGATACTGGTTCTTTTGCTAATATTTGCAACTCGAAACAGGGACTACGGATTAAGCGGACACTGGCTAAGGACGAGGTGACGATGCGCTTGGGAAATGGTTCCAAAGTCGATGTGATCGCCGTCGGCACGCTACCTCTACATCTACCTTCGGGATTAGTTTTAGACCTAAATAATTGTTATTTGGTGCCAGCGTTGAGCATGAACATTATATCTGGATCTTGTTTGATGCGAGACGGTTATTCATTTAAATCCGAGAATAATGGTTGTTCTATTTATATGAGTAATATCTTTTATGGTCATGCACCCTTAAAGAGTGGTCTATTTTTGATGAATCTCGATAGTAGTGATACACATATTCATAATGTTGAAGCCAAAAGATGTAGAGTTGATAATAATAGTGCAACTTATTTGTGGCACTTCCGTTTGGGTCATATTGGTTTAAAGCGCAAGAAGAAACTCCATACTATTGGACTTTTGGACTCACTTGATTATGAATCACATGGTAATTGCGAACCGGAACTATGGGGCGAGCAACTGATTTGTTGGAGATCATACATACTGATGTATGTGGTCCAATGAATGTTGAGGCTCGCAGCGGGTATCGTTATTTTCTCACCTTCACAGATGATTTGAGCAGATATGGGTATATCTAATTAATGAAACATAAGTCTGAAACATTTGAAAAGTTCAAAGAATTTTAAAGTGAAGTTGAAAATCATCGTAACAAGAAAATAAAATTTCTATGATCTGATCGTGGAGGAGAATATTTGAGTTACGAGTTTGGTCTACATTTGAAACAATGCAGAATAGTTTCGCAACTCATGCCACCTAGAACACCACAGCGTAATGGTGTGTCCGAACGTCGTAATCGTACTTTACTAGATATGGTGCAATCTATGATGTCCCTTACTGATTTACCGCTACCATTTTAGGGTTATGCTTTAAAGACGGCTGCATTCACGTTAAATAGGGCACCATCAAAATCCGTTGAGACGACGCCTTATGAACTGTGGTTTGGCAAGAAACCAAAGTTGTCGTTTCTTAAAGTTTGGGGCTGCGATGCTTATTTGAAAAAGCTTCAACCTGATAAGCTCGAACCCAAGTCGGAGAAATGTGTCTTCATAGGATACCCAAAGGAAACTGTTGGGTACACTTTCTATTATAGATCCGAAGGCAAGACATTTGTTGCCAAGAATGGATCGTTTCTAGAGAAGGAGTTTCTCTCGAAAGAAGTGAGTGGGAGGAAAGTAGAACTTGATGAGGTAACTGTACATGCTCCTTTATTGGAAAATAGTTCATCCCAAAATCATGTTCCTGTGACGACTACACCAATTAGTGAGGAAGCTAATGATGTTGATCATGAAACTTCAGATCAAGTTAGTACCGAACCTCGTAGGTCAACCAGAGTAAGATCCACACCAGAGTGGTACTGTAATCCTATTCTGGAGGTCATGTTACTTGACCATGGCGAACCTACGAACTATGAGGAAGCGATAATGAGCCCAGATTATGGGTACCACAATCTCGAGGATGGCATCACCTATCTAGAGAGCTATTGTGGACGGCCGCAATGCATTGAAGCTTGCTCTGATCAAGAGGGTGGGGGATGGTTCCACGATCTCCATCTAGGATGACAGTGGATCCCTGGTACTATTTCGATAGCTCCTATGGTCCAACCAGACAACACATCTCTTGTTTTCGTGAATGAGTTGATTGATTAGGTGAATTGTACATGGCGACATGATCTTGGTCGTGCAACCTTCCTGGTACCGGATGCCCAAGCAATCTTAAACATCCCCCTGCGCAATGGTGGAGGAGAGGATTTTCAAGCGTGGGCCTTTGAATCCACGGGAATCTATACTTTCAAATCAGCATACCACACTCTTGTAACTCACAAAGAGAGACTAGCTCGAGGGGAAGGGGCCGATATGGGTACATCACTAATCGAAAGACATCTATGGAACTCCTTATGGAAGCTAAAGGTTATACCTAAAGTGCGAGTTTTCTGGTGGCGGGTGCTGAATAAGATCCTGCCAGTCGAAGAGACTCTCAAGGGAAGACATATCAAAGAATTGGATCGATGCAACGTATGCCTTGCAATGGGAGAAGATATGATGCATGCATTGATACACTGTACAGACTCTGGAATGAAGCAAAAGCGGTATTTGAGTTTCATCTACCATGTCTGCACCCTGACACCTGGTCCAGGGATATCATATGTGATAGCAGGTTTGCAGAAGATGAAAGGGCGAAGATTATTACCGTCAAGTGGGCCATCCGGCAGTCGCGCAACAGATGGGTTCATGATCACGAGAAACTTGATCCTGGCAATGCTGTGAAAAAGATCAGAGAAGACCTTGTGCTTTTGGAGCTACCCAGCAAGCAAGCTTCAATACTACCGGGCTATGGATGGCGGCCGCTTGAGGATCATACTGTGAAGATAATTTGTGACGGAGCCATTGATATTCTCTCTAGTAAGGGAGGAGCTGGCGGAGTGGCGCGCTCGGCGTCTAGTCTGCTGGGTACGTGGTGCAAGCCACATGATGGGGTGACAGACCCATTGATCATGGAGGCACTAGCCCTCCGGGAAGGAGTCATTTTCGCCAATTTGCGCGGCCTCAAGCGTGTCACGATGGAGACTAATTACTTGGCTTTGGTGAATCTGTGAAATTCTCGTCATGCAGAACGTTTTGCTGTGGCACCGATTCTTGATGAAATTGGAGAGCTCTCTTTAGATTTTGATTATTTTGTAATTCAACATGTATTAAGGACAACCAATTTGCGTGGCCTCAAGCGTGTCACGATGGATACTGATTGCTTGGCTTTGGTGAATATGTGGAATTCTCGTCATGCAGAACGTTCTGCTGTGGCACCAATTCTTGATGAAATTGGAGAGCTCTCTTTAGATTTTGATTATTTTGTAATTCAACATGTATTAAGGACAGCCAATTTACCGGCCCATTTGTGTGCAAAGCGTGCTTGCTCACTCTTGGTGACTGACAGTTGTCTGGACTCCCTAGTTCTTGGTAAGCAACCTGTTGGCAGACTGCCCCAGATTGCCTTTGTTGAATAAAAGCTCTCGGATATTTCCCTAAAAAAACTATTCTACGCCAATTCCTCTGTGCACCACAATAGTACAATGAACAACCATGAAACGGAGGAACGTATCCTGATGATACATCATAACTAGGGACACGATTCAGAAAGTAAACATCAACTTTATTGAGTTACTTCATCGATACATACTATTGTAGATAGTTCTTGTAATAAAAAGCTTATGAGTGGATTTGCAGTTGTTCGTAGGATCTAAAACCATCCCTGGTAAACCATGAACACGGAAAGGGCGACAATCGGGACAATACAAAGAATCCCTACAGAAATCAATGGGTCGCCTGATGTACCAGATGAGAACGCACCCACCACGGTTAGGGAAAGACACATAATCATGCATATTATGAGAGACATGTTCCTTCTAGATGGGGCCTTTCCCATCACCAGCAGTGTTAACATCAGAAGCAGGCCTGTCAGGAAGGCAAGCGTGTTGAACATATGGAAACAGAAAATCAATGTGTGTCCATCCCAGAAGGTGGACAAGTGCTCACGCTTGGTCTTGGGGTCAGAAGCGGATCCACCAGCAACAGGAATGCCATGTTTCGACATCCATGCAGGTGGCTGCATTGCCGACTGGAATGCCATGTTGACGAAGAGTGTGGCCACCGTCATCAGCCACCCGCGCATCTTGTCCAGAAACTCCGCGTCATCTCTAGCTCGCTGAGCTGCCACCGCCACCAGGTCCTCCTGTCCATCTGCAGGTGTGGCTGCCGCTGGCACCACAACATTAGCATTAGCACCAGCAACAGGAGCAGCTGGTGTATTCGCAAGAGCGTTGGGGTCGCCTCCTGCCTCAGTCGCGACAGGGTGAGGCACATCATCTACATGCGGAGGCCCGCCCTCGACATGTCCTATCGCGATGTGAACTCGCTGATCTTCCATCAATGATATATGCGAAGATGCCGCGTAGCTACTTACTCTAAATATTGCACCTTGGCTTAGCCGTAAACACAGTCGTTACCTTGCCTTATATAAGGCATATGAACATCTCGTTCCTTCTTTTGTGTGACCTCCACCTAACAGCTGCATAGTCTCCAGCTAATACCGCTAAAAATAATTGGTCTTCACTTAGCAGTTCCGTGTTCTACTAATATATTGTTAGCATTACTCTTGCCAGGTGTTGCACACGTGCGTGCATGTGTGCAGGAAGGGCGTGCTGCATGTCCCATGAGCATCAATGATGCATGTTAGTGTTAGTGTTAGCCTTGAAGAATTTGTGTTAGTGATCCATTAAAAAAAAACTGCCGGAAACTTTCGCCCTATTCATATTCAATCATGGCAGTATAGCAAACACAATAAACAATGAAAATTATGTCTAGATTCGTATACCACCTAGCGACGACTACAAGCACTAAAGCGAGCCGAAGGCGCGCCGCCGTCATTGTCCCTCTCTCACAGGAGCCGGGCACACCTTGTTGTGTAAGGAAAGTCGTCGTGCTAAGCCCCCATAGGACCAACGCACTAGAATAGCAACCACCGCCAATGAATAGAAGCTTAGATCGGATGGATCCAACCTGAAGACACACAAATACTGACAAACAAATATTGGATCAGAGCGGATCCACCAGAGACGACCACTGACCGAATCCCGCAAGATCCGCTAGAGGCACACCTCCACACGGCCTCCGATGATGCTAAAAGGACCACGGGGATGGGGGCAAGGCAGGTAGAACCTTATTCCATCTTCACGAAGTCGCCAACGTGTCATCTTCCCGAGCAGGACACAAGGCTAACAAAACTTGAAGAAGCACCTAAAAACGACGCCCTCCCACCGCTAAGGACCGGGATCCAACGCGCACCCATGGTCGTAAAGCCACAGAAGACATGGTAGATTGGCGGCGCCGCCGCCAAAAGGCAGAAACCCTAGCCGATTTTCCTTGGAGGAGAGACAAAGGGAGAGAAACTAGAGGATAATAGAGTACGTTGAAAAAATGGGGTGGGTTAGGACCTAGTGTACTGTGTATGCATGTACATGCGTAAGTTGTGCGAGTGGACTTGGTATTGACCAGGGAATTCGAGATTAAGAGAGCAAGATGAAGCAGTGGCATGAATTGTGTGAATCATCAAGGAAGAGTATCTCTTTGGAATGCAAGTGGTTTCCCAAAAATGTTCTTTTGATCCTGAGCTCATATGCTCCCCCATGACCAGTAAAATTCAGAAAATAGTAAAAAATAAAAAAAAATCAGATTTTTTATGAACATTGATGAATGTTCTAACCACGTGCGAAACTTCAAGTCGAAATGACATTCACGGCGGTCTGGGGAAAAATAACAAAATCGATGCTCCAAAATGCTTCCAACAATAGTCTTTTTGGACCAACAATTTTATCTTTTTTGCCCAGATCTCCACGAATGTCATTTCAACCCAAAATATTGCACACAGTTAGAAAACTCATCAATGTTCATCCAAAAATATACAGAATTTCTTGTCTTTTCTTTTAAAAAAATTTACTGTTCATGCAGGAGCACGTGAGCTCGGGATCAAATACTCCATATACGTGGTTCCTACCTTTTGTGCTTTGTATGTGTGCACATGTAATGTGTGGAACAATGAGAGAAAAAGATAAAGCTATTCTGAGAGAAAATGAGGTTGAGATGCGATCCAACAAATTAAACATACAGATATGCGCTCGTGATCTATAGGGACACACTTGGTAGAATGCATACAACCCAACCAGGTCTGGGCGGAATTTAAATGGGCTGTTTGGTTGCTTGCATGCCGGCCTAGCTCGCACTTGCACGGAACATAAAGCTGCCCAAAGCCTGGCTCGCTGGAAATGCTCGAATCGTCCGTTTCCAGCGAGCCAGGCTGAGGGGGCCGGAAAACGAAGACGCAGTGTAGGGCGTGGTGCTGGAGGGTGCGGGCGGAGATGGCGGGAGGGGAAAATCGTCCGAGGCAGGGTGGCGCCAAATGTACCCTGACCACCCCCATTTACTCCCTCACCTCTAGCTGTAGCGCAAACCCTCCTCTGTTGTTGGCACAGGCGGCGACAGCGACTCAGATCTGCGGCTGCGATGACGCCTCAGATCTGACCTGCAGCGGCAACAACACTCCCCATCAGCGGCAGCTGCGTCTCCCCTTCTTCCTCGACTCCATTCGGCCATCCTCATCTCCGCCATGTCTCCCTCAACAATGAAGCTGGTAAGCTACCCCCTCTCCCTCCTCTGTTATGTGACAGGTCGTTCAATAGGGCCGTTTAGGGTCGATAGCGCCTGCGCTGACCGCACCATGGATCTGGCTTAGGTTGTGGATGAGCGAACCAAGCTTCTAGTTAAGGCAGCCTCGCTGATAGCTATG
The DNA here is from genome assembly GCA_963921465.1 of Triticum timopheevii. Lineage (NCBI taxonomy): Eukaryota > Viridiplantae > Streptophyta > Magnoliopsida > Poales > Poaceae > Triticum > Triticum timopheevii. The sequence continues at coordinate 580,686,905 of OY997272.1, forward strand.
TTTCAGGCCTGGATCATGTTGGTCCATAAGAGAGATCTTCGTTGGAATGAGAAACCTATCATCCGGTATGGTCCAATCTTAATCGGGGATCAAGAGAAGATGGGGAATCTGAACTACATCTACAACTGCAACGACACAGAGAGTCTGTCGATGCTTAGAATGAGAAGAGCTCCTTTCAATAGGCTTGTGCAGATGTTTAGGAGCAGGGGGCTGCTACAAGATAGCATCAACACCACTGTGGATGAGAAAGTGGCCATGTTTCTCAATGTTGTTGAGGTTCAGGGTTGTACACAACACCTTCAGGAGAACAATGGAGACCATCTCCAGGAACTTCAAAAAAGTGTTGTATGCTGTTGGGGGGCTCAGAGGAGAGATGATCAGGTCACCAACCGGGTGGACTCCTACCAAGATTCGCACTAGCCCAAGATGGTATCCATAGGTGAAGCTGAGCATTTTCAAAGTATGTAGTTCATACCTTGATATGTTGTTATTTTTCTTCTGTAAACTAATAGCATATTGTAATGCCATTCCAGGATTCCATTGGAGCAATAGACGATACTCATGTCACTGCCAAAGTGTCGAGGTCACAAGCTGCCACATATAGAGGGAGGAAAGCACTACACAAGCCAGAATGTGCTAGCTGCTGTTGACTTGATCTGAAGTTCACATATGTATTGGCTGGCTGGGAAGGTTCAACTGATGATGCTAATGTTCTCAGTGATAGCATGAGTCGTCATGATGGCATCAACGTCTCCGATGGCAAGTTCTACCTTGGAGATGTTGGCTATGCATCTCGGCCAGGTGTTCTTCCATCCTTCAGGAAAACGAGGCACCATCTGAACAAGTTTGCTGGTTGGAACTATCCTAGGACTCCTCAGAAACTGCTCAACCTCAGATCCACCAGCCTTAGAGTAACTGTTGAGAGGGCCTTTGGAGCTCTGAATAACAGGTTTAAGATCCTGGATCAGAAGCCATTCCACCCTTACCCTAGCCGGGTGAAGCTTGTTATTGCATGTTGCATCATTCACAACTGGATCCTGCAATGCGGAGTTGATGAATTAGTGCCAGAGGAGGAAGATGTGACTCCTGAAGAGGTGATCAGCTCCGGCCATGGTGTGGAGGCTTTCGACAACAAAGCATGGAAGAACAAAAGATTGGAGTTGGCTCAGGCAATGTGGGATAACAGAGGTCAGACAAGGATCTGAAGCAGGAGAACAAGAGGAAGAAGAAGAAAGAGTCATCTACAGAAGCGAGCAAGAGGAAGCAGCACATCAGCTGCAGAGGAACAGGATGAACTTGCACCTAGTTAGCATCACTGAGCTATCCCTATTCAGTCATGTTGGCTCTTAATAATTTGTACTGTCATTTGCTAGTAGCTAGGATAAATTGCCATTTGTTTCCTAACTAGGACAACGCTTCATTGTGTGTGGTAAGGTCACCACTAGTGATAAGTGGTGATCACATCTCTAGCCGTTTGTAACCAAACATCGTGTTGTTTGTATGCTGATTAGTTGATTTCCTCATGCAGAAATGCTAATTCAGGCAACCAAATAATATGCAGATGTTGGTTTTTAGCCTAGACTTGCCCAACCAGGCCTAACTGGGACAAGTATGCAAAATTCTCTAAAACAGATATGTGAACGAAACACGTCTTAAGTGTTGGCCTGCGTGTGCTCGGCAAGCGGACAGCTAGCTTTTGGAAATTACATATCAGCTAGCAAACACACATTTACAAATAGATGAAGGTTGATAACCACGCTTGCACATGCTTGCGAGCAACTTTTGCGAGTTTCCAATCATCAACAAACTTTGTTCATACAAACGCCAACAGACATTGTCAGGTGCTGGCCTAACGTGTGCTCGGCAAGCGGGCGGCTAGCTTTTGGGAATTATATATCGGCTAGCAAACAAACCTTTACGTAGGTGTTGACCGGACAAAGGACACCAGATTAAAGTTGATAACCACGCTTGCATGTGCTTGCAAGCAGCTTTTGCGAATTTTTAATCATCAGCAAACGTTGTTCGTACAAACACCAGTCAAGTGTTGGCCTGCGTGTGCTCGGCAAGCGGGCAACTAGCTTTTGGGAATTATATATCAGCTAGCAAACACACCTTTATAGTAGATGTTGAACGGACAAATGTCACCGGATTAAGGTTCATAACCACGCTTTCATGTGCTTGCAAGCAGCTTTTGCGAGTTTTTAATCATCAGCAAACGTTGTTCATACAAACGCCAGTCAAGTGTTGGACTGCGTGTGCTCGGCAAGCGGGCGGCTAGCTTTTGCGAATTATATATCAGCTAGCAAACACACCTTTACAGTAGATGCTGACCGGACAAAGGTCACCAGATTAAGGTTGATAACCACGCTTGCATGTGCTTGCAAGCAGCTTTTGCGAGTTTTTAATCATCAACAAACGTTGTTCATACAAATGCCAGTCAAGTGTTCACCTGCGTGCGCTCGGCAAGCGGGCCGCTAGCTTTTGGGAATTATATGTCAGCTAGCAAACACACCTTCACAGTAGATGTTGACCGGACAAAGGTTACCAGATTAAGGTTGATAACCACGCTTGCATATCCTTACAAGCAGCTTTTACATGATGAACCACATCCGGCGTAATTACCCATTGCTAATCCGGTGCCTACGAGTTTTCCATATACTGGTTTACGCTTATTTACTTATTTTCTGTTGCTACTGTTATCATCACTACAAAAATACCAAAAACATTACTTTTGCTGTCTTTACTTTGTTAACGTTACCATCACTATCATATTACTTTGCTACTAAACACTTTGCTGCAGCTATTAAGTTTTCAGGTGTGGTTGAATTGACAACTCAGCTGCTAATACTTGAGAATATTCTTTGGCTCCCCTTGTGTCGAATCAACAAATTTGGGTTGAATACTCCACCCTCAAAAACTATTGCGATCCCCTATACTTGTGGGTTATCACAGACCACGACCTCGGATGGGAGGTCCATAGGCCTGCTTGTATTTTCTTGAGGGCCGTCATGTATCGACCGGCCTATGGACCTCCCATCGGAGGTTTTATTTTTCCTGAAACACCAGCAGCCCAATTTATGTATTTTTTTGAAGAAAATGCGAATGTTTGTTCTATTTTTCTATATAAGAATAGGAACGCCTCGTCCAACTCATATTTCCCTTCTAACTATATATTATATATATTTAAATTATTTTATATGCTACTATATATTATTTTTATTGTCATCATATATTTTACACATACTTACATATGTAAGAAAATAATATCCCCCATCTTATTAACTTATAAAAATAATTTCTTAACAATAAAATCCTGGATTGTTTTGGCACAAAAATCCTAGTGATTGTGTACAAAAGCTTGGTAAGATTTAAGGACGAATGTAATAATAAATCACTTATTATTTAAATATATTTTTAGCAAAATGCTCAACCCCTGTTTATTTTTTGATAACATTGTTGGCACAACCCAACATTATAACTAGAATCAGCCCAGCAAAATCATATATTTCGAGAAAGTGCAAATGGCCTGTAATTTTTTAGGAAAAAATTAAAGGGCCGCATGGACGCTGCATTATTTAGTCACCCAGCCCGGCTGATGGACTGTAATTCAAAAAAAAAGGTCAAATTGACTGTAAATTCTACCCCATAAACAATACTGTAAATTCTGAAAAAATGGGTTGAATACGTGCCACATTTTTGGAGGCTGAAATATGGGCCAATAGGTCGAAGTCAACGCAAGTCGTTGTCAACTTAGTCCACAAATGATTCTGATATCATTAGCCGTTGGATTTACATCCAACGACCGGCATCCATCTTCAATCTCTCGTCTTCTTCCTCCAGCGCCGTTGGGACCACCTCCCGCCTCCTGCTGCTAGTAGCTCTGCATAGCACGCTTCGCTGTGAAGCGCTACTCCATCATTGTCCAGGCCATCCCTCCACCCCTCCACTCCTCATGTTCTTCTCCATCGACTACATTACCGCAACGCACCAAAACGAGTTAACACTCCTACACCTCTCCGTCTGCGACTCTACTCCCGCGTCTTCCCATCTCTGGCTCGCTGCTGTCCGGGGCCTCGCCGTCGTCCTCCACCTTGGATGCGCTCGGCGTGGCGTTGTCAATGTGGTCAACGAACAACACCATCGAAAGTAGACTATGCATGGAGAGGCTGACAGCTGGGTCAACGGCCGCACACAAGGAAATGCCTCCTTATTATGCGCAAAATAATGATTCCTCCACCTGACATCTGGGACCCACCGGAAGGGCCTCTTTATTTCACGAAAAAAACGTGCCCCCCACTGATAGGTCGGACCCACCAGCTATCTTCGCACGCCAGGAAGTGCCTCCTTATTACACAAAAAAAAATGAATACTCCCCCTGCTAGCTGGAACCCAGGATAGTGCGAGGCTGACTTGTGGGCCTACCAAGTTGACGGGGACGGAGGGCTTTGTTAACTTAGTCAATATGAACGATTCTAGCTCCAGTTACCATACGATGTTCATCCAACGGCCATAGTGCTTCTTTAACCTCTGGTCTTCTTGCTGCAGCCGCCCAAACCAGCGCTGGGCGTGCCGCGTGCTCCTGCCTCCCATGGCCGACTATGATGCTGCGGAGGTCTCACCGCCCCCTACTACTCCCACCACTGGCCAGGCCATCCCTCTACTCACCCACACCCCCGGTTATTCTGCGGCGACGGCAGCCTCACACCGGAGCCGAACCAGTGAACCCCTGTACTCCTCTACGCGTGGGCATCCACTGCCGCGTCTTCCCCGGCTCCGCGTCGTCCCCTTCCTAGGCCTCGCCATCGTCCACCGCAATGGTGCACTCGGCGCGGCGTGGTTAACATGGTCAAGGAACCACTTCCATTGGAAGAGTACTGCACGTGGACAGGCTGACAGCTAGGTCCACGGCGGCCGTAAGGATGTGCCTCCTTATTATTACGCGCAAAATAATTATTCCTCCACCTAACTGCAGGGACCCACTGGACGGGCCATCGTATTTTGTGAAAAACGTTTACCCCCTGACTGCTGGGACCCACCAGCTACATCTTCGCACGCAAGAAAGTGCGTCCGAAAAAAATGATTCGCCCCCCTGACTGCTGGGACCCACCAGCTACATCTTCGCACGTGCCTGACAGTCGGGACCCACCTAGTCGAAGCGTATGTAGCGTTGACATTCTCGTCGCGAACGTGTACGTATATACTGGTCGATGTAGAGGCACACACATGTCGTAGTAGAGGCGCGCACGTATCATGTACACGTACATACATCGGCCAGGGTGCAAGAAAGTAAATACGGCCACATACGTACATATGGGCGGGGTCTCGAACGCCTACTCGCGCATACATACGACCAGGTCTCGTGTACATGGATGGGCCGGAACGAAGAAACTGCGTCGTCGTCATGTTAATGGGGAGCCAACTGGCTGGGTCGGAACGGAATGTGTCGTCGTGTTCATCGGGAGGGCATGGATGGAACAGCCGATGGAAACGAGGCCTGGCGTACCGTAGAACCGAGGAAACGGCCTTGTGTTCAACCGGCCACGTTCGAAACGGGATCCCGTTCATCGGTAGGGGTCTGGCGTACTGCAAAACAGAGGAAACGGACTTGTGTTGGACCTCCTACGGCCGAAACGGGGTCCTGTTGATCGGGAGGGGTGTGGCGTAACGCAAAACGGAGGAAACGGACTTGTGTTGGAGCGCTATGGTCGAAACAGGGGTCCTGCTCATCGGGAGGTGTGTGGCGTACCACAAAATGGGACTCCACAGGATATTGTTCATCTCCACCGTCGACCTCCTCCAGCCTCCACGGGCTACTGTTCATCCACCGTGGACCTCCTCCAGCCTTCACCTGCGATTGTTCATCCACTGGCTCCTATTCATCCAGCCTCCACCGCGCGCTACTCCACCAGCTACTGTTCAACCAGCCCTCTCCACGGGCTCCTGTTCAACCACCCCTCCTTGGGCTACTATTCATCCACCCCTCCACCGTCTACTGTTCATCCAGCCCTCCACGGGCTCATCCTGTTCATTCAGCCCTCCACGGGGTCCTGTTCATCCATCCTCAACCGGCTCGATCGATCGGGGTCCTGTTCATCCAGAGGCAACACCACGGGTGGTCCTGTTCATCCACCCGCACAGGGAACTGTTCATCCAAACCCCCCGCAATACTCACTGTTCGTCAAGGCAAGGAGGCAGCAGGGTTCAGTCGGCTTCAGTTAGCAGCAGTAGTGAAGGGATCACTCGGGTTCAGTAACATAGCTAGTGCAATCGCACGGGTTCAGTTAGAGCCCAACGTGTTGCTCGGGTTCAGTTAGAGCCCAACGCCTCGCACACACGCGCGTACGTGTACGAGAGAAACGTGCATCACCCGGCCCCTAACCACCCACTGTAACCGGGAACTCGCTGAAATTTTCCTCGCCTCGCTTCTACCACGGTTTTTTCCATCGTGGACAAGCAAAAGAATGTCATGCAGTTGTGTCTCCTGCCCGCCCAGGACAAAAAGCCCGTTTTCTATCAAGATTTTTTTTCATAGAAGTAGGAGCCCACCACATCTATGATGATGCGGGGTTTTGTCACAATTATCGTCATGAAAGTGTCATAAGTATCTGAAGCAGGAGAAAAAGAGGAAGAAGAAGAAAGAGTCATCTGCAGAAGCGAGCAAGAGGAAGCAACACATCAGCTGCAGAAGAAGAGGATGAACTTGCACCTAGTTAGCATCACTGAGCTATCCCTATTCAGTCATGTTGGCTCTTAATAATTTGTACTATCATTTGCTAGTAGCTAGGAGAAATTGCCATTTCTTTCCTAACTAGGACAACGCTTCATTGTGTGTGGTAAGGACACCACTAGTGAGAAGTGGTGATCACATCTTTAGCCGTTTGCAACCAAACACCGTGTTGTTTTTATGCCGACTAGTTGATTTCCTCATGCAGAAAGGCTAATGCAGGCAACCAAATTATATGTAGATGTGGGTTTTTAGCCTACACTTGCCCAACCAGGCCTAACTGGGACGAGTATGCAAAATTCTCTAAAACAAATATGTGAACCAAAGGCGTCCTAAGTGTTGGCCTGTGTGTGCTCGGCAAGCGGACAACTAGCTTTTGGAAATTACATATCAGCTAGCAAACACACCTTTATGATAGATGTTGAACGAACAAAGGTCACCAGATAAAGGTTGATAACCACGCTTGCACGTGCTTGCAAGCAGCTTTTGCAAGTTTCCAATCATCAACAAACTTTGTTCATACAAACGCCAACAGACATTGTCAGGTGTTGGCCTGACGTGTGCTCGGCAAGCGGGCGGCAAGCTTTTGGGAATTATATATCAGCTAGCAAACACACCTTTACGAAGATGTTGACCGGACAAAGATCACCAGATTAAGGTTGATAACCACGCTTGCATGTGCTTGCAAGCAGCTTTTGCAAGTTTTTAATCATCAGCAAACATTGTTCATACAAATGCCAGTCAAGTGTTCGCCTGCGTGCGCTCGGCAAGCAGGCCGCTAGCTTTTGGGAATTATATATCAGCTAGCAAACACACCTTTACAGTAGATGTTGACCGGACAAAGATCACCAGATTAAGGTTGATAACCACGCTTGCATGTGCTTGCAAGCAGCTTTTGCGAGTTTTTAATCATCAGCAAACATTGTTCCTACAAACGCCAGTCAAGTGTTCGCCTGCGTGCGCTCGGCAAGCAGGCCGCTAGCTTTTGGGAATTATATATCAGCTAGCAAACACACCTTTATAGTAGATGTTGACCGGACAAAGGTCAACCGATTAAGGTAGATAACCACGATTGCATGTGCTTGCTAGCAGCTTTTGTGAGTTTTTAATCATCAACAAACGTTGTTCATACAAACAGTAGCAGACACCGTCAAATTCCACAATTCCAAGGCTGCTTCTCGGAATGAAATAGAAGTCGTGCTGAATTTCGACAAAAAATTTGGCGGCATAACATGTCGATTTTGTAGCACAGGACGACGTGACATCAGAATTCAAACTCTCAATTCCGCCACCAAACCGGCACTACATGCAATTGGTTCCCGGCCATGACTTTTATTTCGCATGCATCTGGCATCTTTATTTATTTATTTTTGACGACCACTGACCGAGCTCATGCATGGACGATGTTGTCGACCAACCTCTCGTGTTGCTTGTTGGCTGCAAGGCTCCTCGACCGACCAGTGCATGCAACTGGTGAAGGATAGTACTGGACGACACATGCATGCATGGCGGTTTCAGTTATTTTCGCCGGGTGTCCCGGTTGGTTTCAGCCCACAACGGTTGACCAAGCAGTTGGGTGAAGCAAGTCAATTAGGCACACACTTTTTTTTAGAGTACGCAAATTGCGTACCATAGCTTTATAGAAGAAGAGAATATCAAAGTACAAGACCACTACCACTCATTGTGAACAACAAACGTAGCATAACTCCACACCCGGCTAGTCCATGGACAGCCACCCATGACAGCACAACAACAACGCAAAAGAGCCTATCCAAAACCTGTAAAATAGGGTCTAATTTGCATATATTATATTTATACGTGTATACGTATGTAATCTGATCATCTTATATATTGAGACGTGAGGTGGATGTAACTGAAGGAAATATGCCCTAGAGGCAATCATAAAGTTATTATTTATTTTCTTATTTAATGATAAATGTTTACTATTCATGTTAGAATTGTATTAACCGAAAACTTAGTACATGTGTGAACACATAAACAAAACATATATTCCCTAATATGCCTCTACTTGACTAGCTCATTAATCAAAGATGGTTATGTTTCCTAACAATAGACACGTGTTGTCATTTGATGAACGTGATCACATCATTAGGAGAATGATGTGATGGACATGATCCATCTGTTAGCTTAGCATTATGATAGTTACAGTTTCATTGCTACTGCTTTCTTCATGACTTATACATGTTTCTCAGACTATGAGATTATGCAACTCCCGAATACCGGAGGAACACTTTTTGTGCTACCAAATATCACAACGTAAAAGGGTGATTATAAAGGTGCTCTACAGGTGTCTCTGAAGGTGTTTGTTGGGTTGGCATAGATCGACATTAGGATTTGTCACTCCGTGTTTCGCAGAGGTGTCACTGGGCCCTCTCGGTAATGCTCATCACTATAAGCCTTGCAAGCATTGTGACTAATGAGTTAGTTACAAGATGAAGTATTACAGAACGAGTAAAGAGACTTGCCGGTAACGAGATTGAACTAGGTATGATGGTACCGACGATTGAATCTCGGGCAAGTAACATACCGATGACAAAGGGAACAACGTATGTTGTTATGCGGTTTGACGGATAAAGATCTTCGTAGAATATGTAGGAACCAATATATGAAAGAAATATGCCCTAGAGGCAATAATAAAGTTATTATTTATTTCCTCATATCATGATAAATGTTTATTATTCATGCTAGAATTGTATTACCCGGAAACATAATACATGTGTGAATACATAGACGAACTGAGTGTCACTAGTATGCCTCTACTTGACTAGCTCGTGAATCAAAGATGGTTAAGTTTCCTAACCATAGATATGAGTTGTCATTTGATTAACGGGATCACATCATTAGGAGAATGATGTGATTGACTTGACCCATTCCGTTAGCTTAGCACTTGATCGTTTAGTATGTTGTTATTGCTTTCTTCATGACTTATACATGTTCCTATGACTATGAGATTATGTAACTCCCGTTTACCGGAGGAACACTTTGTGTGATACCAAATGTCACAACGTAACTGGGTGATTATAAAGGTGCTCTACAGGTGTCTCCGAAGGTACTTGTTGAGTTGACGTATTTCGAGATTAGGATTTGTCACCCCGATTATCGGAGAGGTATCTCTGGGCCCTCTCGGTAATGCACATCATTATTTTCCTTGCAAGCAATGTAGCTAATGAGTTAGTTGCGGTATGATGCATTACGTAACAAGTAAAGAGACTTGCCGGTAATGAGATTGAACTAGGTATTGAGATACCGACGATCGAATCTCGGGCAAGTAACATACCGATGACAAAGGGAACAACATATGTTGTTATGCGGTTTGACCGATAAAGATCTTCGTAGAATATGTAGGAGCCAATATGAGCATGCAGGTTCCGCTATTGGTTATTGATCGGAGATGTGTCTCGGTCATGTCTACATAGTTCTCGAACCCGTAGGGTCCGCACGCTTAAATTTAGATGACAGTTATATTATGAGTTTATGTGTTTTGATGTACCGAAGGTAGTTCGGAGTCCCGGATGTGATCACGGACATGACTAGGAGTCTCGAAATGGTCGAGACATGAAGATTGATATATTGGACGACTATATTCTGACACTGGAATGGTTCCGGGAGTTATTGGATATATACCGGAGTACCGGGGGGTTACCAGAACCCCCCCCCCCCCCCCCCCGAGGTTAATGGGCCTCATGGGCCCAAGTGGTGAAAGAGGAGAGGCAGCCAAGGGGCAGCAGCGCGCCCCTCCCCCCCAAGTCCGAATTGGACAAGGAGGGGGGGCGGCGCCCCCCCCCCCTTTCCTTCCCCCCCCCTCTCTCTTTCCCTCTCCTCTCCTACTCCAACAAGGAAGGGGGGAGTCCTACTCCCGGTGGGAGTAGAACCCCTCATGGGGCGCGCCAAGGGTGGCCGGCCCCCTCCCCCTCCTCCACTCCTTTATATATGGGGAGGGAGGCACCCCCTTGAGACACAACAATTGATCCTTGAGATCTCTTAGCCATGTGCGGTGCCCCCCTCCACCATAATCCACCTCGATAATATCGTAGCGGTGCTTAGGCGAAGCCCTACATCGGTAGAACATCATCATCGTCACCACACCGTCGTGCTGACGGAACTCTCCCTCAAAGCTCGGCTGGATTGGAGTTCGAGGGACGTCATCGAGCTGAACGTGTGCTGAACTCGGAGGTGCCGTGTGTTCGGTACTTGATCGGTCGGATCGTGAAGACGTACGAGTACATCAACCGCGTTGTGCTAACGCTTCCTCTTTTGGTCTACGAGGGTATGTGGACACACTCTCCCCTCTCGTTACTATGCATCACCATGATCTTGTGTGTTCGTAGGAATTTTTTTGAAATTACTACGTTCCCCAACAGTGGCATCCGAGCCTAGTTTTATGCGTTGATGTTATATGCACGAGTAGAACACAAGTGAGTTGTGGGCGATACAAGTCATATTGCTTGACAACATGTCATACTTTGGTTCGGCAGTATTGTTGGATGAAGTGGCCTGGACCGACATTACGCATACGCTTACGCGAAACTGGTTCCACCGACGTGCTTTGCACACAGGTGGCCGGTGGGTGTCAGTTTCTCCAACTTTAGTTGAACCGAGTGTGGCTACACCCGTTCCTTGAGAAGGTTAAAACATCATTAACTTGATGAACTATCATTGTCGTTTTGATGCGTAGGTAAGAACGGTTCTAGCTAAGCCCGTAGCAGCCACATAAAACTTGCAATAACAAAGTAGAGGACGTCTAACTTGTTTTTGCAGGGCATGTTGTAATGTGATATGGTCAAGACGTGATGCTATATTTTACTGTATGAGATGATCATGTCTTGTAACCGAGTTATCGGCAACTGGCAGGAGCCATATGGTTGTCGCTTTATTGCATGCAATGCAATCGCCCTGTAATTGCTTTACTTTATCACGAAGCGGTAGCGATAGTCGTAGAAGCAATAGTTGGCGAGATGACAACGATGCTACGATGGAGATCAATGTGTCGCTCCAGTGACGATGGTGATCATGACGGTGCTTCGGAGATGGAGGTCACAAGCACAAGATGATGATGGCCATATCATACCACTTATATTGATTGCATGTGATGTTTATCTTTTATGCATCTTATCTTGCTTTGATTGATGGTAGCATTATAAGATGATCTCTCACTAAATTTCAAGATAAAAGTGTTCTCCCTGAGTATGCACCGTTGCCAAAGTTTGTCGTGCCCAGACACCACGTGATGATCGGGTGTGATAAGCTCTACGTCCATCTACAACGGGTGCAAGCCAGTTTTGCACACGCAGAATACTCAGGTTAAACTTGACGAGCCTAGCATATGCAGATATGGCCTTGGAACACTGAGACCGAAAGGTGGAGCGTGAATCATATAGTAGATATGATCAACATAGTGATGTTCACCATTGATAACTACTCCATTTCACGTGATGACCGGTTATGGTTTAGTTGATTTGGATCACGTGATCACTTACATGATTAGAGGGATGTCTATCTAAGTGGGAGTTCTTAAGTAATATGATTAATTGAACTTAAATTTATCATGAACTTAGAACCTGATAGTATTTTGCTTGTCTATCTTTGTTGTAGATAGATGGCCCGTGCTGTTGTTCCGTTAAATTTTAATGTGTTCCTTGAGAAAGCAAAGTTGAAAGATGATGGTAGCAATTACACGGACTGGGTCCGTAACTTGAGGATTATCCACTTTGCTGCACAGAAGAAATATGTCCTGAAAGCACCGCTGGGTGCCAGGCCTGCTGCAGACGCAACTGACGAAGTTAAGAACGTCTGGCAGAGCAAACCTGATGACTACTCGATAGTTCAGTGTGCCATGCTTTACGACTTAGAACCGGCACTTCAATGACGTTTTGAACGTCATGGAGCATATGAGATGTTCCAGGAGTTGAAGTTAATATTTCAAGCAAATTCCCGGATTGACAGATATGAAGTCTCCAATAAGTTCTATAGCTGCAAGATGGAGGAGAATGGTTCTGTCAGTGAACATATACTCAAAATGTCTGGGTATTGCAACCACTTGATTCAATTGGGAGTTAATCTTCCGGATGATAGTGTCATTGACAGAATTCTTCAATCACTGCCACCAAGCTACAAGAGCTTCGTGATGAACTATAATATGCAAGGGATGAACAAGACAATTCCTGAGCTCTTTGCAATGCTAAAGGCTGCGGTGGTAGAAATCAAGAAGGAGCATCAAGTGTTGATGGTCAATAAGACCACCAGTTTCAAGAAAAAGGGCAAAGGGAAGAAAAAGGGGAACTTCAAGCAGAACGGCAAACAAGTTGCTGCTCAAGAAAAGAAAGTCTGGACCTAAGCCTTATACTGAGTGCTTCTACTACAAGCAGACTGGTCACTGGAAGCGGAACTTCCCCAAGTATTTGGCAGACAAGAAAGATGGCAAGGTGAACAAAGGTATATGTGATATACATGTTATTGATGTGTACCTTACCAGAGCTCGCAGTACCACCTGGGTATTTGATACTGGTTCTGTTGCTAATATTTGCAACTCGAAACAGGGACTACGGATTAAGCGGACACTGGCTAAGGACGAGGTGACGATGCGCTTGGGAAATGGTTCCAAAGTCGATGTGATCGCCGTCGGCACGCTACCTCTACATCTACCTTCGGGATTAGTTTTAGACCTAAATAATTGTTATTTGGTGCCAGCGTTGAGCATGAACATTATATCTGGATCTTGTTTGATGCGAGACGGTTATTCATTTAAATCCGAGAATAATGGTTGTTCTATTTATATGAGTAATATCTTTTATGGTCATGCACCCTTAAAGAGTGGTCTATTTTTGATGAATCTCGATAGTAGTGATACACATATTCATAATGTTGAAGCCAAAAGATGTAGAGTTGATAATAATAGTGCAACTTATTTGTGGCACTGCCGTTTGGGTCATATTGGTTTAAAGCGCAAGAAGAAACTCCATACTATTGGACTTTTGGAATCACTTGATTATGAATCACATGGTAATTGCGAACCATGCCTCATGGGCAAGATGACTAAAAGTCCGTTCTCCGGAACTATGGGGCGAGCAACTGATTTGTTGGAGATCATACATACTGATGTATGTGGTCCAATGAATGTTGAGGCTCGCAGCGGGTATCGTTATTTTCTCACCTTCACAGATGATTTGAGCAGATATGGGTATATCTAATTAATGAAACATAAGTCTGAAACATTTGAAAATTTCAAAGAATTTTAAAGTGAAGTTGAAAATCATCGTAACAAGAAAATAAAATTTCTATGATCTGATCGTGGAGGAGAATATTTGAGTTACGAGTTTGGTCTACATTTGAAACAATGCAGAATAGTTTCGCAACTCATGCCACCTAGAACACCACAGCGTAATGGTGTGTCCGAACGTCGTAATCGTACTTTACTAGATATGGTGCGATCTATGATGTCCCTTACTGATTTACCGCTACCATTTTAGGGTTATGCTTTAAAGACGGCTGCATTCACGTTAAATAGGGCATCATCAAAATCCGTTGAGACGACGCCTTATGAATTGTGGTTTGGCAAGAAACCAAAGTTGTCGTTTCTTAAAGTTTGGGGCTGCGATGCTTATGTGAAAAAGCTTCAACCTGATAAGCTCGAACCCAAGTCGGAGAAATGTGTCTTCATAGGATACCCAAAGGAAACTGTTGGGTACACTTTCTATTATAGATCCGAAGGCAAGACATTTGTTGCCAAGAATGGATCCTTTCTAGAGAAGGAGTTTCTCTCGAAAGAAGTGAGTGGGAGGAAAGTAGAACTTGATGAGGTAACTGTACATGCTCCTTTATTGGAAAATAGTTCATCCCAAAATCATGTTCCTGTGACGACTACACCAATTAGTGAGGAAGCTAATGATGTTGATCATGAAACTTCAGATCAAGTTAGTACCGAACCTCGTAGGTCAACCAGAGTAAGATCCACACCAGAGTGGTACTGTAATCCTATTCTGGAGGTCATGTTACTTGACCATGGCGAACCTACGAACTATGAGGAAGCGATGATGAGCCCAGATTATGGGTACCACAATCTCGAGGACGGCATCACCTATCTAGAGAGCTATTGTGGACGGCCGCAATGCATTGAAGCTTGCTCTGATCAAGAGGGTGGGGGATGGTTCCACGATCTCCATCTAGGATGACAGTGGATCCCTGGTACTATCTCGATAGCTCCTATGGTCCAACCAGACAACACATCTCTTGTTTTCGTGAATGAGTTGATTGATTAGGTGAATTGTACATGGCGACATGATCTTGGTCGTGCAACCTTCCTGGTACCGGATGCCCAAGAAATCTTAAACATCCCCCTGCGCAATGGTGGAGGAGAGGATTTTCAAGCGTGGGCCTTGGAATCCATGGGAATCTATACTTTCAAATCAGCATACCACACTCTTGTAACTCACAAAGAGAGACTAGCTCGAGGGGAAGGGGCCGATATGGGTACATCACTAATCGAAAGACATCTATGGAACTCCTTATGGAAGCTAAAGGTTATACGTAAAGTGCGAGTTTTCTGGTGGCGGGTGCTGAATAAGATCCTGCCAGTCGAAGAGACTCTCAAGGGAAGACATATCAAAGAATTGGATCGATGCAACGTATGCCTTGCAATGGGAGAAGATATGATGCATGCATTGATACACTGTACATAGGCAAAGAGACTCTGGAATGAAGCAAAAGCGGTATTTGAGTTTCATCTACCATGTCTGCACCCTGACACCTGGTCCAGGGATATCATATGTGATAGCAGGTTTGCAGAAGATGAAAGGGCGAAGATTATTACCGTCAAGTGGGCCATCCGGCAGTCGCGCAACAGATGGGTTCATGATCACGAGAAACTTGATCCTGGCAATGCTGTGAAAAAGATCAGAGAAGACCTTGTGCTTTTGGAGCTACCCAGCAAGCAAGCTTCAATACTACCGGGCTATGGATGGCGGCCGCTTGAGGATCATACTGTGAAGATAATTTGTGACGGAGCCATTGATATTCTCTCTAGTAAGGGAGGAGCTGGCGGAGTGGCGCGCTCGGCGTCTAGTCTGCTGGGTACATGGTGCAAGCCACATGATGGGGTGACAGACCCATTGATCATGGAGGCACTAGCCCTCCGGGAAGGAGTCATTTTCGCCAATTTGCGCGGCCTCAAGCGTGTCACGATGGAGTGAAATTCTCGTCATGCAGAACGTTTTGCTGTGGCACCGATTCTTGATGAAATTGGAGAGCTCTCTTTAGATTTTGATTATTTTGTAATTCAACATGTATTAAGGACAACCAATTTGCGTGGCCTCAAGCGTGTCACGATGGATACTGATTGCTTGGCTTTGGTGAATATGTGGAATTCTCGTCATGCAGAACGTTCTGCTGTGGCACCAATTCTTGATGAAATTGGAGAGCTCTCTTTAGATTTTGATTATTTTGTAATTCAACATGTATTAAGGACAGCCAATTTACCGGCCCATTTGTGTGCAAAGCGTGCTTGCTCACTCTTGGTGACTGACAGTTGTCTGGACTCCCTAGTTCTTGGTAAGCAACCTGTTGGCAGACTGCCCCAGATTGCCTTTGTTGAATAAAAGCTCTCGGATATTTCCCTAAAAAAACTATTCTACGCCAATTCCTCTGTGCACCACAATAGTACAATGAACAACCATGAAACGGAGGAACGTATCCTGATGATACATCATAACTAGGGACACGATTCAGAAAGTAAACATCAACTTTATTGAGTTACTTCATCGATACATACTATTGTAGATAGTTCTTGTAATAAAAAGCTTATGAGTGGATTTGCAGTTGTTCGTAGGATCTAAAACCATCCCTGGTAAACCATGAACACGGAAAGGGCGACAATCGGGACAATACAAAGAATCCCTACAGAAATCAATGGGTCGCCTGATGTACCAGATGAGAACGCACCCACCACGGTTAGGGAAAGACACATAATCATGCATATTATGAGAGACATGTTCCTTCTAGATGGGGCCTTTCCCATCACCAGCAGTGTTAACATCAGAAGCAGGCCTGTCAGGAAGGCAAGCGTGTTGAACATATGGAAACAGAAAATCAATGTGTGTCCATCCCAGAAGGTGGACAAGTGCTCACGCTTGGTCTTGGGGTCAGAAGCGGATCCACCAGCAACAGGAATGCCATGTTTCGACATCCATGCAGGTGGCTGCATTGCCGACTGGAATGCCATGTTGACGAAGAGTGTGGCCACCGTCATCAGCCACCCGCGCATCTTGTCCAGAAACTCCGCGTCATCTCTAGCTCGCTGAGCTGCCACCGCCACCAGGTCCTCCTGTCCATCTGCAGGTGTGGCTGCCGCTGGCACCACAACATTAGCATTAGCACCAGCAACAGGAGCAGCTGGTGTATTCGCAAGAGCGTTGGGGTCGCCTCCTGCCTCAGTCGCGACAGGGTGAGGCACATCATCTACATGCGGAGGCCCGCCCTCGACATGTCCTATCGCGATGTGAACTCGCTGATCTTCCATCAATGATATATGCGAAGATGCCGCGTAGCTACTTACTCTAAATATTGCACCTTGGCTTAGCCGTAAACACAGTCGTTACCTTGCCTTATATAAGGCATATGAACATCTCGTTCCTTCTTTTGTGTGACCTCCACCTAACAGCTGCATAGTCTCCAGCTAATACCGCTAAAAATAATTGGTCTTCACTTAGCAGTTCCGTGTTCTACTAATATATTGTTAGCATTACTCTTGCCAGGTGTTGCACACGTGCGTGCATGTGTGCAGGAAGGGCGTGCTGCATGTCCCATGAGCATCAATGATGCATGTTAGTGTTAGTGTTAGCCTTGAAGAATTTGTGTTAGTGATCCATTAAAAAAAAACTGCCGGAAACTTTCGCCCTATTCATATTCAATCATGGCAGTATAGCAAACACAATAAACGATGAAAATTACGTCTAGATTCGTATACCACCTAGCGACGACTACAAGCACTAAAGCGAGCCGAAGTCGCGCCGCCGTCATTGTCCCTCTCTCACAGGAGCCGGGCACACCTTGTTGTGTAAGGAAAGTCGTCGTGCTAAGCCCCCATAGGACCAACGCACTAGAATAGAAACCACCGCCAATGAATAGAAGCTTAGATCGGATGGATCCAACCTGAAGACACACGAATACTGACAAACAAATATTGGATCAGAGCGGATCCACCAGAGACGACCACTGACCGAATCCCGCAAGATCCGCTAGAGGCACACCTCCACATGGCCTCCGATGATGCTAAAAGGACCACGGGGATGGGGGCAAGGCAGGTAGAACCTTATTCCATCTTCACGAAGTCGCCAACGTGTCATCTTCCCGAGCAGGACACAAGGCTAACAAAACTTGAAGAAGCACCTAAAAACGACGCCCTCCCACCGCTAAGGACCGGGATCCAACGCGCACCCATGGTCGTAAAGCCACAGAAGACATGGTAGATTGGCGGCGCCGCCGCCAAAAGGCAGAAACCCTAGCCGATTTTCCTTGGAGGAGAGACAAAGGGAGAGAAACTAGAGGATAATAGAGTACGTTGAAAAAATGGGGTGGGTTAGGACCTAGTGTACTGTGTATGCATGTACATGCTGTTGGAAATATGCCCTAGAGGCAATAATAAAAGTATTATTATATTTCATTGTTCATGATAATTGTCTTTTATTCATGCTATAACTGTATTATCCGGAAATCGTAATACACGTGTGAATACATAGACCACAATATGTCCCTAGTGAGCCTCTAGTTGACTAGCTCGTTGTGATCAATAGATAGTCATGGTTTCCTGACTATGGACATTGGATGTCATTGATAACGGGATCACATCATTAGGAGAATGATGTGATGGACAAGACCCAATCCTAAGCATAGCACAAAGATCGTGTAGTTCGTTTGCTAGAGCTGTACCAATGTCAAGTATCTCTTCTTTCGACCATGAGATCGTGTAACTCCCGGATACCGTAGGAGTGCCTTGGGTGTATCAAATGTCACAACGTAACTGGGTGACTATAAAGGTGCATTACAGGTATCTCCGAAAGTATCTGTTGGGTTGACACGGATCGAGACTGGGATTTGTCACTCTGTATGACGGAGAGGTATCTCTGGGCCCACTCGGTAATGCATCATCATAATGAGCTCAAGGTGACCAAGGTGTTGGCCACGGGATCATGCATTACGGTACGAGTAAAGTGAATTGCCGGTAACGAGACTGAACAAGGTATTGGGATACCGACGATCGAGTCTCGGGCAAGTAACATACCGATTGACAAAGGGAATTGTATACAGGGTTTTTGATCGAATCCTCGACATCGTGGTTCAACCGATGAGATCATCGAGGAGCATGTGGGAGCCAACATGGGTATCCAGATCCCGCTGTTGGTCATTCCCCGAGAGTCGTCTCGGTCATGTCTGCGTGTCTCCCGAACCCGTAGGGTCTACACACTTAAGGTTCGGTAACGCTAGGGTTGTATGAATATGAGTATGCAGCATACCGAATGTTGTTCGGAGTCCCGGACGAGATCCCGGACGTCACGAGGAGTTTCGGAATGGTCCGGAGGTAAAGAATAATATATAGGAAGTGGTATTTCGGCCATCGGGAAAGTTTCGGGGTCTCCCGGTAATGTACGGGGACCACCGAAAGGGTCCCGGGGGTCCACCGGGTGGGGCCACCCATCCCGGAGGGCCCCATGGGCTGAAGTGGGAGGGGAACCAGCCCATAGTTGGCTGGTGCGCCCCCCTAGGCCCACCCCTGCGCCTAGGGTTGAAACCCTAGGGGTGGGGGGGCGCCCCACTTGGCTTGGGGGGCACTCCACCCCCCTTGGCCGCCGCCCCCCCTTGGAGATTGGATCTCCAGGGGCTGGCGCCCCCCCCCCTGGAGGCCTATATAAAGGGGGGGAGGGAGGGGGGCAGCCGCAACCTTGTGCTTGGCGCCTCCCTCCCCCTGCTACACCTCGTCCTCCTCCCGTAGTCGCTTGGTGAAGCCCTGCCGGAGTTCTGCTGCATCCAACACCACGCCGTCGTGCTGCTGGATCATCATCAACCTCTCCTTCCCCCTTGCTGGATCAAGAAGGAGGAGACGTCTCCCGTCCCGTACGTGTGTTGAACGCGGAGGTGCTGTCCGTTCAGCACTTGGACATCGGTGATCTGAATCACGTCGAGTATGACT
Organism: Triticum timopheevii; assembly: GCA_963921465.1. Lineage (NCBI taxonomy): Eukaryota > Viridiplantae > Streptophyta > Magnoliopsida > Poales > Poaceae > Triticum > Triticum timopheevii. The sequence continues at coordinate 580,706,827 of OY997272.1, forward strand.
CCATCATCACATTGCAAGCTTCCGCACGCGATCTACAAGTGGTATGTAGATGCAAACTCTCTCCCATTGCTCGTTGCTTAGATGAACTCATAGATAGATCTTGGTGAAACCGTAGGAAAATTTTTAATTTTCTGCAACGTTACCCAACAGTGGTATCAGAGCCAGGTTTATGCGTAGTTCTCTAATGCACGAGTAGAACAAAATTTTGTTGTGGGCGTGGATCTTGTCAACTTACTTGCCTCTACTAGTCTTTTCTTGCTTCAACGGTATTGTGGGATGAAGTGGCCCGGACCAACCTTACACGTATGCTTACGTGAGACCGGTTCCACCGATTGACATGCACTAGTTGCATAAGGTGGCTGGCGGGTGTCTGTCTCTCCCACTTTAGTTGGAGCGGATTCGATGAACAGGGCCCTTACGAAGGGTAAATAGAAGTTGGCAAAATCATGTTGTGGTTATTCGTAGGTAAGAAAACGTTCTAGCTAGAACCCACTTGCAGCCAGATAAAAGATGCAACAATAATTAGAAGACGTCTAACTTGTTTTTGCAGCGATTGATCATGTGATGTGATATGGCTAGAAGTTGTGATGAATGATGAATTGTGATGTATGAGATCATGTTCTTGTAATAGGATTCACGACTTGCATGTCGATGAGTATGACAACCGGCAGGAGCCATAGGAGTTATCTTTATTTTTTGTATGACCTGCGTGTCATTGAAGAACGCCATGTAAACTACTTTACTTTATTGCTAAACGCGTTAGCCATAGAAGTAGAAGTAGTCATTGGCGTAACAACTTCATGAAGGCACGATGATGGAGATCATGATGATGGAGATCATGGTGTCAAGCCGGTGACAAGATGATCATGGAGCCCCGAAGATGGAGATCAATGGAGTTGTATGATATTGGCCATATCATGTCACAACTATATATAATTGCATGTGATGTTTATTATGTTTATGCATCTTGTTTACTTAGGACGACGGTAGTAAATAAGATGATCCCTTACAAAATTTCAAGAAGTGTTCTCCCCTAACTGTGCACCATTGCTACAGTTCGTCGCTTCTAAGCACCACGTGATGATCGGGTGTGATGGATTCTTACATTCACATACAACGGGTGTAAGACAGTTTTACACAGCGAAAACACTTAGGGTTAACTTGACGAGCCTAGCATGTGCAGACATGGCCTTGGAACACGGAGACCGAAAGGTCGAACACGAGTCGTATGGAAGATACGATCAACATGAAGATGTTCACCGACGATGACTAGTCTGTCTCACGTGATGATCGGACACGGGCTAGTCGACTCGGATCGTGTAACACTTAGATGACTAGAGGGATGTCTAATCTAAGTGGGAGTTCATAATTTGATTAGAACTTTATTATCATGAACTTAGTCTAAAACCTTTGCAAATATGTCTTGTAGATCAAATGGCCAACGCTCATGTCAACATGAACTTCAACGCGTTCCTAGAGAAAACCAAGCTGAAAGATGATGGCAGCAACTATACGGACTGGGTCCGGAACCTGAGGATCATCCTCATAGCTGCCAAGAAACAATATGTCCTAGAAGCACTGTTAGGTGACCCACCTGCTCTCCCAGCACTACAAGACGATTTGAACGTTTGGCAGACTCGTGCTGATGATTACTCCCTCGTTCAGTGCGGCATGCTTTACAGCTTAGAACCGGGGCTCCAAAAGCGTTTTGAGCATCACGGAGCATATGAGATGTTCGAAGAGCTGAAACTAGTTTTCCAAGCTCATGCCCGGGTCGAGAGATATGATGTCTCCGACAAGTTCTACAGTTGTAAGATGGAGGAAAACAGTTCTGTCAGTGAGCACATCCTGAAGATGTCTGGGTTGCACAACCGTATGACCTAGTTGAACATTAACCTCCCAGATGAGGCGGTCATTGACAGAATCCTCCAGTCGCTCCCACCAAGCTACAAGAGCTTTGTGATGAACTACAACATGCAGGGGATGGTGAAGACCATTCCTGAAGTGTTCTCGATGCTGAAGTCAGCAGAGGCTGAAATCAAGAAAGAACATCAAGTGTTGATGGTCAATAAGACCACTAGGTTCAGGAAGGGCAAGGGTAAGAAGAACTTCAAGAAGGACGGCAAAGATGTTGTCGCGCCCGGTAAGCCAGTTGCCGGGAAGAAGTCAAAGAATGGACCCAAGCCTGAGACTGAGTGCTTTTATTGCAAGGGGAAGGGTCACTGGAAGCGGAACTGCCCCAAATACTTAGCGGATAAGAAGGCCGGCAACACTAAAGGTATATTTGATATACATGTAATTGATGTGTACCTTACCAGTACTCGTAGTAACTCCTGGGTATTTGATACCGGTGTCGTTGCTCATATTTGTAACTCACAGCAGGAGCTGCGGAATAAACGGAGACTAGCGAAGGACGAGGTGACGATGCGCGTCGGGAATGGTTCCAGAGTCGATGTGATCGCCGTCGGCACGCTTCCTCTACATTTACCCACGGGATTAGTTTTGAACCTTAATAATTGTTATTTAGTGCCAAGTTTGAGCATGAACATTGTATCTGGATCTCTTTTAATACGAGATGGCTACTCATTTAAGTCTGAGAATAATGGTTGTTCGATTTATATGAGAGATATGTTTTATGGTCATGCTCCGATGGTCAATGGTTTATTCTTAATGAATCTCGAGCGTAATATTACACATGTTCATAGTGTGGATGCCAAAAGATGTAAAGTTGATAACGATAGTCCCACATACTTGTGGCACTGCCGCCTTGGTCACATTTGTGTCAAGCGCATGAAGAAGCTCCATGCTGATGGACTTTTAGAGTCTCTTGATTATGAATCGTTTGACACATGCGAACCATGCCTCATGGGCAAAATGACCAAGACTCCGTTCTCTGGAACAGTGGAGCGAGCAACCAACTTGTTGGAAATCATACATACCGATGTGTGCGGTCCAATGAGCGTTAAGGCTCGCGGAGGATATCGTTATGTTCTCACTCTCACTGAGGACTTAAGTAGATATGGGTATGTCTACTTAAGAAACACAAGTCTGAGACCTTTGAAAAGTTCAAGGAATTTCAGAATGAGGTGGAGAATCAACGTGACCGAAAGATAAAGTTCCTACGATCAGATCGTGGAGGAGAATACTTAAGTCACGAATTTGGTACACACTTAAGGAAATGTGGAATCGTTTCACAACTCACGCCGCCTGGAACACCTCAGCGAAACGGTGTGTCCGAATGTCGTAATCGCACTCTATTGGATATGGTGCGGTCTATGATGTCTCTTACCGATTTACCGCTGTCATTTTGGGGATACGCTCTAGAGACAGCTACATTCACTTTAAATAGGGCACCGTCTAAATCCGTTGAGACGACACCGTATGAATTATGGTTTGGGAAGAAACCTAAGCTGTCGTTTCTAAAAGTTTGGGGATGCGATGCTTATGTCAAGAAACTTCAACCTGAAAAGCTCGAACCCAAGTCAAAAAAATGCGTATTCATAGGATACCCTAAGGAAACTGTCGGGTATACCTTCTACTTAAGATCCGAAGGCAAAATCATTGTTGCTAAGAACGGATGCTTTCTGGAAAAAGAGTTTCTCTCGAAAGAAGTAAGTGGGAGGAAAGTAGAACTCGATGAAGTACTACCTCTCGAACGGGAAAGTGGTGCAGCTCAGGAAATTGTTCCTGTGATGCCCACACCAACTGAAGAGGAAACCAATGATGATGATCAAGGTACTTCGGATCAAGTTGCTACTGAACTTCGTAGGTCCACAAGGACACGTTCGGCACCAGAGTGGTACGGCAACCCTGTCCTGGAAATCATGTTGTTAGACAACGGTGAACCTTCGAACTATGAAGAAGCAATGGCGGGCCCAGATTCCAACAAATGGCTTGAAGCCATGAAATCCGAGATAGAATCCATGTATGAAAACAAAGTATGGACTTTGACAGACTTGCCCGATGATCGGCGAGCGATAGAAAACAAATGGATTTTTAAGAAGAAGACGGACGCGGATGGTAATGTTACCATTTATAAGGCTCGACTTGTCGCTAAGGGTTATCGACAAGTTCAAGGGATTGACTATGACGAGACATTCTCTCCCGTAGCGAAGCTGAAGTCCGTCCGAATCATGTTAGCAATTGCCGCATACTATGACTATGAGATATGGCAGATGGACGTCAAAACGGCATTCCTTAACAGACATCTTAAGGAAGAGATGTATATGATGCAGCCGGAAGGTTTTGTCGATCCTAAGAACGCTAACAAAGTATGCAAGCTCCAGCGATCCATTTATGGACTGGTGCAAGCATCACGGAGTTGGAACATTCGCTTTGATGAGATGATCAAAGCGTTTGGGTTTATGCAGACTTATGGAGAAGTCTGCGTTTACAAGAAAGTGAGTGGGAGCTCTGTAGCATTTCTCATATTATATGTAGATGACATACTCTTGATGGGAAATAATATAGAACTTCTGGACAGCATTAAGGCCTACTTGAATAAGTGTTTTTCAATGAAGGACCTTGGAGAAGCTGCTTATATATTAGGCATCAAAATCTATAGAGATAGATCGAGACGCCTCATAGGTCTTTCACAAAGCACATACCTTGATAAGATTTTGAAGAGGTTCAAAATGGATCAGTCCAAGAAGGGTTCTTGCCTATGTTACAAGGTGTGAGATTGAGCTCAGCTCAGTCACCGACCACGGCAAAAGATAAAGAAGAGATGAGTGTCATCCCCTATGCTTCAGCCATAGGATCTATTATGTATGCCATGCTATGTACCAGACCCGATGTAAACCTTGCCGTAAGTTTGGTAGCAAGATACCAAAATAATCCCGGCAAGGAACACTAGACAGCGGTCAAGAATATCCTGAAGTACCTGAAAAGGACAAAGGACATGTTTCTCGTTTATGGAGGAGACGAAGAGCTCGTCGTAAAGGGTTACGTTGACGCTAGCTTCGACTCAGATCTGGATGACTCTAAGTCACAAACCGGATACGTGTATATGTTGAATGGTGGAGCAGTAAGCTGGTGCAGCTGCAAGCAGAGCATCGTGGCGGGATCTACGTGTGAAGCGGAGTACATGGCAGCCTTGGAGGCAGCGCATGAAGCGATTTGGGTGAAGGAGTTCATCACCGACCTAGGAGTCATACCCAATGCGTCGGGGCCGATCAAACTCTTCTGTGACAACACTGGAGCTATTGCCCTTGCCAAGGAGCCCAGGTTTCATAAGAAGACCAGGCACATCAAGCGTCGTTTCAACTCCATCCGTGAAAATGTTCAAGATGGACACATAGAGATTTGCAAAGTGCACACGGATCTGAATGTCGCAGATCCATTGACTAAACCTCTCTCGCGGGCAAAACATGATCAACACCAGAACTCTATGGGTGTTCGATTCATCACAATGTAACTAGATTGGGGACTCTAGTGCAAGTGGGAGACTGTTGGAAATATGCCCTAGAGGCAATAATAAAAGTATTATTATATTTCATTGTTCATGATAATTGTCTTTTATTCATGCTATAACTGTATTGTCCGGAAATCATAATACACGTGTGAATACATAGACCACAATATGTCCCTAGTGAGCCTCTAGTTGACAAGCTCGTTGTGATCAACAGATAGTCATGGTTTCCTGACTATGGACATTGGATGTCATTGATAACGGGATCACATCATTAGGAGAATGATGTGATGGACAAGACCCAATCCTAAGCATAGCACAAAGATCGTGTAGTTCGTTTGCTAGAGCTTTACCAATGTCAAGTATCTCTTCCTTCGACCATGAGATCGTGTAACTCCCGGATACCGTAGGAGTGCCTTGGGTGTACCAAACGTCACAACGTAACTGGGTGACTATAAAGGTGCATTACAGGTATCTCCGAAAGTATCTGTTGGGTTGACACGAATCGAGACTGGGATTTGTCACTCCATATGACGGAGAGGTATCTCTGGGCCCACTCGGTAATGCATCATCATAATGAGCTCAAGGTGACCAAGGTGTTGGCCACGGGATCATGCATTACGGTACGAGTAAAGTGACTTGCCGGTAACGAGACTGAACAAGGTATTGGGATACCGACGATCGAGTCTCGGGCAAGTTACGTACCGATTGACAAAGGGAATTGTATACAGGGTTTTTGATCGAATCCTCGACATCATGGTTCAACCGATGAAATCATCGAGGAGCATGTGGGAGCCAACATGGGTATACAGGGTTTTTGATCGAATCCTCAATGTCTGCGTGTCTCCCGAACCCGTAGGGTCTACACACTTAAGGTTCGGTAACGCTAGGGTTGTATGAATATGAGTATGCAGCATACCGAATGTTGTTCGGAGTCCCGGATGAGATCCCGGACATCACGAGGAGTTTCGTAATGGTCCGGAGGTAAAGAATAATATATAGGAAGTGGTATTTCGGCCATCGGGAAAGTTTCGGGGTCTCCCGGTAATGTACGGGGACCACCGGAAGGGTCCCGGGGGTCCACCGGGTGGGGCCACCCATCCCGGAGGGCCCCATGGGCTGAAGTGGGAGGGGAACCAGCCCATAGTGGGCTGGTGCGCCCCCCTAGGCCCACCCCCTGCGCCTAGGGTTGAAACCCTAGGGGTGGGGGGGCGCCCCACTTGGCTTGGGGGGGACTCCACCCCCTTGGCCGCCGCCCCCCCTTGGAGATTGGATCTCCAGGGGCCGCCCCCCCCCCCCCTGGAGGCCTATATAAAGCAGGGGAGGGAGGGGGGCAGCCGCACCCTTGTGCTTGGCGGCTCCCTCCCCCTGCTACACCTCGTCCTCCTCCCGTAGTCGCTTGGCGAAGCCCTGCCGGAGTTCTGCTGCATCCAACACCACACCGTCATGCTGCTGGATCATCATCAACCTCTCCTTCCCCCTTGCTGGATCAAGAAGGAGGAGACGTCTCCCGTCCCGTACGTGTGTTGAACGCGGAGGTGCTGTCCGTTCAGCACTTGGACATCGGTGATCTGAATCACGTCGAGTACGACTCCATCATCACTTTGCAAGCTTCCGCACGCGATCTACAAGTGGTATGTAGATGCAAACTCTCTCCCATTACTCGTTGCTTGGATGAACTCATAGATGGATCTTGGTGAAACCGTAGGAAAAATATTAATTTTCTGCAACGTTCTCCAACACATGCGTAAGTTGTGCGAGTGGACTTGGTATTGACCAGGGAAATCGAGATTAAGAGAGCAAGATGAAGCAGTGGCATGAATTGTGTGAATCATCTAGGAAGAGTATCTCTTTGGAATGCAAGTGGTTTCCCAAAAATGTTCTTTTGATCCTGAGCTCATATGCTCCCCCATGACCAGTAAAATTCAGAAAATAGTAAAAAATAAAAAAAAACAGATTTTTTTATGAACATTGATGAATGTTCTAACCACGTGCAAAACTTCAGGTCGAAATGACATTCACGGCGGTCTGGGGAAAAATAACAAAATCGATGCTCCAAAATGCTTCCAACAATAGTCTTTTTCGACCATCAATTTTATCTTTTTTGCCCAGATCTCCACGAATGTCATTTCAACCCAAAATATTGCACACAGTTAGAAAACTCATCAATGTTCATCCAAAAATATTCAGAATTTCTTGTCTTTTTTTTAAATTTTACTATTCATGCAGGAGCACGTGAGCTCGGGATCAAATACTCCATATACGTGGTTCCTACCTTTTGTGCTTTGTATGTGTGCACATGTAATGTGTGGAACAATGAGAGAAAAAGATAAAGCTATTCTGAGAGAAAATGAGGTTGAGATGCGATCCAACAAATTAAACATACGGATATGCGCTCGTGACCTATAGGGACACACTTGGTAGAATGCATACAACCCAACCAGGTCTGGGCGGAATTTAAATGGGCTGTTTGGTTGCTTGCATGCCGGCCTAGCTCGCACTTGCACGGAACATAAAGCTGCCCAAAGCCTGGCTCGCTGGAAATGCTCGAATCGTCCGTTTCCAGTGAGCCAGGCTGACTGGGGCGGAAAACGAAGACGCGGTGTAGGGCGTGGTGCTGGAGGGTGCGGGCGGAGATGGCGGGAGGGGAAAATCGTCCGAGGCAGGGTGGCGCCAAATGTACCCTGACCACCCCCATTTACTCCCTCACCTCTAGCTGTAGCGCAAACCCTCCTCTGTTGTTGGCACAGGCGGCGACAGCGACTCAAATCTGCGGCTGCGATGACGGCCTCAGATCTGACCTGCAGCGGCAACAACACTCCCCATCAGCGGCAGCTGCGTCTCCCCTTCTTCCTCGACTCCATTCAGCCATCCTCATCTCCGCCATGTCTCCCTCAACAATGAAGCTGGTAAGCTACCCCCTCTCCCTCCTCTGTTATGTGACAGGTCGTTCAATAGGGCCGTTTAGGGTCGATAGCGCCTGCGCTGACCGCACCATGGATGTGGCTTAGGTTGTGGATGAGCGAACCAAGCTTCTAGTTAAGGCAGCCTCGCTGATAGCTATGTTTCAGGCCTGGATCATGTTGGTCCATAAGAGAGATCTTCGTTGGAATGAGAAACCTATCATCCGGTATGGTCCAATCTTAATCGGGGATCAGGAGAAGATGGGGAATCTGAACTACATCTACAACTGCAATGACACAGAGAGTCTGTCGATGCTTAGAATGAGAAGAGCTCCTTTCAACAGGCTTGTGCAGATGTTTAGGAGCAGGGGGCTGCTACAAGATAGCATCAACACCACTGTGGATGAGAAAGTGGCCATGTTTCTCAATGTTGTTGAGGTTCAGGGTTGTACACAACACCTTCAGGAGAACAATGGAGACCATCTCCAGGAACTTCAAAAAAGTGTTGTATGCTGTTGGGGGGCTCAGAGGAGAGATGATCAGGTCACCAACCGGGTGGACTCCTACCAAGATTCGCACTAGCCCAAGATGGTATCCATAGGTGAAGCTGAGCATTTTCAAAGTATGTAGTTCATACCTTGATATATTGTTATTTTTCTTCTGTAAACTAATAGCATATTGTAATGCCATTCCAGGATTGACCGGACAAAGGACACCAGATTAAAGTTGATAACCACGCTTGCATGTGCTTGCAAGCAGCTTTTGCGAATTTTTAATCATCAGCAAACGTTGTTCGTACAAACACCAGTCAAGTGTTGGCCTGCGTGTGCTCGGCAAGCGGGCAGCTAGCTTTTGGGAATTATATATCAGCTAGCAAACACACCTTTATAGTAGATGTTGAACGGACAAATGTCACCGGATTAAGGTTCATAACCACGCTTTCATGTGCTTGCAAGCAGCTTTTGCGAGTTTTTAGTCATCAGCAAATGTTGTTCATACAAACGCCAGTCAAGTGTTGGACTGCGTGTGCTCGGCAAGCGGGCGGCTAGCTTTTGCGAATTATATATCAGCTAGCAAACACACCTTTACAGTAGATGTTGAACGGACAAAGGTACCAGATTAAGGTTGACAACCACGCTTGCATGTGCTTGCAAGCAGCTTTTGCGAGTTTTTAATCATCAACAAATGTTGTTCATACAAATGCCAGTCAAGTGTTCACCTGCGTGCGCTCGGCAAGCGGGCCGCTAGCTTTTGGGAATTATATGTCAGCTAGCAAACACACCTTTACAGTAGATGTTGACCGGACAAAGGTTACCAGATTAAGGTTGATAACCACGCTTGCATGTGCTTACAAGCAGCTTTTGCGAGTTTTTAATTGGCAACGAACATTGTTCATACAAACACCAGCAGACACTGTCAAAATCCGAAATTCCAAGGCTGCTTATCGACATGAAATAGAAGTCGTGACGAATTTCGACAAAAATTTTGGCAGCATAACACGTCGATTACGTAGCACAGGACGACGTGACATCAGAATTCTCACTCTCAATTCCGGCACCACACCGGCACGACATGCAATTGGTTCTCGGCCATGACTTTTATTTCGCATGCATCTGGCACCTTTATTTTTTTTACGACCGCTGACCGAGCTCATGCATGGACGATGTTGTCGACCAACCTCTCGTGCTACTTGTTGGCTGCAAGGCTCCTCAACCGACCAGTGCATGCAAGTGGTGAAGGATAGTACTGGACGACACATGCATGCATGGCGGCTTCTGTTCTTTTTCGCCGGGTGTCCCTGTCGGTTTCAGCACACAACAGTTGACCAAGCAGTTGGGTGAAGCAAGTCAATTAGGCACACACTATTTTTAGAGTACGCAAATTGCGTACCCTAGCTTTATAGAAAAAGAGAATATCAAAGTACAAGACCACTACCACTCGTTGTGAACAACGAACGTAGCATAACTCCACACCCGGCTAGTCCAAGGACAGCCACCCATGACAGCACAACAACAACGCAAAAGAGCCTATCCAAAACCTGTAAAATAGGGTCTAATTTGCATATATTATATTTATACGTGTATACATATGTAATCTGATCATCTTATATATTGAGACGTGAGGTGGATGTAACTGAAGGAAATATGCCCTGGAGGCAATCATAAAGTTATTATTTATTTCTTTATTCATGATAAATTTTATTATTCATATTAGAATTGTATAAACCGGAAACTTAATACATGTGTGAACACATAGACAAAACATATAGTCCCTAATATGCCTCTACTTGACTAGCTCATTAATGAAAGATGGTTATGTTTCCTAACAATAGACATGTGTTGTCATTTGATGAACAGGATCACATCATTAGGAGAATGATGTGATGGACATGATCCATCCGATAGATTAGCATTATGATAGTTACAGTTTCATTGCTACTGCTTTCTTCATGCACTACTAGGGAAAAGCCAAGCAGCATCGAGGGTTTTAGGCCTATCAGTAGCGCGGGCTGGAGCGCTTCTGGTACGGCGCTACAACTAAAGCTTAGCAGTAGCGTGCCTCAACCCACGCTATTGCTAAATCGACTTAGTAGTAACGATTTCCCAGAGGAGCGCTACTGGTAATTAGTAGTAGCGCTTCTCCCTTCCCGCGCTACTACTATTATTTCGTATTTTTTTTTTTATTTCATGTTGTATTCATACGCCTTTACACAAGTTTTCATACAACAGGAATTTAGAGATTGTTTTTATATCATAATGAGTTATTACATCACGGGGTGCAAGAACCGTGGACTAATTTTCAAGTGGATGCCCATCCACTTGAAACTAATCCGCGGTTCTTTCACCCAATGATATAATAAATATCATCATCATCATAATATCATTAACAACTTATCATCATAATACATCATTGTCATATAACACCTCCTTAAGATCATCGTTTTCATCAATGACATCACATAGCAAATTGGTCACTAGTCGTAATCACAAGTACTCCTCATCATCAATTCTAACACATTGTACCACATAATAAACATATTGTACTTCATAGGACCTACTACATTCTTTTAGGACCTACTACATTCTCTAAGGTAAAATAGCAAAAAACAAGATAGCCCCTGACTCTCCATTATGGAGAATGGAGATTATCCTGTCTCTAATTCTTGCCTTTCGCTTAATGTTACTTCCAAGAACCTCCTTGCGAATGTACAAATATTTTTTCCATTTTTTGATGAGCATGTGATCACCGGTTGTATAAATCCGATATGCACAGGTGAGCTCCCTAGATTGACCTGGTAGTATGTTCTGAACTCTAAGGCGACCATTCAGATACATCAGATGAGACCCAGAATCCATCGGGATTTTCTTTTGAAAAACATAGTAATAACTTCGTAGTTAACAATGATGTACTAGCTTTAGATGTATGCAAAAGATGCACGGATGTCGTTATAGTAAAAAAATCTTACCAGGGTATCTCCATAGAAGTTACCGTGGTTTAACACGTGCACAAGTGGCACGTATTCACCATAATTTGGAGGAGTTCGATAATAGGTATTGTAATTCTCAAGATAAGTACAATAAGATATCAGATGACTTTTCTCCTTATAGGTTACTTCGGAGCCATCAGTGTAGTGGGTTTTGTCTACCATCTTCCGCACATTCTTTGAAGAATCAAAATAAGCTGTCAATGGAAATAAGTTGTCAACTATTTTGTAATAAACAATATAAATTAGTTAATAACTATGTTTGAGAAACTCACATTACAGTAGAGTCGGAAGCGTATCAACAAGGACCCAAATGTCCATATTGTCTTGCTCAATGTCAGGATCACCAAGATCCATGGTGACAATCATACACTCATAAAAACCATACATTTTGCAAAGTCCTTCCCAATTTTGGCAACCAAAATGGGTTATGCTCTGAGCATTGCACAGATTTACTTCAAAATCCATATCATGATGGGTCCTTAGGTGTATTTTCTTTGTTTCAAAATTTTCATACTTTCATGGTCTTCAAAACCCATCCTCTCCAAGACATAGCGTCTTGCATGGCATGGGATAAGCTAGTCGAATTGTAAAAGATGAAAATTAGACGTTGAAATAGTTGAAGTCATGCTTAATTTCGCAAAAAAACACTTGTCATTGTTGCGTAACATTTCAACATCGAATGTCTCCTCGAGCTTAATGTTGAAGCGCCGATCTTCATCCAGCTCAACGAACCTGTCGCACATACCTCGATCACCGTGGCACCAGCTGCACTCCCCCGGAAGACTGTCGTCGTCCGAGTACGACATTTCCTACGTTCATAATTCAAAGATTAAACTTATACATATTCTAGCACAAGGTCATGCCAGAATTCACGGAAAAATCCGGCATGACCTTTGCTAAAAAGGACATATTGAGCGCTTGAAATTTGCCAGAACGGAAATTAATCAACACTCCGGCAAAACATAGGCCACTCGGAGGTGTAACCTGAACATGACTGGCCACTTGGGCAACCACATATCCTATATGAGCAACACAAGATATACATGGAGATTTGGCAGGTATCACCTCGAGGTCGGAGGGGGTAGGTGACGGGGACGACGGCGGGGATGATGGAGGGGCTCCTTGATTTCTGCAAAAGCAAAAACCCTATAAGTTATCACTAATACATCCTGAATAATTGCTTAAACTAAAAAAATAACAACAAATATGACATGTTCAACTAGTTCTATTAATTCAACTAGTTCTTACTAAATATAAACTTACTATAAATAGAAAAAAAACTAGTTCTTTCTAAAAAATAAAGTAGTTCAACTAGTTATATTAATTTACTTACTAAACTAGTTCAACTAAAACTAAGCTAGTTCAACTAGTTTCTTAATTTACTTACTAAAAATACATTAGTTCTATTAATTCAACTAGTTCAACTAGTTTATTAATTTACTTACTAAACTAGTTCAACTAAAACTAAACTAGTTCAAACTTTTCAACTTTCACGCAACACATGAGCGTGAGCCATGGACATAGCACTATAGGTGGAATAGAATGGTGGTTGTGGAGAAGACAAAAGGGAGAAGATAGTCTCACTTCAACTAGGCGTATCAACGGGCTATGGAGATGCCCATTAATAGATATCAATGTGAGTGAGTAGGGATTGCCATGCAATAGATGCACTAGAGCTATAAGTGTATGAAAGCTCAGCAAAACAAACTAAGTGGGTGTGCATCCAACTTGCTTGCTCACGAAGACCTAGGACAATTTGAGGAAGCCCATCATTGGAATATACAAGCCAAGTTCTATAATAAAAAATTGCACTAGTATATGAAAGTGACAACATAGCAGACTCTCTATCATGTACATCATGGTGCTACTTTGAAGCACAAGTGTGGTAAAAGGATAGTAGCATTGCCCCTTCTCTCTTTTTATCTCATTTTCTATTATTTTTTTTATTTTTTTGGGCCTTCTCTTTTTTCGCCTCTTTTTTTATATTATTTTTTATTTTTGTCCGGAGTCTCATCCCGACTTGTAGGGGAATCATAGTCTCCATCATCCTTTCCTCACTGGAACAATGCTCTAATAATGAAGATCACCACACTTTTATTTACTTACAACTCAAGAATTACAACTCGATACTTAGAACAAAATATGACTCTATGTGAATGCCTCCGGCGGTGTACCGGGATATGTAATGAATCAAGAGTGACATGTATGAAAGAATTATAACGGGTGGCTTTGCCACAAATACGATGTCAACTACATGATCATGCAAAGCAATATGACAATGATGGAGCGTGTCATAATAAATGGAACGGTGGAAGTTGCATGGCAATATATCTTGGAATGGCTATGGAAATGCCATAATAGGTAGGTATGGTGGCTGTTTTGAGGAAGGTATCTGGTGGGTGTATGATACCGGCGAAAGTTGTGCGATATTAGAGCGGCTAGCAATGGTGGAAGGGTGAGAGTGCGTAATATCCGTGGACTCAACATTAGTCATAAAGAACTCACATACTTATTGCAAAAATCTACAAGTAATCAAAAACAAAGTACTACACGCATGCTCCTAGGGGAAGGGTTGGTATGAGTTAACCATCGTGCGATCCTGACCTCCACACATAAGGAAGGCAATCAATAAATAAATCATGCTCTAACTTCATCACATAACGGTTCACCATACGTGCATGCTACGGGAATCACAAACTTTAACAAAAGTATTCCTCAAATTAACAATTACTACACTAACATCACTCTAATATCACCATCCCCATATCTCAAAACGATCATCAAGTATCAAACTTCTCATAATATTCAATGCACTTCTTATGAAAGTTTTTATTATACCTATCTTGGATGCCTATTACTTTAGGACTAATTTCAACCAAAGCAAATTACCATGATGTTCTAAAGGACTCTCAAAATAATATAAGTGAAGCATGAGAGATCAATAATTTCTATAAAATAAAACCACCACCGTGACCTAAACGATATAAGTGAAGCACTAGAGCAAAATTATCTAGCTCAAAAGATATAAGTGAAGCACATAGACTATTCTAATAAATTCCGAATCATGTGTGTCTCTCCCAAAATGTGTGTACATCAAGTATGATTGTGGTAAACTAAAATATAAAGACTCAAATCATACAAGATGCTCCAAGCAAAACACAAATCATTTGGTGAATAAAAATATAGCATCAAGTAAAGTTACCGATGGACGAAGACTAAAGAGGGGATGCCTTCCGGGGCATCCCCAAGCTTAGGCTTTTGATTGTCCTTGAATTTTACCTTGGGGTGCCTTGGGCATCCCCAAGATTAGGATCTTCCACTCCTTATTCCATAATCCATCAAATCTTTACCCAAAACTTGAAAACTTCACAACACAAAACTCAACAGAAAATCTCATGAGTTCCGTTAGCAAAATAAAACAAACCACCACTTTAAGGTACTGTAATGAACTCATTATTTATTTATATTTGTGTTAAACCTACTGTATTCCAACTTATCTATGGTTCATAATCTCTTTTACTATCCATAGATTCATCAAAATAAGCAAACAACACACAAAAAACAGAATCTGTCAAAAACAGAACAGTCTGTAGTAATCTGTATCAAATTCAAACTTATGGAACCTAAACAATTCTACAAAACTAGGAAGTCCTACATAATTTTTTTATTGATCTACTGCAAAAAGAATCAACTGAAACGCACGTTTCTGTGATTTATGAAAACTAATCTCGTGCGCACAAAGTTTCTGTTTTTTACAGCAAGATCAAATAACTATCACCGTAGGTTATCCTAACGGTTTTACTTGGCACAAACACTAATTAATACATAAAAACAAATCTAACCAGAGGCCAAACAAAGTATTTATTACTAAACAGGAACTAAAAGTAAGAAACAAAAATAAAATTGGGTTGCCTCCCAACAAGCGCCCCTAGCTAGGCATAAAAACAAGCATAGATCTAAGTATCATCATCTTTCGTATGCAATCCATAAGTGGCTTTCATAATAGATTCATCATGTAATTTAATTTTATTTCTAGGAAAGTTTTCCATGCCCTTCCTTAATGGAAATTGGAATCTAATATTCCCTTCCTTCATATCAATAATTGCACCGATCGTTCTAATGAAAGGTTTACCAAGAGTAATAGGACATGTAGGATTGCAATCTATATCAAGAAAAATAAAATCTACGGGCACATAATTCCTATTTGCAACAATAAGAACATCATTAATCCTTCCCATATGTTTCTTAATGGTGGAATCCGCAAGGTATAAATTTAAAGAGCAATCATCAAATTCACGGAAACCTAATACATCACACAAAGTTTTTGGAATCGTGGAAACACTAGCACCCAAATCACATAAATCATAGCATTCATGATCTTTAATCTTAATTTTAATAGTAGGTTCCCACTCATCTTAAAGTTCTCTAGGGATAGAAACTTCTAATTCAAGTTTATCTTCATAAGATTGCATTAAAGCATCAACGATATGTTTGGTAAAAGCTTTATTTTGACTATAAGCATGAGGAGAATTCAACACCGATTGCAATAAGGAAATACAATCTATTAAAGAGCAATTATCATAATTAAATTCCTTGAAATCCAAAATAGTGGGTTCATTGCTATGTAAAGTTTTGACTTCCTCAATCCCACTTTTACCAATTTTTGCATCAAGATCTAAAAACTCCGAATTATTGGGATGCCTTTTGACTAAAGTTGATTCATCTCTAGTCCCATCATTATCAAGATTCATGTTGCAAGACAAAGATTAAATAGGGGACACATCAATAACTTTTAGATCTTCATCCTTATTCTCATAAAAAAATTCTGGTTTAGCGGCGATCTTATTAACTAAGGTGGCCTGCTTATCCAAAATTTCAGCTAATAATTTTTCAAGATGAGCAATCTGAGATTTCAATCCATAAAATTCCTTAGACATATCATCAAGCTCTTTATTCATGTATTCCATCAATCCTTTTTGCTCCTTAAGCTCGTTTTTAAAGAAATTATTATGCTCAAATTGTACAGTCATAAAACTTCGGATGTTGCTTTCAATCTCTTCCAACCTTTTAAGGTGAAGATCACCAAATCTAGGCAGGGTCATAAGGGCAACAAGCAACAAGAGGCAAGCAGAAAGAGGCAAACGGAGAAGGGGGCGAATAAAACGGCAAGGGTGAAGTGGGGGAGAGGAAAACGAGAGGCAAATGGCAAATAATGTAATGCGAGGGATAAGAGTTTCTGATGGGTACTTGGTATGTCTTGATATGTGCGTAGACTCCCCGGCAACGGCGCCAGAAGTCCTTGCTACCTCTTGAGCACTGCGTTGGTTTTCCCTTGAAGAGGAAAGGGTGATGCAGTAAAGTAGCATAAGTATTTCCCTCAGTTTTGAGAACCAAGGTATCAATTCAGTAGGAGACCACGCTCAAATCCAACACACCTACACAAACAAATAAGAACCTTGCAACCAACGCGATAAAGGGGTTGTCAATCCCTTCACGGGTACTTGCAAAAGTGAGATCTGATAGAGATAATAAGATAAATATTTTTGGTATTTTTATGATATAGATAGAAAAGTAAAGATAGCAAAATAAACGGTGACAGAATTAGCAAATTGACGGAAGATAAATATAATGGAAAATAGACCCGGGGGCCATAGGTTTCACTAGTGGCTTCTCTCAAGAGCATAAATATTATGGTGGGTGAACGAATTACTGTCGAGCAATTGATAGAATTGAGCATAGTTATGAGAATATCTAGGTATGATCATCTATATAGGCATCACGTCCATGACAAGTAGACCGACCCCTGCCTGCATCTACTACTATTACTCCACACATCGACCGCTATCCAGCATGCATCTATAGTATTAAGTTCATAAGAATGGAGTAATGCATTAGGCATGATGACATGATGTAGAGGGATAAATTCAAGCAATGTGATATAAACCCCATCTTTTTATCCTCGATGGCAACAATACAATACTTGTCGTTTCCCCTACTATCACTGGAATTGAGCACGACAAGATTGAACCCAAAGCTAAGCACTTCTCCTATTGCAAGAAAGATCAATCTAGTAGGCCAAACCAAACTGATAATTCAAAGAGACTTGCAAAGATAACCAATCATACATAAAAGAATTCGGAGGAGATTCAAATATTGTTCATAGATAATCTTGATCATAAACCCACAATTAATCGGATCTCGACAAACACACCACAAAAAGAGTTACATCAAATAGATCTCCAAGAAGATCGAGGAGAACTTTGTATTGAGAATCAAAGAGAGAGAAGCAGCCATCTAGCTAATAACTATGGACCCGAAGGTCTGAGGTAAACTACTCACACATTATCGGAGAGGCTATGGTGTTGATGTAGAAGCCCTCCGTGATCAATGCTCCCTCCAGCGGAGCGCCAGAAAAGGCCCCAAGATGGGATCTCACGGGTACAGAAGGTTGAAGTGGTGGAAATAGGGTTTCGTGGTGCTCTTGGATGTTTTCGGGGTACGTAGGTATATATAGGAGGAAGAAGTAGGTTGGTGGAGCTGCGAGGGGCCTAGGACGGTGGGGCGCGCCCAGGGGGTAGGCGTGCCTCCCTGCCTCGTGGCCTCCCCGCTTCTTTCTTGACGTCCACTCCAAGTCCCCTGGATTGCGTTTGTTCCAAAAATAACTCTCCCGAAGGTTTCATTCCGTTTGTATTTCCTTTGATATTCCTTTTCTGCGAAACACTGAAATAGGCAAAAGAACGGCAATTTGGGCTGGGCCTCCGGTTAAAAGGTTAGTCCCAAAAATAATATAAAAGTGTAAAATAAAGCCCATTAAACATCCAAAACAGATAATATAATAGCATGGAACAATAAAAAATTATAGATACGTTGGAGACGTATCTGCATCATCGGGACTGATTTCGCTGATGTGCTACTTTACAATTTGAGCGAAGGTACAATTACCTCATCAAGTTCTACTTTCCTCCCACTCACTTCTTTCGAGAGAAACCCCTTCGCTAGAAAGGTTCCATTCTCGGCAACAAAGATCTTGCCTTCGGATCTGTGGTACAAGGTGTACCCAATTGTTTCCTTAGGGTATCCTATCACTAGTAGAAAACAGGGCATTTGTCCCGGTTCGTAAGGGCCTTTAGTCCCGGTTCTCGAACCAGGACTGATAGGTCGTTACTAATGCCTCCCCCCTTTAGTCCCGGTTCTTACACGAACCGGGACAGATGGGCATCCACATGGCCGCTGCGGGAAGCCCAGGCAGGGGGGCCTTTGGTCCCGGTTGGTGACATAAACCGGGACCAAAAGGTTTCCACACGTCAGCAGCTGGCTGGAGTTGAGATTTTTATTTTTTTAAAAAAAAATTGGCTGGTTTAGGGGTTTTAGGGATTATTTTTAGGTTGTTATTAGCTAGCTAATAGAGAGAAGTGTCCTCTCTTATATCTTCATCCTTGGTTTACCAACGCTACTGCTATGTTCATTTCACCCGCTGATATATAATAACTCATGCACTACAGGAATCTGCTACTTTGCCGTCTGCCACGGCGGACGGCAAAGGCACGGATGGCAGACGGCAAAGACCTTTGCCGTCAGCCGCGGACGGCAAAAGGTGACGGCAAAGTAGGGGACGGCTAAGAGCTGCGTTGCCGTCTGCTTCGGGGAGCTGACGGCAAAGGGTCCTTTGCCATCAGCAGCGGATGGCAAAGAAGATGGACGGCAATAAATGCGCTGTTACTCTGTTAGGTGGTTAACGGCAGGCCTTTGCCGTCCGCTGCGGAGGGAAAAGCCTTTGCCATCAGCCACTGTAGGCAAACTGACCAAATTGGTCAGCCTCCAGGGAGCACAGTTGCCTGCCACATGGCCTCTTTGCCGTCCGCTGCTGATGGTCCCAACCCTTGTAGCATGACAAGGCCAACGCATTAGTTATTTGAAGAAACGTGAATGCAGAAGGTACAAAAAGATTAAATGCACTTACCTCTCCCCATCCGGGAAAATCAACCACCTCTGCTCGCGGGTCGCCGGCACGGACGGGAGCCGTGTAGCACCACGGTGGTAGACGTTGCCCCCCTCCTCCCCCTCATCAGCATGGCCACTCGAGTCCTCAGGCTGACCCGACCAAGTACCCCATCCACACATGTGCTCCTCCGGGGTCTCGTGGGCCCAACCTTCATGGGCCGAAGGCCCGTCGACCCGAGGCTCGTGGGCCGAAGACCCGTGGACCGGAGGCTCGTGGACCGGAGTCTGTGTAGCCTCCTCCTCAGACGAGTCCACCCTAGCAGTCACGTGCTCGGGTGAAACAGCTGAGGGCGGCGGCGAGGAAGGCGCCGTAAGAGCCACCCTACCTCCTCTCCCGCGACCACGTGCTCCACCTCGGCCCTTCTTCTTACCTCGTCCCCTGCTGGGCACCGCGGTCGACGAAGAAGGGCCCGGCGGTGTCGCCATACTGTCTAGCAACGCTCGGCGGAGAGGTGCGTGTGGAATTGAAGACCTCACACTACGTGCCGATGAAGAAGGGGCCTCGACGCGCTCCCGACCAGCGCCCACCATCTGTCAACACCTACCATGACAAAGAATAAATGAAATTAGTACAACATGAATAAAAGTATAACATAAACAACTGCACATTTAAAACTACCCGATCAACACAATTATATATGATGTTTTTCATAACCAAATCAAAAAATATACGACCTAACTAATAATTCACAAATATATGACCCCGTTGGCCTCTCGAAGGCCAAAGAACACCTTTTCGGGAGGTGTCGGGGGTCGGGGTGTCGTGTCGGTGTCGGGGTGCCGTGTCGGGGTCGTGGTCGGGGTCTCAGGGTCGGGGTGTCGGGTTGGGGTGCCGTGTCGGTGTCGGGGTCGGGGTGTCGGGTTAGGCTCGGGGTCGGGGTGTCGGTGTCGGGGTCAGGGTCGGGGTCTCGGGGTCGGGGTGTCGGGTCGGGGTCGGGGTGCCATGTCGGTGTCGGGGGTCGGGGTGTCGGTGTCGGGGACGGGGTGCCGTGTCGGTGTCGGGGTCGGGGTGCCGTGTCGGTGTCGGGGTCGGGGTGTCGGGTCAGGCTCGGGGTCGGGGTGTCGGTGTCGGGGTCGGGGTCGGGGTCGGGGTCTCAGGGTCGGGGTGTCGGGTCGGGGTGTCGGTTCGGGGTTGGGGTGTCGTGTCGGTGTCGGGGGTCGGGGTGTCGGGGTCGGGGTCGGGGTCGGTCTTTTTTTCCTTTTCTTCTTCTTCCCCTTCTTCCTTTTCTTCCTTTTATTCCTTTTTTCCTTCTTCTTCTTCTTCTTCTTCCTTTCCTTTTTCCTCTTCTTCTTCTTCTCCTCCTCTCCTGTTTTTTCTTCTTCTTCTACTTCCTCTTCTTCTTTTTTCTTCTCCTCCTCCTCTTCTTCTTCTTCCTTTCCTTTTTCCTCTTCTTCTTCTCCTCCTCTCCTGTTTTTTTCTTCTTCTTCTTCCTATTCTTCTTTTTTCTTCTCCTCCTCCTCTTCTTCTTCTTCCTTTCCTTTTTCCTCTTCTTCTCCTCCTCTCCTATTTTTTTCTTCTTCTTCTTCCTCTTCTTCTTTTTTCTTCTCCTCCTCCTCTTCTTCTTCTTCCTTTCCTTTTTCCTCTTCTTCTTCTCCTCCTCTCCTGTTTTTTCTTCTTCTTCTTCCTCTTCTTATTTTTTCTTCTCCTCCTCCTCTTCTTCTTCTTCCTTTCCTTTTTCCTCTTCTTCTTCTCCTCCTCTCCTATTTTTTTCTTCTTCTTCTTCCTCTTCTTCTTTTTTCTTCTCCTCCTACTCTTCTTCTTCTTCCTTTCCTTTTTCCTCTTCTTCTCCTCCTCTCCTGTTTTTTTCTTCTTCTTCTTCCTCTTCTTATTTTTTCTTCTCCTCCTCTTCTTCTTCTTCTTCCTTTCCTTTTTCCTCTTCTTCTTCTCCTCCTCTCCTGTTTCTTCTTCTTCTTCTTCCTCTTCTTCTTTTTACTTCTCCTCCTCCTCTTCTTCTTCTTCCTTTCCTTTTTCCTCTTCTTCTTCTCCTCCTCTCCTGTTTTTTTCTTCTTCTTCTTCCTCTTCTTCTTTTTTCTTCTCCTCCTCCTCTTCTTCTTCTTCCTTTCCTTTTTCCTCTTCTTCTCCTCCTCTCCTACTTTTTTCTTCTTCTTCTTTTTCTTTCCTAAAACTGAACTAAACCTAAAACTAAACCTAAATCTAATCTAAACATAAACCTAAAACTAAAAAACAGAAAAAAAGGAAAAAACTAAATCTAAACCTAAAACTAAACTAAAACTAAACCTAAAACTAAAACTAAAACTAAATCTAAACTAAACATAAACTTAAAACAAAAAAACAGAAAAAAGGAGAGGTAGAGCTCACCTGGGCCGGTGGAGGAAGTGGCCGGTGGAGGAGGGGGGCGGGGCGGCCTGGGGCGGCGGCGCCGGTCCCAGGGTGGTGGGGCGCGGGGGGGTCGGGGGGCCGGGGCGCGGCGGCGCCGACACGGCAGGGCGGCGAGGGCGACGGGGCGGGCGGGGCGGCCTGGGGCGGGACGGCGCCCGGGGCGGTGGGGCGCGGGGGGCCGGGTCGCCGGGGGGCCTTGGCCGCGCCGAGACGGGGCGGGGGACCGGGGCGACGGGGCAACGGGACGGGCGTCCGGTGGAGCGACGGTGCCCGGGGCGGTGGGGCGCGGGGGGGCCGGGTCGCCGGGGGGCCTGGGGCGACGGGGCGACGAGGCGGGGGGCCGGTGGGGCGGCGGGGCAGTGGTGCGACCGGGCGGCGGCAACTGGTGGGGGCGGTGGCGCGCGTGTGTGGGAGGGAAACAGAGAGAGAGGGGGGGTGGGGCGCGCCGGCCGTTAGCTAGGTACGTTTAATCTTTGTCGTCCGCCACCTTTGCCGTCCGCTAATGTGCGCTTTGCCGTCAGCTAGCGGACGGCAAAGAGGGGGGCCGTTAAGTATTTTTTAACCAGCTCCTCAGTGGGCCCCCCTCCCTCTTTGCCGTCCGCTAGGAGACGGCAAAGAACAGGCTGATGGCAAAGGCTTTCTTTGCCATCAGCCAGTTCTTTGCCGTCCGCTTTCTGGTAGCTGATGGCAAAGAGCTTCTTTGCCGTCCGCTAGCTGACGGCAAAGAGCTGGCAGATGGCAAAGTAACTGATTCCAGTAGTGATGCATGCTCGCATCATACATCATCATATATATAATAACAAGTCCTACTAATCATGCATCATCCTACAACTTCTACTCATTATTAATAACAAGTCATACGATCATCATCCTCATAGTCATCGAACCCAACCCTACATAATTGTTCTTAGCACATGATCATCAGTATCAGGTAGGACCCTGACTCTCCATTATGAAGAATGGAGATCATCCTGTCTCCAATTCTTGCGCTTCGCTTCCTTTTGCTTCCTAGAAGCTCCTTACGACTGTCCATCCATTTTTTCCATTCTTTTATTGTCATGTCTCCACTTATTTTAGAAATCCGGTATGGACAGTTCAGATTCGTAGGACGACCTAGTTGTATGTTCAAAACATGAAGGCTACCGTGCGTATACATCATATGAGGCACAGAATCATTCTGGAATATCTGTTGAAAAACATAGTAATAACTTCGTAGTTAGCAGTGATGTACTAGTTTTAGAAGTATGCAACAAGATGCACGGATGTCGTAATAGTAAAAAATCTTACCAGGGTATCTCCATGGTAGTTACCGTAGTTCAACACGTGCACTTGTGGCACGTATTGACCATAATGTTGAGGAGTTCGATTGTAGACACTGTAATTCTCAAGATCAGTACAAAATGAGATCAGATGATTTTTCTCCTTATAAGTTAATTCGGAGCCATCGGTGTAGTGGGTTTTGTCTACCATCTTCCGCACATTCTTTGAAGAATGAAAATAAGCTGTCAATGGAAATAAGTTGTCAACTATTTTGAAATAAACAATATAAATTACTTAATAACTATGTTAAGCTCACATTGGGGAAGAATTGGAGGTGTATCCACAAGGACCCAAATGTCCATATTATCTTGCTCGATTGTAGGCTCACCAAGATCCATGGTGACAAGCATACCCTCATAAAATCCATACATCTTGCAAAGTGTTTCCCAATTTTTGCAACCAAAATGGGTTACACTCTCGGCATTGTACAACTATACTTTAAATCCACACCATGATGGGTCCTTAGGAGAATTTTTTTGGTTTCCATACTTTCATGGTCTTCAAAACCCATCCTCTCCAAGACATAGCGTCTTGCATAGCATGGGATCTGCTAGTCGAATTGGAAAAGAGGAAAAATACATGTTAAAATAATTGAAGTTGTGCTTAATTATGAAAAAAACTATTGTCATCGTTGCGTACCGTATGAACATCGAATGTCTCCTCGAGCTTAATGCTGAAGCGCTGATCTTCGTCCAGCTCAATGAACATATCGCACATACCTCGGTCGTCGTGGCACCAGTCGCACTCCCCCCCGGCGATTTTTGTCGTCTGAGTACGACATTTCCGGCCTATGTTCATAATTCAAATATTAAACTTGTACAGTTAAATATATGTACTAAAAAACCTAAATTAGATCATTATTTTTAATCTCGGGTTGACTATCGGTGATGGTACGTAGTGATGAAGTCATGTACCTGGGGTAGGGTCATGGACCTGTCCGAGATACCCTCCCCAAGGACATCCTTAGAAGAAACTGCCTTCCGGTCGACCTGGTAGGATTCCACTCGACAGACTCAGAGACACTCGACCATGAGGACTCACTCGACCACCAGGAGTTTAAGAGCCACTCTGTATCCAAACGCTCTGTAATTAAGTAGTCTTTATGGCCATGATGACACATTATGTAAGGCATTACAGTAACGCCAGGCCTTAATGTACTTTAAAACCCTCTGCTACGTGGGCTGGCTGGGGTCCTGGCGCACTCTATATAAGCCACCCCCCTCCACAGGCAGAGGGGTTCACACCCCTGTAATTCATACATGCATAATCCAGTCGACCGCCTCTGGGCTCCGAGACGTCGGGCTATTACTTCCTCTGAGAAGGGCCTGAACTCGTAAAACTCGTGTGTATACAACTACTCCATAGCTAGGATCTTGCCTCTCCATTCCTACCCCCCATTCTACTGTCAGACTTAGAACCACGACAGTTGGCGCCACCGTGGGGCGCATGTGTTCTAGCGATTAGTTGGAGAAGTTGGGATTCTTTCGATTTCCTACATCATGGTTTCAGGTGGAGTTTTGGTCGAGGGCCGCGAGATCCGTCTCGGTGCGCTCACGTTCATCGCCGACGACTCCGCTTGGCTACAGGAGGCTCCACTCGACGTTGACTTGCTCCCCATCCGCGGGGCAACGCACTTTTGCGCGCGCTTCCGTGGTGTCCTCCTGCGGCAACCATCGACCCAGTATGGGTCGGCTCCTGTGCCGTCCTCGCTCCCAGTCTCCCGCCGGCGCAAGCGCTCCAGTTGGTCGAGGCTTCAGCGGTGGATGAGGCATGCGGTGGCCCGCCAGTCAGCCACTCCCCAAGTCGCGGCAATCGAGCCCGACGAATCTCTCTACGGCCTGTTCGATCTGTCCACTGGCTGCGCAGAGACTGCGTCCGAGTGTGATAGCAGTGATCCAGCGGTGGAGGTTCTGATGGTCGACGGTCCACGCAGTCCTCCTGGATTCCCCCGCACCGATGGAGGTGATGGTGGAGGCAATCCGGCGCAAGCTCACGAAGAGTACCAACCCGAGCCTCTCACTTCGCTGCAGAGGGAGGAACTTCGCCGCCGGAACATGGATGCGCTTCACACTCCTATCGTTGGAGAAACCCCCGAGGCTCGTGCCTTGGAGGATGCGCACTTGGCCAACCTGGCTGAGCGCACTCGGCTGGAGAACCTCCAGCAAGTACTCGACGAGCACGCATGTCCACGGGTTCCAGAATCCAGTCGACGTCAGCTCTTTCCGCAACCAACTCAGGTATATCGAACTCCGATTCAGAATTTAGCAGCTACGGCCCGTATAGCAGAGTCGATCCAGCCTTCCCAGTCGGAGGCAAGCAGGGGTTTGTTACAGATCAGGGATTTACTCCGGGCAGTAGGAGATCAAAATTCAGTCGTATCACAGTCACGGAACAGGATTCACAGCAGATCCGTCGCTGCGAATTCAGTCCAGTCGGCACATAGTCCGAGATCGCCCCCGAGGCGTGAGGAACGTGGGGGCCAGCGTGATGATCAGTACAAGAGCCGCGAGCAGTATGAGCACCGATTCGATCGCAATGATCGACATCGAGTGCCCACTCCTCCCCCAAGAGGTGGATCATACGTTCCTCGGCAACAGGATGACAGACGCCAGCACAGTGTTGGGCGAAGGGTTCCAGTCGACCCCTGAGAACCAGGCTTTGATGCGAGATCCATTATCGTTCAAGGTTTGGTCGACAGGAACAGAGCTAACCGAGAAGGCCATGACAGAGATGTTACCACCAGCAGCAGAGTTCATGTCTTAGGGCCAGAGTGTTTTAGCAGGGCCATCAGAGCTGTGGTGATTCCTCCCAACTTCAGGTTGGCGACTGCAGTCAGTAAGTTCACCGGTGAGTCCAAGCCTGACACTTGGCTTGAGGACTACCGAGTGGCTATTCAGATTGGCGGCGGCAACGATGAGGTAGCTATGAAGCATTTGCCCCTCATGTTGGAGGGTTCAGCCAGAGCATGGTTGAATTAGTTAGCGCCCAGCAGTATTTACATTTGGGAAGATCTTGCCTGAGTGTTTGTCAGGAGATTTGAAGGGACTTGCAAGCGACCAGCAGGGTTGACAGAATTGCAGTCGTGTGTGCAAAAGTCGAATGAAACTTTGAGAGATTACATCCAGAGATGGACCACATTGCACCACACAGTTGAGAATGTATCTGATCACCAGGCAGTCTGTTCCTTCAAGGAAGGTGTCAAGAATAGAGAATTGAGTTTGAAATTCGGTCGAACCGGAGATATGACCCTGAGTCGAATGATGGAGATTGCCACCAAGTATGCCAATGGTGAAGAAGAGGATCGGCTCCGGAGTGGTAAATACAAGTCAGCTACTAATGAAGCCGGCGGAGGGAACTCCAGTCGGAAGCAGAAGTGCAAAGCCAAGCCAGCTGCTCCCGGAGAACCCTTGGCTATGACCCCAGGAAAGTTCAAGGGGAAACCCAAGGGTCCTTGGAACCCCAAGAAGGTGAAAGACCAAGATGGAAATGATGTGTTGGACTTGCCATGTCACATTCACACGAAGAAAGACGAAGAGGGTAAACTCATTTACCCGAAGCATACCACTCGACAGTGTCGGCTCTTGATTCAACAGTTCCAAGGGAAGCGGCCCAAGGATAAGGAAAAGGAGTCGGACAAAGTTGAGGACAAGGAAGATAGTGATGGTGGATACCCCCAGGTCAATTCCACCCTGATGATTTTTGCTGACGTTGAAAGCAAAAGTCGATTGAAAGTTATCAACCGAGAAGTGAACATGGTCGCTCCGGCGACGCCCAATTATCTGAAATGGTCCCAGACTGCCATCACATTCGACCAGTCCGATCATCCGACGCACATTGCCACCCCTGGGAGGCAAGCGTTGGTGGTCAAATCGGTCGTCGAAGGCACTCGACTGACCAAAGCTTTACTGGATGGTGGCAGTGGCCTGAACATATTGTATGCAGAGACGTTGAAAGGGATGGGAATTCCGATGTCCAGACTCAGCACCAGTAACATGAGTTTCCATGGAGTTATTCCTGGAAAGAAGGCTGAGTCACTCGGTCAAATTGCCCTTGATGTGGTTTTTGGTGATTCAAAGAATTTCCGCAAAGAAAAGTTAACCTTTGAGGTCGTGGATTTCCAGAGCTCTTATCACGCTATTCTGGGAAGGCCGGTGTCGGTGTCAAAACCGGCGGATCTCGGGTAGGGGGTCCCGAACTGTGCGTCTAGGCGGATGGTAACAGGTGACAAGGGACACGATGTTTTTACCCAGGTTCGGGCCCTCTCGATGGAGGTAAAACCCTACTCCTGCTTGATTGATATTGATGATATGGGTAGTACAAGAGTGGATCTACCACAAGATCAAGGAGGCTAAACCCTAGAAGCTAGCCTATGGTATGATTGTTGTAATGGTTGTGTGTCCTACGGACTAAAACCCTCCGGTTTATATAGACACCGGAGAGGGCTAGGGTTACATAGAGTCGGTTACAATGGTATGAGATCTACATATCCATATCGCCAAGCTTGCCTTCACGCCAAGGAAAGTCCCATCCGAACATGGGACGAAGTCTTCAATCTTGTATCTTCATAGTCTTGGATCTGGACGATGATGATAGTCCGGCCATCCGGACACCCCCTAGTCCAGGACTCCCTCAGTAGCCGCCGAACCGGGCTTCAATGACGACAGGTCCAGCACATATATAGTCTTCGGCGTTGCAAGGCGGGTTCTCCTCCAAATTCCATGTGGTTGCCGAATAGTGTCTGGCTTCCTTACAAATGTTGCGCTCCTTGGCTTCCACGCCCAATAATGGCCCTCTTCCACGCGTCGCACGAATGCAAAAAGCCAGGGTATCTTTTATGTTTTACCCCCTCGCCGCGCAAATAATCTGCCTATAAAGAGATAAGAATCCAGATCCAAATCACACCATCCTCCTTCTGCGAGTACTCATCGGAGAGCTTCTGAACTAAAACCCATTCCATCATGGACCGTCGACGCGGCTCCTCCTCTCGCGCTCCCAACCCTCCGCCAGGAGATTGGAGGAGATGTTCAGTTCTGCACAACGAGCTGGTGAAGCTTCAAGCGGAGGGATATCTTCCTCCGGCCTTCATGGTCCCGGTTCGAGCCGGGCTGGCCACCTACAAAGGTGGGAAGCAAGCGGAGGCCACCCCTAGCCCCTCTAAAGGAGAGTAGGTGTGTTTCTTCCCCTATCTAATAAGGGGGCTTGGATTTCCCGTACATCCGTTCCTCCGCGGGCTTCTGGAGTTCTATGGACTCCAGCTCCATCACCTCACGCCCGCCTCTATTCTGCACATCGCGGGTTTCGTAGCTCTTTGCGAGCTATTCCTGGGCATCGAGCCCCATTTTGCACTTTGGAAGAGGCTATTCTGCCTCGTACCCCGTTCTCACGAGGGGTCAATATATCAAGTGGGCGGTGCCGAAATATGGCGCATCGCCGGGACCGGATATCCATCCGGAACCCCAAAGAAGGCGTCTGAAGACTGGCCTTCGGAATGGTTCTATGTAGAGGACGCTCCACTGCCGGATCCAGTTCGGATCGGCCTCCCAGAGTTCAGTAGGGCTCCTCTGAAGAAACGCCTAAGCTGGCGCCCGCGGAGCCCTCAACTAGAGGAAGACAAGGGTGTTCATTATTTGCTGGGCCGGATAAGATTGCTGGCCCATTCTGGATTGACCATGATTGGAGTCATGGCCACGTGCATAATGCGGGGGGTGCAACCACTGCAATACAGGGGCCACCCCATGTGGGATTTCAACGGGGAAAATGATGCCACCCGTCATGGCCGCAAAGGGCCGGAGTCGGCCGAAGATCTGGTGAAGATTCTGTCCGGCCTGTACAAGGGGGAGAAGGAGGACTTCCTCCAGACGAGCCCATTGAACGGGTTCTCCATGAATAACCCTCGGCGCTAGGTAAGTGGACATTTCATTTATCCGACCCACGCTTTCAAAGTTTAAGTACCTTACTTTACGATTCCGACGCAGGAGCTGCGTTGGGATGTGGAGGGCATACATAGTCCGGCTCCACAACCCGAGGATCCAGGAAAATCCCTTGATCCGGCCTCCGAAGAGGAGCCGGACATAAAGGTGGAGCTAATCGACGGGGTGTTCCACCAACTCAGCATGGAAAATGCTCTAGTCGCCATTACGGCTGACTACCCCGGCTTGTTACCGGCTTCCCAGGTACTTATGACCGAAGTCCTGACACCGTTATTTCATCCTTGCGCATTCGTGACCACCGTATACGACGGTGTCTTGCAGGAGGTGCTTTCAAGGCGGGAAGCCGAACCCGCGGCGGCTGACCATCAAGGGTCAGTCGGACCCCGCAGGCGGAAGAGGGGTGCGGTGCGAGTCGAAACGTCACCGCAATGGTATAGCTCGCGACCGTTATTTTGGAGAAGATTCCTAGGGGGTGTATTAATGCTCATGACTTTTTCAGAAGAAAGAGCACTCGCCGGACTGTGCCCGGCGAGGTTGCCACCCAAGCCTTCGCCAGCCAGGCTCCACCACCTGGTTCGGAGGGGGAGGCGAGCGCAAGGTGAGAGCCGGATACTCCTCCAATGGAGAAGGCCGGCGAGAGGGTGCTTATGAAGGTGCAGCAGGAGAGGAACAAACTCCAGGATGCCCACACCTAGCTTGGGGAAGAGCTAAAAGGTGTTCGGGCCGAGCTGTCTGGCTCCGTGAAGGAGAATCAGTGGCTTCGCCGCGGCATCTATGGTAAGTTCTTGAGCGAACTCTTTTGAAAAGAAGAGTTCGGCGAGGAAGCCTATTGATAGAAATTTGTCTGTAGGTGCGCTCACAGGTCGTCCTGCGGAGGAAATGCCTGGTTCGACGGGTGATCAACTTCCCGAGCTGGTGCAACTGCTCGAACGTGTTCGGCAGGCGATGAGTGGCGTCGTCCAGGCCCTATGGCCATCCGTCCCGCTACACGAGGGCCTTGGAGAGCTTGCGGAGAAGCTTCAGGGAGCGCAGCAGCGCTTCCATTTATGGAAGATATCTGCCTGCTGTCAAGGTGCCAGGGAGACCTGGGCCATGGTGAAGACGCGGTACAAGAAGGCAGATCCAAACCACATGGCCGAGGTTGGACCTGTGGGGCCTGATGGGAAGGAGATCCCTGTGAGCTTAGTGTATGGTCAAGTAGAGTTGGCCGCTAAGTATTCCCAACGGGACTGTAAATTAGACAGCTTGTTAGACGGGATTGAGGAGGAGTACAGTTAGTCAATTTGACGATGTATTTAAAATGACATGTAAAATGCCTTCTAGCCGGATTGTAGATCGTTTGTCTTTGCCGACCTTTTCGCTTCGACCTCGGGACCCTAGAGTCTGGAGTGTGTCCGAATACCTTCTCGGTTATGACAAAACCGGGCCATGCATGGAGACCAAGCGTAGGGGTCATTAGTGCTTTATCAGACAAGTTCCCAACTAGTTATGTTATATTACATGATTAGTAAGAAACATCTTCCAGGGAGAATAGTTCCGTTAAGGGTTCCTTTCCCTGGGAGGCATGCCCTAAAGTGCATGTCCGGACTGCGAAAAAAGCAGGAAAACATCTAGAGGCAGATAGATAAATGTTTAGAAAATCATCTTTCAAGTCACCGACCGAATATTCTCTTAAGAACGCCAGCTTTCGGCTTCACCTAGTCTGAGGTACACATCCGGCTAACCCGGCAGTAACAATCACAGAGGTGCTCCCTTTACCTCCATCTGAACAATCGGGAACGTAGGGGTAAGCACAGGAGCCAGGCAACCCAGCTTGGCCAAAACTTAAGTCATATCGATGCATACAATGGTGAATAAAAGGTACATGTGGAAGTTTGACACATGTGCTGGGCATGAAGCCCTTATAAGTAAGCTTCTGTTAGAGAAGCCCCCAGGTATAATGAGTGCGGGTAGCACATCAGGTGTGTGCGAACAATGCACAAATAGGCCCTCAAGGGCTTTTACGAAAAAGGTAGGAGAAGGGAGAGAAACAAAAGACAGCTGAATTGTGAAAACGTGGAGGAAGGAGACGAACTCTTAGTCCGGCGCTAGGCATAGAATCTTCGGAGGCGGGCTGCATTCCATGGGTTCGGCTCGAGTCGGTTATCCAATACGTTCCGCAGACGGTATGCTCCGCCGGCCAGGACTTGGTCGATGATGAAGGGACCTTCCCATTTGGGCTTGAGTTTGTCCTTTTTCTTGTCCGGCAGGCGTAGAACTAGTTCACCAACATTGTAAGTTTTAGCCCGTACTTCTCTGCTTTGATATCTTCGAGCCTGCTGCTGATAGAATGCGGAACAGGCCTTTGCCACGTCGCGTTCCTCCTCCAACGCATCCAAGCTGTCCTGCCGATCCAGCTCGGCTTCTCTTTTTTCGTACATGCGCACTCGAGGTGAGTCATGAATTATGTCACAGGGCAAAACTGCCTCTGCGCCATATACCATAAAGAATGGTGTGAATCCGGTAGTACGGTTTGGCGTGGTCCGCAACCCCCAGAGTACGGAGTCGAGCTCCTCTACCCAGTGCGTATTGGATTTCGTAAGGGACCGCACTAGCCTGGGTTTGATGCTGCTCATTATTAGACCATTTGCTCGTTCCACTTGACCGTTGGTTTGAGGGTGGTAAACTGAAGCATAATCGAGCTTAATGCTCATATTTTTGCACCAGAGTTCGACCTCATCGGCCGTGAAGTTCGTGCCGTTATCGGTAATGATGCTGTGGGGGACGCCGTAACGGTGTACCACCCTGGATATGAAGTCTATCACTGGTCCGGACTCTGCCGTTTTAACTGGCTTAGCCTCTATCCACTTGGTGAATTTATCCACCATGACCAGTAGATATTTTTGCTTTTGGGTTCCCCCTTTAAGGGGTCCAACCATGTCAAGCCCCCAGACCGCGAACGGCCAGGTAATGGGTATAGTTTTGAGGGCGGTGGGTGGCATATGGCTCTGGTTAGCAAAGAGCTGACAACCAACGCATCTTTGGACTAAGTCCTGAGCATCTGCCCGGGCCGTCGGCCAATAAAATCCTGTACGGAATGCCTTGCCTACAAGGGCCCGGGCTGCGGCGTGGTGCCCGCCTAGTCCGGCATGAATTTCAGCCAGAAGGTTTCGCCCTTCCTCTTCGGAGATACACCTTTGAAGGACTCCGGTTGTGCTTTTCTTATAAAGTTCTCCCTCGTGGACCTTGTAGGCTTTAGATCGCCGAACTATGCAGCGGGCCTCATTTTGGTCTTCGGGAAGTTCCTGCCTAATTAGGTAGGCTAGGAATGGCTCTGTCCACGGGGCGATTACTGCCATTATTTTGTGGGCTGAAGGTGTTATTTCATCGGCTGAGCCGCCGATTATGTCAGATTGTTCTGTGTTGGGTGGTGCGGCTGCTTCCGGGTTGTTATTTCCGGACTCCTCTTCCCATAATACGGATGGCTTAAAGAGCCGTTCCAGGAAGATGTTTGGAGGGACAGCGTCGCGTTTCGCGCCGATGCGTGCCAATACGTCGGCTGCTTGGTTATTATCCCGGGCTACGAGGTGGAATTCAAGTCCTTCGAACCGAGCTGAGATTTTTAGGACAGCGTTACGATAGGCTGCCATTTTCGGATCCTTGGCGTCAAAGTCTCCATTTACTTGGGATATTGCAAGGTTTGAATCCCCGAGCACCTCTAGGCGTTGAATGCCCATGGAGATTGCCATCCGGAGGCCATGTAGGAGGGCCTCGTATTCGGCTGCATTGTTGGAGTCTGTGTACATTATCTGAAGTACGTATTGGACTGTGTCCCCGGTTGGGGACGTCAATACGACGCCAGCCCCCAAGCCGGCCAACATTTTGGAGCCGTTGAAATGCATAATCCAATTGGAGTATGCGCCGTACTCTTTAGGGAGTTCGGCTTCGGTCCATTCAGCGACAAAGTCAGCCAAGACCTGCGACTTTATAGCTCACCGAGGTTTGTAAGTTATATCGAATGGTAAGAGCTCAATGGCCCATTTTGCAATCCTGCCCGTCGCGACGCGGTTGTTTATAATGTCGTTGAGGGGCACTTCGGAGGACACTGTTATTGAACACTCATGAAAGTAGTGTCGGAGCTTCCGGGATGCCATGAACACCGCGTACGCTATCTTTTGATAATGCGGGTAACGGGACTTGCAGGGAATTAAGACAGTGCATACGTAGTACACTGGTTTTTGAAGAGGGAATTTATGCCCTTCTGTTTCTCGTTCGACGACGAGCACCGCTCTTACAACTTGATGTTTTGCCGCGATATATAACAACATTGGTTTGCCCATGTTGGGCATAGCCAGGACCGGATTTGTTGCCAATATGGCTTTTATTTCTTCGAGTCTGGCAGTGGCAGCATCTGTCCACTCGAAGTGTTCGGTGCGCCTGAGGAGGCGACAGAGGGGCAATGCCTTTTCTCCCAAACGGCAGATGAAGTGGCTTAGAGCCGCCACGCATCCAGTCAATTTTTGTATTTGTTTGAGGTCTTTTGGAATATCCAGCTGTGACAGAGCTCAGATCTTGGTTGGGTTTGCTTCAATTCCTCTACTGGATACGATGACGCCCAGGAGCTTTCCGGCTGGTACGCTGAAAACGCATTTTTCCGGATTCAGCTTGATGTCATATGCTCGGAGCTTGTCGAATGTGAGCCGCAAATCGCCTACTAGAGTTTCGACGTGTTTGGTTTTGACGACTACGTCGTCTACATATGCCTCTACTGTTTTGCCGTTCTGGGTAGCCAGACATGTCTGAACCATGCGCTGATATGTTGCACCGGCGTTTATGAGTCCGAAGGGCATCGTGTTGAAGCAGAATGGTCCATATGGAGTAATGAATGCCGTTGCGGCTTGGTCCACCTCCGCCATCTTAATTTGATGGTAGCCGGAGTATGCGTCAAGGAAGCACAATGAATAGTGCCCTGCAGTAGCATCGATTATTTTGTCGATGCGGGGAAGGGGGAAGGGATCCTTTGGGCAGGCCTTGTTGAGGTCTTTAAAATCGACACATAGGCGCCAGGATTTATCCTTCTTTGGTACCATTACCAGGTTTGCTAGCCAGTCCAGATGTTTGATGTCTCTGATGAATCCGGCTTCCAGTAGTTTGGCTAGCTCTTCTCCCATTGCCTGTCTTTTGGGTTCGGAAAATCGCCGAAGTGCCTGTTTGACTGGCATGAATCCTTTTAGGATGTTTAGGCTGTGTTCTGCCAATCTGCGTGGGATTCCTGGCATATCTGAAGGGTGCCAAGCAAAGATGTCTCAATTTTCCCGAAGGAATTCTCGTAGTGCGGTGTCTACATCAAGGTTCAACTGTGCCCCGATGGAGGCCGTCTTTGTTGGGTCCGTTGGATGAACCTGGAATTTGACTATTTCGTCAGCTGGTTTAAAGGAGGTGGACTTGGATCTCTTATCGAGTATCACAACATCCCTATTCACCGTAGAGCGTAGCGCAGTGAGTTCCTCTGCAGCTAGGGCTTTGGATAGTGCCTCCAGGGCTAATGCGGTTGTCTTGTTTTCGGCACGGAGTGCTGTGTCCGGATCACTAACAAGAGTGATTATTCCGCCGGGCCCGGGCATCTTAAGCTTCATGTACCCCTAATGGGGTATGGCTTGAAAAATTGTGAATGCTTCCCGTCCTAATATAGCGTGATATCCACTGCTGAACGGGGCCACTAGGAACGTGACCTCTTCGGACCTGTAATTGTCCGGCGAGCCGAACACCACATCAAGTGTGATTTTTCCTGTGCAGCTTGCTTCCCGGCTAGGGATTATTCCTCTAAAGGTTGTGTTGCTTCGCTCAATGCGACTCCAGTCTATTTCCATTTTTTGAAGAGTTTCCTCGTAGATGAGGTTTAATCCGCTGCCGCCATCCATGAGTACCTTGGTAAGGGGAAAGCCGTCCACTATTGGACTGAGGACCAATGCGGCTGGTGCTCGGGCTGTTCGGAATTTAGGTTCGTCGCTGGCATTGAAGGTGATGGCCGTGTCGCTCCATGGATTTGTTGTTGCTACTTGGTAGACTTCGGCGAGGCTGCGAATTGTTCGTTTCCGCATATTATTTGATGCGAAAGTCTCGAAGACAGTTGACACCGTACTGGTACTGTTGGAGTGGCTCTCCGGGGCTAGAAGCTCTTCGCCACTTTTGGCCACCTGCCGCAGTATCCAACATGCTCGAAGGCTATGTGTTTGAGTGGCGCGTTCTGTACTGTGAATTTTACAGGGTCCGCTGAGCCATCCCTCCAGTACGGTTCCATGCCCTTTATGGGGTTTTTGCTTTTTGGTTTTTGTACCTGGTGCCTGAGCATGATGCACCCTTTTGTTAAGGACTAGGGTTGTATTCGGGGCCGTATTGTCCCAAAACTTAGTTTCGGTTTTCCGGAAACTCTCCATCGCACAGTACTTTTGTACTATGGACGCCAGATCGGAGAAGCGTGTAATTTCACGGCGACTGACGGTGTTCAAGATTCCCTCGTCCGTGCAATTATTGCAGAAAATTGAAATTGCATTTTCCTCTCGGCAGTCCTTTATCCCACTACTAGAAAAAGGCCTACTAATGGCGCACCGGTTTTGCCTACTAATGGCGCACCACCGGTGCACCATTAGTACCACGCCATTAGTATTTATTACTAATGGCGCACCTAAGGTGCGCCATTAGTATCTGGTATACTAATGGCGCACCAGGCAGTGCGCCATTAGTATAGGCCACGGTGCGCCATTAGTATAGGCCACCGGTGCGCCATTAGTATAGGCCACCGGTGCGCCATTAGTATTTTTGAATTTTTGAATTTTGAATCTGGATCTGGATCTGGATCTGGATCTGGATCGTGATTTTTTGCCCATTTTTTGCTCGTTTTTTTTGCTCGTTTTTTGGCACGCCATTATTTCAAATTTTGTTCCTGTTTTTGGATCTTGTACGTTCTTTTGCCGTGTTCTTTTGCCGGAGAGGAGTTCGCCGGAGAGGAGTTCGCCGGAGAGGAGGACGAGGAGGAGGTCACCGGAGAGGCGCTCGCCTACATCGCCGGAGAGGAGGAGGAGGAGGTCGCTGGAGAGGAGTTCACCGGAGCATCGGAGAGGAGGAAGGAGAAACCATGAGGGGATGGGAGGAGAGGAGGGAGGAGGAGCTCACCAGAGAGAAGGGAGGAGGAGCTCACCGGAGAGGAGGGAGGTGGAGCTCACCGGAGAGGAGGGAGAAGAAACCGTGAGGGGAGGGGAGGGGTGGGGAGGGGAGGAGAGGAGGGAGGAGGAGGTCACCGGAGAGGAGGAGGAGGTCGCCGGAGAGGAGAAGGGAAGATGGAGTGGAGGAGAGGAGGAGATGAAGTGTAGGAGAGGTGGAATGAAGAGATAAGGAGGAGAGGACCACGGCTAGCCATATATACGGAATACTAATGGCGCACCGCGGGCAGGTGTGCCATTAGTATTTTTTTTATTTTTTTGACTTATTTTGAATTGTGAAGGCGGGAAGATACTAATGGCGCACCACTCCCACGGTGCGCCATTAGTAATTTTTTTATTTTTTTGACTTATTTTGAATTGTGAAGGCGGGAAGATACTAATGGCGCACCACTCCCACGGTGCGCCATTAGTAATTATTTTTATTTTTTTGACTTATTTTGAATTGTGAAGGCGGGAAGATACTAATGGCGCACCACTCCCATGGTGCGCCATTAGTAATTTTTTTTGACTTATTTTGAATTTTGAAGGCGGGAAGATAGTAATGGCGCACCATGGGTAGGTGCGCCATTAGTAAGTTTGAATTTTTTTGAATATTTTTGCTTCTCCAGATCTTAAAAGCCCCGTATCTTTTTTTCTGTTAGGTTTTTGAGGATTTTGAAAATGTTTAACGGGGTTTCCCCGGTTAAATTTGGATGTAACTTTTCGAGTAGATGATTTTTCATATAGAAAACTTTTTCATCCGAGTTAGTATGCAAAAGTTATGCCCATTTTTACAAATTCTCGCGAGATTTTGCAAATGAAGTCGAAATTCATATTTGCAAATTTTCCCAACAACTAGACCACATATCACATGGGAAACTTATTTTCTTTTATTTTTTTGACATTTTTATATTTTTCTTTTATTTTTTTTAAAACTGAAAAGGCGATCCACAGGGGGGGGGGTGTGCATTCGGTGGAAGTGGTGGCCAAGTTACTAATGGAGCACCATGGCATGGTGCGCCATTACTAGTTCAACTAGTAATGGCGCACCACTCCCACGGTGCGCCATTAGTAGTTTTGAAATATTTTTTAAAAAAAATATTTTTACTAATGGCGCACCGTGGATGTGGTGCGCCATTAGTATTTGGAAACTAATGGCGTACCAACACATGGTGCGCCATTAGTATATAGTAATGGCGCACCACATGTTAGGTGCGCCATTAGTGTCAATTCCATCTATAGCCCTTTTCCTAGTAGTGTCCTGTCCATAACCAGGAGGAATCTGGCCCAGTAATGATGTACTGTTTCAGCGGGCTTTTGCCGGAGTTGAGATAGATCGCATATGTCTGGGTGGGTGGGTGAAATTGAGTCCGGAACCCTACCCATCTCGGAACTCAAGGGCCGAAAAGTTTCCGAATTTGGAAGCTTGGATTGCTGGATGTTGTCCAACGAGTCCGGTCCGATGCCTGACTTTAGGTTCAGTGCTTGATCGAAGTCCATCCCTCCGCGGGAATCCGGCATGGAGGGTTCGGGAGTCCGGACATGATTAGTTTTCAATATAGGTGAAGAGTCGCCGCGTTGTTCCTCTACCACCGCAACGTGGTGGGTAACCTGGGGAGAGTTAATCTCTCTCAGATCGGTTTTAAGCCCAATCTGATCGTAGTCTGTAGCGACTCCCAGGGCGGCGATGCGATACAAGAGCTCGTTTACGGACGAGAGCTCTATTGAATCCAGCTGCTCGGCGAATTCCGAGTTGACGTGAAGATTGCTTTTGATGACCCGAGAGGTCATTGTCGAAACGGTGGCCGAACAAGCAGTCATGAGAAAACCACCCAGCCGGATAATTTGGCCGGCGGCCAAGGCTCCTTTGGCGAAGATACCGTCTTTGAAGACGGGAAGATGCATCCTTCCTATCGGTGACGGCACAGAGGAACTCTCAATGAAAGCACCAACGTCGGTGTCAAAACCGGCGGATCTCGGGTAGGGGGTCCCAAACTGTGCGTCTAGGCGGATGGTAACAGGAGAC
Organism: Triticum timopheevii; assembly: GCA_963921465.1. Lineage (NCBI taxonomy): Eukaryota > Viridiplantae > Streptophyta > Magnoliopsida > Poales > Poaceae > Triticum > Triticum timopheevii. Next base: position 580,745,423 of record OY997272.1, read on the forward strand.
AAGGGACACGATGTTTTTACCCAGATTCGGGTCCTCTCGATGGAGGTAAAACCCTACTCCTGCTTGATTGATATTGATGATATGGGTAGTACAAGAGTGGATCTACCACGAGATCAAGGAGGCTAAACCCTAGAAGCTAGCCAATGGTATGATTGTTGTAATGGTTGTGTGTCCTACGGACTAAAACCCTCCAGTTTATATAGACACCAGAGAGGGCTAGGGTTACACAGAGTCGGTTACAATGTAGGAGATCTACATATCCGTATCGCCAAGCTTGCCTTCCACGCCAAGGAAAGTCCCATCCGGACACGGGACGAAGTCTTCAATCTTGTATCTTCATAGTCTTGGAGTTCGGCCGATGATGATAGTCCGGCCATCCGTACACCCCCTAGTCCAGGAGTCCCTCAGCCGGCGTATGCACGTTTCATGGCTCGACCATGTTATGTGTACCTTAAACTGAAGATGCCCGGTCCCAAGGGCATGATCACTCTCAGGGGCAATCGGAAGAAGGCGGAAGAGTGCTTCCAGAAAGGCTCTAAGATCGCTGATGCTCAGATGGCAGTGGTAGAGCTGCAAGAATATCAGAAGACTGCAGATCCGAGTGATTTGTTGCGAGCCAAGAAGCCCACTACGGAATCAGCATTCCAGCTGTCCGGTGAGACGAAACCGATTCACATCCGCCCGACTGACCCCAATGCTGCTCCGACCAACATCTCAACAACACTCGACTCCAAATAGGAAGAAGTGCTCATCCAGTTCCTCCGTGAGAACTGGGACATCTTTGCATGGAAGCCTGCTGACATGCCGGGTGTTCCTAGGGGGCTGGCTGAGCATCGCCTACGAGTCGACCCAAAAGTCAAACCTGTCAAAGAACATCTTTGACGGTCCGCCGTCTAGAAGAGAAAGGCCATTGGCGAGGAGGTAGCTCGGCTCTTAGCAGCAGAGTTCATCCGAGAAATTTACCACTCTGAGTGGCTTGCCAATGTGGTCATGGTCCCCAAGAAGGACAAGTCACTGCGCATGTACATTGACTTCAAACATATCAATCGGGCCTGCCCGAAAGATCATTTCCCTATTCACCACATCGACCAAATAGTCGACTCGACAGCGGGATGCGAGCGGTTGTCTTTTTTAGACGCCTATTCCGGGTACCATCAGATCCGTCTGTATGGACCCGATGAGATCAAAACAGCTTTCATCACTCCATTCGGGTGCTTTTGTTATGTCACCATGCCATTCGGGCTCAAGAATGCCGGAGCCACGTTCATGAGGATGATTCAGAAGTGTTTGCTCACTCAAATCAGTCGGAATGTGGAAGCATACATGGATGATATAGTGGTCAAGTCAAGAAAAGGTTCTGACCTGTTGACTTACCTTGCTGAAACATTTGCCAATCTCAGGAGGTATGATATCAAGCTTAATCCATCAAAGTGCACATTCGGAGTTGCTGGCGGAAAGTTACTCGGTTTTCTTGTTTTCGAACGAGGAATCGACGCTAACCCATAAAAAGTTGGCACTATACTCCGGATGAAACGCCCTGTGCGTGTGCACGATGTCCAGAAGCTTACTGGATGCTTGGCCGCTTTAAGTCGATTCATCTCTCGCCTCGGTGAAAAGGCATTGCCTCTTTACCGACTGATGAAGAAGTCAGACAAGTTCGAGTGGAATCCAGAAGCTGATGCAGCGTTTGCAGAGCTAAAAGCTCTGCTCTCCACCCAGCCGGTGCTTGCTGCTCCTATCAGCAAAGAGCCTTTACTGCTTTATATTGCATCCACAGGACAAGTCGTCAGTACAGTACTTCCGGTCGAGCGGGAAGAAGAAGGAAAGGCCTTCAAAGTTCAACGCCCAGTATATTATCTTTCTGAAGTGTTGACCCCATCAAAGCAAAGATACCATCACTATCAGAAGCTTGTTTATGGGATTTATATGACCACGAAGAAGGTTGCTCATTACTTCTCTGATCATTCCATTACAGTCGTCAGCGACGCCCCATTGTCAGAGATTCTTCATAATAGAGATGCAACTGGTCGAGTGGCGAAATGGGCGATTGAACTCCTTCCCCTTGATATCAAGTTTGAGGCAAAGAAAGCCATCAAGTCCCAAGCAGTAGCAGACTTCATCGCCGAGTGGATTGAACAGCAGCTTCCGACTCAAGTTCACTCGGAGCACTGGACTATGTTCTTTGATGGTTCCAAGATGCTGAATGGTTCTGGTGCTAGGGTAGTATTAGTTTCCCCCGACGAGATAAGCTCAGATATGTACTCCATATTCACTTTGATTCCTCCAACAATTAAGCAGAATATAAGGCACTCCTGTGCGGGTTGCGTATGGCCATTTCACTCGGCGTCCGACGCCTTATGGTCTACGACGACTCAGATCTAGTCGTTAATCAAGTGATGAAGGAGTGGGACGTCAGAAGCCCAGCCATGACTGGTTACTGCAATGCAGTGAGAAAGCTGGAGAAGAAATTTGAGGGGTTAGAACTTCATCATATACCTCGACTGAAAAACCAAGCTGCTGATGATTTGGCGAAAATAGGGTCCAAAAGGGAAGCCATTCCCAGTAATGTGTTTTTGGAGCACATCCGCACACCGTCAGTGCAAGAGGATCCCTTCACAGAAGAAGCCCCACAGCCAAAAAGTGCCAATGATTGGACTGAAGTTGAGTTCCCAGCCGTGGTCGACCTGATTATGGAAGTTGTGGTCATCACTCCCGACTGGACAGTGCCATACATCGCATATATTCTAAGGAAAGAGCTCCCACAGAATGAAGAAGAGGCTCGACAGATCGTCCGTCGATCCAAGACATTTACAGTGATCAAGGGACAGTTGTACAGAGAAAGCGCGACTGGAGTCGGCCAGAAGTGTATAACGCCAGAGGAAGGTCAGATAATTCTTGAGGATATCCACTCAGGGACCTATGGCCATCATGCGTCCTCTCGGACCATTGTGGCTAAAGCATACCGAGCAGGATTTTACTGGCCAAAAGCAAATGAAATGGCAAAAGAAATAGCCGACGAGTGTGAAGGATGTCAGTTCTATTCCAACATGTCGCACAAGCCCTCCTCAGCCTTGAAGACCATTCCACTCGTCTGGCCCTTCGCTGTTTGGGGGTTGGATATGATTGGACCACTGAGAACTGGCAGGAGCGGCTTCACTCACTTGCTAGTAGCAGTCGACAAGTTCACTAAGTGGATCGAAGCCAAGCCCATCAAGAACCTCGATGCATGCACTGCTATCAGTTTCGTCACAGAGTTGATACTTAGATATGGAGTTCCACATAGCATCATCACTGACAATGGGTCAAACTTTGATTCCGACAAGTTCAAAGCCTTTTGCGCCTCTCAAGGCACGTGGGTCGACTATGCTTCAGTTGCTCACCCTCAGTCGAATGGACAAGCAGAACGCGCAAACGGTCTAATTCTCAAAGGGATGAAACCCCGGCTGATGCGTGATCTCAAACATGCAGCAGGAGCATGGGTCGACGAACTTCCATCGTTCTTTGGGGATTGAGGACCACTCCTAATCGGTCGACTGGTAGAACTCCATTCTTTCTGGTCTATGGAGCTGAAGCAGTTCTGCTGAGTGACCTGCTTCAAAATGCACCTCGAGTCGAACTCTACTCTGAAGATGAAGCGGAACAAGCCCGGCAGGATGCAGTCGACCTTTTGGAAGAAGAGAGGGAGATGGCCCTGATCCGCTCGACTATCTATCAGCAAGACTTGCGTCGGTTCCATGCCAGAAATGTGAAGAGTCAAGCCTTCCAAGAAGGAGACTTGGTCCTCCGAGCAGAAACCTCACAAGCTCGCTCCTACATGGGAAGGCCCCTTCATCGTCACCAGAGTTCTCCACAATGGAGCATACCATCTTTACAACGTCGATCGCCAGATTGATGAGCCTCAAACTTGGAATGCGGAGCTGCTCCGCCCCTTTTATACTTAAGTACTCACTCGGATGAGATGTAATAAAAGTACCTCTGTAGTTTGTTTATCTAAGTCAAGAATGTTATAATTTTCCCAGTGATTGTTATTACTTTTTGTTAAAATTCCCCCCCCCCCCAGTGGGTGGCTTAGCTGCGAATCCGTTTCGCCTAAGTTTGTAAAAAAATCCTTACCGAGCGGTGAGCCAGACTCCCACTCGGGGGCATAGCTGCGAATCCGTTTTGCCTAAGTGTTTAAAATCCTACCGAGTGGTGAGCCAGCCTCCCACTCAGGGGCTTAGCTGCTGTCCAAGGACTCACATAAGTGTTTAAAATCCTACCGACTGGTGAGCCAACCTCCCACTCGGGGGCTTAGCTGCAGTCCAAGTACTCGCCTAAGTGTTTAAAATCCTACCGAGTGGTGAGCTAGCCTCCCACTCGGGGGCCTAGCTGCAGTCCAAGGACTCGCCTAAGTGTTTAAAATCCTACAGAGTGGTGAGCTAGCCTCCCACTTGGAGGCTTAGCTGCAGTCCAAGGACTCGCCTAAGTGTTTAAAATCCTACCGAGTAGTGAGCCAGCCTCCCACTCAGGGGCTTAGCTGCAGTCCAAGTACTCGCCTAAGTATTTAATACAATGTGTGCTTCACAAGGACGACGAGGTGCAGGAGGACTGCTGCCTTCTCCTTCAGAGTTACACCACAAAAATCCTACCGAGTGGAGAGCAAACCTCCCACTCGGGGGCTTAGCTGCAGTCCAGTACTCGCCTAAGTATTGAAAAATCCTACCGAGTGGAGAGCAAACCTCCCACTCAGGGGCTTAGCTGCAGTCAAGTACTAGCCTAAGTTTGAAAAATCCCACCTAGTGGAGAGCAAACCTCCCACTCGGGAGCTTAGCTGCAGTCCAATACTCGCCTAAGTTTGAAAATCCTAGCGAGTGGAGAGCAAACCTCCCACTCGGAGGCTTAGCTGCAGTCCAAGTACTCGCCTAAGTTTGAAAAATCCCACCGAGTGGAGAGCAAACCTCCCACTCGGGGGCTTAGCTGCAGTCCAGCACTCGCCTAAGTAAGAAATCCTTCTAGATCCGCAAGGACGATGAGGTACAGTTCGGCAGTTACCTTCTCCTTCGGAGCTGCACCACAAGTACAACGTGCGGTCGATCCCAATCCGCAAGGACGACGAGGTGCAGGTCGACTGTTACCTTCTCCTCCGGAGCTGGGCCACAAGCACAACGTGCGGTCCATCTCGATCCGCAAGGACGACGAGGTTAGTCGCAGTCTATGCTCCATCCCTTCCTGCAAGATCGATGAAGTACAAGTCGACTGGACTTTTCACCTCAAGGATGCTGCTCAAACATTGAAGTATATTCCGAATGAAAAGCAAAGTTTGCTCAAAGGCAAATAAAAGCACGTTCGATGACAAATCAAGTTCGGGTAAACGTCCTACGGATTCGAAAATGCTCAGGCGTTAAGCCTGTTAAAATTTATCGGTTACAAAACCACTCGGCATTCCGAGGCAAATTTAAGGTGGAGCACAGAAGTTTTTTACTCCTCAGGTGGAGGACTCGAAGGTGCAACAAACTGGTCGGGGTCGATTCCGTCAGCAATCTGGGTGGCAGCGGCGATGAAAGTCTACATGAAAGATTGGAAAATCATACTTCTTGGTATTAGCAACTTTGATGGACGCCAGCTTTTCCTCCCGCGCCTCCTTGCAGTGGACACGAACCAAAGACAGAGCAACATCAGCTCCACACCTGGCAGAAGACTTTTTCCAATCTTGCACTCGACTTGGAACCTCACTCAGTCGAGTCATTAAGGACTCAAGGTCATTCTGAAGCGTCTGGTCTGGCCAGAGTGTTGAGTCGATTTGCGACACCGCAGCTTTCAGTCGAGCGAGGTAGTCCACCACGCTAGCAACGCGAGACTCCAGTCGGAGCACATTCATAGCGGCTTCATCCTTCACAGGAGAGTTGATGGGGTCCAGGCTGGTCTCCACTCGACTGGTCTCCTCTTCAAAGTTTTGGCAAAATCCTGTAAACGCAGCTCGGGCTCAAAACAACAATCATATGATGTGTCGGTGATCACAAGTCAGTCGGATAAAAGAGACTACCTTCAATCATGAGGAATAGCTTCTTGGCGAGTCCTCCAAGATAAACCTCCAGATCATTCCACTTCCCCGCCAGGTGACCAGCCTTGTCAGTCAGAGCAATCTTGTCATTCTTCAGCCGGCTAACTTCCTTGTTGGCCGCATCAAGAGCAGCTTTCAGCTTGACGTTCTCTTCTTCAAGTTTGTTGACTGAGGCCAGTTTCTCTTCCTCGAGCTTTGTTTTCTCCAAATCCGCTTTCTATGCCTCTGCAAGGTCATGGTCTTTCTTGTTCAGAGCCTCCTCCAGTTTATCTGCAAAATAACAATGAGACCAGAGTTGAGAATGGTTAGAAAGACAAAGACAGTCGTCAAGTTCTCACCAGGTCGCTTCCGAGTGACTAAGGAAAATCGTAGCATTTCTAAGACTACAGCCGAATCAAAACATTCGACAGTAGTCTCGGGGACTACACCCATGGGTGCACTCAGCGTGCCCCCACTGGTTTTACCAATTCGGTTCGACCAGTCGACCAAAAGAGGGAAAAAGGTTATGATCCTAAAACCATAGCTAATTTTCAGCGGTCAGCCGCGTAAAAAAAACAGTTCTACAGACTATAGTCGACTGCCAGCAGTCCACCATAGTCTCGGGGACTACACCCAGTGGGTGCACTAAGCATGCCCCCACCGGTTCCAAGGTTCCATTCGACATGGCCCGACCAGACCGAGTGAACAAGTTTAAAGTATAAAGACTATAGTCGACTGCCCGCAGTCCACCGTAGTCTTGGGGACTACACACAGTGGGTGCACTCAGCGTGCCCCCACCAGTACAAAAATTCAATTGACACACCCACCCAGTGGGTGTGCAGATATGAAAATCTTCAGAAAGAAGAAGTTTTAGGTAGCATATCCTAACAGAACAAGCAGCGACCAACTTACTTGGCCATTGCTCTGAAGGGCTGAGCTAGCATCATAAGCCGCCTGGGTGGCTTCCCGGACCACCTTCACTTGCTCCATCATGATCCCTGCCTGGCGTATGGCCTCCTTAGCAGCACTCACTTGGTCTTCAGGGACGTGGTGTGTGGCAAAAAGGGAAGGCGGATCAGCAGTCGACAACAAAGGCCGGACACTCGTCAGCGGCACAGCAAAGGACGCAGAAGCCCGAGTGGTGTTGTCCCCCTCGTGAACCAGCGTCTCAGGCACCGATACAACTTGAGCAGCCTTGTCAACAGGCGCCTTTTTGTTCTTCCTCTTCCTCAGCGGTGTTTCATCATCGTCGTCAGGGAGATCAATAACATGAGGTGGAACTACAAGAAAGATTCAAAAGTAAAAACGGAAATCCAATCAACCATAAAGCAAAACTGCAGAGATCATACCAAGGTTGGAGGTGGCGACATCTTCCATTGACTGATCTTCGTGTTTAGCTGAGGTCTCGGAGTTGGCAGCGCTGCAGATTTCAGAAATCAGTTGATCAGTCAACAAGTCGACCAAAAGTGCACCCATGTTAGACAGGAAAACACAAGTCCTGATGTTACCCGGAAATGGTGGGAATGGACATCCTCATCTTGGGCAGGGCCGTCGTCAGCTTTGATGATGTCGCTCGGGGTTGCTTCGGCGCTTTCTCAGTCGGTACTGGAGAGGTCGTCCGAGGACGCTTCGTCGACTGCCCAACGGGCGCGATGGCCTTACCGCGCTCGACCGCCGGATCATGTGTCAGCTTGGATCGCCTTTCCGAGCGGGGAGGATCGACTTCTTCCTCCTCTTCCTCTTCCTCCTCTTCACCGGAGCTGTCGTTCCCCTCGCCCTCCTCACAGTCAGACTGCCATTCCTCCTGGCTTTCACCTCCGCTTCCTTCTTCTTCTTCGGCTTGTTCTTGCTCTCCGTTGGGCATCGAGTACATCTCAGTGGCGGCCTAGAAGACAACAAAACAAGACAAAAGTCAATCGGCCTATTTGCAGCAAAACAGAATGAATGAAACAAGATCACAGTCGGAGATAAATGGTCATACCTTGTCTAGTTCATAAGACTGGTCGAGTGGTGGGATCCTCCTAGCTCCACGAGGGTTATCCTCATTCCCCGTGATGGCAGTCATCCACCTCTCCAATGTGGCGTCGTCGACCTCCTCTAGGTGGACGCGAGTGGTGTCTTCAGTACCAGAGTACAACCACATTGGGAGACCTCGGTATTGGAGTGGCTGAATGCGCCGTCGAAGGAAAACCTCCAGAAGATCCATGCCAGTCACACCGTCGCGAATGAGCTGAACTACACGCTCCATCCGCATTTTAACCTGAGCCTTCTCCTCAGGAAGCACTTTTAGAGAGGACGGCTTGTTCACTCGACCCATGGAGAAAGGAGGGAGTCCAGTCGACTGCCCTAGCGTCGGCTGGTCTTGGCAGTAGAACCAGGTCGACTGCCACCCTCTAACTGAGTCGGGAAGAGTCATGGCTGGAAAGGCACTCTTACCCCTCATCTGGACCCCGAGTCCCCCACACATCTGCATTACTTGGGTTTTCTCGTCATTCGGGCTAACCTTTTTTACCGTCTGAGATCGACAAGTGAATATGTGTTTGAAGAGGCCCCAGTGTGGCTGTCAACCCAAGAAGTTTTCGCAGAAAGAAATGAAAGCGGCGAGATAGGCAATGGATTTGGGTGTGAAGTGATGGAGTTGTGCTCCAAAGAGGTTTAGAAACCCCCGAAAGAAAAGATTCGGCGGTAGGGAAAACCCGCGATCAACATGGGTGGCTAAAAGGACACACTCACCCTCCTGAGGCTGCGGCTGCCACTCCGTCCCTGGAAGCCTTGCTGACCCGTGGGGGATCAGTCCTTCGTTGGCCAGGTCGTCGAGGTCTTTCTGGGTGATGGTCGACCGGATCCAGTCTCCCTGGACCCAACCTTGAGGCAGGCTGGACCGCGACGAGGATCCGCCCCGACTGGTCGCTCTCCCCTTTGCCTTCGCCGTCGCCTTCTTCGTCCACTTCAAAACCGCCGTCTTCTCCTTCACCATTTTCGCCGGCGAAGCAGGCGCAGAGTAGCAGTGTTGAGCAGGTGGCAACCGCAGCAGATGAATCTGAGGACGGGGAAGGGGAAAATGAAGGCGCACTGTTAAAAAGACCCCGCCCGGCGTCTTATATGGAGTCGCTTCCGAGTGACTGACTGGTAGGCCCGGGCAATCCTGTCAAATCCCGCAACAGTCGCGCGCACGATACGTGGCGAAAAAGGTGGCGCAGAAATCGAGGCGCCCTTTCCTTATCCCATCCGAGTACCGTGGCCTTCTCCACTTCGCGCGCTTCCCGAAATTCGGATGCCGCTAAATCCGCCAATAGCAGAGCAACTTGTCAGATGACAGATTTCCTCCGATCCGTCGCTCGGGAATCTCCAAGTTCGTAAAGTTCACTCGACAGGTATAAAGAATGGATCAAGGCGACTGAAAGAGAAGTTGACGCCATCACTAAAAAGTCATTGATCCAGAGTAGGACACTCACAACACGAAAAATAGGTCGGAAAGATTATCAACTCCGTCCTCACTCAAACCTCGATCAATTCGGGGGCTAATGATGAAGTCATGTACCTAGGGTAGGGTCATGGACCTGTCCGAGATACCCTCCCCAAAGATATCCTTAGAAGAAAGTGCCTTCCAGTCGACCTGGTAGGATTCCACTCGACAGACTCAGAGACACTCGACCATGAAGACTCACTCGACAACCAGGAGTTTACGAGCCACTCTGTATCCAAACGGTCTATAATTAAGTAGTCTTTATGGCCATGATGACACTTTATGTAAGGCGTTACCAGTAACGCCAGAACTTAATGTACTTTAAAACCCTCCACTACGTGGGCTGGCTGGGGTCCTGGCGCACTCTATATAAGCCACTCCCCTCCACCGGCAGAGGGGTTCGCACCCCTGTAATTCATACACACATAATCGAGTCGACCGCCTCTGGGCTCCGAGACGTAGGGCTATTACTTCCTCCGAGAAGGGCCTGAACTCGTAAAACTCGTGTGTATACAACTACTCCATAGCTAGGATCTTGCCTCTCCATTCCTACGCCCATTCTACTGTCAGACTTAGAACCACGACACGTAGCTCCTCCTTTCATTCCCGAGTGCATTATTACACCAAATTGTCTAGCACACGGGATTGAACACTACTAGGGAAAACCTTATACACAGAAATATAGCAACAGCGCGGGTCAAAAAACTGCGCTAGTGCTATATAGCAGTAGCGACCAAATAAAAACCGCGCTACAGACACAAACTTAGCAGTAGCGCCTGTTGTAGAGAAAGCGCTACTACTAATATTCCCATTGGCAGAATGCTAGGCTACGCATAGCAGTAGCGAGCTTAACAGAAACGCGCTACTGCTAGAGCACAGTTAGCAGCGTGTTTCCTAAGAAGAGCGCTACTACTAACGGAAATAAAATAAGATGATAAACAAATAGAAATTTAAATAAAAATGAAAGAAATAGAAAAAGGAGAAAGGGAAAAATAAAATGTAAAGCAAAATAAACGAAAAAGTGAAAAATCGGAGGAAGGCATAGCAGCAGCGTTTGTTTGTAAGAGGCGCTATAGCTAACGTAGCTGCAGCGCGTGTCCTAGACCCCCGCTATAGAAACAGAATAGGAAATTAGCTATAGCAGCAGCGCGTTTTGAGGAAAGCGCTATAGCTAACTTAGCTATAGCGCGTTTTGCGAAACGCGCTACCGCTAAGTTTGACTTAGCCAAAAAACCGTTTCCCCCCGGCCACCACTTCCCCCAAATCCCTCAAACCCACCCCGCGCGCGCCGCCGTCTCCTGATTCACAGTCGCCCCACACTTCGCCGCCGCCGACGACGCCACCAGAGCCGTGCGCCGTCGACGACACCGGAGCCACCCCCAACGCCTCGGAGCCGCGCGGCCTCGTCAACGCCACCGGAGCCACCATCGGCGCCACCTTCCTCGCTGTCACCGGAGACGCCCCTGCCTCCCTCGCCATCAACGGAGACGCCCCAGCCTCCCTCGCCACCACACTGCCTCCGTCGCCACCACCGGAGCCATCATCTGTAAGCCCCCACCCCTCCTCTCTCTCTCATGCATAGGTTAACCAGTTTAATTAGGTTAATTATCTAGGTTAGGGAAAAAATTTAGTTAGGGCATTGACAAAGAAGTAGTTAGGTTAACTAGTTTAATTAGGTTAATTATCTAGGTTAGTGCAAAAACTTAGTTAGGGCTTTGACAGAGAACTAGTCAGGTTAACTAGTTTAATTAGGTTAATTATCCATGTTAATTAGTGCAAAAATTTATTTTAGGCTTTGACAGGGAACTAGCTGCGTTAACTAGTTTAATTAGGGTTAATTATCTAGGTAAACTAGATTAACTAACTAGGTTAAATAGGTAGGTTAATTAGGTTCGTTGGATTAAGAAGCTAGGTTAAGTAGATTGGCAAAGGTTTTTGATTTTTCAAAAGACCACTATTTTTCAAGGAAAAGAATTTAGGCAAATTTTATTTTTCATTGAAGTGGTCATGTTATATCTTTTCATTGAAGTTGTTCGATTGTGCCCAAGTGGTGGCTTTGTTGTTTCGAGGGAATGATGCTGAGTGGCCTATGTTTTGTCGGAATGTTGATTCATTTCTGTTCCGGCAAATTTCAGGTTCTCGATTTGTCCACTTTTTAGCAAAGGTCATGCCGAAATTTCCCGTGAATTTCGGCATGACTTGTGCTACAAACTAGGACATATCGAGTGCCCGGGATTTGCCGCACCAGGAAGGAGTCAACATTCCTGCAAAACAATAGTCCTTTTTTATGTCATTATTAATTTTATTAGGTCTAGAATTAATTGACTAGATTTAATCATAGGAAACATGGCTAGCAACGATTAAGGACAGGGTTCTGGTGATTGCGACGACGTCTACCGGGCGGCAGACGAATTTTTTAGCTTTACCGACGATCAACAGATGTTGTTGCTGGGCCCACTGGTGGCATCGGGGACTGAGACCGACACGCAGACCAGTGCTGAGACCGATACGCAGACCGGTGCTGAGACTGACACCGGCGCTGAGATTCAGACCGGCATCGAGACCGACGCTGAGACCGGTGCTGCCTCGGGGAGCGGAGCCGGTGTAGAACCGAAAGCAAAGAGGCAACGGGTTCCTAACAAACTAAGGACTACTAGACTGGTGGTCACGGAGGTGGACAACGGCAATTTTGAGCCAAAGGCGCCCGAGGAAGCGCGCGCGTGCTACGGCAATCAAATAGGCTGATCATACGGACAACCGCCACCATCAACGATGAGAATCTAAAGAAGATAGAAAATATGAGGAGCTCCCTCCTAAAGAAGTTTCACCAGATATTCTTGTTCCCGGGCCGGAATGAGAAGGATTATGAAGATCCAGACAATGACCCGGCAATGAAGAAGATAAAAAAACACGCCATGACCAAGTTTAGCAATGCGTTGGCCGCCTGGAAAAATCGAGTGAAAGCAAATATCAACGACGGGGAACCCTACTCCCAGATTGTAAAGGATAGTCCAACAATCACGGAAGAGCAGTTTCAAATATTCAAGGAGGCTTGCGAGGCCGAAGCTGCCAAAGAAAAGTCTAAGTACATGAAGGGGCTTCAAAAGAGGAACATTGGGACCCACCACCTCGGAAGCCGTGGTTACGGCGGAAAGAGGTCCAAATGGGCCAAGGAGGACGCAGAAGCCGCGAGTCTGGGCATCCCAGACCCCTTGGCGGATTTCACCGTCCCGCAGGAGCGTGACGTCCTGAGGGCCCGCCACCGTTGGGACCCACTGAAGAAGATTTATGAGACAACACCGGTCATTACGGAGTTCATGAGACTGCTGGTAATTTTAGTTTCTGATCAATTCGACTGCACACGTTAGTCATATTTGTAAACGATCCTTGTGCCTTTTGCAGAGAGAGCAACACCGGATTGCGGCCTAAAGCGACTCGCCGTCTGAGGCATTGGCGAGGCCCAAGTGGGACACTCCATTCAACCGGGCGTTGAACATATTGAAACGACAACCGGTGGAAACTCGACCATCGTATGGACGCGTGCAAGGTGTCGGAGACGGCGCCACGTGGAAGAAGTACTACCGTGAGACCACGGAGGAGAAAAAGGAAAGACGGAGGTTAACTGAAGAAAGCATCGACAATAAGGTTGAGATTGCGGTTGAGAAGAAATCATCTCAAACAGTCGCAACAGCGGTAGCTGCCGCAAAACAGGCGATTGCAGATATATCTACTTCCTTGGTGAAGGGCGTTCACACTTGGACAAGGGAAAATCCAAAAAAAATGCAGAGGACTTTCCCCTTGCTGACTTCTTGGCAGCACATGCTCCCGCACCGGCTCCCGCACCTGCTCCCGCACCTGCTCCCGCACTGGCTCCCGCACCGGCTGCCGCACCGGACGTGCTCGGTGGTGCCTCCTCTTTGGCTGAGCTCGACGCCCTCACGGTATATTCCACACCGGCCCCCTTCAATATAAATGTATAATCTCCCGTTTTCGTTGCCTTTTGGATGTCTCACATCGCATACTTTTATTTGCAGGCCGACGAAACCCCGTGCACCATATTGTACACCGAACAGAAGGTGGACGTGGGGAAGGGGACGATAATGGAGCCGAAGGAACCATTGTTCCACAGCCGGTCGATCCCCCCGAACGTCTTCAAGGTTTCCGTGGCCAGTGTCAAACCGGGCCACGAGAATTTGCCTCCTCTAATACTAGTGGGGGATGACGACGAGACCCCGCGGCGGCTTGGTGATTGTTGCAATGGGTGGGTCCTGTTGTGGCCAAAGAGTCTGCTTCGTCTGGAGGCGGCCGGGAGCACACCGGCGAGCACGCAGCCTCAGCAAGGTATGAACATCAACACCCCACCTACCCAATTAGCGTCGGGTGTCGGGTTGGGTGATAGCGGACGGGGTAAGCAGGTGGCTCCATTAGAGGCTGATGACGTCGCCATCGATGAGGATGAGGATGACGATGGTGCTGAACAGTATGTCTATACTGGCGCCTCCTCAGGGTTTGAGCATCATGAGTCGGTGCCTGAATTACCGTCTCAACGTGTTATTGACTCCATCCGGTGGTAAAGAAGCCTAGGAAGAGAGCGAGGAAAGGCAAAAAAGCTGATTCTATGATCCAGCCGCCTCAGCAGCCTCGGCTTCGGGACCGTGTAGATATCCCCGATGCGGATAAATGGCATATCCCCGGTCGACCAATCCTACCTGAAACAGCGCTACGGGCCAGATTCGGCGATCTAAGGAGACTTCATGACGATGTGCTGCGGGTAGAGAAAGGCCTCATCGCCTCGAAAGATCCAGGATACCCACTCTACGTGGTTAACGTTCCGGAGCAAATGTCGTACATCAAGGGCTTCCCCGCGGATAAGTTCTTCCTCCGATTCGATTACATATTCGACATTTTTCACGTGAAGAAGCTGGATTTTACTTTTGTCCGCCTTTATGCCTTGCACATGAGCTACATCATTGGGGTTGAGCAGATAGCTCATATCTGTGTCGCTGACCCATACTACATGCATGAGGCCTTCTTGGGAGTCTGTGCACAGCATCGTGAATACGCGAGGGATTACATCGTCAGTTCCATGCTCGCCAATAAGGACAAGGAGGCGATTCTCGTGCCTTATCATCCCGTGTAAGTCATCCGCGCTGCTATCCTTCCTTCGATTTCAATAATTCATTTGCACGGTGGAGGCTAATTAATTTGAGGTGTACTTATTTTGCGCAGCGGCGGGCGCGCCGTCCTCATCATCCTCTACCCCCGATTCTCCCATGCTCTTTACTTGGACTCGTCGAAGAACATTCACAAAAAGGATTACACCCACATCAAAGATGTTCTCGACAGTGCTATGTTTTACTACCAAGCAAGGGGTGGAGAGGTTAGGGACAAGAAGAGAAGGGGCGGCAGGCCCGCCTTCAGCCATAAGACCGACTTCTGCTGCATCCAGCAACCGAATGATTCTCTTAATGATGGATTCTATGTCCTACACCACATGCTGGAGTACCGACGGGATCACCAGAACCTTCACATGGCACCTAGATCTAGCGATGCCCATATTCTGTAATGGGCAAAGGACATAGGAGATATCGAGGATCATCGACTTCGAGCTGAGTTCTATAACATCCAGCGCGAACTTGCCCAAATCATCATGAATGAGGTCGTCGAAAAAACAGGGATGTTCCATGCAGACGGACAAATGTCGCGGGAAGACGTCCGAACATGGATAGCCTCTCAGCATCTCGACATGAAGCCTTTCACTAAGCTCGATGACTATCTCCCTGACTTGGATGGATGGCACGACATGATGGAGTGATTGTCGATATATGACAATGTGTCCGTTTAGTCCATACTTTCTTTTATGACAAAACTTTGAGTTATGCACGGTGAAACTTTATTTGTGATGTAATTAAACCGTCCTCCTCGACTAGCGAAAATCACTCTAGTTAGGTCATTTGGGTACGATGAACTTTGTTATTTATGCTTATGATATGTTGTTTCTATTTTTGCCAAGTCTGTATCTTTGTGTTGCTCAACTATATATGTTGCATATCATCGACTCATGTGACGATGCAGGTGCATAGATCATAAATGGCGAAGAAGTGCTACGCCAGGAGTATATATACGACAAGTGGCCGGAGTGTCAGGCCCAGGTGTACTGGTTTTCGGTTTCCGAGCGACACGCAGTACTTAGTTTAGGTTCACGCTAATGCGAGAGAGGGATACGAACTCATGTACTCAAAGTGATAGCTATTCTCGTGTATATCATTGTTTAGATGGATGACGATGTATTTGCAAGTAATTGAGACTTGTATCGCTATTTTCGAGATTGATGACGAGAGACCACTTTGTGTTCGATGATGATTATGATGATGACATGATTTGATGAGACTAATTGTATGTATATGCTATGATTACATTTGTATGTGGATGATATGCTAAAGATTATTGTATAAAGCCTATTCAAATGCAAAACAAATAAAAAACAAATCTGCAGGAAAAAAACTAATAAAACTAGTAGTAGCGAGGGAGGGATTTAGCAGTAGCGCCGACTTACCAGTAGCGCTTACCTGTAAACGGCGCTGCAGATAATACCAGTAGCGTCCTTTTCTAAAGAGCGCTGCAGCTATTCGTGTGTAGCAGTAGCGTGTGTCAACATGCGCTACTGCTATACGTTAGCTGTAGCGCCTTATTAGTAGCGCCGGTACCCGCGCTACTGAGAGGGCCAAAACCCGCGCTGCTGCTAGGCTTTTCCCTAGTAGTGGAAGGAGAAGCTACCCCCACGACGGCATGGATGATGGAGGGGGCTCCTAGATTTCTGCATAGTTCTCTCCAATTTTAGCATTCAAAGTAGGAGTACTTTTCCAATATGAGCATTCAATAAGCAAAACCAAATCATAAAATAAAGTAGTATTCAAATTAGCATGCATTCAATTATAAGCAAAAGTACATCATCTCTTGTGTCCGTACATCGTTGAATATTATCACTAATACTCCACGAATACTATCATACATATAGCATCACTAATACAGCTAGAACCGTAGCGCCCGACAGGTATCGTCGCGGGCGGTGGACACCCAAAGATAAGGAACCATCACAGGATCATAGCTCCAGTGAGATCCCTGAAGAACCTGCCAGGTATTGTCGAACCTTCCCTCCAATGCAACCATGTAGCGATGGACGTGCTCGTCCTCCTCGCTGACACGGTGACATACCACCTCCGCAGTGTCCGGAAGCCTCGGCACCGTCACTGGCCCACGCGACCGCCACCAAACAAGGATCAGGTCAACAACGGGCGGCCTCCTCACCAACCTACGTCCCCTGGAAGGTAGCACCTCCCAATACCAGCCCGGCGGAGCCCAGTCCCGAATATGGCCCTGATCAAGCAGGCCTCCACCTCCGAGTCGACGACGACGAGGATGCGGGATAGGCATCAACGACGTCGATGCGGGAACTACTTCTATATATAGTTAAATAAAGTAGTTTTATTAATTAAATCAACTAGTTCAACTACTAAGCACTTACTATAAATAAATAAAGTAGTACTTACTAAAAACAAACTACTTCTATATATAGTAAAATAAAGTAGTTTATTAAATCAACTAGCTAGTTCAACTATATAAGAAGCACTTACTATAAATAAAATAAAGTAGTACTTACTAAAAATAAACTAGTTTAACTATAGTTTTATTATTTTTCTAACTAATTATATTAAACACTTTCTCTTCTTATTTTTTCCTTTTTCCTCTATTCTAAATATGAACATATTCATAAATGACTTCTATCATTCACAATTTTCCTATACATACACAATAAATTGACAAAGAAAATACTATGAACAAAAAAATCATTAAAATTATATGAACAAAATTACAACAGAAAAAAATCATAAAAATTCTTTGAACAGAAAAAAAATCATAAAAATTTGACATATTCGATCTTTGCATATATATGAACATACAAACATGCATATTCAACAATAATATCACGAAAAAGATCTATTAACAGAAAAAAAATCTAACACAATATGAACAAATTAATTACACAATATGAAAAAAAATCTAACAGAAAAATCTATGAACTACACATCTAAATTACTACACATCTAACAAAAAATCTATGAACTACAAAAAAATCTAACAGAAAAATCTAAAAAAAATCTAACAAAATCTAACTCAATTAACTACACATCTAAATTAACTACTAATAACATCAAATTAAATTAGCAAAATGTTTGCTCACGGCGACGGTGTCAGGGACGGCGACGGCGACGGCGACGGCGACGCGGCGCGGCGACGGTCAATGGTGAGGCGGTGCAGCGCGGGGCGGCGACGGGCAGGGGCCGGCGGCATTGCGGGGCACGGGGCGTGGGGCAGGGGGCGGTAACGGCGTCGGGGCGGCGCGGGACGGCGCGGGGCGACGACGGCGACGGCGAGGCGGAAACGGACGGGCAGCCTGGCGGCGTCGGGCGGCGGGGAAGAACGAACTGAACCAAATTTTCGTGAGTGCCACATATATAGGCAGAGCATTGGTCTCGGTTCATGGCACCAACCGGGACCAATGCACCCCTTTAGTCCCGGTTCGTGGCACCAACCGGGACCAAAGGCCACTTTTCAGTAGCCCAAAGGGCGGGAAACAGAGACCTTTGGTCCCGGTTGGTGCCACAAACCGGGACAAAAGAGGGGCATTGGTCCCGGTTAGTGCCACCAACCGGTACCAATGCGTCCCTTTAGTCCCGGTTGGTGCCACCAACCAGGAACAAAGGTCGTGTGCTGGAACTGGCGCGGTGCGGTGCTATGTTTAGTCCCACCTCGCTAGCCGAGAGGGGCTCAGAGTGGTTTCTAAGCCCTAGCGAACCAACCACTTCGAGCTCCACTCTACTGCAGGCTTACAGGCCTAAAATCACTCTCTGTGCGTGTGGGCCTATTGGGCCAATTGCGGGCCTGCATCCTGGCCCTAGTAATGGGTTTCTAGTCGTATGCAGGCCGTGGTGGCCCTGTAGGTGGCACTTTTTTTAAATTTTTTCCCAGTTTTTTTGCTTCCTTTTTTGTTTCTAATTACTTATTTATTTTCTTTTACGATAATTCTTTTTGTTATTAAAGTTTGTAACAAAATACTAATTACTAATTTATTTTCTTTTATGATAATTCTTTTTGCTTTTAATGTTTTGAACAAAATTCTAATTACTTATTTATTTTCTTTTATGATAATTCTTTTTGCTATTAAAGTTTGTAACAAAATTCTACATAATTTTAGTTTCAATAATACTAGAGGTTTATAAAAGTTTTTTAGTTGATTCCTTTAGTACCAGTTCTAAGGCTGTTACAAAGGCATTTTATTTGGTACAGGTTTTAAGGCTGGGGCCCCACGAGCACCTTTTAGTACCGGTTCTTGGCATGAACCTGTAAAAGAGATTTTTAGTTGATTCTTTCTGCAGCTGTTTTTCAGTCCCACCTCGCCAAGCGAGAGGCACTCACAGCGGTTTATAAGCCCTGAGTGTAGAGACAATGAAGGGAGAAGCGAAGTGCTCACCTGCACGTTGGCCTGAAGCTAAGCAACGTGCAGGTGAGCATTGCGCCTCTCTTTTATTTTGGCATGGTATCATCATTTCATCCACATAGCATATGCAAGAAAGTTGAGAGGGTTACGGCAAAAACTGGATGCACTTCGTGTACAAAACGGACAATCAGAATTTCGTACGAAAACTTGTCTGTTACAACATGCATTTCAAATTAACTACAAAAAGGTTGAAAGTTGGCATGGTATCATCATAATAGTTGTGGAGAAAGTCTTCACTTTTTCTTTTCTTGTGTCCTTTCCTTATTGCGCCGTAACCATGGATAATCTTCATCAATTATCTGGATGCTTGCATCAGCCTTGACTATGAAGAGAGGAATTTCATGAAACTTTTCATAATCTTTGGACATGTCTGTCTTGCCCTCCACTCCCACGATGTCCCTTTTTCCTGAAAGAACTATGTGGCGCTTTGGCTCATCGTATGATGTATTCGCTTCCTTATTTTTTCTTTTTCTCGGTTTGGTAGACATGTCCTTCACATAGATAACCTGTGCCACATCATTAGCTAGGACGAACAGTTCGTCAGTGTACCCAAGATTGTTCAGATCCACTGTTGTCATTCCGTACTGTGGGTATACCTGTACCCCGCCTCCTGACAGATTGACCCATTTGCACTTAAACAAAGGGACCTTAAAATCTACTCCGTAGTCAAGTTCCCATATGTCCACTATGTAACCATAATATGTGCCTTTTCCCCTCTCAGTGGCTGCATCAAAGCGGACATCACTGTTTTGGTTGGTGTTCTTTTGATCTTGGGCGAACGTGTAAAATGTATTCCCATTTATCTCGTATCCTTTCCAAATCATAACAGTCGAAGATCGTCTCCTGGACAACGAGTGCAGCTCATCACAAACAGTGTTTTCATCTCTGAGATGTGTTTCCAACCAACTGCTGAAAGTCCTGATGTGTTCACATGTAATCCAGTCGTCGCACTCCTCCGGGTGTTTGGAGAGTAGACTGTTCTTGTGTTCATCGACATAAGGGGTCACCAAGGTAGAGTTCTGTAGAACTGTGCAGTGTGCTTGAGACCAAGAATATCCGTCCCTGCATATTATTGTCTCCCCTCCAAGCGTGCCTTTTCCAGTCAGTCTCCCCTCATACCGCGATTTAGGGAGACCTATCATCTTAAGGTCAAGAATGAAGTCAACACAAAACCCAATGACATCGTCTGTTTGATGGCCCATGGAGATGCTTCCTTCTGGCCTAGTGCGGTTACGGACATATTTCTTTAGGACTCCCATGAACCTCTCAAAGGGGTACATAATGTGTAGAAATACGGGGACCAGAATGACAATCTCGTCAACTAGATGAACTAGGACGTGCGTCATGATATTGAAGAAGGATGGTGGGAACACCAGCTCGAAACTGACAAGGCATTGCACCACATCACTCCTTAGCCTTGGTATGATTTCTGGATCGATAACCTTCTGAGGGATTGCATTGAGGAATGCACATAGCTTCACAATGGCTAATGTACGTTTTCCGGTAGAAGCCCCCTCAATGCAACCGGAAGCAGTCATGAGACTTTAGGTTCTGAAACTTTTTCTCTACCATATTTATTATTCCCTTTATATTCGACGAGAAGCCAGTCGGGACCTCCATACTAAGCAGACATTCAAAAAAGATTTCCTTCTCTTCGTTGGTCAGAGCGTAGCTGGCAGGACCTTCATACTGCTTTGGAGGCATGCCATCTTTTTCGTGCAAACGTTCCAGGTCCTCCTGTGCCTCAGCTGTATCTTCGTCACGTGCATCACATCGATCGAAGAGCGGGCCTCTAGGTCTTTCCAGTAGGGTAGGTCCCAAAATATAGATTTCTTCTTCCACATGGGCGTGTGTCCCCCAGCGTCACTCGGAACAGCTAGTCCACCGGGACCCTTTCCAAAGATTACGTGTAAATCATTGACCATAGCAAGTACGTGATCACCGGTACGCATGGCGGGCTTCTTCCGGTGATCTGTCTCGCCTTTGAAATGCTTGCATTTCTTTCGACATTGATGGTTGGTCAGAAGAAATCGACGATGGCCCAGGTACACATTCTTCCTATAGCTTCCCAGGTATATACTTTTGGTGTCAGCTAAACAGTGCGTGCATGCGTGATATCCCTTGTTTGTCTGTCCTGAAAGGTTACTGAGAGCGGGCCAATCGTTGATGGTTACAAACAGCAACGCGTGCAGGTTAAATTCCTCCTGTTTGTGCTCATCCCATGCACATACAGCGTTTCCATTCCAGAGCTGTAAAAGTTCTTCAACTAATGGCCTTAGGTACACATCAATGTCGTTGCCAGGTTGCTTAGGGCCTTGGATGAGAACGGGCATCATAATGAACTTCCGCTTCATGCACATCCAAGGAGGAAGGTTATACATACTTAGAGTCACGGGCCAGGTGCTGTGATTGCTACTTTGCTCCACGAAAGGATTAATGCCATCCGCGCTTAAACCAAACCATACGTTCCTTGGGTCACGTGCAAACTCAGACCAGTACTCTCTCTCGATTTTTCTCCACTACGACCCGTCAGCAGGTGCTATCAACTTCCCGTCTTTCTTACGGTCCTCACTGTGCCATTGCATCAACTTGGCATGCTCTTTGTTTCTGAATAGTCGTTTCAACCGTTGTATTATAGGAGCATACCACATCACCTTCGCAGAACTCTCTTCCTGCGGGGCTCGCCATCAACATCACCAGGGTCATCTCGTCTGATCTTATACCGCAATGCACAGCATACCGGGCATGCGTTCAAATCCTCGTACGCACCGCGGTAGAGGATGCAGTCATTAGGGCATGCATCTATCTTCTGCACCTCCAATCCTAGAGGGCATACGACCTTCTTTGTTGCGTACGTACTGTCGGGCAATTCATTATCCTTTGGAAGCTTCTTCTTCAATATTTTCAGTAGCTTCTCAAATCATTTGTTAGGCACAGCATTCTCAGCCTTCCACTGCAGCAATTCCAGTATGGTACCCAGATTTGTGTTGCCATCTTCACAATTGGGGTACAACTTTTTTTGTGATCCTCTGACATGCGATCGAACTTCAGCTTCTCCTTTTGACTTCCGCATTGCGTCCTTGCATCGACAATGACCCGGCGGAGATGATCATCGGGCACATCGTCTGGTTCCTCTTGATCTTTAGCAGCTTCCCCCGTTGCAGCATCATCGGGCATATCGTCTGGTTCGTCTTGATCTTTAGCAGCTCCCCCCGTTGCAGCAAAACTGTATTCAGGGGGCATATAGTTGTCATCGTCCTCTTCTTCTTCGCCGTCTTCCATCATAACCCCCATTTCTCTGTGCCTCGTCCAAACATTATAGTGTGGCATGAAACCCTTGTAAAGCAGGTGGGTGTGAAGAATTTTCCGGTCAGAGTAAGACATCGTATTCCTACATTTAGTGCATGGACAACAAATAAAACCATTCTGCTTGTTTGCCTCAGCCACTTCAAGAAAATTATGCATGCCCTTAATGTACTCTGAGGTGTGTCTATCACCATACATCCATTGCCGGTTCATCTGCGTGCATTATATATAATTATGTGTGTCAAAAGTAAGAAAATCAGACAAATATCTACCTAAAGTAAGAAAATCAGACATGTATCAGAAAGAAGATAAGAACAAG
The DNA here is from genome assembly GCA_963921465.1 of Triticum timopheevii. Lineage (NCBI taxonomy): Eukaryota > Viridiplantae > Streptophyta > Magnoliopsida > Poales > Poaceae > Triticum > Triticum timopheevii. The sequence goes on from OY997272.1 coordinate 580,768,092, forward strand.
AGGCTCACCAGAGTGGTGCCGGCGACGAGATCGGCACGGGTGATCAACGGCGGTGAAAACGGGGACGGGGCGTGACGGACCGCTAAATCTAGACAAATCTCGAAAAAAATGGAGCTCCGAGGTCGAGCTTCGAGAGGAGAAAGCTTAACTAGTGTGGCTCGGGCATTTTATCGAACACATCATGTGCCTAGGAGGTGGACTAGAGCACCCAAATGCCCTCTCCTCGCCGGATTCAAAAAACAGAGCACTGGAGTGCTCTGCCGCGGCGGTGGGTATATATAGGCAAGTTATTGGTCCCGGTTCGTGGCATGAACCGGGACTAAAGAACCCCCTTCTGTCCCGGTTCAAGCCACGAACCGAGACAATAGTTGTGGGCCAGGAGCGAGGACCATTGATCCCGGTTCGTGGCTTGAACCGGGACAAATGGTTCCACAGGAACCGGGACCAATGCCCACGAGGCCCCGGCCGCCCCCCTGGGCTCATGAACCGGGTCTAATACCCCCCATTAGTCCCGGTTCTTGAAGAACAGGGACTAATGGGCTGGCCAGGGCCGAGCGGTAGCCCTATTTTCTACTAGTGTATGAAGATGCACTTCTCCGATTTGGGTTCGAGTTTATCAGGCTGAAGCCTTTTGACATAACTGTCGCAACCTCAAACTTTAAGAAACGACAACTTAGGTTTCTTGCCAAACCATAGCTCATACGGTATCGTCCCAACGTATTTAGACGGTGCCCTATTTTAACATGAATGCAGCTGTCTCTAATGCATAACCCCAAAACGATAGTGCTAAATCGGTAAGAGATATCATAGATTGCACCGTATCTAATAAAGTACAGTTACGACGTTCGGACACACCATTATGATGTGGTGTTCCAGGTGGCGTGAGTTGTGAAACTATTTCACATTGTTTTAAATGAAGGCCAAACTCGTAACTCAAATATTCGCCTCTGCGGTCAGATTGTAGAAACTTTATTTTCTTGTTACGATGATTCTCCACTTCACTATGAAATTCTTTGAACTTTTCAAATGATTCAGACTTGTGTTGCATTAAGTAGATATACCCATATCTGCTCAAATCATCTGTGAAGGTCAGAAAATAACGATACCCGCCACGAGCCTGAACACTCATCTGACCGCTTACATCGGTATGTATTATTTCCAATAAGTCATTAGCTTGCTCCATTTTCCAGAGAACGGAGTTTTAGTCATATCTTGCCCATGAGGCATGGTTCGCAAGTATCAAATGATTCATAATCAAGTGATTCCAAAAGTCCATCTGCATGGAGTTTCTTCATGCGCTTTACACCAATATGACCTAAACGGCAGTGCCACAAATATGTTGCACTATCATTATCAACTTTGCATCTTTTGGCATCAATATTATCAATATGTGTATCACAACGATCGAGATTCAATAAACCATTTACATTAGGTGTATGACCATAGAAGGTTTTATTCATGTAAATAGAACAACAATTATTCTCTGACTTAAATGAATAACCGTATCGCAATAAAGATGATCCAATCATATTCATGCTCAACGCAAACACCAAATAACATTTATTTAGGTCGAACACTAATCCCGAAGGTAGAGGGAGTGTGCGATGGTGATCTTATCAACCTTGGAATCATTTCCAACACACATCGTCACCTCGCCCTTAACTAGTCTCTGTTCATTTTGTAACTCTTGTTTCGAATTACTAATATTAGCAACTGAACTGGTATCAAGTACCCAGGGGTTACTATGAACACTACTAAAGTACACATCAATAACATGTATATCAAATATACCTTTGTTCTCTTTTTGCCATCCTTCTTATCCGCCAAGTATTTGGGGTAGTTCTGCTTCCAGTGACCATTCCCTTTGCAGTAGAAGCACTCAGTTTCAGGCTTAGGTCTAGCTTTGGGCTTCTTCACGGGAGTGGCAACTTGCTTGTCATTCTTCTTGAAGTTCCCTTTCTTTTCCTTTTGCTCCTTTTCTTGAAACTAGTGGTCTTGTTAACCATCAACATTTGATGCTTTTTCTTGATTTCTACCTTCACCGATTTCATTATTGCGAAGAGCTCGGGAATCGTTTTCGTCATCCCTTGCATATTATAGTTCATCACAAAGTTCAAGTAGCTTGGTGATAGTGACTAGAGAACTCTGTCAATCACTATATTATCTGAAAGGTTAACTCCCACTTGATTCAAGCGATTGTACTACCCATACATTCTGAGTATATGCTCACTGGCTGAGATATTCTCCTCCATCTTGTAGGAAAAGTACCTGTCAGAGGTCTCATACCTCTCGACACGGGCATGAGTCTGAAATACCAATTTCATCTCTTGGAACATCTCATATGTTCAATGGCGTTCAGAACATCTTTGAAGCCTCGATTCTAAGCTGTAAACCATGGCGTACTAAACTATCATGTTGTCGTCATATTGAGCTTGCCAAACGTTCATAATGTCTACATCTGCTCCTGCAATAGGTCTGTCACCTAGCGGTGCATCAAGAACATAATTCTTCTATGCAGCAATCAGGATAATCCTCAAATCACGGACCCAGTCTGCATCATTGCTACTATCATCTTTCAACTTATTTTTTCTCTAGGAACATATAAAAAATAAACGGGTAGCTACATCAGGAGCTATTGATCTACAACATAATTTGCAAATACTATCAGGACTAAATTCATGATAAATTAAGTTCAATTAATCAAATAATTTAAGAACTCCCCTTAAGTAGACATCCCTCAAGACATGTAAGTGACACGTGATCCAAATCAACTAACCTATGTCCGATCATCACGTGAGATGGGGTAGTCATCAATGGTGAATATCTCTATGTTGATCATATCTACTACATGATTCACGTTTGACCTTTAGGTCTCCAGTGCTCTGAGGCCATGCATGTACATGCTAGCCTCGTCAAGTTTAACCCGAGTATTCCGCATGTGCAAAACTGTCTTGCACCCGTTGTATGTGAACGTAGAGTCTATCACACCCGATCATCACGTGGTGTCTCAACACGAAGAACTATCGCAACAGTGCATACTCAGGGAGAACAATTATACCTTGAAATTTAGTTAAGGGATCATCTTATAATGCTACCGCCGTACTAAGAAAAATAAGATGCATATAAAAGATAAACATCACATGCAATCATAAAATATGTGACATGATATGGCCATCATCATCTTGTGCTTTTGATCCATCTCCAAAGCATCGTCATGATCTCCATCGTCACCGGCTCAACACCTTGATCTCCATCGCAGCGTCGTGGTTGTGTCGCCAACTATTGCTCTACAACTATCGCTAACGCATAGTGATAAATAAAAGCAATTACATGGTGTTTGCATTTCATACAATAAAGAGACAACTATAGGCTCCTGCCGGTTGCCGATAACTTATACAAAACATGATCATCTCATACAATAACGTATATCACATGATGTCTCGACCATATCACATCACAACATGCCCTCCAAAAACAAGTTAGACGTCCTCTACTTTGTTGTTGCAAGTTTTACATGGCTGCTAAGGGCTTCTAGCAAGAACCGTTCTTACCTAAGCATCAAAACCACAACGGTGATTTATCAAGTTTGCTGTTTTAACCTTCAACACGGACCGACCGCAGTCAAATTCGATTCAACTAAAGTAGGAGAAACAGAAACCTACCAGCCACCTTTATGCAAAACTAGTTGCATGTGTGTCGGTGGAACCGGTCTCATGAACGTGCTCATGTAAGGTTGGTCTGGGCTGCTTCATCCAACAATACCGCCGAATCAAAATAAGACATTGGTGGTAAGCAGTATGACGATCACCACCCACAACTCTTTGTTTTCTACTCGTGCATATCATCTACGCATAGACCTAGCTCGGATGCCACTGTTGGGAAACATAGCATGCAATTTCAAAAAAATTCCTGCGCTCACGCAAGATCTATCTAGGAGATTCATAGCAACGAGAGGGGGAGAGTGTGTCTACGTACCCTCGTAGACCGAAAGCGGAAGCGTTTGACAACGCGGTTGATGTAGTCGAACTTCTTCTTGTTCCGACTGATCAAGTACCGAACATACGGCACCTCCGAGTTCTGCACACGTTCAGCTCGATGACGTCCCTCAATCTCTTGATCCAGCAAAGTGTCAAGGAAGTAGATGAGTTCCGTCAGCACGATGGCGTGGTGACGGTGATGGTGAAGTGATCCGTGCAGGGCTTCGCCTAAGAACAACGAGAATATGACCGAGGGTGTAATCTGTGGAGGGGGGGCGCGCATATGGCTAATAGATGTTTTTTTGTATTCTAGGCGCCCCCTCCCCATGTATATATAGGTGGCAGAGGGAGGGGAGCAGCAAGGGGGTGCCCCAAGTAGGAAGAATCCTACTTGGGCGCCTCCCCAGTTAGGCCTCACCCCTTCCATAAGTTCCGGAGGGGGAAGGAAGGAGGAGAGAGGAGGGAAGGAAGGGGGAGGCCGAATCCTTCCCCTTCCTTCTTTGTTCCCACTACTAGGGAAAAGCCTATACAGAGAGCTTTAGCAGTAGCGCGTGTTAAAAAAGGGCGCTACTGCTAGACAGCAGTAGCACGCGCAAAAAAACCGCGCTGCAGATACATATATAGCAGTAGCGCGTCCCGCTGTAAAAGCGCTACTACAAAAGTTCCCACAACTAAGCCGATCGGCTACACATAGTAGTAGCGCTCTTTTAGAAACAGTGCTACCGCTAATTTTGTTGTAGCAGCACATTTATGTGTAAGGCACTACTACTAATGAAAATAAAATAAAATGAAAAACAAGTAGAAAAGTAAATGAAAATAAAAGAAATAGAACAAGGAGAAAGGAAAAAAATAAAATGTAAAGAAAATTAAATAAAAAAGGGAAAAAAGGGGAAAGGAATAGCAGTAGCGCATTTCAGGAAACGCGCTGTAGCTAACTTAGCTATAGCACATTTTCAAGAACGCGCTACCGTTACGTTTCACATTAACAGTGGTTTCCCTCTCCCCCGGCCACCACTTCTTCCCCAAATCCCTCGCCCTTGCCGCCGTCTCCCCAATTCGACGTCGCCCCACTTCGCCACCGTCTCCTGCTGGCGTGGACGCCTGCAACCTCACCGTCTCCCCCCGAGGCCGCCGTCATCCACACCGCCGCCGCCAGAGGCCGCCCTCAGCCTCACCGCCGCCGCCAGAGGCCACCCTCGACCTCACCATTGCCACCCTCCACCTCACCGCCGCCCGAGCCCGCCCAGGACCGCTGTTGCCCGTGCCCGAGCCTGCCCTCTCCGCCCCTGCCTCCTTCGCCGAGCACCTCCCCGCCACCGTCAATCCCCTCTCTGTAAGTCCCCCACCCCTCCCCCCACTCCTCTCTCTCTGCATTTTAGAGCAAAAATTAGTAGAGAAAAAGTTAGTTTATAGCAAAAAATTTAGTTTAGAGTAAAGGATGTTAAGTAGTAGATGTTAGAGCAAAAATTAGTTTAGAGCAAAAAAATTGGTTTACAGCAAAAGTTAGTTAGGGCAGTAGGTTTTAATTAGGGTAGATGCTGCTTGTATAGTATATAGTGATACTAGTAGATGTTAATTAGGTTAGGGTAGTAGTGGTACTAGTACATGTTAATTAGATGTTTTTCAGTTAGGGTAGTAGAGTTTTGCTAGGTTAATTAGGTTAGTAGTGCTGCTTGTAGTAGTGGTACAGTAGGTTAATTAGGTGTAGTTAACTGAATTTTTTTCCTTTCATCATTTTGGAGCAGTAAAGTTAACTAAATTTTGTTCTATTAGTAGTTAAATGAATTTTCTTCTACACTTTGTTTTTGAATTAGCATGGGAAATTTGGACATGTGATTGCTCGTGTATATTTGGACATGTGTTGCGGTGTCGAAGAGGGATATTTGAACACTGTTTCCAGGGAATGAAGCTGAGTGGCCTATGTTTTGCTGGAATATTGATTCATTTCCGTTCCGAAAAATTTCAGGTTCTCGATTTGTCCACTTTTTAGCAAAGGTCATGCCGAAATTTTCCATGAATTTCGGCATGACTTGTGCTACAAACTAGCATATCGAGTGCCCGGGATTTGCCGCACCAGGAAGGAGTCATTGTTCCTGCAAAACAATAGGCCTTTTTTATGTCATGATTAATTTTATTAGGTCTAGAATTAATTGACTAGATTTAATCATAGGAAACATGGCTAGACACGATGAAGGACAGGGTTCTGGTGATTGCGACGATGTCTACCGGGCGGCAGGCGAATTTTTGAGCATGCCGACGATGAACCGATGTTGTTGCTGGGCCCACCAGTGGCATCGAGGACTGAGACCGGCACGCAGACCGGTGCTAAGACTGAGACCGGCGCTGAGACTCAGACCGGCATCGAGATCGGCGCTGAGACTGAGACCGGCGCTGCCTCGGGGAGCGGAGCCGGTGTAGAACTGAAAGCAAAGAGGCAACAACTTCCTGACAAACTCAGGACTACTAGGCTGGTGGTCACGGAGGTGGACGGCGGCAATTTTGAGCCAAAGGCGCCCGAGGAAGCGCACTCGTGCTACGACAATCAAATTGGCTGCATCGTACGGACAACCGCCACCAACAACGATGAGAAACTACAGAAGATAGATAATATGAAGCCCTCCCTCCTAAAGAAGTTTCACCAGATATTCTTGTTCCCGGGCCGGAATGAAAAGGATTATGAAGATCTAGATAAGGACCCGACAAAGAAGAAGATAAACAAACACGCCATGACCAAGTTTAGCAACGCGTTGGCCGCCCGGAAAACAAGGGTGAAAGCAAGGATCATCGACAAGGAACCCTACTCCGAGGTTGTAGAGGATAATCCGACAATCACGGAAGAGCAATTTCAAATATTCAAGGATGCTTCCGAGGCCGAAGCTTCCAAAAAAAAGTCTATGTATATGAATTGGGAGCCACCACCTCGGAAGTTGTGGTTACGACGGAAAGACGTCCAAATGGGCCAAGGAGGACATGGAAGCCGCGAGTCTGGGCATCCCAGACCCTTGGCGGAGTTCACCGTCCTGCAGGAGCGTGACGTCCTCAGGGCCCGACACCATTGGGACCCAGTGAAGAAGGTTTACGAGACAAACCCGGTCACGACGGAGTTCATGAGACTGCTAGTAATTTTAGTTTCTGATCAATTCGACTGCACACGTTAGTCATATTTATAAACGATCCTTGTGCCTTTTGCAGAGGAAGAAGCACATGATTGCGGCCGAAAGTGACTCGCCGTCTGAGGCATTGGCGAGGCCCAACTGAGACACTCCATTCAACCGGGCGTTGAACATATTGAAATGACTCCCTGTGGATATTCGACCGTTGTATGGACGCATGCACGGTGTCAAAGACGGTGTCACGTGGAAGAAGTACTACCATGAGACCACGGAGGAGAGAAAGGAAAGACGGAGGTTAACTGAATAAAACATCGACAAGAAGGTTGAGATTGCGGTTGAGAAGAAATCATCTTAGAGAGTCACAACAGCGGTAGCTGCCGCAAAACAGGTGGTTGCAGATATATATACTTCCTTGGTTCCAGCCGTTTTCACTTGGACCAAGCAAAATCCAGAAAAAAATCCAGCGGACTTTCCCCTTGCTGACTTCTTGGGAAGCAGCTCGACTAGTGTTGCACCAGCACCTGCTCCCGCACTTTCTCCCGCACCGGCTCCGGCACCGGACGTGCTCGGCGGTGCTTCATCTTTGGCTGAGCTCGACGCTCTCACGGTATCTGTCACACCGCCCCCCTTCAATAAATGTATAATCTCCCGTTTTCGTTGCCTTTCGGATATCTCACGTCGCAGACTTTTCATTGCAGGCCGACGAAACCCCGTGCACCATATTGTACACCATCGACGACCAGAAGGTGGACGTGGGGAAGGCGACGATAATGGAGCCGAAGGAACCATTGTTCCACAGCCGGCCGATCCCCCCAAACGTCTTCAAGGTTTCCGTGGCCAGTGTCAAACCGGGCCATGAGAATTTGCCTCCTCTGATACTAGTGGGGGATGACGACGAGACCCCGCGGCGGCTTGGTGATTGTTGCAATGGGTGGGTCCTGTTGTGGCCAAAGAGTCTGCTTTGTCTGGAGGCGGCCGGGAGCACACCCACGAGCACGCAGCCTCAGCAAGGTATGAACATCAACACCCCACCTACCCAATTAGCGTCGGGTGTCGGGTTGGGTGATAGCGGATGGGGTAAGGAGGAGGCTCCATTAGTCACTTATGAAGTCGCCATGGATGAGGATGAGGATGACGATGGCACTCAACAGTATGTCTACACTAGCGCCTACTCAGGGTTTGAGCGTCATGAGTCGGTGCCTGAATTGTAGTCTCCAGAGGCTGAACGTATTATGGTCGACCTTCCGGTAGTAAAGAAGTCTAGGAAGAGACCGAGGAAAGGCAAAAAAGCTGATTCTATGATCTAGCCGCCTCAGCAGCCTCGGCTTTAGGACCGTATAGATATCCCCAATGCAGACAAATGGCATATCCCCGGTCAACCAATCCTACCTGCAAGAGCGCTAGGGGCTAGATTCGGCGATCTAAGGAGACTTCATGATGATGTGCTGCGGATAGAGAAAGGCCTCATCGCCTAGAAAGATCCAGGATACCCACTGTACGTGGTTAACGTTCTGCCGCGAATGTCGTATGTCGACTACTTCCCCGCGGATAAGTTCTTCCTTCGATTCGATTACATATAAGACATGTTTCAAGTGAAGAAGCTGGATTTTATGTTTGTCCTCCTTTATGCCTTGCACATGAACTACATTATCGGGGTTGAGCAGATACCTCATATCTATGTCGCTATCCCGTACTACATGCACAAGGGCTTCTTGGGAGTCTGTGCAAAGCAATGTGAATACACGAGGGAATACATCGTCAGTTTCATGCTCGCCAATAAGGACAAGGAGGCGATTCTCATGCCTTATCATCCCGTGTAAGTCATCCGCGTGACTATCCTTCCTTCGATTTCAATCATTCATTTGCACGGTGGAGGCTAATTAATTTGAGGTGTACTTATTTTGCACAGCGGCGGGCGCGCCGTCCTCATGATCCTCTACCCCCGATACTCCCACGCTCTTTACTTGGACTCGTCGAAGAACATTCACAAAAATGATTACACCCACATCAAGGATGTTCTCGACGGTGCTATGTTTTACTACCAAGCACGGGGTGGAGAGGTCAAGGACAAGAAGATAAGGGGCGGCAGGCTCGCCTTCAGCCATAAGACCGACTTCTGCTGCATCCAGCAATCGAGCGATTCTCTTAATGATGGATTCTATGTCCAACACCACATGCTAGAGTACAGACGGGATCACCAGAACCTTCACATGTAACCTAGATCCGGCGATGCCCATATTCTGCAATGGGCAAAGGACATAGGAGATATCGAGGATCATCGACTTCGAGATGAGTTCTATAACATCCAGCGCGAACTTGCCCAAATCATCATGAACGAAGTCATCGGAAAAACAGGGATGTTCTACAGAGAAGGACAAATATTGTGGGAAGACGTCCGAACATGGGTAGCCTCTCAACGTCTCGACATGAAGCATTTAACTAAGCTCAGGGACTATCTCCCTAACATGGATGGATGGCACGACATGGTGGAGTGATTGTCGATATATGACAATGTGTCCGTTTAGTCCATACTTTCTGTATGACAAAACTTTGAGTTATGCATGATGAAACTTTATTTGTGATGCAATTAAACCGTCCTCCTCCTCGACTAGCAAAGATCACTCTAGTTAGGGCATTTTGGGTACGATGAACTTTGTTAGTTATGCTTATGATATGTTCTTTCTATTTTTGCCAAGTGTGTCTCTTTCTATTGCTCAACTATATATGTTGCATATCATTGAGTCATGTGACGATGTAGGTGCATAGATCATCGACGGCGAAGAAGTGCTACGCCAGGAGTATATATACGACGAGTGGCCGGAGTGTCAGTACCAGGTGTACCGGTTTCCGGTTTCCGAGCGACAGGCAGTAGTTAGTTTAGGTTCACGCTAATACGAGAGAGGGATACAAACTCATGTACTGCATATTTCCGCTCTCACCCAAAGTGATAGCTCTTCTCGCGTATATCATTGTTTAGATGGATGGCGATGTATTTGCAACTAATCGAGACTTGTATCGCTATTTTCAAGATGATGACAAGAGAACACTTTGTGTTGGATGATGATTATGATGATGACATGATTTGATGAGACTAGTTCTATGTATATGCTATGATTACATTTGTATGTGTATGATATGCTAAAGATTATTGTATAAAGCCTATTCAAATACAAAACAAATATGCAGAAAAAAACTAATAAAACTAGTAGTAGCGAGGGGAAAAAAGTTAGCAGTAGCGCCGCCTTACCAGTAGCGCTTCCCTGTAAAAAGTGCTGCAGATAATATCAGCAGCGCTCTTCTCTGAAGCGCGCTACAGATATCCATGTATAGCAGTAGCGTGGGACGATAGGCGCTACTGCTATATGTTAGCTGTAGCTCCTTATTAGTAGCGCATCGTCCCGCGCTACTGATAGGCCTAAAACCCGCGCTGCTGCTAGGTTTTTCCCTAGTAGTGTCCCCTCTTTCCTTCTCCTCTGGTTCAACCCATATGGGGGCTCAGCAGCCCCTACTGGCTGCTGCGTTTCCCCTCTTGGCCCATTAGGCCCATATCTTTTGCCGGGGGGTGCCTGGAACCCCTTCCGGTGACCCAATATGTACCCGGTACCCTCTGGAACACTTCCGGTGTCCGGATACTATCTTCCTATATATCAATCTTTACCTCTCCACCATTTCGAGACTCCTTGTCATGTCCGTGATCTCATCCGGGACTCCGGACAACATTCGGTCACCAAATAACATAACTCATATAATACTAAATCGTCATCAAACGTTAAGCGTGCGGACCCTAAGGGTTTGAGAACTATGTAGAAATTACCAAGACACTTCTCCGGTCAATAACCAATAGCGGAACCTGG